>JAULUF010000027.1:3362500-4020000 GCA_031834385.1 Semotilus atromaculatus | reverse complement strand
CAAATGCATAAAAAATTCATAAATGCACACAAAATTCATAAATACACACACAATTCAGAACTGCAAACAAAATTTACAAATGCACACAAGATTCAGAAATACACAGGACAAGATTCAGAAATATATTTCTGATGCACACACAAATATATCTTGATTTACAAACTGCTTGCGGTCTGTGAACTTCACTGCATTTGTGTGTGAATTTTGACACACAAATGCCTTTTTTTAAACAGGGAATGATCTGCAACCAATCAGATATCTCCCTTGTTTTAGCCAATCACAAGAACGCACCCCACGTGGGGGATTTTTTTTTACTTATAAGCCAATCCCATGAGCGTTCACACAGCGCTGTATGCATGTGGTGCGGGTGCGGGCGCGGGCGAGTTCAGTTCAGTCAGTTGGTTCAGAGCCATGAGTTGGTTGACCTAATCCATCTATGATTCAAAAAATAAGACAGAGCTCTTTCTTTATTTGAAACTCCCCCAGGCTCTGTTCTGATATTAATACTGTCTAATTTTTTGTTTTGTGTATTAATGACTCTATTTGTGTTTTCTTACTGTTTGTATCGTTAAGATTTAATAAAGATTTATGAAAAAAAAGTTGGACCTCAACATGGCTTCTGGCAACGACAGGGGAGCGGTAAGTATAACTTAACGCATTTAACAAGTTCTCCTTGTTATGAGATGCTGTTTAATTGTTAATGTTAACCGGTTTAATTGTGCAACTATCAACATAAGACACGTATTCGTATTGAACCGATCGGTAGGAGGCTTTCGGTTCGGTTTTCGGTACGCATTTTCAAACCGAACGGTTCGTTGGACCATTTTTCCTGCCGACCAAAATTTAGTTATTTCAAATGTAGGCGCGTCGCGTGTGTCAAGCGCGCTCTCCGCCCCCTGGATCTCGTGTACTGCAATGAGGTGCTACTGCTCGAGATGCTGGTGCGACCACAACATTGCCCTACATCAAATGGCAAATGTAATGTAAGCGGAACGAAACTGAGCTGCTCGTTATTGTGTGGTTGGCGGACCGTTTATCAGTTTGGACCAATGCAGCGCGAGCCGATCTGGATCAAGCGACACTGTTAGTAGGCTATAATGCTTTCAAGTAACATTACGTTGTTTTTATTTTGACATTATGAATACAATTGCTGCCCTCAAATGTTAATCTGAACTAAAATAAACCTTTGTTTTAACTAAGTTAAACTTACTTAACTTACTTTTCATTTTGTCCAAGGAGCTGTTTTGTTTTATATGCTCATAAGAAAAGTCAAGTGTTGCTCCATCATTGCTCAAAGTAAAAAAAAAAATCATACTTTATGATGTTAGTTTTAATAAAAATATAATAAAAAAAAATTAAATCAAAATCAAGGAAATTTCTCTGGCATTTCTTTCTTTTTGCTGTATTGAAAACGTACCGAACCGTACCGAACCGAACCGTGACACAAGTGTATCGTATCGAACCGAACCGTGAATTTTGTGAACCGTTACACCCCTAGCTAGTATCTTTCAATGAAGTTCGCTACCTCACTAGCTTATGTTGATAGTTGCACAATTAAACCTCATAACAAGGAGATAACTAAACACGTTAAGTTATACTTACCGCTCCCCTGTCGTTGCCAGAAGTCATGTTGATGAGGTCTCAACCAACTGACTGAACCACATGCATACAGCGCTGTGTGAACGCGTCATAGGATTGGCTTATAAGTAAACAATTCCCCACGTGGGGTGCGTTCTTGTGATTGGCTAAAACGAGGGAGATATCTATGTAGCCAGATCATTCCCTGTTTAAAAAAAGGCATTTGTGTGCCAAGCCAAGTCAGGGGAGTCTCAAAATTCACACACAAATGCAGTGAAGTTCACAGACCGCAAGCAGTTTGTAAATCAAGATACATTTGTGTGTGCATCAGAAATACATTTCTGAATCTTGTCCTGTGCATTTCTGAATCTTGTGTGCATTTGTAAATTTTGTTTGCATTTCTGAATTGTGTGTGTATTTATGAATTTTGTGTGCATTTATGAAACTTTTTATGCATTTGTGAATCTTCTGTGCTTTTATGAATTTTTTTATGCATTTGTGAATCTTCTGTGCTTTTTCAATTTTGTGCGTGCATTTGTGAATTTTGTGCGCATTTGTGTATCCTGTGTGTGAATTTATGAATAATGTGTGCATGTATGGATTCTGTGTGTGCATATGTGAATGTAGTGTGTGGCATTTATCTTTATTGAGACTCTTTTAGCTCCATAATGTTAGACCGTACCAGGTTTTTTGTGTGTGTTTTTTTTACAGTAAAATACTGTAACACTGTTGCCATTAAGTTACTGTTAATTTTACAGTTCTTTACTGTAATATACAGTAATGTTACTGTAAAAATGCACTAAATTAAAACTCAAGTTAACTAATTTCACTTGCAGAAACCGACTGCCTTAAATTGACCAACTCTCATTTAAATATATTAACTAAAATTAAAATTTATAATATACTATTAATGTGAAAACAAGTATTACTGTGAACTTACTTCATTTGACACCACTAAAAACTATTGCACATAAAAAGATTTCCACTCGATCAGCAACTACAGAGTTACAGTCTGTTAAATAAAGCAACACGCAGCATATCATCAATGTCTATAGATCGTCTCCTGGACTGAAGCACGGGCTCTACTCTTCAGCACAACGGTGACCCAAAAAAATAAATTTTACAGTAAACTACTGGCAACAGTGTTGCCAGTATAAACCTGTTTTATAACTTACAGTTTATTACTGTTAAAATACATTTCGTGGGTGTATCTTTTTTTTTATCTTACACTGTTAACCCTTTCAACCCCACATGGAAATCCACACTACAAAGAGCAAAACGTAACATTGACGCAGTGTTGCAGTGAGATAATTAAGTGAATATGTAAGTGATTGTTGAACATTAGTGATGAACACCTGCTGTTAACAAGTAGAATCACTGAAGAAAAGAGGAACACACAAACAGAAAATAGAAAAACACAAGAACTACAACTGACTTCCAGCCATTACACATTATTACACTTATTATTAACCAGTATTACTTTATTTCTGTCATACATCTACAGAAGATGTTGTTGAGATGTTTAATTGAAAATGTTTGGTTTGAAGTTGCCATTATAGAGATCAGTGTTTGCTTTAGTTGCGCTCCTGACCGTTGACTTTATAACATTCGCTTTTCTTTTGCTGCTTGAAATGCATTTTTCTGCAAGTCACACTTGTGCACAAGCATGGTTTGTGAATGATATGGTTATATTGATTATGATGACAAATATAGCTTGTACATTCACTTAGTGAATCTCATGCAGAGTGTAATCCTCTGTTGAAAGTGTTATATTACCATAATTGTGAAACTACAGTAATGAGATACAATGACATTTTTTTTTTTTAACACATTTGCACAACCAAATAAACAGAATCGCAACAATGGTGGCAATAATTTTTGTCTTTATTTATTCATTTATGCAGCAGTGCATGCTGGGAGTTTTATACTATCCTAGAACCCAGCATGCATTGCGACATGAAACTTTTGATTGTCACCATTGATGAGAATCATGTGCGGTTCGCGTACCTACCCTGAAGTGATAAAATAATATTCTGTGTTCAAATTTATAGGCAAGACCAGTAGTTTGTTTAGGCATGATTTGTAGGGAGTTATAAACCTGTGCACATATATTCAAAAGCACATAACTATAGAATCAATTCTTAATCCGCATGTGAATGCCATCAGCGTTTATCACAGGTTCGCGTTTAAATTCTGTTTAGAGAGAACGGCGTCGTCTTAGCGGCCCCTAATTTAATAACAAATTATCATTTTGCCGGAAGTGAATCAATCAAAACTAACTTTAGCTGGAAATAACATTATTCAAGAACCGCTATAAAGCCAAAACATTCTCTGTTACCTTAAATTATATGTTTATCTCTTTTAAGCTGTTTTGAAACAATCTACATTGTTAAAGGTGCTATATACATGAAGATGACTTGACTTTACTGATTGTTGATGTCTGTGTGTGTGAGTCAAGCAGGAGTTCAAAATGTTTTAATGCACTATATGATTACAATATCCTTCAGAATTATCGATTACAGTAATAATGCTGTAGATTAACAGATGTATGATAAATATGAAACACCCATACATTCAAAGCTTATATACAGAATGAGATCAGAGAATCATACATGTGCAGGATGATTATGGTAGTCAGGCTATGATTATGGCAACAAAGGCCAAAAACACCTGATCATCTTCCTCTTGACTTTTACTTACCATGACAAATGTGTTTTATAAACTCAGTTTCAACAGCCAGAGAGAAACTAGTGTTATAAAGTCAAGGGTCAGAGACCAACTAAAGCAAATACTGAACTTCATCATGGTGACTACAAACTTTATTTTTAACTAAATCTCTGTTAATTCTCAACAATAACTTTTGTACATGTATGAAAGAAATAATGTTAAACTGGTTTGTAAACTGGTTTCACACTCAGTGTGTCTGGAAGTCAGTTGTAGTTCTTGTGTTTCTCTTTTTTCAGTTCTTGTTTCTGTCTTTCAGTGATTCTGCTTATCAGCTGTTCATCTGAATTCACTCTCTTCTTTTCATTCAAGTGGACTATAAGTGAACTAATGTAGGGAATAGTGAATGAGGGTATAGGGTGTGATTGGGAACACAGCCTCTGAGTGTCGACTTTGAGCGCTGTTAACATTTACATTTTTTACATTTCTTCATTTAGCTGACGCTTTTATCCAAAGCGACTTACAATTGCTATATATGTCAGAGGTCGCACGCCTCTGGAGCAACTAGGGGTTAAGTGTCTTGCTCAGGGACACATTGGATTCGAACCCGGGTCTCTCACACCACAGGCATGTGTCTTATCCACTGTGCCATCACCACCCACTGTGTTAATTCACAGTAACTAACTAAACTTGTAGGCTATTTCTCGAAAATGCAAATATAACCCAGGATGCATTGTTTTCGACAGTATATTACTAATGGAAAATGGTATGATGCTGTCAGAATTTGGCCCCTTTTTTACAGCAAGGGTTAACAGTGCAGTCAAGATTCAAGATTTAAGGCAACTTAACCTGTTTAGTTTCACCCTGAGTAAAAACTAAAATGGATTAGTGGAACCGGTTTCCACACAATTTTCTAGTAAAGTAAATTAGTTTGGGTTAAGAGTGCAGTTATACCACCTTAACATGTTTTGCTTTGTCACCCAAAACATATCAGAAATTAAACAAATATTCATCATAGATGTGTATTATTACAAATTAAGTGTATGTCTTGCATTTTAATGTGTCCAGTACATGGAATTAATGTGATGTCATTGACCCAAAAGTAAAAAAAAACACTCATAAATCCGTAAAAAATATTATAAACACCAAGGCTATTATAGAACCCTTGTGCAAAATAAGTGCTTAACTGTATTGAATGTATAGTTCTAGTGTAGTTCAAACCTTAAAAGTATGTTATATAATATGTATATGTAATTCCCATTATGAGTACTTTTTTTAGAAGTATGGTGTATGTCTTTTTCACAAGGAAAGTGTGCTAATGTAATAATGGGTAATGGGTTTACAGACTTTCATGACTGACAGCTCATATATGCAGGACTTCTATGGTTAGCAGTTTGTTTTCAGAGAACGTAAGGGCATGACCCATCCTGGAGTCAAGTTCGTTGGAAATAAAACCAGTGCTTCAGGCTCAAACTGTACACATAACCTCCTCTCCTCCTCCCCTTCCAGGCTACAACTGTACTCGGCCCCCAAACCATGGTAAATACCACTGTCTGTCACGTCATCACATTGCTGTAAGTTATACACAATGGAACATCAATATTGTGAAACGTTTTGGCCAATTTAAACAGCTATTGTGGGACAGTAATGAAGTATCTTCTTGATAGTATATAATAAATAATTATATGATAATATATACACTTGCATCAAAGTAATTTAGATGAGTCCCATTGCGAAAAAGAAATGTGCTGAATACTACTGAATGTGCACTTGTATTGTACTTTAAATGACAGAACTCAGGAGACTATAGGGAAATATCAAAACTACACACAACATAACACAAATGAGAACAGACTGAGAATGAGGGAGAACACGGAGTATAAATACACAGGGAACTAACAAGATGATTAACAGAACAGGTGAAAGAGATGACTAATAAAACAAATTGGGGAAAAACTGGGTCAAATGACAGGAAAGGGGAAGATAGAACCAAAACAATTATAACAGGACCATAACTGTGACAATAATATTTACAAAATTAAAGGTGAATTAAGAGTACTTAAAGACTTAAATAAAAAAGTTTGTTCCAAACCCTTAAGACATTTCATTCATCCTCGGAACACAAATTTCCCTCCATAGACAGCCTACACAACTACCATTTAAAGCACATTCAAACAGGTCATAAAGAGATTGTAAAACTAATCCATATGTGTAACGGCAAAAACCTACAGCACTACAGCCTGCCAAAACAGGCTACCCGTCGTAGAAGCGGGCTGAGAATGCTATTTTCTCGGAATCTCAGGCACCGGCTCAAGTGCACCACGGTAGCATGGTAGCTACTCCATGCTCATTCCCGTTATCTCAGGGAACCGAGGTTACGTTAGTAGCGAAACAGAAATTTTAGCCTTATCACACTCTGAATCAAAAAGCATCGTGACAGAAAGAAAGACCGTCCTACGAGCCTAGGACACTCGAGGTTAAGGGTCCTGAAAGGCAGCAAGGCTAATATTAGGGCGAGAACGTCCGCCTGAAAACACAAGGCTCAGGCCACGAGGACGTACAATGAGGTCGAGGACCGGTTTAGACAGACAGGACCCATGCTTGGAGATCAGGGATGTCCAAGTGATCAAATCTGGCGAAGGTGGGCGGCCATGCCCCTGGTGGAGTGAGCTCTCACTCCAGTGGGGCACTGAAGGCCCACAGAAGCATAAGCTAACGCAATTGCATCCACTATCCAGTGTGATGACCTTTGCTTCGTGACTGGGTTCTCTTTAGTACAGCCTCCGAAGCACACAAAATACTTCAGGATACTAATTCAGGATGCGCACTCTTTTCTGTCTCAAAGGGGAGAGGGCTGCATCCACACACTTCGTAAAATGGAAGGACAGTATACTAGTAAGCCACCCCTTCAAACAAGAATCTTAAGAACGGTCTGTGATGAGGGGCTTTCTGGATATGTAAGCATTTTCCAGATCCACTGACAAAACCCAATCCCCTGGACAAACCTGCAAGAGGATTTGTTTTAATGTTAACATCTTGAACGGGCTGGTGAGCTACGCCCCCCTTTGCCAGTAAGCTCTCTACTTCAGACCTGAAGAGATGCGTATCGCTGCTCCGTACTGAAGTCTGGACCACACCCTTGAATCAGGGAGGTCTGTGAACAAATTGAAGTGAGTAACCTTGTTTGATTGTATTCAGAACCTAGCTTGACACACACACAATGGCTTCCCAAGCATGAGCCCCTGTGGCAAGATGGGCGGCAAATCTCTGCACTCCCATTGTTGAGAAGTTTTTTTTTTTAAGGGGTCTGGTTTTTATTTTGTCCACCCATAACACTCTTTCAACCACATATTACTGTAACAAACTGAATGTCCAAATCTCCATTCATACCTGTATCTCCCTCCGATTCCATCATGAAGTCAATGCTTATTTCTCAAACAAAGCTGAGGGGTGATGGCTGTTTAACAGTGACAGAAACTCTGGCATCTTGTATTTATTACTACATACTCCAAACTATGCATCATTGTGTGTGTGTGTGTGTGTGTGTGTGTGTGTGTGTGTGTGTGTGTGTGTGTGTGTGTGTGTGTGTGTGTGTGTGTGTTGTTGTTGTAGTTCAGCCCTAGAGCTACAGTTATATATAGACTCAACAGTCGCATTCCAGGTTTCTTTTCACAAGCTGACAGCTTTTATTCACTAGATTACACAAGTACAACATAAATTAAAACATGATCACTACATTCAAAAATCTAGGCTATTTTGAAGGGTTCCTTGGTGGTTATTATGCTTGAATCTCTAAGATACTCTAGAAAATGAGTTTTTACACCAGTTTTATTGTGAAAATCATAATTCTGTATCATTCACATGGTGCTGGATGAGTTACACACCAAAGTGTAATATGTTTAGGGGTTTGTTAAAGCAGTGTTTCCTACTCACTACTGACACCCCTATCTGAAGGCATTCACAGTGAATGTCTGAAGAGAGCAGATAACTCTACAGTTGCTCATTGCTGTCCAAATTGACAGGACAGTGAATGACAAGCAACCTGGAGGTCAGGACAGAGACATATAGGTATGTCTTAATGAATACAATGGGAAGGAAAATGGGCTCAAATAACATAGGCTCAATGGAAAAAACATGTCTTTAGCTACAGTATATTTTTGCAAAACTCACATATACAGTGAAGAAAATAAGTATTTGAACACCCTGCTATTTTGCAAGTTCTCCCACTTAGAAATCATGGAGGACTCTGAAATTGTCATCGTAGGTGCATGTCCACTGTGAGAGACATAATCTAAAAAAAAAAAATCCAAAAATCACAATGTATGATTTTTTAACTATTTATTTGTAAGATACAGCTGCAAATAAGTAGTTGAACACCTGAGAAAATCAATGTTAATATTTGGTACAGTAGCCTTTGTTTGCAATTACAGAGGTCAAACGTTTCCTGTAGTTTTTCACCAGGTTTGCACACACTGCAGGAGGGATTTTGGCCCACTCCTCCACACAGATCTTCTCTAGATCAGTCAGGTTTCTGGGCTGTCGCTGAGATTGAGCTCCCTCCAAAGATTCTCTATTGGGTTTAGGTCTGGAGACTGGCTAGGCCACGCCAGAACCTTGATATGCTTCTTACAGACCCACTCCTTGGTTATCCTGGCTCTGTGCTTCGGGTCATTGTCATGTTGGAAGACCCAGCCTCGACCCATCTTCAATGCTCTAACTGAGGGAAGGAGATTGTTCCCCAAAATCTCGCAATACATGGCCCCGGTCATCCTCTCCTTAATACAGTGCAGTCGCCCTGTCCCATGTGCAGAAAAACACCCCCAAAACATGATGCTACCACCCCCATGCTTCACAGTAGGGATGGTGTTCTTGGGATGGTACTCATCATTCTTCTTCCTCCAAACACGGTTAGTGGAATTATGACCAAAAAGTTCTATTTTGGTCTCATCTGACCACATGACTTTCTCCCATGACTCCTCTGGATCATCCAAATGGTCATTGGCAAACTTAAGACGGGCCTTGACATGTGCTGGTTTAAGCAGGGGAACCTTCCGTGCCATGCATGATTTCAAACCATGACGTCTTAGTGTATTACCAACAGTAACCTTGGAAACGGTGGTCCCAGCTCTTTTCAGGTCATTGACCAGCTCCTCCCGTGTAGTTCTGGGCTGATTTCTCACCTTTCTTAGGATCATTGAGACCCCACAAGGTGAGATCTTGCATGGAGCCCCAGTCCTAGGGAGATTGACAGTCATGTTTAGCTTCTTCCATTTTCTAATGATTGCTCCAACAGTGGACATTTTTTCACCAAGCTGCTTGGCTATTCCCCCGTAGCCCTTTCCAGCCTTGTGGAGGTGTACAATTTTGTCTCTAGTGTCTTTGGACAGCTCTTTGGTCTTGGCCATGTTAGTAGTTGGATTCTTACTGATTGTATGGGGTGGACAGGGGTCTTTATGCAGCTAACGACCTCAAACAGGTGCATCTAATTTAGGATAATAAATGTAGTGGAGGTGAACATTTTAAAGGCAGACTAACAGGTCTTTGAGGGTCAGAATTCTAGCTGATAGACAGGTGTTCAAATACTTATTTGCAGCTATATCTTACAAATAAATAGTTAAAAAATCATACATTGTGATTTCTGGATTTTTTTATTTAGATTATGTCTCTCACAGTGGGCATGCACCTACGATGACAATTTCAGACCCCTCCATGATTTCTAAGTGGGAGAACTTGCAAAATAGCAGGGTGTTCAAATACTTATTTTCTTCACTGTACATAATAGAATACCTATACACATATGCATACTATTAACTTCTGTTTCCAGCTGAAATGAACACTAGTGGCAGTAAAACCAACACACCAACAAGATCAGTTGCACGGGAACTTGGACATCTTTAGGTTTCAGCGCCATAGAGAAACATTTGAAGAACAGAAGCTCTCGTCAATTTGATGGTGTTTATGCTACAAAAATGGTAAAATAATCTGCCTGGGGTGCTTGTAATACTGATTCCAGGTATCCTGAGAGGATGGGCAATGGAATAAACTTTTACAGACTAACGTTAGTGCATGATTGTTCATCTGTCATGTGCTGCTGGTTCACATGGTGTATTAATCCAATGATGTGGGCGCAGTAACTGGTTCTCTAAGTATTCAAGCCCAATCCCAATGAAGACGAAAAAGTGTATTTTCTGGTTGTCATACTCTCGTTACAATTAAAGTTATGCTAACGTACAAACCTACATTATGACGGCCCAGATCCGGCCCACATCTGGCACATGTGGAATGATGATCTGGCCCACATGCAGCGTGAAATTGGGTGGCCTTGGGTGGCCCACTCCTGGGTGGCCAGATCTGGGGCGCAAACAGGCCATAGCAATGCTACGTGCCAGGTAAGAGCAAAGAATTAAACCAGAACTGGACCTTATCTGAACCTTAGACTTGAAGTAATCTCAGCCTTATTAAGTCTGTTAACAAGCAGAATTACTGAAGTAAAGAAGAGAACAGAAAAAGAGACGAGAAGAAAAACAAGAACATGACTTCCAGCCACAGCCAGATGAAATCAACTGAAGATAAAATAAAACATGAAATCTCTCAAGATCTCAGCAGAGGAGGATTAAATAACTCCACAAACAGCATTTCCAGCTTCACTTATTACTAACCAGATTTACTTTATTTCTGTCATGTGTCTACAAAAGTTTTTTTCAAGAATGAAGAGAGGTTTAACTCCCTCTAAGTCCCCAGTGATTAGTGTTTCCACAGTTGGTCTCTTAATTCTTAATATATCTTTTGTCTTTTTTGCCAGCTGACAGAGTGTTTATTAAACACATTTGCAGCAGCAAATAATGTTGAAGTGAAATGAGAACAGATTGTTACCTGTTGATGTTTTAAGCTTTAAATTACCTGATGTCATTTGATTCTAAAAATTATGTTGTTCAATGAACACATGCACATTACAAACCCTGTTACTGCAGTTATCAGTTAATGATTTGATAAACAAAAATGAACACAAAAACTTAACTTTTGATGACACACACAGACATCAACAATCAGCACATGAATCTCAACAATGGTGACAATCAACAAAATATTCAGATAAACTCTGAACATCAGAGAAAGCTACGAAATGTCACAACAAAAACAACATCAAAAAATAAAAGCAAATATTTAAAATGTAACAAAATAATATTTCAGCTGCATAATTTATTCATGCTGCAATGCATGATGGGAGTTTTGAACTATGCTGGTACCCAGCATGCATTGCAGCAAGGTACTTTTGATTGTCACCATTTTTTAGATTCATGTGCTGATTGGTGATATCTGTGTGTGTCATCGTGGATTTAATTTTTCTGCTCATTTTTGTTAAAATCTGCTAAATGATTCTTATAATACTGCTGGATTTCATGCTGCAGTAACACAGAGTTTGTAATGTAAAAATATGAATGACAATAAAACTGTTAGATTTGATTTGATTCAAATGTCATCATCAGGTTATTTCATGATGATTTTAAAACCATCACTAGATAACCACCATCATCTGATCTCAGTTCGTTTTAGCTTTCTTTAATAATTTGAATGCGCTTGACAAACACAATTTTACAGCAGCTAAAAAAGACAAAAGATATATTAAAAATTAAGAGCCCAACTATGGAAACACTAATCACCGTTATGGTGACTTCAAATGAAAGAGTTAAACCTCTGTTAATTCTTTAAAAAATCTTTTGTAGAAATATAACAGAAATAAAGTAAATCTGGTTAGTAATAAGTGAAGCTAGAAATGCTGTTTGAGTAGTTGTTTAATACTCCTCTGCTGAGATCTTCAGAGATTTATTGTCTTCTTTTATATTCAGTTGAGGTTTCCCCAAGGTTGTGGCTGAAGTCAGGTGTAGGTCTAATGTTTCCGCTCGTCTCTTTTTCTGTTCTCTTCTTTCCTTCATTGATTCTGCTTGTTAACAGGCTTATTAGATGACTTAAAATACCCTTATGTGGCTCAGAAGGTCCAAGTCAAGTCAAGTCACCTTTATATAGCGCTTTTCACAATACAGATTGTATCAAAGCAGCTTTACAGTGATAACTTGAAAATAATACAACAAAGTTTGTTTCTAGAAGAAAATTGCGTTATCATCCACCTTAAGTAAGGCAGATCAATAATATTGTTGAATATTTAAATGTCCTAAACTAAGCAAGCCAAGAGCCAAGGCATCAGTGGCAAGGAACCAAAACTCCATCAGGTGACAGAATGGAGAAAAAAACCTTGGGAGAAACCAGGCTCAGTCGGAGGGCCAACGAACGAACAGTGTATGATTATGATTCAGGCAGCATTACAGGTCAAAAGTCAGATTGGATCAGAACATTCAGAATATTATCCAGTTCCATCTGGATGTAATTTGGAGTCATAACGTCGGTATGGAGACGAGTTTATTGAGGATCAGTGCCGATGGCTGTCGTGTCGATGAGGCCTTCACAGGGCTGATGAGGCTGGCACTTCAGGGATGCGTTAAGGATGAGTCCAGGCACAGGTCCACCATCTGATCTGGATATAGCCCGGATCCGGCTGACTTCACAGGGAGGGATTAGTTGACACTTCAGGACTGCGTTGTTGTTGCGTCCAGGTGAAGGGATAGAGTCACAAATGATTTGCTTTTATCATCCGATCATGGTTGTATCTCTCTATTAGTGTTACTTGATCTTAGTGCTGCATTTGACACAATTGACCACAACATTCTTTTAAATAGACTATAACACTATGTTGGCATTAGTGGAATTGCACTGGCATGGTTTAAATCATACTTATCTGACCGTTATCAGTTTGTAGCAGTAAATGAAGAGATGTCTTGTCGATCACAAGTTCAGTATGGCGTACCGCAAGGCTCAGTACTAGGGCCGCTGCTGTTCACTCTGTACACTCTACTGTTGTGTAGTCCTTCATCAGATCTGGATACGGCCTGGATCCGGCGGACAGCGGTAAACCTCGTGATAAACAGAGACTAATATTAGCATAGATGCCATTCTTCTTATTATGTAACAAGTACATCAGTATTAAGGGAAGTGTTCCCAGTTCCGGCTGACCTAATCTATGCAGCCTAACATTGAGTTATAGAAGTCGATAATGTATTATGTGAATGCTAGGGCAAAGAGATGTCTTTTTAATCTAGCTTTGAACTGACAGAATGTGTCTGCTTCCCGGACAATGGTAGGAAGACTGAGTTTTGGTGCTAAATAGGAAAAGGATCTACCGCCAGCAGTCGATTTTGAAATTCTAGGTATTATTAAATGGCTGGAATATTGAGATCGCAATAAACGGGAAGGACTATAATGCGTTAAGAGCTCACTCAAGTACTGCGGAGCTAAACCATTTAGGGCTTTGTAAGTAATCAACAATATTTTAAAATGTATATGATGTTTAATAGGCAGCCAATGCAGTGTTGACAGAACCGGGATAATATGGTCATAGTTCCTGGTTCTGGTAAGAACTCGAGCTGCAGCGTTTTGAACTAGCTGTAGTTTGTTTATTAAGCGTGCAGGGCAACCACCCAGTACAGCATTCCAATAATCTAGTCTTGATGTCATGAACGCATGAACTAATTGTTCCGCATTTGTCAATGAGAGCATATGATGTAATCTAGATATATTTTTAAGATGGAAAAATGCGGTTTTACAGATACTAGACATGTGACTTTCAAATGAAAGATTGTTATCAAAGAGCACACCCAGGTTCCTAACCGACGATGAAGACTTAACAGAGCAGCCATCAAGTGTTAGACAGTATTCTAGGTTATAACGTGTGGAAGTTTTTTTCCAATAATTAGAATCTCTGTTTTTTCAGAATTTAGTAGTAGGAAATTACTAGTCATCCAATTTTTTATATCAGCTATGCATTCCGTTAATTTTGTGAATTGGTAAGTTTCGTTAGGTTTTGAAGAAATATACAGCTGAGTATCATTGGCATAACAGTGAAAGTTAATTCCATGTTTCCTAATGATATCTCCTAATGGTAGTGAAGGATTACAAATTTATCAAAATGTTTAATTTAGGATCCAATACAATAGTATATCAACTGAGAAACGTTCTGTACATTGAATTTAGCATTTAAGGTTAGGATGGTGATTATGTCTCCTGGTCTGAGCTTCTAACTTTTCTACAAGGAAAAAGATCACAACAGTAGCGTGTAAAGAGTGAACAGCAGCGGCCCTAGTACTGAGCCTTGCGGTACGCAATACTGAACTTGTGATCAATAAGTCATCACTTCATTTACTGCTACAAACTGATAACAGTCAAATAAGTATGATTTAAACCATGCCAGTGCAATTCCACTAATGCCAACATAGTGTTCTAGTCTATTTAAAAGAATGTTGTGGTCAATTGTGTCAAATGCAGCACTAAGATCAAGTAACACTAATAGAGAGATACAACCATGATCGGATGATAAAAACAAATCATTTGTGACTCTGATGAGAGCTGTCTCGGTACTATGGTACGGTCTAAATCATTTCTTTCAAGAAAGGAACACAGTTGTGATGATACTGCTTTTTCTAATATCTTTGACAGAAAAGGCAGATTTGAGATCGGCCTGTAATTGACTAATTTTGTATGATCAAGTTGCGTTTTTTTAACAAGCGGTTTTATCATAGCCAGCTTAAAGGTTTTTGGTACGTATCCTAGAGACAAAGACGAATTAATGATGTTAAGAAGAGGATCTATGACATGTGGAAGCATCTCTTTCAGTAGCTTAGTCGGTATAGGGTCTAACATACAAGTTGTCGATTTAGATGAATTAACGAGGTTGCAAAATTCTTCCTCTCCTATACACTGTAAAAAAAAAAAAGTTGAGTCAACTTTAAATTATAAGGCAACTTATCACAAGCGCTTTTTTGAGTAAACTCAACAATTAGGGACTAAAGTCCACCCAACTTAAAATATTACATTAACATTACAAAGTTGTCTCAACATAAATAGTCATGTTTACCTAATGAATAACAGAACAAAATATTTTTAGTTTACTGAACACAAATATGCCTATTATCTAGGCATATAGACTGATTCATTATTTAAGTAGTCTAATGAAATTAAGACAGACTATAACACGGGTCAAATAACTTTTTATTATTTAACCAGTTTGTGTAAATGGTAAATGGACTGCATTTATATAGCGCTTTCATAGACCCAATGGCCACCAAAGCGCTTTACATATTGCCTCACATTCACCCATTCACTCACTCACTCATTCATACACCAAAAGCGATGTCCGCCATGTAAGGCGCCATCCAGCTCGTCGGGAGCAGCCAGGGTTAGGTTTCTTGCTCATGGACACCTCAACACTTGGTCAGGTGGAACCGGGGATTGAACCACCATCCTTCCAGTTTGTAGACAACCCACACGAACCACTGAACCACTGTCCAATGCACAACAACATTACACACTGTGAAAAGTGAAACATTGGATTAACTTAATAAAAATTGAAGTAACCATTCACAATAAAGTTTTAACATTGACCTAATGTTCAGAAACCATTCAGGTCAAACTAATTTTCTGCATTTCATGCAAACTCTTTTCTGAATTTGGTGTAAATCAATATTTTAAATTGGCTTAAATAACAAAAAAAAAGGTTTTTAACAGACTTTTGAAGGAAAAAATCACTTGTGCTGCCCTTAATCACAGACATAACATACAGATTTAACTATTTCAAGATCTTAGTGAGAATTAACAGAGGTTTAGATGCTGATATTTGTTTCATTTGAAGTGTCACCATTGTGGTGATCAGTGTTTGCTTTAATTGGGCTCTTGGTTCCAGTTCTTCTTACTTTAGCTTTTCTTTGGCTGCTGTATCTCTGTGTTTGTAAAACACCATTGTTATGGCAGAAAAAGCAAAGAAATGTAAGATCAGATGTTATCAGTTTCTTGTTGATGAGACCATGTATATATCACAATATGAGCATCTTATGTTGTGTTTAAAGGTTTGTGTTTGCAATTTGTGTTTATAATCACCAAACTTTGTGGAACTGCATTATTGGCACCAATAACATTAAAACTATCACTTATTTGAAGATGGAAAAAAAAAAGCATGTGCACATAGTGTTCAAAACACAGTCATCAAGATTTTGGATATGAATCACAACAATGGTGACAATAAAAAAAAACATCATGCTGCAATGCATGATGGGTAGCTTTCATAGTATAAAACATCCTTGATTCCCAAGCTTTTTTGTTTTGATTGTCACCGTTGTTGTGATTCATATCCAAAATCTTGATGTCTGTGTCTGACTACATGATACATTTGCTCAAAACATCATGTGCACTTGCTTTTTTTCCATCTTCAAATAAGTGATTGTTTTCATGTTATTGGTGGCAATAATGCAGATCCACAAGCTTTGGCAGTTATACATGCAAAATACAAACACAAAACTTTAAACACACCATAAGTTGCTCGTTTTGTGATATTAATGTTATCATCAACAAGAAGCTGTTAACACCTGATCTTACTTTTCTTGGCTTTTTCTTATAATTTAAAGTTGACTCAACTTTTTTTTTTTTTACAGTGTAGCAATAAATTAATAAAATTTTTCCTCAGGGAGCCTACAATGCACTCCCGGATGCGATATTGTTGTAGACGGTTGCATAGTTATAATTTTGTCCCTGATGTTATCAATCTTATAAGTGAAGAAGTTCATAAAGTCATTACTGCTGTGTTGCTTGGACACTTCTGGGCTTGAAGCTTTCTTTTTTGTTAGTTTAGCCACTGTTTCAAATAAATACCTGGGATTATGTTTATCTTCTTCTAATAGGGTTGAAAAATAAGCAGATCTAGAAGCTTTTAAAGCCTCTCTGTAAGCAATCGAGCTCTCTTTCCATGAAATCCAAAATACCTCTAGTTTTGTTTTCTTCCAGTTGCGCTCCATTTTTCTGGCTGCTCTCTTAAGGGCCTGAGTGTGCTGGTTGTACCACGGTGTTGGACTATTTTCTTTAATCTTCTTTAAGCGCAACGGAGCAACTGCGTCTAAAGTGCTGGAAAAGAGAGAGTTAAAACTTTCTGTTGCAATATCAAGTTCTTCTAAGCTATCCGGGATGCTGAGACGATGAAACTGATTAGGAAGATTATTGATAAAGCAATCTTTAGTGGCAGAAGTTATAGGTCTAACATATTTATAACACGGAGTCAGCTTTGCAGCCTTGGCTAAATGTAATTTACATGAGACTAGATAATGATCTGAGATGTCATTGCTCTGCTGCTCTGTCATTGCTCAAAAAATTGGATGACCAGTAATTTCCTATTACTAAATTCTGAAAAAACAGAGATTCTAATCATTGGACAAAAAACTGCCACACGTAATAACCCAGAATACTGTCTAACAATCGATGGCTGCTCTGTTAAGTCTTCGTCGTCAGTTAGGAACCTGGGTGTGCTCTTTGATACCAATCTTTCATTTGAAAGTCACGTATCTAGTATCTGTAAAACCGCATTTTTCCATCTTAAAAATATATCTAAATTACGTCATATGCTCTCACTGACAAATGCGGAACAATTAGTTCATGCATTCATGACATCAAGGCTAGATTATTGTAATGCTCTACTGGGTGGTTGCCCTGCACGCTTAATAAACAAACTACAGCTAGTTCAAAACGCAGCCGCTAGAGTTCTTACCAGAACCAGGAAGTATGACCATATTAGCCCGGTTCTGTCAACACTGCATTGGCTGCCTATTAAACATCGTATAAATTTTAAAATATTGCTGATTACTTACAAAGCACTAAATGGTTTAGCTCCCCAGTACTTGAGCGAGCTCTTAACGCATTATAGTCCTTCACGTCTATTGCGATCTCAAAATTCTGGCCAATTGATAATACCTAGAATATCAAAATCGACTGCTGGCGGTAGATCCTTTTCCTATTTAGCACCAAAACTTTGGAACAATCTTCCTAACACAGTCCGGGAAGCAGATACAGTCTGTCAGTTTAAATCTAGACTAAAAACACATCTCTTTGGCTTAGCATACACATAACACATTATAGATTTCTATAATTCAATGTTAGGCTGCATAGTTTAGATCAGCCGGAACCGGGAACACTTCCCATAATTCCTGATGTACTTTGTACATCATAAGAAGGATGGCGTCTACGCTAATATTAGTCTCTCTGCTTATCCCGAGGTTTACCGCGAACCGCCGGATCCAGGCCATATCCAGATCTGAGGAAGGAACATCACATGGACACGACGACAACGCATCCCTGATGAGCCAGCCCCATCAACACTGTGAAGGCCCATGGACACCTCAACACACTCATCTCCTCACCAACCCAACCAGATGAACTGGATAAATATCGTGAAAGTTCTGATCACATCTGACTCCTGACATTATGCTGCCTAACTCATAATCATACACTGTTCGTTCGTTGGCCAAAGGAGGACTGGCCCCCTGACTGAGCCTGGGTTCTCCCAAGGTTTTTTTCTCCATTCTGTCATCTGATGGAGTTTTGGTTCCTTGCCACTGTTGCCTTTTTCGCCTCTTTTCGCCTTTGTCGCCATTGGCTTTTGGCTTGCTTAGTTGGGGACATTTAACATTTAATTTTGAATTTAACAATACTATTACAACATTGTTTTCCTGTTATCTCTGTAAAGCTGCTTTGAAACAATTTGTATTGTAAAAAGCGCTATATAAATAAAGGTGACTTGACTTGACTTGACTTGCGCAGGATTTATATTAAAATCACCAACAACTAGTACTTTATCTGCAGCCAATACTGATTCTAATAGAAAGTCCACAAATTCTTTGATAAAATCTTTATGGTGCCCTGGTAGCCTGTATACAGTAGCCAGCAGAATTCTCAAACGTGATTTATCATTTACACTACATATTTTTAGATTAAGCACCAACACTTCAAAATAATTATATTTGAAACTAGACTTCTTAGTAATTTTTTTAATATTACTATAAATTACAGCAACCCTTTGCCTTTCAGACAAGGCTCATGTTTATAACGGTAATCTTGGGGGGTGGACTCATTTAAAGTAATGTAATCGTCTGGTTTTAGCCAGGTTTCTGTCAAACACAGCACATCTAGGTTATAGTCTGTAATCATATTATTAACAGTAAGTGCTTTTGAAGTAAGGGATCAAATATTCAGCAACCCAAGCTTTAGCATTTGTTCATTTGTATTAAATCTGTTTTTTATATGTTGAACATCAATAAAAAAATTTACCTTAGATGGGTTTGGAAGTTTTTTGTATTTCCTAATTCGGGAAACAGATACAGTCTCAATGATATCTAGCCTCTATTTGATGGGATTTATCTAACCTTGGTGACGAGAGACAGCTAGCAGATGGTCGGTTTAGCCATTCTGTCTGCTTCCTGACCTGAGCACCAGATTGTCATGTTTGTGCTCTAAGACTATGTGCCATATTACTAGAGAGAAGAGCAGAACCATCCCAGGAGGGATGAATACCATCTCTTTTCAACAGGTCAGGCCTGCCCCATAAACTTTTCCAATTGTCTATGAATTCTGTAGTATTTTGCGGACACCACTTAGACAACCAGCCATTGAGTGGGGACAGTCTATTAACTATTTTTCATCACTCCGGGGCCAGAGCAAATTACAGTGCCTGACATTGTACTTGCGAGTTCACACACCTCTTTAAAGGTGCTATATGTAACTTTTCTACTAAAATTAATCCTTTTTTATTGCCTGTGTGTGAAGGGGTTGTAATCACACATTACAATGAACCAATTCAGGTCAGGTTTTGCTATTACCTCTGAAGGCCTGTATTCCTGTTTCTATGTGAAGGCTCCGGTTCGGATTTACCGTGAAATCCATCGGATGTGACGTGCATGCACGCTCCCGAGCCTCTCTCCTTTTATATTCAGTCTACTGTAGACGGTCAGGGAGTTATGTCCGGTCAAAGGCGCATGTTTTTCGGCTTATATCTTAGTCAATCTTTGACCAATATTCCGAAGACTCAAATCGTTTGCAGTGCTGGACGGGGCCTTCCGAACGAGCCCACCCCTGAGGTCCAACTCGCCCAGGTCCCCGAGTTATAGCCGTCCGAAATCGGGGGTCCCAGCAAACGGCGATCAGGTAGGGGGCGTCCCGAGGCCCGCCACTATAGCGTTTGGGCAAGGGTCCCCCTGGGACCTCCTCCCCCGAATTTGAGCTCTCTGGGTCTTCGCGTTACAGAGATATGAGCAATTTTCTTCTGAGATCGTGATATCACCGGCGTCTGCAATTTTGCTGCGCGCCCGATGGTTTTCGGCTAATATCTCAGTGAAAACACCACCAAAAATGATTAAACTTATATGGTTAGTTTCAGCTTGACAAGACAGATATGAAGAGTTCAGATGCAAAAGCCTCTAAGTGCCATCTGAAATTTTCTTCTAGGATGATCGTTTTTATCAAGCTTGTATATTTAAGTTCAGTAATTTCACTTAAATGGCTATGAAAATTACCTATTAATTGTCATTTAAGTGAAATTATTGAACTTAAATAAACAAGCTTGATAAAAAATTATCATTCTAGAAGAAAATTTCAGATGGCACTTAGAGGCTTTTGAATCTGAACTCTTCATATATATTTGCAGATATATACTAGACTAGAGAGATATTTGCAGAGATATTTGCGTAATAGCTGGTATTGTCTATGAGTTTGAGCACGAGCGCTCTTGTAAAAATTGGTTGCAATCTGAAACTTCACCGCTAGAGGCCGCTAAAAACAACATATAGCATATATCCTTTAAAATTAATTCTAGTGATCTCCGACTGGCGAAGTCGAACATCATTTGTGCCGACGTGAATAATAATCTTAGAGAATTTATGATTAGTATTAGCCAGCACTTTTAAATTTGCTTTGATGTCAGGCGCTCTGGCTCCCGGCAAACATGTGACTGGCTGGTGTCTCTTTTTTCACGTTCCGTGTAATAGAATCACCAATAACTAGGGCGTATTGGATTATATAGGATTCACAGTGGGTGTTTCACTGAGTGGGGAGAATCTATTGAAGTTGTAATCGGAACGGAAGAGCAATGTTTTGTCCCGCGACTACAGCGTCTTACCGTCACCCAATTGCCCCGCTGCACGGGCGCCGGAACCGAACAATGTACAGTGTTCATTAAGCTAGGCACTTCCAAAAAAGTATCTAAGGCCCTTGCACTCTTACAATAATCCTCAATTAAAGTTTGAATGCGTGTCTCTAGTTCTGAAATCTTCTCCGTCAGCCTGACTATCTCCCTGCATTTATCACATGTAAATCCTATGCTGACAGAGAAGCCTATGGTATACATGTTACATGAAGTGCAAGTCACAATAAGAGCAAAGATGCAAAGATGCAAAGATGACATGACTCACCGTGTTTGTTGACTGATTCTACTTACTACAGCTTTGCTGGATTTGTAAAAGGCGCGAGCGCGAAAGGACCTAAGACCTGGGTAGGAGAGGATCCCTCTTGTCCTTTGTGTTCATCACCTGCCACATAAAGGCACATTTTGACAGGATGTAAGGTGGCTCTTAGCCAAGGTCGGTTTACTTGGCGCCATGACCAAGTACTGCGATGTTTGGCGTTAGCATTGGAAGGCAAGCATAGTATGACCAATAAGTTGCCGCCTGTTCCAGCAAAACATTACACGCAGAAGACAATATTCCTCCGCCCAGGCGAGCAACCACCAAGAAAAGGTGTTAACACCAATTCTCGCCCAGGACAACTGGAAGCTGCTAGGGACTGGAAGATGCTGGCTGATCTTGATCAACGGCTTATTTTTCCACCTGAGATTGCCACCACTAACCTACGACCAGACATTGTTTTGTGGTCTGGATCAGCATGCATTGTTCAACTGATAGAGTTAACAGTGCCATGGGAGGATGCTGTAGATGAGGCATATGAGAGGAAGAAACTGCGGTATGCTCATCTGGCCACTGAAGCAGAACAGCGAGGATGGAGAGTCCAGGTTTATCCAGTGGAAGTGGGTTGTCGAGGTTTTGTGGCACACTCTACAACCCGGTTCCTCAGAGACGTCGGATTCAGCGGCCAAGAGTTGCGTCGCACAGTAAAGAACTTATCTGAAGCAGCAGAAAGGAGCAGCAACTGGCTGTGGTTGAGACGGAAAGATTCTAGCTGGCAAGGTACAGGCCGCCACGCTACGGTTTCGTAGAATTCTTGAAAAACTTGAAGAGTCTGTTGGTTTATTTGTATAGGTTGTATAGTATTTACAGTCATTACGTTCCTGTGTATATTGCGTGAATGACGGGTGGTTGGGCAGATATTGTGTTTTGCGGTAGGTGGTATGCCATACGGAACCGTTGCCACTGAAACTGCTTTGTTTTGAACCAGTGGGGCTCGACAGCCTTAGTCAAACGGGTTGGCGCGTATGGTTGGGTTGCGGAGAGATTGTGAGATTGTGGTTAGGTCTCAGCAGCAGGAGGGATGTAGAGGTCAGTAAGCTGGGCTGAGTTGAGTGGGGGACGGAGGGGGGTGACTCTGGGACGCCAGAGTCACTGTCGAGCCCTCTTGAGGTGTCGTGGGCTAGTCGACGAAACACTGAGGACGGAAGGTGCCCACTTGAAGACCCTAGAGATGTCCCCTACTCGGCTCAATCCAGACGGTTGTCGTCCTGGTCCACTAGGGAGACCACACTGTAGTTGCAGCCATCGTGTGTGCTGACGCGCCAAGTACACTGCAGCCGTTAACGCCGGACAGAAGGGGAGTCACACCCTCATATGGAAAGAAGCGTAAATGGATGAAGAAGCATAGTTTACTGTAAAGCTACGTCTTAGTGTTGCTTATCTTGGCGAAAGCCGAGTACAAATCAGCATGAAGTTTTAACATCTACTCTCGTGTAATGGAAATCTTACACTGCAGTACATGAACAGTGTTGTTATTTAAGTCCCACATGAATGCTCCTCGACGATAAGTGGTCCTTCTGTGTCCAAAATTGATCAAAAATGTTGTCATGTCATGACCTGAAAACATTTTTACCATAGTGCGTGTAAACAAATGCATTTAGACATTTAGATCACATTACCAGCTCCATATATGGCTTTTCGGTAACACTTTATTTTGATGGTCCACTTTAGACATTCTACTAACTATAAGTAACTTTGCAACTACATGTCAACTAACTCTCATTCGAGTGTTAGTAGGCTGTCTGCTTAATATCTGCTAACACTTTATTTTGTTGGTTCCCCAACAGATATTACACCCGAACCCTAACACCTAACCCTAACCTAACAGTCTACTGGCAGTTTACTACAGTCTACTAATACTCTAATGAGAGTTAGTTGACATGTATTTGAAAAGTTACTTATAGTTAGTAGATTGACTAAAGTGGACTATCGAAATAAAGTGTAACCGGATTTTCTTAAGTAGTATACATTTGCTCGGTACATCACCTGATACATCAATTGGAAAAATGTACAATTTCTGCAATTTCTGCAAATGTTTGGTCAGTGGTGCTAAAATGTTAATGCCCATATTGGATTTGAAAATAATGTACCACCTACACTAAACACTATCCTAAACGTATGTGTTAACAAAAGCAAACCTGAAATAAAAGCACATTTGCTGATGTAACCATACCTTTTTGGCTTCCTTTGAGCTCTTTTATCATGACTCATGGTTCACACGACTTGCAGATGCAATGATGTACCTGGTGAACTACTGAGAAAGTTTACTATGTCAGAAAAGCCATACATACTCCTTTAATCATAATTTGTGTAGAAAGGAATAAAAGTTGTTTGTGTTTTACTGCCAGTGTTCATTTTAGCTTGCAACTGCAGTGAATTGTACAGTATGTATAGTTATTGGAGTTTTACAAGAATGTTTCCATCAAGCCTATGTTATGGACACTTTTATAATAATTTTTGTAGCTTGACAGCCAGGACGTTCCGCAATATAACATTTCATTATAGTTATAACAGAGGAATGTGTCATAAGCACTTTGAAATGACATGAGGGTGAGCTATTCCCTTAAGATGTCTTTTTTCATTAAAGAGACAAAGTCAAGATGTAACTGATTGACAAGTGTAATTTTAGAAATATAGGCAAGTTTTTTAGAGGTTTTAAAAGAATCTTGCTGAAATCCATTATCTCAATCAGATATACTGATAACTTATCTGTGAATCTAAGTAATCATAATGGGGCACGCACAGATCTGGGGTCAAACAGTGTTCTTCGTTACTCAAGAGATGTGCCAAATTCCTTGATAGAGTAAAGATCAAATGCGCTACCTTTAGTTATGACTCCCTGAGGCGTCTACTCAACTGTAGATATCAATCAGTGAGAGCATGTCAAAGAGAAATGACTGTTGACAGATGACTTTCTCCTTTGCGTATGCATTAATACTTCTGCAAGAAATCTGATTCAGCTGATTTATGTTGTGGTCAGGAGGTGCAGGTTTCTTATGCATAAACATACATTGTAATTGAAAAAAATTGTGTTTATACTAATTCAGACAGGTACTGTAGATTCGATCTGATACAAAAAAGACAACATACTTTTGTTACATTTTTCAAAGCAGTTTCTACAGGTTGAACCCATGAACCCATGAAGTGCAATCCATCACAAGAAACAGATTTTGTTTTGTGTCTTGACTGAAGTTTTCATATCTGAACTCTGAGGAACCATGTTCACAAATTTCTCAATGAGTTTTCAGTGTGAGTAAAACAATGAGTTGGATTCAAATCCAAATCCACTAGAAAGGATGAAATTAATAACACAAACTTTGATAGTTCAGACAAACTGAAGGTAGAAATGTATTTTAATTAACTTTGTGAAAGGTGGAAAGAAGAAAACATTAAGATTTACTTTACATTAATGAAAATAAAATAAAAAAACAAGAAAAATAAACCGATATCATTCAGGACAACATGTCTCATTTCCATTTAGGTTAGCTTGAAGTACTAAAATGACTAAAACTAAATAAAACTAAAACCAAAACTTAAGAAATATATAGGCATATAATATATATATATATATATATATATATATATATATATATATAAATAACTAATAAAAAAAATTAAAAAATTAAAAAAGTTCTAACAAATTAAGTATAAACGTCATTCTCATTATTGTTCTGTTTGATTACACTTTACTTTTTTAAATACTGAAAATATATATTTTATCTAAACTCTTCACAAAGAACACACTTAGAAAATGCACAGGGTGAAGATGGAGAATCCTCGTGAGAATGGTGTTGTGAAAGAGTTGTCGGGGCTATTATTGTGCACCACTGCTCATAACATTCAGGCCTCTGGCCATCCTCTGGCAGACGACCAGTTGGGTGGAGACAATGCTGTAAATGTGTGTGAGTGTTTAAAATTGCACTGTCCATTAAAAATAATGTTTTTTTAATAGGTGTATATGAATGAATTACTGGAGGCAAATACCTCAACAACAAAAAAAACCTGAATTTTTCAGGGATGACCTTTTGTAAAAATCAGCTCCAGGCTCATTTCTGTCATGAGCTGTATTTTATTCTACCCTTTGAATGATTTCTCAAGTTGACTGTGCTGCTTTTAATGACTTTGTTTACAGTATTTGTCATGGGTTTGGGGGAAATTATAGGGGAAATCAGTCTTCAAACAATAGTAGATGTTCTTAAAATGTTGATGCAGTTTCCATGAATATGGCACATTTTGCTGTCTGCATTAGGGGTGAACATGTTTTTCTTTTTCTGACATAAAATGACACATGAAAAGGTTGTTTTTAAATGTCTGTTTGTATGTATGTCAAGTTTAATCTTTTAAAACTCACTATTACAAAAAGTTATAATAAAAACCTATCAAACAAGTATTTATCTTTAGTTTAAAGGAAATATTTATAATTTATAGTAGCTATAGTAAATAGTTTTTAGTAGAATTCTACTATAATAATTCTACTAATTTCTTTTTACTTAATTTTTTTATATATGTATTAATTAAATGTGTATAAATATATGTATATATATTTATATATATACACACACACACACAAACTGCCGCAAACAAATGTTTGGGATCGGTAATATTTGTAATGTTTTAAAAAGAAGACTTTTTATGCATTTATTTGATTAAAAATACAAAATAAAAAAAATTAATATTGTGAAATATTATTACAATTTAAAATAACTGTTTTCTATTTGAATATATTTTAAAATGTAATTTATTCCTGTGACACAACACTGAATTTTCAGCATCATTACATACAGAAATCATTATAATATGCTGGTTTGCTGCTCAAGAAACATTATTATTTTTATCAATGTTCAAAACAGTTATGTGCAATTTCTTTGTGCATTTTAATTCATCCAAATTAATGCACACACATTAGGTGAAGTGAGTAGTGAACACACACACCCGGAGCAGTGGGCAGACTTTTTTTTTGTGTGTGTGTGTGGCGCCCAGGGAGTGATTGGAGGTGAGATATCTTGCTCAAGGGCACCTCAGTCATTTCCTGACAGAATTGATAATTGAACCCACAACTTTTGGGTTACCAGTCTGACTCTATACTCTGGCCCTCAAGATCCACTTTCCTGCAGATTTTAGCCCCAGCCTCAATCAAACTCACTTTCCTGTAACTTTCAAGTAATCCTGAAGCACATACAATGACAATCACAGGACTGCAAATAAATAGGGAGCAAACAAACCAGGTAACGAGGGAGAACAGGTGGTGCAAATGAACCAATAATCAGGAAACAAGTTAGACAACAGACAGGAGAGCACATGGCACAAGCAAACCAACGCAGTCTCATGAAAGTGCGTATAAATACCACGAATGTTATTTCTCGTGTCATTTATACGCCAAAAATGTTTTTTGCGTGTAAATGCTACGCACTGAAAACCGCTTGGGTAGGGTTAGGGGGAGGGGGGAAGGGGGTTGCGTGCGTATCACACGCCAAAAAGTGCGTATCATATGCACGCGAAAACTGCGTATCATATACACGCAAAAACTATTTTTGGCGTATAAATGGTACGAGAAATAACATTCGTGGTATTGATACGCACTTTCATGAGATCGGGCTCAGCAAACATACATGACAAGCCATGTGCTCACACCAAATGTGACTAAAACACAAGCACCTAGCTAGTGAACACAATCACAAGCCATGTGCGCACACAAAATGAGACATACGCACTACGCTCCTCACACAAAACAACTCACATGGACAGAAGAGTGCACGGCTCGAACACACTCGAAACCATGTGCTCACACAAGACAATACACTAGCATCAATGCTCTGACACAAAACCAAGAGTAAACTAGATCGAAGTAACAGAACCCTGACTCATACCATTAGGCCCTCCTTTTTTGACCTGCTGAGGTTGATCAACATGAACAAGGTTAAGAACCTCCTTTTACTAATAATTTAGCCTACTGTAAATAATAAGAAAGAGTTTCAGGCCTTATTTTAATAATAAGGCCCTGTTTACACGAGAACGATTCCGGGTGAAAGCGTAAAAATATTTTTTCGGATGTGCCTTTCGTTTACACGGCAACGTCGTTTTTGGGGCTTAAAAACGCAAAAAAGTGAAACAACCCTCCAGAGTGGAAAACTTAAAAACGCTCCACCGTCACGTTCTCGTGTAAAGGGTAAAAACCGGTATAAACGCAAAACTGCCCTCATCGCGTGCGCGTTTACGTCACAGGCATTTGCCAGTACAGGAAAATAACAACCAACATGTCGGATTATTTCCATACGTCGACTTTCAAGTGTCCCTCGCAGCTCTGATAACATACAAGAGTCTTTTCAGCAGTTGTACAAAATATTCTCAGATATTGGTGTTGTTGTGTGGCAGTGCTTCACATTGCCACCTAGCCGCCTGGAGTGCACACTACATCGAATTTCACACACTTTTGCGTCACCATATGCACGCAGATTTCCCCCTCATAATGCTCGTCTAAATGCAGAATAAAAAGCAACGCCACTTTTGCGTTTTCTCTTCTGATCGTTTCCGTGTAAACATAGCCTAAGATTACCTGCACGCCAGTAGGGAATGTGGAGGTACGTCACGCCGTGTTGCATTATGGGACGTGGGCGCCATCTTTACAGGCACGATCTCTGTTTACCTTCAGTAAAATAGTGGGTGTTTGGCTAAAACGAGGTAAAATTAAAGAAGAACAGAAGAAATGGAGTTGTTTAAAGAAAAAGAGAAGGGACCCTACCGGGATAAACTAAATGCCACTGCCAAAAAACGTTATTTGGACAAACTATCCGCGATAAACAACATCGATAGGCCTACATCTGATTTAGTTTTGGTGTTCGAAGCCTATGCTAAGTTGATTACTATTGTACATGAAGTTAAAGCTATTTTACCTGTAAAGCAGCTCTCATAGTTAATGTTAGCTTGCTATTTTTAGCATATGTTAAGTTTTCATAGGTTGTGCAGGAAAAAAAAAAGTATGTTACTTTATAATGCCACAAGATGTGGTAACTTGTTAAATACAACTGTGCCTTGTTGTCATTATTTAATGTTAACACGTGTAAAAATTAGGGTATTTGGTCGTTTTTAAAAAAAATAGTTTGATGTATCTTTGCCTAGTTAATATATGTGTACTTAAAGGGTATTTGTGGATGCAATCAGTACAGAAACAGTCACTTAATGTATTTATTAAGCAGATATATAAAAACATGATTCACAAACATTTTTAAAAAGGCATGTAAAAAGATGTACAAAATATCAAAGCAAATTGTTAATTGAAAACAAAATAAATATAATTTGATTCATGCAATGTGTCCTGGCTTTATCATCTGCTAACATGAACCATAAATTCAACATCATTCATCAACTATCTTCCTAACTGTTAGTCATCGAGGACTATACAATACACAACCTCTGGCTTTGTACAACTTTTAACAAACGTAGTATGCAGTGGAGGACAGTAAGTAAAGTTTTTCCTCATGATTGCGGCAACCCACGCGATCCGGCGTCTTCTCGTCAGCTCCCCGACCTGCTTCTCTTGTTGTTTTTTCCAAGAAAGAAAGGTGAAAAAACGTATTCCGTTGTTCAGTTTCCTCCCTGAACGATCGTGTGACCTGCTATGGCAGTTGAAGTGAACAACCATATCGACGTTTAATAAAATCTCGACAGAAAATCCAAACATAGCCTCCAACACATGCATTTAAATACAGCGGTATTGGGCGCGATCCTGTAAATATGGCGGCGGAACCCATAATGCAACACGGCGTGACGTCATCTCCACATTCCCTGTTAACAGTCCTCCTCTGTTGTGTTTTTCTCTAGACTATTTATTTTACCATCAGTTCACATCACTTATCCCTTCCATGCTGTTGATCATCTGTATTTTCTAATAAAGACTGCATTGGGTTCACTCTCATCTTCAGTCACAAAAACATTAAAGCTATTCCACAACATTATATTCAGAGCCAGCTGAAACGGACAAGGAGATCAAAATTGAAAGCAAATTTGAAACGCACGGTACTTTATAATGCAGGAATTCATAGTTATTTCGAAGCACAGGAGAAGGAATCCTCGCCGGCAAAAAAATAAAAAATCTCTGTCCTCTCGCTCTCCCTCTTCCTCTCCCTACCGTTGAATCACGTACATTAAAAAATAAACGAATAAAGGTATCACTATTACTATAGTTCATGCATGTTCAAGTCTGTGATTCATACTGTAACATTCGTTTGTTCGTTGTGTGTCAAGTTGCAGTTTGTTTGAAATAATGAACTTCATCACCTGAAAGAAAACTCGATGACGTGCTATTGGAAGACATGTTGTCATAGCTTCTTGGTACATAAAGGCTACCATATAGTGTCAACACACATTTGAGAAAGTGAGGCGCTAGAGAGCTCTATTGGAGATATCTAGATGGAAGAAATTCCTGCAGTGTACCTTTGTGAAGGATTCATTACTCTCCATTCCCAATGGTTACATTTGGCCTCCATTAACAGTGTAATTGCTTTTACTTAAAAGTCACATTGTACCTCTTCCATATGTTTGTGTCATTGTGTATTTCTAACTTTATCATCTGCAGAGAACTGCCATTTTACACTTTTCACCAAAATACACACATAATTATGAATGTCACTATGTGAAGAAGTTTGACCGAAAAAAAAACATTCCTCAAACAACATGTTTGCAAAAATGTATATATAAGGTTCAATGCATTTTCCTGATGAAATTTATATTAGTGGCAGTAAATTAAATTATATACATTGTTAAATATTGTTACCTACATCCGTACATGTAAAAGTACATCCGTACACTTTCTAGAACAGGCAAGAGCTTTCTAGCCTAGCAGCATTTGCTTGGCTTGCTTAGTTGGGGAGATTAAATTTAACATTTAATTTAATATTCAACAACAATATTGATCTACCTGCATTGACACTAAGAACTGAACTGAGATGGACGATGACATCACGATTTACTCCAGAGCGGCTATATCTATATAAATGAACTAAATTAATCACTTTTTCAAAACAAAAATGAAACAACAATGAACTTACTTAAGCTGGACTGTGTTGCTACTTTCTTCTGGAGACAAACTTTTTTGCTATATTTTCCTGTCATCTCTGTAAAGCTGCTCTGAAACAATCTGCATTGTAAAAAGCACTATATAAATAAATGTGACTTGACATCATCACATAATGTTTTGATCTCTCATCTTAATTCCTTATCTAAAATTTTATTTTAATACACCTTAAATTTATATTATAATTACTGTGAAACCACAATTTCACAAAAATTAAGCTGTTTTGCACAATTAGTTCAAAAGAAGTTTTACACAACTTATACATATAACTGAAAATAAGGCATAATTTAGACACACACAGACATCAAGAATCAGCGAATGAATCTCAACAATGGTGACAATCAACAAAAAAGATTACATCAACTCTGAACATCACAAAACACACTACTGTAAGTCAACACAAAACTAACAGCAAAAATAAAAGAAAATAGTAAAAATTAAGAAAATGTGTGATACAGAATAATGTTTACAAGATCCTTTTTATTTTCTGGTTGTCAAAACACCAATATATCTCATTCTGTAGAATCAGCTGCTTTTTGGGTGATGTTTATTAATTTTTATTGTAGTATCATTGCCATAATAAAAAATAATAAACATCACCCAAATATGTCTATATATATGCACACTAGACAATACAGGAGATTAGTGAAATTGGCTCCTAGTTTATGATTGTGATTATTAACAAATTGCTATTTTCATTTGATCCCGTTTTCTTTCAGCTTTGTTTGCCGTAGCAAACGTATTTTAAAAACACAGCTACAACAGCCAAAAAAAAAAAACTAATGTTCAAAAGTCAAGGGTCATGACCACCACTAAAGCAAACACTGATCACTGATCACCAGCAAACACTGGTAACATCAAATGAAACCTTTTTAATAAGAACTTCTGTAGACTTAAGATAGAAATAAAGTAAATCTGGTTAGTAATAATTGAAGCTGGAAATGCTGTTTGTGGAGTTGTTTCATCCTCCTCTGCTGAGATCTTCTGAGATTTAATGTCTTCTTAAATCTTCAGTTGATTTAATATTTTTTCTGATCTTCTTGATGAAGTTCCTAAACATAAATTAGGGAGGAGTGAGCCAATCTAATCTTTCAATCAACAGCCTGAGTATATACAGCTGCTTACCTCTCTCTAGCATCAGCAGTTCCTGCATCCCTCCACCTCCCCAAACTCCACCTTCATTAAGATGAAGGTACCTTGCCTTTCGTAATATCCTACATTTAGCCACTGTGTATATCTCTATTGTAAAAAGTGCTATATAAATAAAGGTGAATTGACTTTTACAGAGACATTTAATGGCTTCAAGATTGTCCTGTCCATTTTCTGGGAAGCAAGACAATGACCATGTCTCATTCTGCATATGCTAAAACCGAGTGGTTTTTATTTCAAGAGTGGATGTGCTTGACTGTCTGCCTGCAGTCCAGATCTGTCTCTTATTGAAAATGTCAACGCAAGCAGATCAATAATATTGTTGAATATTAAGTGTCCCTAACTAAGCAAGCCAAAAGCCAAGGAACCAAATCTCCATCAGGAGACAGAATGGAGAAAAAAACCTTGGGAGAAACCATTTATTTATATGTCAGGAGAGAAACTTCAAGAAGATGTTGTATTCATGCCAGGTCTACGCATTTCCTCTAAAGCTAGTACCTCTAAAGGTAGAGGTACCTCTAAAGGTAGTACAGTAACATTGAGCTTTTATACATCACAACTTCCAGCTTCCTTGTAAGGTAACAAAAACACGTTGTTTTGAGCTTCTTAAATTTAGAACGTACATCTCATACGTACACATGTCAAAATCCACTTTCATATTAAGACCTATCCTTGTTGTTTACATTTGTGACACAGTTGCATCAGTGGAAACATGTTACATTGTACACGCCTCTTAGCAAAATATAGCTTACCCCCTGTCTTGACGTGATCCTCACATGGATCCATGCTATGTATAGTTTTTTCATGCATTCAAACTCATGCTTTTGAAACTCAATAAGATAATACAACTGATTATGAATATTAATAAAGAATAATAATACAGATACATACTACTTAATAATAAAATTATATTAAAAGATGAAAAGATGAAATTTTAGTCTTCACTGATTCATGAATCAAAATAATGAATCATCCAGTGCTGTGAGATTTGTTAAGGACAAATGACGCTTTTCCACTGCATGGTACGGCTCGGTTTGGCTCGGTACGGTTCGACTCTGCGCGGAACGGTTCGGCTCGCTTCGCTTTTCCACTGCGTGGTACGTCTCGACTCGGTACGGCACGGTTCGGTTCGCTTTGGCTTGGTTGCTTTTTCACTGCAGTTAGTACCGCTTGAAAGTGGGTGGGACTGATCGTTATAGTTGCTCAACTCCTCGGTACCCAGCCAATGAGAGGAACGTCTGCACTTCGTCCACTGACCACGCATTCAGCCATTTATTTTTTTAAGTTTTCATCTTCTTTTTTCAAGCAAGTACTTTAAAAACAGGTGATAGTGTTGGCTGTTGTCTACTGGCTATTTAAATCTAGCAGGTTTAGTGTCTCGTGTCGCAAATACAATGACGCTGGTAGTGACGATTCTGTCTGACCAATCAGTGATCTGCAGTGTTTTCACGTCACATTTTAGTATCGGTACAGTACGCTTGGAACCTCAACAGACCACCATTTAAAGCAAGCCGAAGCGAGCCGTACCGTACTGTACCATGCAGTGGAAAGGCGGCATAAGTGAGCCGTACCGAACCGAGCCGTACCGTACCATGCAGTGGAAAAGCGCCAAAAGAGATTCACTAGAATGAATCAGAATTTTCAACGTTACAGATGAGAGAGGAGGTTTGAAATTTAAACAAAATTGTTTATATAATATTATATAGTTAGGATAATTCTTCAAAAAAGAGAATCAAATTATATCAAATTATATATATAGAAATTTTATAAAAATAAATAAAACATTGACAATCAGGGTCAGAAAACTGCTTTGCACACTTATAATAAACAGAACAGTATTTTCTGTCAGTTTGGGCTCTAATATAGATATAATTATTGTTCTTTGTGTGATCAGGGCTTTAGTCTTCTTTGTTTAATGCAGCATAACAGGGCATCCATCAAGTGTATCCCCGAACTTCTTCAGTGTGCACAGAACAATTTGTTTTGCATCTTGTCACAAGAGGAACACACTGTGCATGTCAGCAAGCGTTTTGTTGGCAATGGGCATTTGAGCACAGTCAAAGCCAGGGAAGGTCACGCAGTCAACAGGGGGCGGGGCTGATTGTTGCTCCTCCCCTTCACTGTGGGTGGATGGATGATGGTCCTGATGGGGAATGTTGGACAGATGGGCTTGGCAGAAAAGACAACTGACCTCTCTCAACTCCCCCTCTGGCCCTGAGCTGTGCCTGGGAAGAACGGATATAAAGTTTGCCTCCATTAAATGTCGATTATGGGAGACAGACTGCACGGATGGCAGCTTGTAACAAATGCTCCCTTGACCTTTAAAGGTCAAGCTCAAGAGAGAAAAAACAACAACAAAGCCATTACAAATACTACACGAGATTTAGGTAAAGAAAAAAGTTTTGTGTTCTGACACACACAAAAAAATATATGAAAAGTTAGTTCTTACAAGATGCATATGTGTTCATTTCAGGTCATACCATTTTTACCTTTACATTTAAGCATTTAGCAAATTTGATAAAAAGCCAACAATATTTGTATACAAAAAACAGGTTTATTAGATTAATGTCAGAGGACTTAGTAAATTTATCAAATTGGTTGACATCTAAAAGACAATTAATGTTTAGTAATATCCTGCAATTTTGACAATTATTGTACATAAAATGCCAATGTATACATTGCTATTTTCATAGTGACAATCATGTTAAAATGGATTAAATGTATAAATTACTCCACCCAATAAGACCTCCAATAAGTCATTTAAGCTATGAAAGAGCAACCACTATTAGTGACTACTATTACTATTAATGACCAGAGAGACCAGAGAGCTTCATATCCAAGTTAAAACCTTTTTTTTTTTTTGTCTTTTTTTTTTTCGCTCTTGTACATGCAAGAGATAGTTGAACATGTGTGTGCATAACACAGGCTTGTTTCATTGTGTGAGGAATTGTTGTGTTGGTTCTGGACTCAACAGATGGTCCAGACACATAAAGGAATCACCTCCTGGTGTGTCCTTATTGACGCTTATGGAATATTAACATTCCGTTAGCCTGTTTCCACACTCACTTACAGGGAAATGCAAGAACTTTACAACAGTTCGCTTTCAACGTTTAAGGAAGAAAAAATTAAGAGGAACACAAGTCTGAAGCAGTTTCAATATGTATGAAAAATCATTAATTAGCCTAATTAATTTAGCTAGATACTTCCATGAAAATGCAAAGGAGTCTGTGTTTTCGTGTAGCAATTTCATGACATTAGTATGTTCCAGTACTGGCCTCATGCCAGTAATCTCATTTGTATCTTCTCTAGAATGCTGGAAAGATCTCAGTAATGTGCCACACATTACTGAGTAATGTGTGCCTCATTAACAAAACTGCACCACAATCTACCACTAATAGTCATTATGAAAGTTCAATATGAAATCACATTTTTCTCATTCATTTTTATATTTCTGTACTTTGTTACTGTACTGCATTGCTGTATGTCAACAATTGTTTTGTTAATTTTATATTTGTCCCAATGAACTGTATTGGAAACATCTGAGGCCATGTCCACACTAATACGTTTTCATTTAAAAAATGAAAATATTTTTCTCTCCGTTTTGGCCTTCCGTCCACACTGAGACGGCGTTTTAAGTCAACGAAAACGTAGCTTTTGGAATACGCTCTCCAAAGCGGAAAAATCTGAAAATGTTATTGCATTGTAGAGTGGCCTGTGAAGCTGGTGGTATTTGAAACCGACGACGTAGGTTTAGACACGTGATCCATGTTGTACCAATAGATATTCATGTTTACCGGTATTGTGCCTGTTATGTGCTATTCACTGTTGCTTAAATTAAATATGTTACTTTGCACACTCTTCATATCACAGTAGCTTACTGCAAAGATGACAGAAAATTTACTCACATTTGCTGTCCTGTGGCAATACGGGAGGGCAGTTGCGTTTTAGACCAAACATATGGTGAGTGAGTGCGACCTGGTGAGATATTTTGCTAAATAAAATGATCCTGTAAGAAGAATTGCGTGATAACTTTATTATTTATTTTTCTGTATCATCTCAGTGAGCTTTTGTGAGGTTTCACGCATGCGCAGTAAGGTGAATTTAGAAGTTTCTCATCCACACTGAAACATCGGAAAACTGCTAAAAATGCTAGTGTGGATGGAGAGCGTTTTTAAATGAAAACGCTGTTTTCAAATGTTTCTGGATTAATGTTTGCCTATAAGACAAAACTGAAAATGGTGCAAAGTCTCCAAAGATTAAAGAGCTTGTTCTGGGCTATTGTCATATGCTTTAAGCAGCCGCAAGTTTTAAAGTATTTCCCACTCACCCATCTGTTCGCTACATATGGCCTAGAGATGTGTGTGTATAGGTGCATTATCTGAACTCTAGAAATCAAGTTCAGTATGTAGACAGGCATTCATCCCATCCGCCCATGTCTGATGGCCCCTATCCCCTGCCCGTCTCATGCTCCTCTGCCAAGAGATTGAGAGAGCGTGCAGTCTAGATGGCACCCAGCAAGCCACGGCCCCCGAGGGCCCTCCCAGAGCCCTTTTGGTTAAATCAATTGTTTGGCCCCATTGATCCCTGACTGGCCATATTGTGGCTCTGTGGGATATCACACACACAAAAGAAGCAGGCCGCATTGTCTCACACTCCAAATGAAGAAGTTCACTTGAAAGCAAAAAAATCTGAGCTTGGGGATGTCAGAGGTTGGCCTGAGGATGTGTGTGTTTTTCTGGGCTAGCTATACTTTTGAGGACACAATTGCTGAAAAATGTAAAGTGAACCTGTAGAAACCTTCTGTTTGCTAGCTTGAAGACAATCTGCACTGTACGGAAATCTGTAAATCTAAGAAAAACAACATTTGGCATTGTTTTAGATCATCAACAAAACTGTCTCAATATTTAATCGAGTAATTAAATCACTTCTTTATGTATTTAATGAGAAAATGTATACGCAGTTTTGTTGACAGCCCCCTTTATTGAAGAATATAGCACAATTAGCTTAAAATCACATTGCTATATTCAGTAAACTTTGCTTTACTGCATATAAATATCTGGCTGACCTAGCTTGCACAAAATTTGCCAAAAGTTGAACCTTTCTAAAAGAAATTCACATTAATATTACTCGTCTCTGTCATTGCAAAGTGTAATTAAAGTGTCATTGATTCCCAGTTTTATCAATTCCATCAAACAAATCCAAGGTTTGTAAGCACAATTTTACTTCCTAATACATATTTGATCTTACCGACCCTTACAAAAAAGAACTTTATTCAAGTGTGCTATCAGTATTATTCTTTTACAGTAAAAAAATAATAATAATAGCTTACACACTAAAAGCGGTACTTGAGGCCTACTCAGTGAAAAAATTACTCATGTCAAGTCAAGTCACCTTTATTTATACAGTGCTTTTGACAATACAGATTGTTTCAAATCAGCTTTACAGTGATAACAGGAAAATTATGCAACAAAGTTTGTTTCGGCTGTACAGCAAATCTAGAAGAAAATAGCGTCATAGTCCAGCATAAGTTCAGTGATGGTTAATTTTTGTTGTAAAAAAGTTTTTTAATTTAGTTCATTTATATATATATATATATATATATATATATATATATATATATATATATACATAGGTTAAATTGGGCCGGAGCGCACCGGAGCGCAGCTCCGCCTCCTCGGGTCCACAACACACCCTGCCGGAGCTCAGCTCCGTTTCCTTCAGCACCAAATCTATAAATTTTGTTGAGTGTATATAATGAAAGTTGTGAAATAATTGGCTAATATTAACTCTAATTTGGTGCTGCAATGATTCGCCCATCACGACGATAACTGACCTTCTCATCTGAGCTGCTTCAGCCTCAAACACCCGCTCTCAATGTCAACATGTTTGAGTCCAATCAAAGCAAGCGGGATTTATGTTCACAGGAGCGCGAGCCGCGCGCGAATCCCAACGCGACGCTTTACTTCAGTTATAACGATCATACAGTGCGAGATAAAATGCATTCCCGTTTCGAATCTAAACAGCTGTTTTTCGATTGAAGTTTTAAATGACCGACAGAAATAATCAGTTTGATCAAAGACAGTGGATATAGGCTACTATAAGCTTAATTTAACAACACATACACCCTATTAAATATATTGCCATTATTATTCTATAAATATATTTGGAACGTTACCTCGAATGTGTTCAACTTTTCCCTGTTTGTATCACTCCGCTTGTCTGTGTTTGCGCAACTTGCATCATTAAGCCAGAAGGTGGCGACAAGTGACTGTCTTTATGAGCGAGCAATTGAACCATTGGTTAAATGAACAGATTAGTCCAAAATATTGATTAATTTAGGAAAGAAAAAGTAGCTGAAACTGATCTTTGATGCTCATCTATTGCTCATATGCCTCTGGACACAGAATGATTGCATTGGCGTTTGTTTGAAATGTAACATCTATGCAAAATAATCAAATCATTTATTATTCAAGGCCATTCCCGTTTCGAATGATTGTGTACTGTCAACAATAAACATAAACATTCTGCATTTCCATTTTATAGTGTGGATCATGCATTGTGACATTTAAACTGATTCTCATGTTTAAGAACCTGTTATCTGATAAAATACTATGCTACTGCCCACTGACATGCTTTTAAAGCTTTTGGCCTTTAAAACACCTTAAAATTCACATGTCGAGATCAGGAAAATCAAAATTTTCTTGGGGGAGCATGCCCCCAAACCCCCCTAGTAGGATCATTTTTGGAAACTTTTTATTTATAAAAACTTGTGTACGGCCGTGTCGGTGCATGTGATTAAATCAAGCAACATAAACTGCCAAAGAAATTGGCCCTGATTCTCTTACATTCACATAATGTTCTTGTTTCAAAAGATGTTGTACATATTTGCCAACCAATATTTTCTAACATGTTCAATTTCATACATTTTCCGAGGGTGAAATCCGTTGCCTACCTGTTAACATTAGGTAAAAAATAATAATAAAGTAATTGTAAAGTATTTCTCTTTTTTTGAATAACTACTCAACTCTACCTTACACATTAATACAGGAAAAAGAGCCCCTTTGGTGTAAAAACACATTAAGTCATTTTACGGCATGATTTTGAATGATGACCATTCACCGTAAATAAGGGCTCCCCCTCCCTATAAAAGCCAATTTAACCACTGTATATATATATATATATATATATATATAGCCGCTCTGGAGAAAACCGTGATGTCATCGTCCACCTCAGTTCAGTTCTCATATAATAGTGGTACTCATATAGCATGCAGATTAATAATATTGTTTAATATTAATTGTCCCCAACTAAGCAAGCCAAAAGCCAAAGTCAACAGTGACAAGGAACCAAATCAGGAGACAGAATGGAGAAAAAACCTGGGGAGAAACCAGGCTCAGTCGCTCAGGTCTCCTCTGGCCAGTGAATGAACAGTGTATGATTATGATCCAGCAGCATTACAGGTCAGAAGTCAGATTGCATCAGAACAGTCAGAACATTATCCAGTTCATCTGAAGATCGGAGTCACGCTGGTATGGTAGACGGGTTTGTTGAGGATCAGTGTCGACGGCTGTCGTGTCGATGAGGCCTTCACAGGGGAGAGTCTAGCTGACACAATCTCTGCTGACACTTCAGGGATGCGTTGTGGTCGTGTCTAGGCGCAGGTCCTCCATCTGATTTGGATACGGCCCGGATCTGGCTGACTACAGTAAACCTCGGAATAAACAGAAAGAAAACATTAGCGTAGATGCAATTTTTCTTATAATGCAATGAGTACATTGGGTGTTATAGGAAGTGTTCACAGTTCCGGCTGACCTAGTTTATGCAGTCTAATAAACTAGGCTGCATAAACTAATGCATCTATACTGTAAAAAATTGCGCTGTAAAATGACAGAAATCTACTGGCAGCTGTGGTTTACAGCCCCCTACCGTTATTTTACAGCTCTTCTTTTTTACAGTATGTTACCATAAAAATACCATGGAAAGCAACTCATATCATTTGGAAAACTGATTGCTTCAAACAGTTCGAGTTTAAAAACTAGTATTTATACAGATAATACTGTGCAATTATTTCTTTTGAGTTCAATGAGAAGAAATATCTCTTAATATAAAACTGCAAACACCTAATGTGTAATAGTAAATTAAATAAAAGAATGACATCGACTTAAATATTTGCAGTTCATTTTTAGCTATCAATAGTAGTGTGTGATTCTGCATTTAGCAAAAAGATTGTCACTGCATCAACAACTACACAGTTACTGCCTTTAAATAAAGCAACTGGCTGCATAACATCCATATTTTCTTTGTTCATCATTGCTCATCATTGGCTGAAGCACAGGCTCTACTCTCCAGCACAATGGTGACTCACAAAACAAATTAATTAAACTAACAGATCTCTCCTATATCATCCTGTGCAAAACACATAAAACACTGAAGTTTAATATTTACTCTCCTTATCAGTTATTGAATTCGCATAACTTTTTTCTATGAACCTTCACTAATATTTCAGTGAAATTAATTTATTTTGTTTAGTAAATCTAACTATGTTTTACAGTATATTACTTTTTTCCCTTGATTTTACGGTAATCTACTGGCAGATGTGGTTGTTTTTTACAGTTTGATGCTGTAAATTAATTTAGAGTTGATTACTGTGAAATTGCTTCACTCTGTTTGTTTTTTATTTTACACATTTAACCCTTTTAACCCCACTGCAAAATCTTCAGTTTTAAAGGGGTCATGACATGAGAAACCAAATTTGCCTTGATCTTTTGGTATATAAGAGATCTATGTACTATTAAAACGTCCTGCAAGTTTCATAGCTTAAGACGTCCTCCCCATTATAAACTAAGCATTTATTTAATCAAGCTCTAAATACAGCTCGTTCTGGATCCATGGTTGTAAGTGACGTCATGGTTAGAAGTGACATACCATTCGTTTGCATATGACCGCCTCCAGCGCAGGACAACTACGCCTCATTTCGCATCATCGCATGCTTTGTCAAGCAGCGAGTGGGTCTGTTTACAAGATACAACATGTTTGAATACGCTGCCGAACGATCCAGACGTCAGGGAAAGCAGTTGGATGCAGTTTATTTGCAGCATATGCAGCGCGCCAAAGTTTTATTTGAACGGTGAGTGATCAGATGAGTGTGACAGGGCATGTTACTGAAAGAACGAGCAGAGAGAGAGAGAGCCCCGGCCGCGCGCGCGCCTTCAAACTGTCTTGCTCTCTCTCTCTCTCCCTCCCTCGCGCATATGAATCAAAATCAATTGAGAATTGACACGATGGTAAAAGATTGGAAGACCAAAGTTTCACGTGGTGGAGCATTGTGTAGTCTACATGTGATACAAAATGATTAACGTTAATAATTTATGCATTAGCAGCACTGACGTTAGCCAATCATAACAGTGGGCAAATGGACTGCATTTATATAGCGCTTTCACAGACCCACTGGGCCACCAAAGCGCTTTACATTTGCCTCACATTCACCCATTCACACACTCATTCATTCATACACCGACGGCGGTGTCTGCCATACACGGCGCCATCCAGCTCGTCGGGAGCAGTTGGGGTTAGGTGTCTTGCTCATGGACACCTCGACACTTGGTCAGGTGGAACCGAGGATCAAACCACCAACCTTCCAGTTTGTAGACAACCCACATGAACCACTGAGCCACTGTTGGTGCCGGGCGTTAACATTGAACTCTTAAAGGGGAAACACGTCCAGAACAGACTGTTTGAATCAGAGGTGAGAAACAGGGTGGGAAAATGTCATAAATCACTACATTTTAAAAGTTTTTTTGTACAAAAAACTATAGTAATACTATAATTGCACCTAAGGGAACATCATAAAACAAAACAAAAAAACATGTCATGACCCCTTTAAATGAACAAGTGTGTGTCCACACTACAGAGTGTTGGATTAACACTGAAGCAGTGTTGAAGTTAATTATATAATTCAGTGATTAATTAACTGATGATTGAGCATTAGTGATTAACACCTGCTGTTAACAAGCAGAATCACTGAAGGACAGAGGAACAACAAGAACAGAAAAAAAACAAAACAAAAGAACTACAACTGACTTCCAGCCAGAGAAGACATTAACTATTTCAAAATCTCAGCAGAGGAGGATTAAACAACTCCAAAAAAAATAGCATTACCAGCTTCACTTAATACTAACCAGATATTTATTTATTTTTTTCATATGTCTACAGAAATTCCTATTGACAATTAACAGTTTTTAATTTGGTTAAATCGGATTTAGATGTTGTTTTGTTTAATTTGACGTTACCATTATGGCAATCGGTGTTTGCTTTAGTTAGGATCTTGACCCTTTAAGATTAGATCTTTTTTGGCTGATGTGTGTTTTTAAGACACATTTGTTGTGGTAAAAACCAAGCCAACAAAATGAGATCAGGTGTTGCTGTATGATTATGATGTTATCTCATCCTGTGTTTAATCCTTCATCAATAATACGTTTAAATCTATTACCCTGTGAAACAACAGTAAAATATTAAGCAATGCTGTGCAATTAATTATGAAGAACCTTTAAACTCATCTTTCACCAAAAAATGTTTAACTACAGCTTTATTTAGACACACACAGACATCAAGAATCAGCGAATGAATCTCAACACTGGTGACAATCAACAAAAAGGATTACATCAACTCTGAACATCACAAAACACGCTACTAAAAGTCAACACAAAACCAACAGCAAAAATAAAAACAAAAAGTAAAAATTTAAGAAAATAACCAGACAATTCAGCTGCAAATTTTATTCATGCCGCAATGCCTGCTGGGAATCATGGAATTTTTTTTGTACTATGCTGGGACTTATCATGCATTGCAGCATGAAACTTTTGATTGTCACCATTGTTGAGATTCATATGCCGATTCTTGATGTCTGTGTGTGTCTGGCTAATACAGAAATTAAAAATGTTTTGAACATTAATTGTTTGTTTTTTATTATTTAAAATTTTCTGTTTTTCAAAACTCTGATAGATCCCCATCGGTCAAATCACAATGATACCATAATTAATACATTTTCTATGGCAAAAAAGCTGAAAGAAAACAGGATCAGATGAAAGTTGCTGTTTGTTAATAGTCGCAGTCATCATCTAGTGGCCAAATTCACTGATCTCATTTACTTTTTAATGTGTTTTTATGGGTGATGTTTATGTATTTTGAATCATGGTATCACTGTGCTTCGACCGATGGAGATCTATCAGATATGGATACTGTACTATATAGTATACTGTTTTTTTTTCTACATAGGATTGAGGGTCAGGAACGACAGGGGGGAAGGCCTCCTATGTTCACAGAACAGCAAGAGAGGGAGATAGCAAACATGGTTTTGGTCAACAATGCTATAACACTCAATCAGATCCAAGCTAACATTGTCAATAACCACGCCAGTTTCAACGATATCCATCAGGTCTCAACATCAACACTGGCACGCATCCTAAAAAAAGCCATATTCAAATGAAGCAAATTTATCGAGTGCCTTTCGAGCGCAATTCCGAAAGGGTGAAACGACTGCGGCATGATTATACAGAGGTATGTATTCAGTGTGATCTTGCATACTGTCTCAATCTTTTACTGTACTGTAATATGTATACTAGATCTACACTGAACTACACAATTTTGCCTGATACTGTTCTTCAGAGAGTTTTACGAATGGATGGAGAGGAGATCCAGCATAAGTTCATGTACGTAGATGAGGCTGGGTTCAACCTGACGAGAACACGAAGGAGGGGAAGAAACATCATTGGCCACAGGGCTATAGTCAATGTCCCAGAGCTATAGTGGGGGTAATATAACACTCTGTGCAGCCATTACACAGAATGGGGTCCTCCACCGCCATGCCCATATGGGCCCTTACAACACAGCACTCATACTTACATTGTTGGACCAATTGCACAACATAACAGCAGCAAATCAAATCGATCATATGCAATACATTGTTGTCTGGGACAATGTGTCTTTCCACCGCTCTGCTCTGGTTCAGAACTGGTTTCAGCAACATCCACATTTTCACCATCCTATATCTTCCACCCTACTCTCCATTCCTCAACCCTATAGAATAATTTTTCTCGGCATGGTGGTGGATCTGATATATGATCCATATCTGGATCTGACGGATATGATCTCCGTCTCCAGGCTGAGGTACTCCTCATCCAAGCCATGGAGGAGGCCTGTGACCAGATGGAGGGAGCAGCAATGCAAGGATGGATTCGTCATTCAAGATGTTTCTTTCCAAGGTGTCTTGCTAATGACAACATTGCCTGCGATGTTGATGAAATTCTCTGGCCAGATCAAGCTAGGCGAAGAGACAATGTCTAGTGTTTTTTTTTTTTTTTTTTTTTAACAGTAAACTTACAGTACAATACGTAAAGTGACATTTTGTTACAGTATTATGAATCTCCATGTCAACATTTTGGGCGTGTTGAGAAATAAATGAGTTTCTTCTGTCTGCAACATTGGTCTTGTGTAGTGTTTGGTGAATTTACATTATATTCACGAGTTCACACTTACGAATGATCAGAGAGTAAATGGTTATGCGTATTTGGCGTGCTGTCCGGGGGAGGGCTCCGAGCTCGGAAATTGGGCCCGAACCCAGAGTACTCCCCCCGTATCTCTGTTTATGAAGATAATTTAGGCAAGTGTGAGGAGATGGGGTGGTGGAGGGATGCTGAAAACTGTCGAGGAATGTGGGTGAGTCGACTGTGTATATTTATAGGCTTTACTCGTGCTGATTGAGTGAACCTGTTGATTACTGATTGCTGACAGCTGGCTGGAATGATTTGATTGTTTGATCATTAGAACGTGATCCTCCCGAACCTTGTTAGTAAAACATCAATTTGTACTTTGTTGATGGTAGCCTACTCTAATCATAGGGAAGTAGAAGTGCTAAAAGTGTTTTAGGTTTATCACAGCAGAGTGTAACTCGTGCAAACAGAGTATAGTAATGTGAAACGTGTGTGTTTCATATGGTAACAAAGTGTGTTTTTTAAACAGAAGTTTTTACAAGAGTGTTTAATTATGCAAAGGATCTATAGTGTTTTGCTAATTGGGTGTGTGGTTGTGCTAATTGTGTGTAGTGTTTTGAAAACACGGCCCTGTTTTGAAAATCGTGCTTAAACAATTAAAAAAAACTGTAATAGGAAGCCAATGCAGTGTTGACAGAACCGGGCTAATATGGTCATATTTCCTGGTTCTGGTAAGAACTCGAGCTGCTGTGTTTTGAACTAGCTTGTCTTCTTCTTTACGAACATTCCCACTGACTGTAAAGGATGCTAAATGGGATTAGAATTACATGAAGAAAGTAGGATAAAACAAAAAACTTGTCTCATAGGCCTACAAACAAAGAGTTAAATGTCAAATTTTCTCAACTATCACCCCTTGAAGCTACCTTGAGCTCACCTCACACTGGAATTTTCCACACACACACACAAACACGCCTTGCAAAACACAGTCTGATTAATCTTTTTGCCCTTAAACATCCAAGCAATGAGTCTTTTATGATTTATGTTATTACTCTTTGAAAAGAAACCGATGAAACTGTAGTTGGCGAATATCCAGGGTATGAAAAAGAAACTTAGCTGAAGGGGTTCAGGTGGGATATATGGAGCTAAGAATATATCTTTAGTTCAGATCAGTTTATGTTTCAGAGTCTTTGACTAATCTAGCCTAGGGTTGAAGTAATTATGCTCAAGTACAATATGATGGCTATAAAGGAAGAAACTCTTCTGTTTATGACACATAAATGGCAACTGAAAGCTCATTTGCTCTAAGTGAGGCTGAAAGATCCCTAAGGCCACATGTTAGCAACATGTCACAATAATATGAAGCAAAACATCAACAGTTTTGATTTGACATCTAAAATGATCCTGCATGTTGAACCTATAAGAACTTTGGAAAATATATATAGGAAAAATTTATTGCAAATATAATTTGACATTTTCCGTAGAAAAAAAATCAGTGGTACTAGTACAAAACTCACCGCCATGATGCCAAGTGTTTTGGGGGGTTACCTCCACATAACATATGAAGTTGTTACAGTGGTCTGGATGGTTGCTAGGGCATTGCTGGGTATAGCAAACCTCTTAAAAATACTCCTGTGGCAAAAAAAAAAAAAAAAAAAAAAAAATGTATTATAAAAATATAAATTTAGTTTAAAGCTTAAAAATAATAAAAAAAAAAATTCTTGGGTGCTTTATTGGATAGAACAGCAGAGGACACAATAATCAATTGTAGGAGGAGGAGGAGGGAGGGGAACAGGATCGGGAAAGGATCTCAATCCAAAACTTGTACTTGTATTTTACTATATCTACATTGGCAATGTTTTTTTTTTTTTTTTATATTGTAAAAGACTAAATGTATTTTTTTTTTCATAACTGCAACCTCTGTCATATAAAAAATAATCAAATCTTATTATATATCTTTAAGCCAACATTTTCTTTTGCAAGTCCCTCTGTATTGTGTCTTTTATAAATGTTTCTTGGTTGTTATAAATAATGCTTGTTTATGTGTAAGATCTCAGAGGCTGTGAAAGTTAGACCTTGACCTCTATGTCTTTACACAGGCAAGCTCAGCTAATGCCTTGCATCACAATACATGGCACAAAAAAGAGAGTGTACCCCAAAAAGAGTTAGACTTGTCAAACAAAGTGCTGCATTATCAGCCTAAACCTTCAAACACATATGCATAATGCCAGCAAGCCGAAAACCCAACAGCGCTGAATTGCCGCCTGTCTCTGTAATGCAGAATTCCCTTATCTTGCCCTTTCAGTCGTGCAGAGCAGAAAAGAGGTGGCTGTGTTTTTGTGTGTCCCCAATGTTATTCCATTGAGGGTTTTTTTGTGTATCGCTTGACACCCCCTCTTTCACCCCACGCCAATCCTCCAGTTTTCCAACCTCCATTGTCCTCTCCATCTTTTATTCCCTAACCAGATTCGTCATGTATGTTTTTATAGGAGTGGGGGAGGATGTTTGGCATTTGAACAACGTTTGTTGTGTTTCGATGGGCCAGCGGTGCCACACCATCCACATAAGGCTGGCCATTAAAAGAACAAACATCCAGGGTGCCATATGGAGCCACCACACAATCAAATTACTCTTCTTGTTCTTGCTTCATTTACTCCAAACATGTTTTCAGTTAGCTTGAAGGAAAAATGGTGACCTGTAAAGTCTGCCTTAAGGGGTCTTGGGGTGACCGGATTATGTCATTGCACTAATTTACTAATGAAATTATGAGGTGGGCTCTTGGCTCATCTATCAACCCGCTGCTCTGGGGGTGTCTAAGACTGAGAAGGACCATTCCTGCAAACCTTAAGCTTTTGTTGGTTTAATTTAATCTAATATACAAAAAATCATGTCTGAGAAGTTCCTAGACCTCCAACCACGCAAAATCACTTAAGTTTGTTCTTAGTTCTTACCATCTTATTTAGGGGATACATCGGATATATTGAGACTGTTGGATTTGTTTGAATGTGACCATAACTTCATGCTGGTAACTTGTGATGTGCAAAGTTTGTATACATGTATTCCTCACGAAGCAGGGACTGAGGCTTTATTACATTTCTTTGCAAGATGGGCCACGGATATAGTTCCTCCCAATGAATTCTTACTGACGTTGTCGGAAGTTATTTTAACAATGAATTATTTCCAGTATGCGGGCGACTATTACCTGCAAAAGCGTGGGGTCAGTATGGGTAGCTGTTTTGCACCGTCTTACGCATGTTTAGTAATAGGTTTATGGGAAGCGAAATTTATTGATAACTCTGTGAACAACTTATTCCTCCCTAAAATTCTGCTTTGGAAGAGGTACATTGATGATGTTTTTTTCATTTGGATGGGGACTTTGGTTGAATTGGAGGAATTCATGGCCTATATTAACTCTACAACACCTTTCTTGAGATTTACAGTTGACCATTCCACAGATAATATTAACTTTCTTGATCTAACTATTTACAAAAAATCTCAAGGAGGATTAGAGACATCGAATTATTGTAAACCTCTTAGTAGGAATACCCTCCTCAGAGCTGATAGCCACCATCCCAAACAACTGATCAAGAATATTCCTATTGGCCAATTTTTACGGCTTAGAAGGAACTGTAGTAGCGATGCCGAATTCGAGCGTGGGTCAATAGAAATGACAGAGCGCTTCCGTAACAGGGGTTATGCTGCGAGTGAGATCTCTGCAGCCTATGAACGAGCGAAACTGACGCAACGAGCACATCTTCTAGTTAAAACCAAACGCGATTCAGTGCAAAGACTCTGCTTCTCCACAGAATTCTCCCAATTTGGTGGAGAAATAAAACATGCCATTAAGAAACATTGGCACGTTTTGCAGAGTGATCCAGATCTTAAAGCTATATGCGCAGAATCGCCACGTATAACTTTTAGGTGCCCTTGCTCACTGAGAGATAGGTTGGTTCATACGACTATGAGCCTTCCACCAAACCCTATGTGGTTACGGCTCCTCCCTTGGGTTTCTATAGATGTGGGCACTGCACCCACTGCTCGAACTCAAATGATACAAAGCAATTTTTCCATCCCCATTCGGGTAAAAAATACACGATCAATTCTTTCATTAATTGTAACAACACTCACGTGATTTATATGTTGAAATGTCCATGTGGATTGGTATAAACGCTCCCTCAAACTACGTATTGCAGAACATAAAGCAGCAATTCGTAACAGAAATATGGACTATGCAATTGCGAGGCATTATGTATGCTAATCATGGTTCGAATGCGTCTTTAAAATTTTGGGTCTTTAAAACAAAACGCGAGGCGTTCTGGATTTTTACGCTCAATACACTAGAACCAAATGGCCTTAATGAGGAACTGGGCCTTTCGTGCTTTTTATAATTCAGACTTCTATAATTCACTCACTTAGTGGAGGATAGACCATGTACCCTTTTTTTTTTTTTTTTTTTTTTTGTATGTCTGTGTGTGTTTATATGTATTTAGGGTTATTGTGTATGTTTAGCTGTATCTATGTATTTTTGTATTTATGGATATGTATTTGTTGTTGTTGTTTTTTTTTGTTTTGTTTTTTTGAGTGCTTGTATAAGATTGGATAATTGTTGCACCACACCCACCTAGGCCTGTGGCCAATGCCTCAAATAATGACTCTTTAAATTCTGTATATTGTTGCCATTGACTGTTTGACTCTGAAGAAGACGCTTCTTATGTCCACATTATACTAATAAATGTATTTAAACGTTCTGTGCTCCGGTCCTGCTCCTTGGTCCTAGATTGACCTTGGGTCTTTTTCCTCAGATTTTTGTGTCCTGTTCCGAGAGCACTGACTAGGTTGAGGCGCAAGTGATTCCTTTCTACTTGTTCTTAGAAGGTTGTCATTGAATCACAGTATTTTGTGTTATAGGCATTGAGATGGTCTAAATTGGTATATTTTCTGAAAAACTCAACACCAAAATTCTAGCTAAGTTTGTTTTGAGTTCCTCAGACCCTTGTAAAGAAAGGTGCACTTAATAATCTTTTGTCGTGCTTTAAAGAAGTACACTTATTTGAATTGACTAACATGCTAATTCAAATTTAAAGTACTTTATTTTCATTTCAATTTTATTTGATATTACTTTTAACATTAATATATTTTAAATGTACTAAAACTTAATCAGAGGTTTTTGACAGTGGTTGCCAGTATTTTACTATAAAAAAAAGCCTAAGGTCTAAGCTTTGAAAGCATAAGATCCCTCCAAGCAGAACGTCATTGGATGGATTGCCATCACCAACAATAGAGACCAAAGGGACAATTGTTTCAGCAAAAGGATATCTTGAATCTGAGAACAGTTTGAGACATTGTTGAGATCTCTTCTAAATCTCTTCGAAAAATGTTGGATTATTATTATTATTGAGACGATTCTTTTTTTTTTTAACTACAAAATGTTCTACTAAAACTCAGTTGAAAAATCGGAGATGCAAAAGACTTCAGCAAAACTATTTGCTCACTTGCATTACTATTTATGAGAAACTGCTGTGATAAAAATATTTGCTTTGTTCTTATTTGTTGGGATGTGATATTACAGAGAGAAATTTGGTAACACTTTCTATGAAGACCATGCTTATAATGAATTATACCTCCATCCATATAAGTAATTACTATTTTATAAATATATTTATAAAGATCCATTTAGGACCTGTACTGCATTACAAGAAAAGTTATAGTTACATTTATATTATTTAGAATTACTTATAAGTCATGCATTTGCTTCTTCAATGTGTGCATGCTCATTATCCACTATACACTGATTTTTAAGCATTAGTTGGTCAGTCGTATGATTCCATGAATGTATTTATAAAGATGCAACCTATAATGTTATTATATTATGTTACAATGACTTTTTTGTCATGTAGATTTCTGTCAAATAAGTGAATATATTGTTATTACTGTAATAGCTGTGTTGTGTTCTTATAAATACTTTTTATGAGTGATAATACTGTTAACTTCTATAAATGCATCATTGATGGCTTTAAAAAAAAAAGTGAAAACATAGGATGCAAGTTTCCTAAAGGAAATGTTAATAAATCATGAAGATATGCTCATTATACATTGTACGTTGTTCTGTAATTAAAGGTTGTATTAGTGATTTCAGGCCCAAAAAAGGCCGAAACATAAATGATCACATTCATCTAATCTTTCCTAACGATCCGCTAGCTGCCCGCCCAATAAGCATGCCGTCCAAAAACCGCGTCTCTGTAGGCAGCTAGGCTCTGAGATCTGCACACAAAAACAAATGGGTACACAGTGTTTCAACCAATCACCGACAGGGGCGGGTGTTGTGAGGTTATTCGCTCGTGCACGGCTGGACACGAAGTCGGAGCAAAACCCGCCCCTGTCGGTGATTGGTTGAAACACTGTTTGTTTTGGTTTTGAGTGGTGGTGTACCCATTTGTTTTTGTGGACAATGTGGCATTCCACCATTCCCGTGCAGTCACAGCATTGACGCCCATCCTAGGATGATGTCCCTTTTCCTTGCTCCTTACTCCCCTTTCCTCAACCCCATTGAGGAGTTTTTCTCATCCTGGAGATGGAAGGTTTTTGACCATCATCCACAGGACCAAATGTCCCTCCTGGATGCAATGGATGCTGCATGCCAAGACATCACAGCTGAACACTACCAGGGGTGGATAAGGCATGCCAAAAGATTCTTCCCACTATGCCTTGCCAGAGAAGATATCATAGGTGTGATGTGGATGAGAATATGTGGCCAAATGCAGAAGACCGGGCAGATTAGAAGATTACTATTTTTTTTCTATTTTTTACAGTTTTTTCCAATTGCTAACACACTAAAATGACATGCACAGCACAATTATTTAAACTGACACACAGAGAGCAAAAGCTCTTATCAAGTTTCCAAAAGTCTAAACACATTTTCTGCTTTACACACATTTTGCAATTCAAAATGGCACTTTTTAAATGCACTGAACACGGTTCTCTGCATAAGACACAACAATCTGACATAAAGTCACTTGTTTGTCATTTCAAAACATCCCCATTTAAAATGACACTACATGAGCTAATTGGTCAATACATGTGTCACCTGGCCAAACACCTCAATGGTTAATTGTTAACACTTCAATCAGGATGTTAGCACTATGAAAAGACCACAGGTGAGCACCTTTTTTTTTTTTTTTTTCAACAATGGAATTATTGTTATAATACATTTTTTGCCTCTTTTTTTCTATATATTTTTTCTATATATTATTTTTCAGTTTACTGTATTTTTGTGAGCATAATTGTGTTATGGCAGTTGATTCAATGCATTTAGGGGTGTGGTCCTGGTCAAGACAATCTCCTGAACTCCAAAGTGAATGTCGAAGAAAGGTGATTTTAGCCATTTTGAGCGTGGCATGGTTGTTGGTGCCAGACGGGCCGGTCTGAGTATTTCACAATCTGCTCAGTTACTGGGATTTTCACGCACAACCATTTCTAGGGTTTACAAATAATGGTGTGAAAAGTGAAAAACATCCAGTATGCGGCAGTCCTGTGGGCGAAAATGCCTTGTTGATGCTAGAGGTCAGAGGAGAATGGGCCGACTGATTCGAGCTGATAGAAGAGCAACTTTGACTGAAATAACCACTCGTTACAACCGAGGTATGCAGCAAAGCATTTGTGAAGCCACAACACGCACAACCTTGAGGCGGATGGGCTACAACAGCAGAAGACCACACCGGGTACCACTCATGTCCACTACAAATAGGAAAAAGAGGCTACAATTTGCAAGAGCTCACCAAAATTGGACAGTTGAAGACTGGAAAAATGTTGCCTGGTCTGATGAGTCTCGATTTCTGTTGAGACATTCAGATGGTAGAGTCAGAATTTGGCGTAAACAGAATGAGAACATGGATCCATCATGCCTTGTTACCACTGTGCAGGCTGGTGGTGGTGGTGTAATGGTGTGGGGGATGTTTTCTTGGCACACTTTAGGCCTCTTAGTGCCAATTGGGCATCATTTAAATGCCACGGCTTACCTGAGCATTGTTTCTGACCATGTCCACACCTTTATGGCCACCATGTACCCATCCTCTGATGGCTATTTCCAGCAGGATAATGCACCATGTCACAAAGCTCAAATCATTACAAATTGGTTTCTTGAACATGACAATGAGTTCACTGTACTAAAATGGCCCCCACAGTCACCAGATCTCAACTCAGATCTCAAGGATGTGGTGGAACGGGAGCTTCGTGCCCTGGATGTGTATCCCACAAATCTCCATCAACTGCAAGATGCTATCCTATCAATATGGGCCAACATTTCTAAAGAATGCTTTCAGCACCTTGTTGAATCAATGCCACGTAGAATTAAGGCAGTTCTGAAGGCGAAAGGGGGTCAAACACAGTATTAGTATGGTGTTCCTAATAATTCTTTAGGTGAGTGTATATCTGCTGTGCATATGTTGCACTGACTTGTATAAAAAAAATTATTATAAAAATTAATTTCAACAGCATGTGTGTGTATCTGCAAATATTGCTGTGCATGTGACCAATCTAAAGAATATTCTATAAAGAATATTCTATAATTTGAACTATTTTAGTATTATGGCAAAGCATACTAAAGATGAGAGTGCTTTTCATTATGCCCAACAGTGTGTAGTTGTTTAGACAAAAATCTGGTAATATGAATGAAGTGTGTGCCATTTCATGCAAAAGTTTGATTTTGATAATGCTGTGTGTAGTTTCGGTTGCAGTGCTTCATTTTGCAGGATATATGAGGTATTTTGCAGTTTGGGTGTGTGGTTTTGTGAATTGTGTTAAGTATTTTGATAAAACCAGACTAGTTTGCAAAATTGTGTGTTAGCAATTGGAAAAAACTGTAATCTTCTTGTGCTTTTTCTGTTCGTATATTTAGTATTTTCACATATAAATGGCAGCTATATTGCATATTTTGTTATATTTCAGTAATGTCTTTTTGCAAATAAAGTCTTTACTGTATTGTAGCAATTCTGTCTCTGTCTTTTTTTTTTCATAAACTGTACATTCTATAAAGCTACTCTGAGATGGTAATTAATTTTTTGTATTGAATTTCTGCAGCAAAAGAAACTAAATGCATGCATTTACTAAATCCAACAAAACAAAAATGTAGAGAGGCATCAAAAGAAACTACAGTGCAAAACACAATCTATGATCAATACAATATACTGTTTATTGTATAAGGGCAGACCTGACACATAAAATAATGCAGTTTCTGTAATTTCAGCTGATGATAGTGTTTTTTTTGTCATTGTGTTATGATTGACTAAATGTTCCTGTTGGAAGAGAACATGTGTTAGTGTTATGAATAATTATTTGATTTTGAAACATGTTTGCAGTGTTTTGTTAGACATAGTGTATTGTGTTAGTGTATTGTTGTATTTTGAAAATTAGTTTTGGAGTTTAGTTTAAAATGTGTGATTTTGAACATGAAATTAACCGTTTTGCCAATTGTGTGTTTTAGGAGTGTTGGTGCGTTAAGAGTTTAGGAAACTTGTTAAATGTATTGAAAAAACTGTCATAGCGATTGGAAAAAACTGTAATAAAAATAACTTTATTTTTATATAGTGCCTTTAAAGCAGCTTCTCAGGGCACTTAAAGGACAAGTTCGGTATTTTACACTTAAAGCCCTGTTTTGAGATCGTTTCTGATGAAATAGAACGGTTAAGATTAAAATTTGGACACATGCTGCTGGCCCGGGAATTTTCGGTGTCTGTGGCACAGCTGTCGCAGTACTAAGAAATTTTCGAAAACCGGACTGAAGGGGCTCAAAAAGATTATTTACTGTAAGATGACTGTGTAGTTGCAAAGCCACACGTTCTAGAATTTTTGCAAGAAAAGGAGGAATTGATATAGGGCGATAATTTTAAGTTATCTAAATCTGTATTATGCTTTTTTGGAAAAGGTGTAACAGCAGCAGTTTTCAATGCTGCTGGCACAACACCAGTACACAAAGAATCATCAATAATGCTAACAACAGCAAGGGACAATGAGCCAAAGCAATATTTAAACAAGCTTGTAGGGAGGGGATAAAGTGGTGACTTTCATACATGATACCTCCCTAGTGAGCAGCTCAGAGTCAATTTGGGAAAAGGTAGAAAAGGAAGTGCCGGAGAACCAAACGTAGTGTAGAAGTGGCAACAGGTGTGGCATGAATACGTTTATAAACTTTGTCCATTTTAGAACTAAAGAAATGCAGAAAATCATTACACAACTGACTTGATACAGGCAGAGATGTGGCAACATTAACTTCAAGAAGTCTGTTTACAGTATGAAAGAGATGCCTGGGATTACTTTGATTGTTATCTGTAATCTGAGAAAAATAAAGAGATCGCGTAGACTCAATTGCAGCTCTATATCCAAGCTTGGTGGTCTTTCCAAGCTTGATAAAATACATTTAGGGGACCTGACCTGAGTCATGCCACTTGCTCTCCAATTTACAGCAAGCCGCTTTCTTTAAAGGACAAGTTCGGTATTTTACACTTAAAGCCCTGTTTTACCGTTTTTCTTGATTGTTTACACATATTTTCTGAAAGCATGCCTCATACTCTCAGAACTCTACACACAAATTAAAAAACACACACACACTGGGCAAAACCCCTCAATTCTCCTGCAAAATTTAACTTTACATTCAAAACAATGTTATTTCTTCTCAAAATGGTATTTTGGTTTCAAATGACACACACAAACAATCATATGAATAGACATTTACAAGAACCAGTTGAACACGGATGTGCTCAATGTAAAACACTATGATGAATGGGAAACACTTCTTCTCCATTTATCATAATGACTTAGGCCTTTTTTGGTTCAGTGTTACACTTACTACAGACAGTTCATACATAATTGTGTTGTAAAATATTTTAGAATATTGTTTTTATACTGAGAACACACAAATACACGGTAACAAATATTTTATTTTTCCCTCAAAAACAATGTGTACATCCCAACCAACACAAAGTTGATCTAGATATAAAACAACAGAAGAATTTACTGTATACAGTTACAGTAAACAATTCATCCTCTCTTCTGTTTCTGTCTGGCCACAGCACCTCATCCACATCACAAGCAATGTTTTTCCTGGCCGATTAGGGTTAGAAGGAGAGAGAAAACGTTCCCGACCACCTTGTGTTGGTAATCTTTCAGTTCTGCCAAACAGAACACAATACAAAGGCATACAAAGTAGGAAAACATTTCCCAAATACTTGAAACATACTTTATGTTTACAGAACTGTCCACAGGCAGTACTGTACTACTGTACTCATTGAGTAATGTATTGATATGCAGTACAGCAATTTTCTAGTGAGAGTAGATTTCTTACCTATTCTCATTTCGGAAAGTCCAGATGATGGATGCTGTAGTGTACCTGCTCAAATTTGTTAGACCATGGTTGACCAAAGGTCAAAGGTTAACCAAAGTGGCTCAGATCTCATAAGAGATTACGGTCCTTGCCCTTACTCGTCCTCCTCCTCTTACTCTCTCTCCTCGGGCTCTGGCTCTGCCTCTGTTTCCAATGTTGCCATCCATTGTTCCAAAACAGAAGAACTCACCTGTTGCCCTTTTATGCTAAAGTTCTGTTTGCTAATTGTAAAACTGTGTGACCGGTGTTTGCGAGTCCGAGTCAGTGTGCATATTTGAATGGCAGTGTGTTCCTTGTGAGATTTTGAGATTTTCTGCATGAAAATTGTGCTAAAATGCAGAGAATTGTGTGTGGACTTTTGAAAAAAGTGTGTTTTAGAACTGCAATTTGAGTCTAAAGCAGGAATTGTGCATGTAGTTTAGCAGAATTGGTTCAGGGGGTTGGTGCATGAGTTACTTGTTGTGCACTCAAAAAAATGATATGTTGGCTTTACTTAACTTTCTTTTGTAAACAGGTTCCACCGGTTCCACATAACTATGTTTCGTTAAACAAACATAATATGTTCATGTAACTTCAACATCATGGAATTTGGTCATTTTAAGCGACCCAATTAAACTCTGAGCTAATGAGTTAATTAAGTGAATAATTGAGTGATGATTGAGCATTATTGAAGACACCTGATGTTAACAAGCAGAATCACTGAAGGAGAAAACCGGAATGTTTAAGTCACCATTATGGAGATAAGTGTGTGTTTTAGTTGGGCTCTTGACCATTAACTCATTAACTTTAGAGTTTGTTTGGCTGCTGTACGTGAGATATAACAGCCGGATGAACAATGAACAAAGGTGATCTGATGGTGTTGGTTGTGTTTAAACATAATCATTGTTTCACAATCATTTGACCTGAATCACTGAGCTTATATTAAACCCAATTTCTGAGTTAAGTTTACCTTACAGATTATAGCAGCATTGTCATTGTAGAGCATATTATTTTTAGCCTTTTCAATGAAATTTAAATGATCAAATCAATAATTAAAAAAGAAACTTCTTAAAAAATATTTTGTGTAGGCACACACAGACATCAAGAATCCGCCTGTGAATCTCAGCAATGGTGACAAACAGATCATAAGCTCATTATTTATTCATGCAGCAATGCATGATGGGAGCCATGAATGAGTTTTGATTGGTGGCACCCAGAATGCACTGCAACATGCTTTATAATTGTCACCATTGTTGAGATTCACATTGAGATAGATATTTTTTAAGAAGTTTCTTTTTTATGTATTGATTTGATCATTTGAATTTCATTAAAAAGGCTCAAAAAAGGATGTTCTACAATGACAGTGCTGCTATAATCCGTAAGATAAACTTAGAAATTGGGTTTAATATAAGTTCAGTGATTCAGGTCAAATGATTGTTAAATAATGATTATGTTAAAACACAACCAACACCATCAGATCATCATTGTTCATCCGGCTGCTATAACTCACGTACAACAGCCAAACAAACTCTACAGTTAATGAGTTAAGGGTCAAGAGCCCAACTAAAACACACACTTATCTCCATAATGGTGACTTAAACATTCCGTTTTTCTCCTTCAGTGATTCTGCTTGTTAACATCAGGTGTCTTCAATAATGCTCAATCATCACTAAATTAATCACTTAATCAACTCATTAGTTCAGAGTTTAATTGGGTCGCTTAAAATGACCAAATTTCATGATGTTGAAGTTACATGAACATATTATGTTTGTTTAACGAAACATAGTTATGTGGAACCGGTGGAACCTGTTTACAAAGAAAAGTTAAGTAAAGCCAACATATAATTTTTTTGAGTGTGGTCATTGTGTCTCAAGTACCAGTATTTGTGTGTAAACAATTGAGAAAAACTGTAAGATCGTTTCTGATGAAATAGAACGGTTAAGATTGAAATTTGCATAGGTGCACTGGAACAATCCTTCATAAAACTCACAGAGTGGTCTGGGGTGTTCACTGATAAGCTCACACAAAAATCGCTGCAAAAGATGCTTTTTTTTATATCCATTAGACTCTGCCTTGTATTATAACAGTGTTTCTCCTAGAGATATACATATCAATCGAGTTGGACAAAAACTACGATAAAACCCGCTGGAAAGCATGTTTTGCAGCGATTTTGTGTGAGCATATCAGTGAACACCCCAGACCACTCGGTGAGTTTCTCATCTTTGTAAACTAAAGTTTTATGAAGGACTGTTCCAGTGCACCTATGCAACCATTGTGGAGGTGGGGGGGGGTGCTACCACAGAAACCGGAAATTCTCAGGCCAGCAGCATGTGTCCAAATTTCAATCTTAACCGTTTTATTTAATCAGAAACGATCTTAAACCAGGGCTTTAAGTGTAAAATACCGAACTTGTCCTTTAAGCGCAGGTTTTCATTATACCAAGTGGCAGAAAGAGAGACACTGCGAGACTTTGCGGGAGCAAATTACAGTTTTTTCCAATTGCTAACACACAATTTTGCAAACTAGTCTGGTTTTATCAAAATACTTAACACAATTCACAAAACCACACACCCAAACTGCAAAATACCTCATATATCCTGCAAAATGAAGCACTGCAATCGAAACTACACACAGCATTATCAAAATCAAACTTTTGCATGAAATGGCACACACTTCATTCATATTACCAGATTTTTGTCTAAACAACTACACACTGTTAGGCATAATGAAAAGCACTCTCATCTTTAGTATGCTTTGCCATAATACTAAAATAGTTCAAATTATAGAATATTCCTTATAGAATATTCTTTAGATTGTTCACATGCACAGCAATATTTGCAGATACACACACATGCTGTTGAAATTAATTTTTATAATATTTTTTTTTATACAAGTCAGTGCAACATATGCACAGCAGATATACACTCACCTAAAGAATTATTAGGAACACCATACTAATACTGTGTTTGACCCCCTTTCGCCTTCAGAACTGCCTTAATTCTACGTGGCATTGATTCAACAAGGTGCTGAAAGCATTCTTTAGAAATGTTGCATCTTGCAGTTGATGGAGATTTGTGGGATACACATGAAGCTCCAGAGCACGAATCTCCCGTTCCACCACATCCTTGAGATCTGAGTTGAGATCTGGTGACACTGGGGGCCATTTTAGTACAGTGATCTCATTGTCATGTTCAAGAAACCAATTTGTAATGATTTGAGCTTTGTGACATGGTGCATTATCCATCCTGCTGGAAGTAGCCATCAGAGGATGGGTATATGGTGGCCATAAAGGGATGGACATGGTCAGAAACAATGCTCAGATAAGCCGTGGCATTTAAACGATGCCCAATTGGCACTAAGGGGCCTAAAGTGTGCCAAGAAAACATCCCCCACACCATTACACCACCACCACCACCAGCCTGCACGGTGGTAACAAGGCAAGATGGATCCATGTTCTCATTCTGTTTACTCCAAATTCTGACTCTACCATCTGAATGTCTCAACAGAAATCGAGACTCATCAGACCAGGCAACATTTTTCCAGTCTTCAACTGTCCAATTTTGGTGAGCTCTTGCAAATTGTAGCCTCTTTTTCCTAATTGTAGTGGAGATGAGTGGTACCCGGTGGGGTCTTCTGCTGTTGTAGCCCATCCGCCTCAAGGTTGTGCGTGTTGTGGCTTCACAAATGCTTTGCTGCATACCTCGGTTGTAACGAGTGGTTATTTCAGTCAAAGTTGCTCTTCTATCAGCTTGAATCAGTCGGCCCATTCTCCTCTGACCTCTAGCATCAACAAGGCATTTTCGCCCACAGGACTGCCACATACTGGATGTTTTTCCCTTTTCACACCATTCTTTGTAAACCCTAGAAATGGTTGTGCGTGAAAATCTCAGTAACTGAGCAGATTGTGAAATACTCAGACCGGCCCGTCTGGCACCAACAACCATGCCACGCTCAAAATGGCTAAAATCACCTTTCTTTCCCATTCTGACATTCACTTTGGAGTTCAGGAGATTGTCTTGACCAGGACCACACCCCTAAATGCATTGAATCAACTGCCATAACACAATTATGCTCACAAAAATACAGTAAACTGAAAAATAATATATAGAAAAAATATATAGAAAAAAAGAGGCAAAAAATGTATTATAACAATTCCATTGTTGTAAAAAAAAAAAAAGGTGCTCACCTGTGGTCTTTTCATAGTGCTAACATCCTGATTGAAGTGTTAACAATTAACCATTGAGGTGTTTGGCCAGGTGACACATGTATTGACCAATTAGCTCATGTAGTGTCATATTAAATGGCGATGTTTTGAAATGACAAACAAGTGACTTTATGTCAGATTGTTGTGTCTTATGCAGAGAACTGTGTTCAGTGCATTTAAAAAGTGCCATTTTGAATTGCAAAATGTGTGTAAAGCAGAAAATGTGTTTAGAGTTTTGGAGACTTGAGAAGAGGTTTTGCTCTCTGTGTGTCAGTTTAAATAATTGAGCTGTCCATGTCATTTTAGTGTGTTAGCAATTGGAAAAAACTGTAATCTAAATTAGAGGCAAGAGCAGTGTTCAACTGTCAGATCTTCTCTTCAAGAGGAGCTTGGTCTCCAGACCACTAAGAGAGGAAACAACCAAATCTGATGGATTAAATGATTTCCATTTATGGAATTTAACAGTGTGTAATGCCTGGTTCAGATTACACGATTTTAGCCCGATTTTGGCACGATCTGTTTGACGTAGGGTGTCGTGGGGATTCGTAAACGACAACGGGCGTCGGGACGCAAGATTCGATCGTATCATCTCGTATAGTGTGTCATAGTGGGCGACAACCTACGTCGCGTCTGCGATGCTTCACGACATCACGACAAAAAGACTAGCATGTTTAATTTTTTTAACGGTCATCCACGACGGGTCCCGTCACATGTATGAGGTTTTAACAGTCTGTTTTTGTAATATGTTATCGTTGTGGCAAGTTAGCAACATTATTTTACTTGTACTACTGGCTAAAAGTAAAAATATATAAGAAAACAATATTTTACCTCAAGTTCTCTTTGGAGGATTGACAGCCCATACTGTCCTGTTCGAGCAATCCAGGAACGTGTCCATAGTCGGGTTTTCTTTCTTTTTTTAAATTTTTCTGAACACAGGACAGACAACACTCACCGCTTCATCCATTGTTTGTTTACGTTCGTTTCCGGAAGTCACTCGCTAGTTTCGCCTTCCCCATTACATCACGCGCGTCGCACGCGATAACTGGTCAGGAAGCAACGTGTAGTCTGACATGTTTCTTGTCCACGACACGACAAGATTTTAGGAGTCAAAATCCCGTAATCTGACACAGTGACTATCGTAACAGACAAAAAAATCGTGTAATCTGAACCAGGCATTAGGATGACATACAAGGTAAAGGCAGTTCCAGATTAAAAAAGATTTTTTTAGTCCAGACAACTGTGACACAATTGCATCGTTTGCAATCACAAGATGATTAGGTGTATGATGTTAGTTATGTGTTGGACCTTAAAACAGTCCAATAAAAATAGAAAGTCCTTTGTCATCACACAGTAATTTTGGCCAATGTGTATGTTGAAGTCCCCTAGAATGAGGATTGTCTTGAATTTAAAACACAACATTGACAACAAGTCAGCAAACTCAGACATAAAAGCTTAATTTGGCTTTGGTGGTCGATAGACAGAAGCGATGGAAATAGCGGAAATACTCAAAACAAGGCATTCAAATTATGAGAAATGTGGTACACACTGATGTTAAGTCGCAGACTGTAAACCACAATAATTCCCCCACCTCGACCAGTCAGTCACGGGAGATCAAAGTGTCCATACCCCTTAGAGTAATCTTCACTGTTAACCAGCTGACTTCCAGCAACACTGAGTGTGAAAACCAGTTCACGATTATTTCTTTCATACATGTACAAAAGTTCTTGTTGAGAATTAACAGAGATTTAATTAATAATAAAGTTTTTTGTCACCATGATGGAGATCAGTATTTGCCTTAGTTGGTCTCTTGTCCCTGGACTTCTTGCTATTTATCTCTCTCTGACTGCTGTAACAGTGAGTTTATAAAGCACATCTGTTGTGGCAAGAAAAAGCCACGAGGAAGTTGATCAGGTGTTTTTGGCTTTTGTGATGATGTCACAATCATTCTGGTCATGTCTGATTTTCTTTTTTATATATATACTTTTAAGTTATGGGTATTTCATATTTAGCATAAATGTGTGAATCTACATCATGAAACAAATGTTTCTGTAAACAGGTCATCTGAAGGATATTTTATTCTTATAGTGCATTAAACATTTTATATCTCCTGCTTAACTCAGACACACACAGGCATCAACAATCGGCGTATGAATCTCAACAATGGTGACAATCAAAAGTTTCATGTCGCAATGTATGCTGGGTTCCCAGCATGCACTGCTGCATGAATAAAACATTTAAAAAAAATATTGCCAGCATTGTTGAGATTCATGTGCTAAATTGTGATATCTCTGTGTTTCTAAACGACAGTGTAGCTCTGTTTTTTTTTGTTTATGCATTATGTGTTAAAAAACATTTTAATTTATTGCTGTGGTTTCACAGTGGTGGTAACATAACACATTCATGTGCTAAATGTGATTGAGGATTAAACTCTGGATGAATTTCTTACTGAATGTGCAGGCAATATGATGATTTTGTCATAATAATCGCAACCAATCAGAAACTGTGTGTGTGTGCGCGCAAGTGTGACTTGCAATAACACAGCTTAAACAGAAAAAGAAACACAGCATCAGCATCCCAACTAAAGCAAGCACTGATCTCTATAATGGTAACTTCAAACATTTTCAATTAAACATCTCAATAACAACTTCAGTAGATGACAGAAATAAAGTCATACTGGTTAATAGAGATACGCGGTTGGCGGTTATAGCCGCGGACTCCACGGATCGGGCGGATGACGTGACTAAAAAAAAATATTTTAATTAAATTCGGGCGGGTGGCGGGCGGTTGAACCAAATTATGTGCCAAAATGCGTTTTCTATTAGGTCAGATAAGATAAGGTCAGTGTGAAGAGGTTCAGTGTGTGTGGAAGGAAGAAGACAGGGTCGGCGTGACTGGGACTCGCATTTATTCAGAAAAACAAAAAGAAACGAGGCGCACAGTAGCGCATTCGCCGCCATAAACAAAACACGCGATCCAACACTTGCTTCTCAGTCTCGGTTGCAGTAGCCGCGTGTGAAGTCCCAGTCCCAGTCCACTCTCATTCCCGCCGGTTATATGCGGTCTCTCCACGCCAATTACTGCAATCAGACACAGGTGTTCATCATCTGCACTTGACCTACTTACTCACCGCACGGCTCCGTCCTTTCTCTCCCGCTACAGACTTCGCAAAATCACGCCCCCCCTCGCCACAGTCAGGTTTGCCGAAGTGCGTTTAATTTATTTATTTTTGTCCCTGCGTGCCGATCGGAGACGGAGTTCACTGCTGATATTCTGAGTAGGGTTGGGAATCGTAAGAAATTTTCCGGTTCCGGTTCCGATTCCGGTTCCGCCAAACGATTCCGGTTCCGGTTCCGGTTCCCATTCAATAAAAATTATTAAAACAACTAATACAAATAGTAGTACGGGGAAAATACACAATCCTTTTTGTGTTTTATTTCTGATACTTGTCAAATGAGTTTAACAGACTGGCAATGTCAACAAATTCAACATATTATTTAGCAACAAATTTTTCTGAAGGAAAATAAACATTTTTGCATTTCAAGGATAATTTGGGACCTCTCCTATAGCTTATTGTATCTCCAGCAGTGGAATACCCTCTCAGAAGGGGTAGAATATGCTTGAACACACATGTAAGATCCAGACAAGTGAAACATAATATTTTTTAAATCGGTTTGAATGATTGATTCATAAAGACTTCACTTGTTTCATTACTGGATTAAACTGCTCTAGCAGTTAATAAACAGAAATGCATGCGTCTTGCGGAAGGACATTATAGCCGGAGCTACTTCTCTGTTTATGTGTATGACGCGGGTGAGTCACGCAGGCACTGGGCTACTCCGCAGCGGTGCCGAACCAACCAGTGTAAAGTAGTCCGAGTCTAAACGCTTATTACAGCCTTACCGTAGTGATTCAGGATAAGACAAAAACACGGTTTGAAAAAAGGCATTCATGATGTAATCGCTCATTATATAGCTACATTTTGTAAATTCTGAAGCGAATTTTCGTTATTTGAAGCGACTTTCAAAAGGTGATTAACTCTGTTTTAGTTGCTGTACCATAGACATCAGTGTTTATTCTCAAACTATAAACTTTTATCTCAGTACTTCTGTGATCATTTGAATGTTTTTAACACAGAAATATCGATACTGTGCTGTTGAAAAGACTGAAAGTAAAGCTGTTTCATGTAGAACTGCTCTCTCTGGGTCAGTGACAGCGCAAACAGATTTGAATGTCCCGGTGTGACGTTTTTGTCATTTAGGAATAAGATCGCGTGGGCGTTTGAATCGAGATCGTTTAAAGATTAATGGTGCAGCTCTACTGTCTTTATTCTCTCTCTCGCGCGCGCGCGCGCTCTCTTCTGCGTTGATATCTGACGCAAAAAAAACGTATACGAATAGCGCGAGGGACAGTGCATTCATTACAATTTTAATATTCACGTGGTGAGACGTCGCTATTACAGGATAAGCTCCCAGCACTTCGTCCACACATCACACCAGAACCGTTTTCGGAACCGAAACTCAGGAATTTCGCACGGTTCCGGTATTTTTGAAAAAACACTACCGGTTCTGGATAAGAACCGGTTCTCGGTTCCCAACCCTAATTCTGAGAGCTTTCTAGTCTCGCGGCTGTCATCAGCAGCGCCTTGTATCGCCCAATCAGCGGATGGCGGGCGGGTGCGGTTTTGAAAATTGGTCAAAAACGTTGGTGCGGATGGATGGACGGATGATGAGTTTTGTGATGCGGTTGCGGATGAAATAATAGCCCATCCGCGCATCTCTACTGGTTAATAATAAGTGTAATAATGTGTAATGGCTGGAAGTCAGTTGTAGTTATTGTGTTTTTCTATTTTATGTTGTTGTGTTCCTCTTTCCTTCAGTTATTCTGCTTGTTAACAGCAGGTGTTCATCACTAATGCTCAACAATCGCTTACATATTATCTGATTTATCTCACTGCAACACTGCGTCAATGTAACTTTTCACTTTGTAGTGGATTTTCCTGTGGGGTTGAAAGGGTTATCAGTGTAAGATAAAAAGACACACCCACAAAATGTATTTTAACAGCAATAAACTGTAAGTTATTAAACAGGTTTATACTGGCAACACTGTTTTTGTGGTTTCAAATTAAATAAGTTCAAAGTAATACTTTGCTCACGTTATTAATGGCTTATATATTTTAGTTAATACATTTAAATGACATTTAGTCAATTTAAGGCTGTCAGTTTCTTCGTGCATTGAACAACGGCGCTTTTTCACAACGGCGAAAAACGGCGCAAATTCACGGGGCTTTGGTACACCACAGAAGGCAGCTCCGATCAAACGAGTGAAGATAGATTACTAAAGACTGCACCAGTATGGGACGCTCTTTTAGTCTGTCGCCGACTCATAGGCAAGCAGATGTTGTTAGAAGAAGAAATGCAATAACTGCGTCCTAAACTCTGTCTGTGTCTCAGCAGGCCAGCGTTACGACTGAGTTCATAAGTATCTTTTTGTAAACGGTAGTTCTATTTTAAATTCAGCAACTGGTGTGCGGTGTAACTTAAAGCCATGCTCCGTGACTCCAGGACCAAAGCAGCGAAGGGTAAACTCACACAAGGCCACAGGGTAAACTCCTCAGATTAGGCTCCAGAGTCCTCCAGAGAACACAGGCCGATAAAAGCAATAATCCAACGAATGAGGAATAATCCTGCGACATTGGAAAAGTGAAGAGAACTAAAAACAGCAGTTTTGATAACCCGGCATTCAACGTAAAAACAAAGAAATAAACAAAGAGTGAAAGGAGCGGCAGCCAAAGTGTGCCAATATTATGGTTTATCATGTCACATCTCAGTGAGAATTAATCTTGCTTAGGAGAATTAATGGATGTCTCAGATACACTCACCGGCCACTTTATTAGGTACCCCATGCTAGTAACGGGTTGGACCCCCTTTTGCCTTCAGAACTGCCTCAATTCTTCGTGGCATAGATTCAACAAGGTGCTGGAAGCATTCCTCAGGGAGTTTGGTCCATATTGACATGATGGCATCACACAGTTGCCGCAGATTTGTCGGCTGCACATCCATGATGCGAATCTCCCAAAGAGTGCCAAGAAAATATTCCCCACACCATGACACCACCACCACCAGCCTGAACCGTTGATACAAGGCAGGATGGATCCATGCTTTCATGTTGTAGACGCCAAATTCTGACCCTACCATCCGAATGTCGCAGCAGAAATCGAGACTCATCAGACCAGGCAACGTTTTTCCAATCTTCTATTGTCAAATTTCGATGAGCTTGTGCAAATTGTAGCCTCAGTTTCCTGTTCTTAGCTGAAAGGAGTGGCACCCGGTGTGGTCTTCTGCTGCTGTAGCCCATCTGCCTCAAAGTTCGACGTACTGTGCGTTCAGAGATGCTCTTCTGCCCACCTTGGTTGTAACGGGTGGTTATTTGAGTCACTGTTGCCCTTCTATCAGCTCGAACCAGTCTGGCCATTCTCCTCTGACCTCTGGCATCAACAAGGCATTTCCGCCCACAGAACTGCCGCTCACTGGATGTTTTTTTCTTTTTCGGACCATTCTCTGTAAACCCTAGAGATGGTTGTGCGTGAAAATCCCAGTAGATTAGCAGTTTCTGAAATACTCAGACCAGCCCTTCTGGCACCAACAATCATGCCACGTTCAAAGTCACTCAAATCACCTTTCTTCCCCATACTGATGCTTGGTTTGAACTGCAGGAGATTGTCTTGACCATGTCTACATGCCTAAATGCACTGAGTTGCCGCCATGTGATTGGCTGCTTAGAAATTAAGTGTTAAGGAGCAGTTGGACAGGTGTACCTAATAAAGTGGCTGGTGAGTGTATGTTCATGAATTAACTTTTGGATGTTTCTCCTAAACCTCCTGCATATAAAATAAAAATAGACACTAAAGGTCCATTGACATGAAGAACATTAATTATAAAGATAACTATAATGATGACGTTATTAGCACCCACACCAACGGACGAGAACTTACTGTTTATTATCTGTTCATTATATACACACTGCAGTTATGTCATCTCAGTAATGGATTCTGATTGGCTGTTAAGATGTTATCTGAAATTCAGTGAAAGTCTTTTTTCGCAGAAGACAAATTGGCGAATCAAGAAAAATCAACAAGAAATTTTTGAAATTTTTCTAAAGTGTTGTAATTAGGGAGCTTTCACAATGCAATATGTGATGCAGTAACACATCAGCGTACAGATCTGTTACGTGCGTTGCCATAAAAAGCTCTTGAAAATGGGCCCCCATTTGATTGCGTCTCACGCTGGCGGTCGGGGAGTATGTGCAGTCATTTTTAATGAGCGAGGGGCCTCTTCGCAGTGAGTGCTGAATTGTACCTGACTAATTTGTGTGTGGAGGGACATGCTCAGCACTGGGCTGCATGCGCAAGGGATCTTTGTATCTGAGGCGGAGGCCGAGGTCGACCTCGCGGGGCTCTGCTAGGGGCTGGAACAAAAGCCACGGCAGGATAATCCACCCTGGGACAAAGTGTGTGATTAACATGAGAAAGCGGCTCGGCTTGGCACTGCTGCCTTGGGCGGAGAGGGAGAGGAGTGGTGGTCTACCAGCATTTGAGGGGAGAGACTTTGGAGGCACAGATTAATGCACCGATGCGCAAACAAAAAGGCCTCGAAGGTGGTTCTGTTGATCTAAGATGGTTTCAGATGGTTGTTGGGAGAAATCTCCCTTCTTGAATTCCAAACAGGATGCTGTTTGGTATCGATGAGTGAAAGACTCAGGTCTATCACGAATCCCCAGTCCTGCTGTGATGACTAAACTGATCCATTGAGTGGCCGCTGTCCTAAGCCCCCAGCATGTAGATTTCCACCCTTTCACAAACTTTCTTGGTCCTGCAAATTAAGAGGATGAGCCGAGCTCTGCTATGTAAACCCCCTCCACCTCCCGGGTCCCTGGTTTAGAGAGTCACAAGTAGCATTTGTTTTGTCTGGGAATAAATATCCTCTCAGTAAATCTCTCTTGATGTGTTGAAGCACCCTATTAGATGTCATAGCATATGCTGCGGTTTAAGTTTTTTAACATCACCTCCATTCTCCCAGTATATCTGTTGCTACATCCTCATTTGCATACAGGCCAGTAAAGTAGCTTTTGAGTGAAGTAAGTTTACACGAATGATAGGTCAACAAAAATTACATTTTTGGCAGAAATATTTTCTTTAATGTATGTTTTGTGTTACTATGACGGTGACAAACACCAATACTCAAGGGGGCGATAGAGTTTCAGCCTGACACAGTTATCATTTTCACATCCTGCAACCACGTTGTTTAATGCATTTGCGCCCATTTGTGCACCCACGGGCTGCTGGTCTGAAAACGAGTTGTGTTCAGGTGGGTTGCTATTTTGAGGCAACTGAAATAGACTGCGCCATTGACCAACAAAAACATGGTCTAAAGTCAATGGCGCAAAATTTGTTTATTTAAAGAGTGCGTTCGTAATGAGCGCATATAGGTGCGTCCACAATGTGCCCACACTTTTTCCCATAGATGGTCTGCTCACACGCTTGAACCTTGCACACAAGCAGATCTGTTTCCTCGATTGAAAAGCGTTCAGTTTTTCTGCTTGCAAATTCCGCCATGTAAATAGCGAATCCGCCATGGCGCGAGCGCAACTGGCTTTTAAAGGGAATGGGAGATGAGACTCTGATTGTTTTTTTGCACGTTACGCCCAAAACACACCCATTACTCATCAAGAGAATAGGCACAACCCTTTTAGACCATGCGCAGGGCGTGGTAACCATTTTTCCCGTCGTTAAACTACACTGTAAAAAAAAAACGTAAATTTACAGGTAACGGCCTGTATTTTTTACAGAAATTTGCCGTTTTGTCATTATACAGCGAATTCCTGTTATTTTACAGATATTTGCTGTAATTTAAAGGTCCACTATTAAATTTACAGGTAATTGCTTGTATTTTGGTTTTACACCAATTTTACATTTTTTTAAAGGAAATTGTCTGTATTTTTACAGGGTTATGTGTAATTTTACATAAAATATTCGTAATATTTTATCGATTTTTTCTGTTAAATTAGAAAACACAGAAAAGAAGGTATAACTGCAGAAATCAGCAGTCATTTAACATGTTTTCCTTGAAGATCATTAAGCATGTGGGTGTTAAAGTGAGTTTTAAGGTTAAATAATAGTATTTCCGTACTATATACGGTAAATAACTGTGAAAGATCTAATGGTACATTTACTGTAATTTTACTGTAAAATACATTTAAATTTACAGTTTTTGAAAGTGAAAAAGAACAACTCATTGTATAATTTACAGTGAAAAAACGTAAATTGACATTCCCACAATTTCCTGCGTGACACTTCACATTTGATGTGTTTTTGTTGAAATAACTATGTTTCTTCGTAGTTTTCTTAGTTTTTTTCGAATCAGTTATGTATATTAGGGTTTTATGTTACATTTAATGTTGTTAAACTAATGTTTATGGCATTTTTAAAATATCATGTGTTACCATGATGGTGTTTAATGTTTGTGCGAATGACACTGTGCAGTTTCTATATATTAGTATTAACTCTCTTGTGGAAGAACGAATCGGTTACCTAACGTAACCTCGGTTCTCTCTAGATGAGGGAACGAGTATTGCGTAAGCTAGCTTACGCTACGGGAAAGATTCATCTTTCTGAGAAATTGAAGCCAAAAAAAATTATCCCATAATTTTGTATCTATTGTCAACGCAGTTCAGCTGCAGCAGAGCATGAGCGGGCTAGCTAGCAGCTCATTGGCTCGCTCACAGGGAACTGCTTAAGCCTATGAGGAGACGCGATTGAACTCTCGTCCAATGAGAGTCGTGATGCTCTCATTGCGTCATAGCCCGCCTGAGCGGGCGAGGTCAGAGAGTATAAATACTGGCGTCTTAGGCTGTAACTCTGGTTTTCATAGAATGAAGCGAGAACGCTAGTAGCACTAGCACGGCCGGGAACGCAATACTCGTTCCCTCATCTAGAGAGAACCGAGGTTACGTTAGGTAACCGATTCGTTCTCTTACGAGAGGTTCTCTCGTATTGCGTAAGCTAGCTTACGCTACGGGAACACCTGGTCAACGCCGTGCGTGCTAAGCATCCACTTATGAGTCCCAGGGGAGACCCGGGGGAACCCTTAATAGTGGGAAAAAATATATGTACATGTGACAGGGCCAGCAGAGCGGGCCGGTGATTGTGTAGTACTAAGCACTTGATAAGAGAGACAGAGCGGGAACCGGTCTGTGTGAATAACTCTTTTTGTGCAGCTTACCAGAGAAACTGTAACATACTAGATAGCTAGTAGTTTAGCCTGCAAGGCGGGAACTTCGAGATTGTAAAATCTGACAAAGGTGGAAGGGGAAGACCATCCTGCTGCCACACAGATGTCATGAATGGAAATTCCGCTGGACCATGCCCACGATGAGGCCATGCCTTTAGTGGGATGAGCCCTGATGCCCAGAGGGCATGGCAGGTCTTTTGACGCGTATGCGGCTGCAATGGCATCAACTATCCATCTAGATAGTGTCTGTTTCGAGGCGGCCAACACTTTGGTGCGCCCACCGGACGAAACAAACAGCTGCTCAGATCGTCTGACCGGAGCAGTGCGGGAAATGCATAATCTCAGGGCCCTGATCGGACACAGGAGATTAGAGTCAGATTCGCTATCGGATGCAGGCAGAGCCGATAAAGAAATAACTTGTGCCCTGAACGGGGTACCAATCGCTTTTGGGACATAACCATGTCTAGGTTTGAGAACAACTAAGGAGTCATTGGGCCCAAACTCAAGACCGGAAGCGCTAGTTGACAGCGCGTGAAGGTCTCCCACACGTTTTACTGATGCGAGCGCAAGCAGAAAAACGACTTTGAACGAGAGGTATTTGAGGTCCACGGTGTTTAGTGGTTCGAATGGGGGGGGCTTTCATAGCTTCGAGAACTATGGAAAGATCCCAAATCGGCACCGAAGGGGCGTGAGGGGTTCATCCTTCTAGCTCCCCTGAGGAAGCGGATGACCAAACCGTCTTTGCCCAGTGACTGGCCGCGCCGGGGTTCAACGAACGCTGCGACGGCCGCCACATACACCTTGAGAGTGGACGGGGACCTGCCCTTGTCCAGCATCTCTTGGAGAAAACTTAGCAAGGAAGGAACCTCGCATGACCGTGGGTCCAAATTTTTGTCGGTGCACCATTTTGAGAACACAGACCATTTAGACGCATAGAGCCTTCTCGTAGAGGCCGCTCTAGCCTGCATGATCGTGTTTAACACTCCCTCTGGCAAAGCAACGGGTAGTTGTTGATCACCCACGCGTGTAGCGCCCAGCGCTCTGGGTGGGGGTGCCAGATCGTGCCGCGAGCTTGAGAGAGGAGATCTGCTCTGACTGGAATGGGCCACGGGGCTGTCTGTGACAGCTGAGTGAGCTCCGGAAACCAAGTCTGACCCTCCCAACACGGAGCTATGAGGAGCACCGAGTGGCGTGTTTCCCTGATTCTCTGAAGCACCTGTGGTAGCAGAGAAACCGGAGGGAATGCATAAAGCGGGCGGCTGGGCCAGGTCTGGGCTAGCGCGTCGTCGCTCTTTGAGAAAAATATTGGGCAATGGGTGTTCTCTTCTGAGGCGAAGAGGTCCACCTCTGCTCTGCCGAATATTCGCCACAGCTTTTGGATTGTAAGAGTGTGCAGGGACCATTCCCCGGGGGGAATGGGGTTCCTGGACAGACTGTCTGGGCCGTCGTTCAGATGGCCCGGCACGTGCATCGCTCTGAGCGAGAGCAGGTGACACTGCGACCAAACTAATATGCGTTTTGTCAGTCTGAAAAGATTTCTGGATCTGACTCCGCCCTGACGGTTTAGATAGGAGACCACGGCTATATTGTCCAAACAGATCAGCACGTGGTGACCGTGAACGCGCGGGAGAAAACGCGTGAGCGCGTTCTCGACCGCCAACATCTCCAACAGTTTATGTGAAGGAGGCTCTCTTGAGCTGACCAGGGGCCGAAGGCCGGTGAGCCCTCGCAGACCGCACCCCAACCCGTGTTGGATGCGTCTGTCGAGATGACTTTTCGGCGAGAAAAAGTCCCCATGGAAACGCCCCGCTGAAACCATTCTGTCACGGTCCATGGCTGCAGAGCTATAATACAGGTCTGCGTTACCTTTATCAGCTGGCGGCCCGTGGTCCACGCACGGTGAGACACACGGCTCTTCAACCAGAGCTGAAGCGGGCGCATGCGCAGTAACCCCAGCTGGAGCACCGCGGAGGCTGAGGCCATATAGCCCAACGCCTTCTGAAAAGTTTTCAGAGGTGTGAGTCTGTTCATCTGAAAAGATGCGGCGAGACGCTGAACACGGCGCGCGCGCTGTGTTGATAGGCGAGCCGTCATCGTGACCGAGTCTAGCTCTATACCCAAGAAGGAAATAGTCTGACTGGATTGAAGTGCGCTCTTTGTCCAGTTGACAGAGAGGCCCAAACCTTTCAGATGGTCGAGGAGAACTGTACGATGAGACAGTATCTCTCTCTGTGATTGTGCCAAAATCAGCCAGTCGTCCAAATAGTTCAGTATTCGCAGCCCCTGACTCCGCAGGGGGGCGAGCGCCGCATCCATGCACTTCGTGAACGTACGAGGTGCCAAGGATAGGCCGAACGGAAGGACTGTGTATTGATAAACCTGGCCTTCGAAGGCGAAACATAAGAATGGCCTGTGAAGGGGATTTACCTGAATCTGAAAATAAGCATCTCTCAGATCTAGTGAAATGAACCAGTCCCCCTGGCGCACATGCGCGAGGAGTTTTCTGATAGTGAGCATTTTGAATGGTCTCTTCATGAGAACTTTGTTCAGCACTCTGAGGTCTAAGATTGGTCTGAGGCCGCCGTCTTTCTTGGGAACAAGAAAATAACGGCTGTAAAACCCTGACTCGCTCATAGACAGAGGCACTCTCTCTATAGCCCTTTTGCACAATAGTTTTGCTATCTCTGAACGGAGCAGCGTCGCCGCATCTAGGTTCACAGTAGTTTCTAGCCGCGCTCGAAAACTTGGAGGGCGGCGGTGAAACTGTAAACGATAGCCTAGCCTATTGTGTTTAGCACCCACTGGGAAATTCCCGGAATAGCTTCCCACGCTTTGAAGCGTAACGCTAGGGGGTGAATGGCTACATGGTCCCCGTCGCTGCACATAGCGGGCTGTGTGAGCGCGCTCATAGTGTTTATGACAGCGGAACTTACACTCAGAGAGGAGTTTATGGGCCGTGTAACAAAGTGAGCAGAGGGGGGACGCGCACACGGGCTCGTGGGCGCGCTTATGCACTCTGAAACTCGAGCGGGTAGGAACCGCTCTATGAGAGTGGACTCTGTGTGAGACACGGGAGCTGCAGTGCTTTTGTGTATGAGTGAACACAGTGTTGTGGGCACATTTTCTACACAAGAGGCTTTAATGCTCTCTTTTTTTTTTTTTGATTTCTCTGGGTCGCCGTGAAAACGGTGTTTGTGCACCTGCAGTGCTTTGTGTATGAGTGAACACAGTGTTGTGGGCACATTTTCTACACAGGAGGCTTTTATGCTCTTTAGATTTCTCTGGGTTGCGGTGAAAACGGCGTTTGTGCACATGCAAGCGGGAAAAGAGACCGGCTTGTTGATGGCGGTGTACACTGCTGCAGTAGCCGTGTGAACGGGGACTGACAGAGGGCGAAACTTTGACGGCGGTTCGGCCGCGGCGAGAAATAGCCGTCCTTTTCTCAGCTAAGGCTGGTCAGGCGGGATATATATATATAGCCTGAATTGGCTGCACTTGTGACGCGCCTCGCATGCAAGTGCGTGTTAGAAACGTGAGCGCAGCAAGCGGGCACGAGACTATTTTTAGCCTGCAGAGGCTGGACTTGTGATGCGCGCGGCCGTGTCGTGAACGCGGCCAATTTCTCACGTAAGAAAACTGGCGCGAGCTCAGAGCTGCATAAAAAATTATCTGCGAGAGCCGGAATCGAACGCGGGTCTCTGGCGCGAAAAGCTTTGTGATCCACCGCTGAGCCACAGGGGTAATGACACAAGCACAATAGCGCGAGCAGATAAGAGGGCGTGATAACAGTAACAGGTTCGGCCTCAGCGGAACTAACACACTATAACCCATTTGTCCAGCTTTATGCTCGGAAATGAGAACGTTTCTCATGAGCGCGGGAGAGCGCGGCCGCTCTCTGTCACGTAAGAGAGCTGGGCGCGAGCTCAGAGCTGCATAAGATTATCTGCGAGAGCCGGAATCGAACACGGATCTCTGTCGCGAAAAGCTTTGTGTTCCACCACTGATCCAGGGGTAAAGACACAAACATAACAGCGCGAGCAGATAAGAGGGCGTGATAGTAGTAACAGGTTCGGTCTCGGCGGAACTGATACACTATAAACCCATTTGTCCAGCTTTATGTAGCGGCGTTATATGCAGGCGGGAGAGCGCGGCCGCTTTCTGTAACGTAAGAAAGCTGGCCGTGAGCCAGCAATTATCATAAACAATTATCTGCGAGAGCCGGAATCGAACACGGGTTTCTGGCGCGAAAAGCTTTGTGTTCCACCACTGAGCTAGGGGGAAGACACAGGCTTAAAAGCGCGAGCAGATAAGAGGGCGTGATAGCAGCGACTAGTTCGGCCTCGACGGAACTAGCGCACTATAAACCCACTTGCCGGTGACGCGTATGCACGGGGTCGGGCTAGCTCTCTTGTAAAGTAAGAAAGCTAGCCGCGGTTGGCACAGCTGTAAGCGGCTCGTCCCCCATTCAGCGCTCGTGGGCGGTGAGAAGGGGAGGCGGCTTAACGCTTCGAGTCGAGCCCGCAGGGTCGACAACAGAAGCCCATTCGCAGAGGAAACATCCGCCGTCGGCGAGAGAAAACTCTGCGTGTTCCAGTCCCAGGCAGAGAGCGCAGAAGAAGGCGGGCTCTGGCGCTGAGAGGGATGCGGCATGAGCCGCAGGTGTGCGAGGCATCTTAAAAAAGACGCTCGCTGCTCTTTTGTGAAGGTACACAAACAATATACAATTGAAAAGGATACGTCGTCGGATGGCGCTAGCTTGCAGGACGGCTGAAGGTGGCGAAGACGGCCGGCTTCCTCAGTCTCCCAGATGCTCGCTAGAAGGTGCCTTTTCAACGACGGCGGCGGCGGCGGCGGCGGCGGCGGCGGCGGCGGCGGCGGCGGCTTCTCTCAGGATCAGCAGATGCGTGTAGCCTCGCTGAAGAGATGAAAATCAGAGTTACAGCCTAAGACGCCAGTATTTATACTCTCTGACCTCGCCCGCTCAGGCGGGCTATGACGCAATGAGAGCATCACGACTCTCATTGGACGAGAGTTCAATCGCGTCTCCTCATAGGCTTAAGCAGTTCCCTGTGAGCGAGCCAATGAGCTGCTAGCTAGCCCGCTCATGCTCTGCTGCAGCTGAACTGCGTTGACAATAGATACAAAATTATGGGATAATTTTTTTTGGCTTCAATTTCTCAGAAAGATGAATCTTTCCCGTAGCGTAAGCTAGCTTACGCAATACGAGAGAACCTCTCGTAAGAGAACTGCTTGTAATGAGCTTTGAATGATCATGTGACTCTCATCACCACTGTGGTTGTTGGTTGTCAGTGTATTACAATGGTACAAAACAGATATTAATATTTCAATAGGTCAGTAAATTAACATTATATCAGATAATGAAAGATAATTTTGTGTAGAATAACAGTAATAAACCATAATTATAGGATAAGAAATTACCATTTTTTTACAGTTTTTTTCCTGACAGTATTTTTCCGTTTTTTAACAGACATTTTCTGGCGCCCCTGCTGCCAGAAAAGTACCATTTTTTTTACGTTTTTTTTTTTTTACAGTGTAGCAAAAGTGGATTCGGGCACGTCCTAAGTGCACTTGCTGTGCGCTTTAGACCATGAGCTAGGATCCTTAAAATAGGGCCCTCAGAATTGTGAGTTTACATCTCACAATTCTGTGTTTTTCTCCTGCATTTTTAGACATCTGATCTGACATGCAGAATTCAGAGGGTAAATACATTATCGTTAAAAAGCATTATCCAGTTTATTGTTCATTGACTACTATGCATATATGACTAGTATGCATTGCATTAGTTTATCTCCCCAAAAGTGCAAACATTAAGCTTCCCAGGCAAGCATCATCAACACTGTGTGTAGTCTCAGCCTCAGAAGTCACGCCCACGGACCTCTGGCTGAACATCTGATGTCATCATCTGATTGGTTGAATTCTACAGGATTTAGGGAGACATGTGTGACGTGTTTTTTAACAGTCCGCCTGAAAACAAATATGCTGTGACGCTAAAGCCCCTCATGGAAAAAGAAAGCCGCCGTGTTTACAACGATTACAATGAGCACTTATCAGGATCAACTAAATGCTGGATTTTGTTTTTGATTTTGGAACTATGTGAAGTATGTAAAGTATACGGCATAGACTAATTGAAATACATTCAAGAGTTGTACTCACTGGTCTGTTATTGAAGGGACATTGACGTTATATTTTCACGCCCCTAAACATGACGCAGAACAAAACGAACTGTGATTAGTTGTGTTACATTGCAGTCAAACGTCCTCTTCGGCGGTCCTTGGCCAATGAAAGCTGCGATAGTCTCCAGACCTTCTGCCGTCAGTCTGAAAAAGTGAACTCCTGGTGAAAGTGAACTATACAGCGAATTCTGCCAGGAATTCGACAGAAACATAATGAATGAGAAGGCCCTACTCAAAGCTGCCAGATCAGACAAAAAATATAAATTAAAGATGCACTGAATCCGAAAGAACGCATTTAATCTTTCTAGTCTTTCCTAATGGAATTTATGTGCTTATTTGGAAATGTGCTTTTTAGCTATTGGATTATTACTTTCACCTAATTATTTAGATTGAATTGACCCGTGCTGTTAAAATGAGTTTTATATTATTAGTGACGTTCACAGCACCGGCCAGCGCCATCATTAACATTTTTATAAAGCCTATTAGCAATTTAAAGCATGTTAACATCACTGCAAAAAGACATATAGTCCCGCAAAATCAGGTCTGCTGACCTGCAACAGAGCAATCGCCAGGTGGTCACCCTATGTGACCATGGCTGACACGTTACATGGGAAAAGAAATTCAGCTTCGGTTACAGAAGTGCCAGCCAAAATGTGTTCCATTTAAACCTTCAAAACATAAACAGGTCATGAACACATCAAAGTGATGGGAGCATTGTGAGGCGAGGCAACGCACTACAATGGGCACTTCAATACTATACAGCATCATCAAGCACATCATCATTCAGAAAGGCAAATGTACCATTTCATGATGTTTTCTCAGCCTCAAACGGTTGTGGCACATCAAAATAGGCTTGGTGCAGATATTTTGGTTTATTATTAGCCACTGTAGATGCTTGCGTTCGCAGACCAGTAGTTCCCAATGTTGTAGATGTTTCCCTAAACCTAACTACTCTACCAATAATACTTATACTCTAGCACATCTCCACATCAACGTCGGCCATGTCTTACAGTCTTACCCTATATACCCTAGCGCGTCTCCACATCAACGTCGGCCAAGTCACGTCTCCACATCAACGTCAGCCAAGTCTAACCCTATACCCTAGCACGTCTACACATCGACGACGGCTAGGTGCTAATAATTCTAACATACTTGTTTTGCTGCGCAGCTTAAATGACAGACACACTTCAGTAATTGTCCTCTAATGCTCTTTATTACGGCCAGGAGTTCTCGAGCAGTTCTCAGAGAATCTCCAAAGAAGAAACAAGGCCGGAGGATTTCCATTGAGAATCCCAACCCAAAAGAAGAATACAAAAACTTTATAGAATAAAACCAGACACATCAAAATAGAATCATCATGACTAACATGTCACGCTCTATCAATGTGATTGGTTACATTGTTTAAAGCAAGCACTTCATTACCCTTCATTACCCTTTGTCAGTGACATCAGCAAAAAATATCCTGTATCCTCAAAAAACATTGTAAGGGGTTAATATTTCAGTCAATAATTTCTCAATACAGTCAAAGAACAGAATGTTTAGTCCATTTTCAAAGTTCCAAAGGACCAAGGTTACATTGAGTCAAAAGTTTGTTGGATGGTTAAGATCATATCGAAAGTTCGTCCGATGGCTATATCCTAAAAAGGAAGGTGTGTCAAAAGGAAGTAAGTTTTATTTTGTTCTATTGTTAGATCTAGAATGGAAAGTTAGTCACCATCAGACATGAAAATTGGAAGTATGATAAAGGTTTGCCATAAGATAGAAATATAAAATCAGAGTTTTATGGTTAGTAACATAATTAATCTTATCTATTAAAATTTCTACGACACCAACTCTGGTTCTGGAGTACCTCAAGCACTGCACAGTTTAGAAGTCTGCCTAATCGAACACATTTGATTTTCCCTCATGATTAGGGATTCCAAGACCTCAGATGGGTGTTTTAAATAAGAGAGAACTTCCTGCATTTGCCTACTTGTGTTTTTATATGTATTACAGCCTGGCAAAAAAAATATGTCTGCACAATTTGATAATGCTCGATTCTTTATGATATCACATATAAAACAATTGACTATTAAGCAAAATGCTTACAAATCTTTAACAAATTTTAACTGGTTGCCAATTTCCTATTGTTGTCCATTTTCTATGCTGGATATCACTTTTGGCCACTACTGTACGTATTATATTAGTGATGGAATTGTCATTTTCAATGTTTAGTAAGCAAATGCTCATTATTTTATACTATCATATAGTGTCTGGATATGAAGGCCCCCATTATCAGGTATTACTTGGGTTTGCGTTCTGTCTGTTAGCGTCTAGTTAAATGATGATATAGGTTATACATAGAATAACTGTTATTGCAGCTTGGGCCTTGCATTCTTTGCCAAGTTCCTTTAACTGAAAAAGTTGAAAGAGAACCATTGCAAGCTACTCCTTTTCCTTGAGGCAATGTTAGCAAAAGTTAATCCAGGCAATTTGACCCATGTACTGTTATTTCAGATGCACTAATTCTAATCTAGCAGGAACAGTACACAAATGGGTTTCGTAATGCAAATAATGACCAAATTGTCTTGAATGACTGACATCTGGAGTTATCCCAGGGGTCAGAAGTTCAGCATGCTGCCACCCTGAGCAACAATATTTACAGATGCTTATTTGTCTGGGGGTTGCCACTTTGTTTTGGTGTGTGTGTGGGTGCATGTGCATTACCCTGTGATATTTTACGACTCCATTGTGTTTGGCCTTGTGTCTGCAAGCACCGTTTCTTCCTCTTTGGGGTAGAAAGCAGGTCAAAGCTTAAGCAAGACATCTCTCTGAAGTGGTGCATTGTTCTGCTTTTGTCTGTAGGAAATAGCTGCGGAGATCACTATAGTAACCTTTACTTGAAGTACAGTTACAGGAAGACAACCAAATTCAGAGTGACAAAGTATTTTGGGCAAAGAAACAAAGGTTTTTTGGAACTTTAGATCTCACAAAAGATGTTGGCTGATCAAGTCATTCCTAAAGAGAAAGCATGTCTGGATATGACTCGTCAAATCTCTAAACATTTGTATACCTTTTAAAACATGGAAACTGGAACACTGAAAATGGAGATACTTAACAATATTTGCCTTTTGCCTTCTGGGTCATTCCTACAGTTTGGTGGATTCCTACAGTTTGTCCCCATGAAACAACACTGAATATATATAAAGGTATATATAAATTGTTAATCAACTGTCTCCCTTCATGGTTAGATGTACCACAGTTAACACAAAATCATAATGACTGATTAGTACCTATATTATTAATAATAAAATTATTAATAATAAAGTTATCCAATTATTCTAATATTCTATACAAATTAGATTTTATGTCAAATACAATTTATTGATGCACATTTTTTTTTTAACCCCCTAGGGTTGGCTATCTACATTGTCAATTTAATTCAAGTCAAGTCCCCTTGGCACAGTGCTTTTTACAATACAGCTTCGAAGCAGCTTCACAATGATAATAGGAAATCAATTCAACATTGTTTGGGCTGTACAGCAGCTCTAGCAGAAAGTAATTGTCAAGCTTAATTCAGTTTTTAATTGATCCATTTCCATTGAAAAAATGTTCAATTTATTTCTGGAAATGCACATAAGGATGTCGTAGGCTTCCTCTCATTCTTAGAGTTGTCATGCTGAGGCCTCCATCCTCCAGAGGTCCGAGCAGATAGATCTGGTCTCTGCATCGAGAAGAAGCTTCTCTCTTAATTCAGCGAGTTATATTTTAGGCTTCGCTTCCTCAGCTCTGTGCTAGAGCTTGGCTGATTCTTAAAGGGTATGGTAGGCCTCATCTCCCTTTGGAGAGACATTCTGCTGAGGCCTCCATGTTTACAGCTTGTTAGCTGCGTATGTCAGTCCTCCTCTCCTTTGAGAGTTATCCTGCTGAGGCATCCATACAAACAGCCCTCCAGGTAGAGCTTGAGAAGTGGTTACCTCCCTCTCTGAGGAGGTGTTTTAGGACCCTCGCTCCCTTAGCTCTGGTGGTAATCAAGCTAGCTGTCCGATCTACATGTGTCAGGCCTCCTCTCCTTCGAGAGTCATTCTGCTGAGGCCTCCATACATACAGCCTGTTAGCTTCATTTGTCAGGCCTCCTTTCCTTCGAGAGTCATTCTGCTGAGGCCTCCATGCATACAGCCTGTTAGCTTCATTTGTCAGGCCTCCTTTCCTTCGAGAGTCATCCTGCTGAGGCCTCCATGCAAACAGCGTTGCAGGTAGTAGTACAGAAAAGGGCCCTCTCGATAAATTAGTTGCTTTAGGCCTTTTGTCTGAGCTCTGAAAACTATGAACTTTTCACGTTTTAGATTAAGTTCTGGAAGAGCCACATTGGTGTAAGTGGGCAGGCCTCCTCTGCTCTTAAGTCATCCTACTGAGGCCTCCACTTCCCATACTAGTAAGCAGGTTGTTGGCTTCAGCGCATGATAGCCTCCTTGGTATGGGGGTTGACTCTGTCCCCTCGAAAGTTGCAGGCTACGGACCATAGGCTCTGGGCCATACTCCCTTAAAGGAACCCCCCTCTGAAAGTCGGGCGGTAGTTCCCATGCCCTTGACCTGGCAAGCCCTTCGTGTGACTCACGTACCCCTCCCTTAGCATGGAGTTCGGGCAGTGGCCGTAGGGAGTAGTGCTACTGTTATACTGCTACTATGAAGTGTAAGCAGTAAGGGGCTTTAATTTTGAGTTAATGTGTTTTTGCTTGTAGCCATAGTTGCTAAAGCATCCCCTCAGCATGGCAGCGTGGGTAGATCATTCCCCTGGCGCTTTTACGCAGTGCGAGTTCCCTTTCGAAAGGGAACGTCTCAGGTTACGACTGTAACCTATGTTCCCTGAGAACAGGGAACTCTCGTGTCTGTGCCTGTACTGTGTCTCGTCGCCATGCCTCCGCTCTGCTTTTACAGTCCCTTCAGACGAAGGAAGTGGATGAGATGCATGGGCGTCGGAAGCAAAAAAAAAGTGGGTGGGTCCTCCCTCAGAAAAATGTTACTGGAGTAAATGCCATTTCATGTATTCTGGTGCGCAGGCGCGTAGTCTTTCTTTAAAAAGTGACATGGCCAATTACTTGTCTGTCACACATAATACAGCATTTTAGTTGTTTCTGTGGATGCATGTGAACGGAAATCATTTTGATAATGTTTTTATCTGTACAGAGGAAAAAAAAATATTGTGAAAAAAAAAACTTGTCAGGTCGATGAGGCCTTCGCAGGGGAGAGTCTAGTTGATATGGTCGCTGCTGACACTTCAGGGCTGAGTTGTGGTCATGTCCAGGTGCAGGTCCTCCATTTGATCTGGATACGGCCCTCATCCGGTACCGTAAACCTCGGGATAAACAGAGAGACAACAGCGTGTAGGGCAACCCACCCATAAGAGCATTACAATAATCTAGCCTTGAGGTCATGAACGCATTAACTGTTTCGCATTTGTCGTTGAAAGCATATGTATATATATACAGTATACTAGGTTATTACGAGTTTTTTGGTCTAATGTGTTTTTTCAGAATTAGGATTTTTTTTATATCAGCTAATGCTTTTCCGATTGGTGCTACTTCTTTAAATCACATAAGTTACATCAGTTTTAAAGAATTGGTTATACACATTTCTATCTTTTCCTCATTTTCAAAAGACTTCAGTGAAAGACTTCAGACTTAAAAACAGTGTTAAAACATAACGTGTTGATCCTGCTGTGTCAATTTATATTGGACATAAAAATGTTTGATTATTTTTTTAAATAGACTTTATACATCTATTAAAATTATTTCTAAATGTTAATCTTCTGCTTGCATGCTACCCACTATACCACAGATGCAGCTAGACTCTACATTATAGTATTTTTATTTTATTTTATCTTTTACAAATAATTCATGTCTGCTTTGCTAAACGAGTCTGCTTTTGGTGGTCACAAATCAGAAACAAGGTCTAGGCTAAAAATATCCACCCTGGTTCCCCTTTCTCTCCTCTTTTTTCATCTGAGTGAGTATTCATCCCCATACCAGTGGGAAAACGATGGCAGAATAGTTGATTTATTGAACAAGGACGAGTATAAAACTACTTTTTGGGGAAAAGCGAACAAAGTTTGAGAAAAGAACAAAGTCAAGAGCCATGATTCAGCAATAGATTTTAAATTAAGCAGTCAGCATTTAAATTATAAAACTTAAACTGGTCCTCACAAAGATTAACTATGCATACACACTTGAACAGACAGACAGAAAAACACACACAGGAGGGAAGAGACCCTCAGATGGCTTAGGGTCTAGTGGTGATAGAGAAGGTCATTAATAACCGTTGAACAAGAGGAGGCCATAACACAGGCCAGAGGCACATTCGGCACATTTTATATATGAACACACATAACTTTGACATGATATATGCAAAGATACAAGAAAGAATCTGTTTACACACAAAAAAATACAACCATAGGTATTACATGAAAAATGCATAACCAGTGCATTCACAAAGAAAAGTAGTCCCACCACTATTTAGATAACTTTACAATCAATACAGTTTTTATTAACGTATGCAATTGTTTAAAAATTATTTTTTTTCAAAATAAGTTGTCTGTGTTTTTTGTATCTGATGCATCAGGCTTTTATACTCTTTTTGGATAATATGGAGCTCATCAATTTTATTCAGAGGCCCAAACTGAGCAAAAATTTGCAATTTGGTGCAGTTGCTATGGCCAAAAAGAACAATGGAATTCCAATAGCTTGTAATGTAAATCAATGAGATCTTTATAACAGTATAACAGACAAAAATGCATATTTGTACTTACATAAAAAATATAACGTAAATGCAAACCAATGATGATTGAGAGATGTACAAATAAATGTTGCACAAAAGCCTGTTCTATCCCATTTGATACATTTTAACACAATGTTTCTAAAAAAATAAATAATGCATGCATAATCAAGTTGTCACAGAGTAGGTGGCTGCAAAGAAGTGCATGACAAAGGACATACTCAACTGACTTTAATCTAACAGACAGGAGAATAACTGGGAGAAATGACAACCACGTACATATCGACGTAAAACAACAGCAATGCAAGACCAGGAACAGACAGAAACTGAGAGCTTAAATATAGGCAAACAAAGGAGCTAACAAGATGATTAAAAAGGTACACCTGAACTGAGGGCTCTAATCAATCAGAAACATAGGAAACACACAGGCAGGGAACATAGGAGAAATGAACAAATTACCAAACTAACTGCAAACAGAAACAGAACTCAATAAAAACTGAATCAAAACAGAACATGCATGTGACACAAGTAAACATAAGTAGCTTCAGACCAGTTCATGAAATATTACTAGTATAAAAGTTATTCTGTATAAAAAAATAAAAAAACAATTTCACAGCAAAAGGTTTGATCTAATCACAATTTAGAGAGGCCTATTAAATGTTATAGAGTAGGCTATAGTCAATGAATGTTCTTCATACAAGCTGCCCATTTTTGCTTTTAAACTCTGCTGCACTTAAAACCATTGTAAGTACATTAGGCTACTTTATACAGTTTAAAAAGTGAACAGAAACAAATCTATTGCATTTTGCAAGATTAATAATTTATTATTTATTGGATATTTCAATTCCAGTCAGTCGAATAAAAAAAAAATATATAAATATATACTTTATATTTTCTTTTATCAGTAATGAAAGCTGTAAAATATATATAATTAAATATATCAACAATTAAAAAGCTAAATGTGTACTATTATTAATAAAACGTATTTGTTTATTTGTGAAATATTTGTTGCAGATGCTAAAGCAGTCCTTTCCAAACGTATTTTCTTGTACACAGCTTTGTTGATTATAATGGGTGTTCTAGTTGTGTCCTGTCCCGTCAATCACTTGCAGTGTAGACACAGCGTGTGGAGTGATGGCTGAGTTCAGGGGTGGATCCCTCCGGCCCCTTTGACAGGCACAAACATAGAGGGTTGCTGGTGACCAGGATGGGACGAGGGTATGAAGATGCGGGGGGTGTTCGCCTAACACCACTCCCTCCGCTGAATAGGCCTTCATTCCGCGCCGTTGTCCCACTGAGGGGAGGGTGTCCGGGGCTAGAGCCAGGAACAAAAGCCCAACTCAAATCACATCAGCCCTCTCAGCGTTACACTTTCTGCCTTTTATTCTCAATATTCTTTTGTGCCTGTGTGTTTCTGACCTAGCTACACTTCGGCCGTAGGAATATTTATAAGAGAACATAAGCAGTATGCTGATAAAGCGCTGTTTTTGATAAATGCGTCTGTGAGAACATGGGCTACACAAGAGTATTCGGTGAGTGCGCACACAGCACATTGCATTTATTACTGAAAACAAAAAGTAATATATCACGAGGACGTCGAGGAGACAAGAACAGGGCCTTGATAAAGTGTAACACTGGTCATTTGAATTCACACACGTTTTGATTTTACTGCCAACAACCACTCTGCATTATGTCTTCTGTTTTAATGCGCTTTGCCGCTTTCGTTGTGTAGCTACTTTACAATAAGCCCCATTGACCCTTACACTACCCTCTATTGTGTGAGTGCCAATTACAGCAAATTTTTGTCTTTTTCAGCCAGTTTCCACCTTGCAACCTGGAATGCACAGAACAAAAGTGACATTCGATATAGCCTAGTTCTTTTGTTGTACATTGACATTCGTTGTTAAAACATACCGAGTCCTGGACATTCAGGAGACGCAACCTGCTTTGTGCTTAGTGATAGTAGGCTACAACACATTCACTTTTTTACAGCGTTAAAAGTGACTTTTATTTTGCTAATTTCTGGTCCATTTTTGTCTACTCAAACATTTAAGTTTGATTCAACCTAAGGAAAAAATGTATAGCATTTCAATTTCAGTTAGTTTCAAATCTTTCAGTGTTATTGATACAAAAAAGTCCTTGTATATGTTTAATAGTCTAAAAGTCTAAATATAAAGTCTAAATATAAAGCTTCTTTAATGATTCTTTGCACCCATGTTCAATAATAAAGTCAGTTTTTACTTCATGGAAATCTTCAGGGTTTATTTTATGTGTGGATTTCTTTGTTTACATTTTTACATCAACTCACTTGATTACTATTAGGTTACACACACACACACACACACACACAATGTCCACACAAAAAAACAAAAACAAATTTAACCCTTTAAATTTAAGTTATAACAACATGTTTAAGAAACCAAACCGATGTGGGTCACTGAAACTTTAACTGTGCAAACACTATGCAAAAGTGAGATAAGACTAAAGTGAGCCAAGACTTCTTATTCAACTGGTCTGAATGTTTCTTTCACTGTGTACTTGTCTGTGTGTGCACAGCACAAGCTGTCCGCTCTCTGATAATGCCACAAAGGGGATTTCTATGTTTGTAGATTTCTTAGTATGCAAGTTCCCACCCTGCTCAGAGTGTCTGCTCTCTCTCTTTGGAAGCCGCACGTGGGATGCTGCCAGCTGTTCTATTCTCTTCTCTGAACCCTGTCTGCTTGTCCTACACTGCATGGCCTGCACACCATCAGATAACACCCTGAGATCTTCGGAGGCACTCTGCTAACAATACATTTCAGACATTTACATGTGAAAACACTGGGCCTTATCTTAAGTTCAGTGAAGGTTTAGGACAAGAGGACTCAACTTGCTTGTGTGTGAGCATGCAGATCTGTAATAGGTAGGTCTCTACTGGTGGATGAAGGCGGCAATGAGGTTGTCAGCTCAACGAAGAAGCACTGAAACTATAGTATTCCCAAACTTCCCAGTCCGAAAGCTTGATGAATAATGGTGATCACTTCCACCACTATGTGGAGTCTTGCTGCCACCCACTGGACAAGATATGAAAACACTGTTACTTAGAGCTTTTGGCTCTGTTCGAAAAGCACTTTGTGCAGTATAGTCTACAATTTTGTGTGCTTTACAAATGCTATACATTTTGCAGTATGCAATGATTAATATTCTAAATTTTCAGTGTGCTTGACTATTTTTTTATTCAACATGTTTTATTAACAAAATTCAGGAGGAGCATGATCAGATAATTAACCTAATTAACTTTGAAGGAGCTCATTCAGTTAATCAACTCAATTAGCATCAGGAGGTGGGTGTATATATATATATATATATATATATATATACACACACACACAGCAGACTTACCTCTGTTAAGACTTACCTGTGTTTTTCAGCATCCCACCACCACCACCCCATCTCCTCACTTCAAGTCAAGTCATCTTCAATATATGTGCGCAGGTTTGTAATTCCCTACAAACCATGCCTAAACAAACTACTTGTCTTGCCTATAAAATTTTGACACTGAATTTTATTTTATCACTTCGGGGTAGGCAAACAGCGAAAATGACAAAAAAAACAGCACGCCAAATACACGTAACCTTTACCTTCATTAACTATATGTAAGTGTGAAATCGTGAAATGCAAGTTATCAGTAAAAAAAGTCAAGGATGTCGGATTAAATTTATTGTTTTTAATTTAGATTTAACTTTGACATATTTTATTTAGAGATATTTTCTTTCTTGGCGTTGAAAATATTTGTTTTCTATTGATAAATGTTTATTGACATGTTATTCACAAACACCATCAATTATTCCCCATCAAACCGTATAGTCAATTATTGGTGGCAAATGGTTTTCAAAGATCCTATAATATTTGCATACAATGACAGATTATACATATTATTACCACATCAATAAAAAGCAAAAGTGAAGTTATTTGATCAGCATTTAATTTTATTTCATGTCATAACTGAGAACAATGTTACTTACAACAGGACTTTAAATTCTTCAAAGAGCGAAAATGTGCTTTGGTTTTCATAAACAAGGTGCAAATACTTTAGTATCATTATTTTTGAACAAAGTACTTGACATTTCAAAAGCATTTGAAAACCACATCAAAACCATACACATACACACAAACCTGTACTGCTAATGGAAAGAGCTGCCAAACCTTCTGAAGGCATATTGTGTCAGTTATAGTGAATATAGAAACGTGTCTAAATCAAAATAGCTGCAAAAAAACATAGGCTAATGGTGCTTTATGGTTCAAAAAGTTCATTAGGATGTGTCCCTAAAATGTTCCCTGAGGTTTGCAGAGGATGCAAATGAAAGTGTTGTCACAGTTTTGAAGTTCAGATTCAAGCCCCATTATGTAATAAAAAGTTCCTGAAGATTCTAGAATTATATTGATTTACAGACAATGTCAAATAATCGTATAAAGCAGAGAGAGAGAGAAAAAAAAGAAGAAAAAAAAGCAAGCACAACTGAACAAAGAGTGCCTGTAATGGCAATTCAGCTAATTAAATAATAGATCAACTAGTCAAATTATTTGAAGTACCCTTTGTTGATTTTACCAGAACAGGCAACTAACTACAAAACAACCTCAGAATTAGGTATTGTTTAAAAAGCCCTCCAGCATGATGAAACCCAACCAGAGGTAGTTTAAAAGAAACATGGTTTAAATATATTAAACCTCAAGAAAATCATTTCATATCTGAACAAGTAAAAGTTTCAGTAATGTATCAACTGATAACAATAACATGTCATTTACATTAAGATACCCAACGATATTTACAGTAGGTTTTGATTTTAAGCTTTTGGTCTCATTTCAACACTAAATGCAAGAATGCAATCTGCTAAACCTAACATTTTTAAAATCATAAGAACAATGCACATGCCACAAGAAAATATGGACAACATGCTGTATACATTAAGCCATTGGTTGAAGCATTGGAAAATAATAATAATAAAAAAATCCCAAAGGAAAACCCCTGAAAAAAAAAAAAGATTTATAATATAAACCTGAATTGAAAGAAGCATAAATTAGACTTAAATATTTAGCAAGAATATAGATTTGGTTATATAGTTTTACAGTATTTCTTCAGCATTTCAACATTCAATATTTCTTTGGAACTGTACATCAAAACACCCTAATTGCTCAAGCAATATGACTTCACAAGCTCAGATAGCAACCCTACAGTGAAGTATTACCTGACCCCCTGAAAAGTGTACATTAAAACAGGCAGTGTGTTTTCCCCGGTTCTGGATCAGATGTCAGTTTAAGCTCATTAATTACAGAGACAGAGTGACTGTATTATGGAAGACAGCATGTAGGTTTTCTTATCCAACATGTAGTCTTAATCTCATACAGGCTAATCAGAGGGTTTGGTTTAATCTGAGGTAGCAAGTTTGTGTATTCAAGTAAACAACCAGATAGCTTTATTATAGCGGTCAGTTTCTGAAGCCTAAACTATATCACAATTCCTAATTACATTCGAGAGGTATAGCAAGTCAATGCTGTAAAATAACTGGTATCACCAGGAACATTCGGTTGTTTCAGTTCGGAGAGAATTACTAGCAATTTGAGGTCATTTTCGTTTTAATAGATCAAACTACATCACTAAGTGGATAAACTTTATATTTGTTTAGCTACATACTAACAATAACAAACAATTCATGCACAAGAAGAAAATGTATAGAAATTCATAGAAAGAGTTATAACAGCAGGTATTGGCTGAAGTTGGCATTTTTATACTGATCAGGAAATGGCATCGCCATTCTTCAACGAAGATCAACATTCTATGTAGCATTCTAGAGGATTTGCAAGCAAAATTGGACTCTAGATTATCTCAAATAAAGTGAACTGTAGAGAAACCTTACGGAAGCCAAGATTAGACAACAATGGTTTTCTTTTTGAGAGAAGAAAAATAAAATGCTAAAAATGATGATACTCTAGATGTTCAGGAGTTTCATTTGCAGCTAGAGTATTCTAGAATTTGTGGATGAAAACGAAACCTAGATTAGCTCAAAAAGGAATTCAGTGAAGAGAAGAGTTAAAGGATTCTATAAAAGAAAGGACTCGAGAGTCGTACTGAATACTAGATTATATGAAGATTAATTTAGTTTACCTTTGAGCTAGTGTTCTAGAGGATTTGTGGCCAAACCTGATCCCTAGAATAGGCTACAGAGGTTTCCTTTTGAGAAAATAGGGTTCCATTTTGGCCACAAATTCTCAGAAATCTACAAAGAACGCTCTTGATCAGGGGTGATGAACTCAAACTCCTGGAGGGCCACAGTTTTGCACCCCTGCTCTAGGTCGGGGTTTCTCAAATCCGGCTCTGGAGGAGTTTAGCTCCATCCATAATCGAATAGACCTGAACCAGATTATCAATAGACTGGAGCAGGGTTGAAACCCTAGTTTGCAGGAAGGCAGCCCTCCAGGTTGGCTACTCCTAAGCCTTGTCAGACTGTCAGTCCAAATCAGATTTTTGCGCATATCCAATTGAATCTGATCATATTTTTCAAATGTTTCTGATCATAAAGCATTTGTGAACGAAAAAAATTAATTCATATGTGGTTTGAAATCCTATTTAAATTGCATTTCTTCGTCACTTTCTGAGGCCACGTAAAACGTAAACATGTCAGACGTTGTTATAACAAACATGCTCAAAAGTCGCTGCAGAAACAAGGTTGTGTTGTTGCAAAGTGTCGGTCAAGCATAAAATTACAATATAATGGAGACATGTTGAATTCTAAGACTGGTGGAGATGGCAGCACGGAATAAAGCCGCTCATACCAGCCTCCTATGTTTCTGCGGCTGCCTCAGATGTAGTAGTCCAGTGCGGTGGCTACACATTGTCAAGTTGTAAATAAGACAACATCTGCATTGCAAAAACCCTCCACGTTGCTGTTGTTTTTGCCGTATGCCTACTAACGCGACGTCATTGTTCAAATCAGGTACGAACAGTTACGATACACAGTGTTGACAGTCAATAAATGTAGATCAGATTTCAGTTGGATACACAAATAATCGGATTTGGACTGACCGTGTGAACATAGCCCTACTCTAGATCTTCAGAGGTATCATTTTTGAGCTAGAAGATTCTTTGTAGAATTTAAGAGTTTTCTGAAACTGAACCCTAAATTAGTTCAAAAAGTAAACGTTGCCAAAATCGTATTCTAGATTAGACTACAGAGTTTTTCTTTTTGAGATCGAAGACTCTTTTTAGAATTCTAGAAGATTTGTGGATGAGGCTAAAACTGTAAAGAAGATGAATCTTTGTAGTGTTCTGGAGAAATTGTGGGAGAACTGAACCCAAGTTAAAAGAACCTAAACCAAAGGAGGTATCTGCATTATTAAGTTTAGGGCTCTTTGACCTGTTCTAAGATGCTGAGGTATGCATCCGCATGTGACTAATGAGGTTTCTTTGTTGCGTAAACTTCCCACCACAGACCTGGCACTCATACGGTTTCTCCCCTGAATGGACACGCATGTGCTCAGTGAGACGGTACTGCCTGGTGAAGCGCATACCACACTCCTCACACGCAAACGGCTTTAGACCAAGGTGGCTGCGCATGTGGCGGGTCATAGTGCCGCGCTGTGTGAACATCTTGCCGCAAATGTTGCAAGGGAATGGACGCAAAGTGTCAACATCTTTGAGGGACTTTCGGGGACTTTGCTCCAGGCTTTCAGCAGCTTCTTGCGAGACTCTGGTGACTCCAGCGTCTCCATCACGTTCCTCCTCTTCCTCATCCTCAACCTTCACGTCCAGGTCTCCATCTAAATGACTTTCCACATGGGACTTGAGACTCTCAGAGGAGGGAAAACCCTTTTCACATGGAATACAAACGTAAGGTTTGTCCCCTTCAGCTTCTTTGAGAAAGGTCTCCTTTTGATATACAAAATTGGTGCTGCCGTTGTTTGGTTTTTGGCCATCAGTTTCGTCTATTTTCCCTCCAATTCCTTTCTCTTTCTTTACAGACAACTGTAAAGTGAAAGTCTGATTCTGGCTTAGTTGACTTCCAACCCTGCTAAGAGGAATGTAACCACTGACCTTGGATTTTCTTCGGGATCCCTCCCTTTTTCTTTCCTGAGCTCCATCCAAAGGAATTATCCACTTCTCTTTCTTTGGAACACACTTCCCATTTATTCCTAGCTGCATATTGTTGGAGATGGTTCTAGAAAGAGAAAACGCATCATTCGTCTCAGACTTTACATTCTTCTTAGTCAAATCTAACCCCAAGTCCTGCTTTTTCCTACATTTACTTTCAGCATTATGCCTTTTTTTGGGAGGAGTCATACACGTGTATGTTTCAGTGTCTGATGAGTGGTCTTCATACAAGCGAAATAAAGATTTGGAGCTCCCACATGCTACGCTATTAAGGGATCCATTTTGGTTCATCTTAGTGGAGCACAGGTTTGCCAGGTCATTGAGCTGGAGAAAGTTAGCTGTGGTGAGTAGAGAGTTCAAATCCAGAGCCTCAAAAGTCTCATCTGAAAATTTGCCAGTGTAAATGAAATCCAGAATTTGCTGAAAAACAGCTGGATCCACCATATCAGGGTCAAGGTGGATGAGGTTATCATGAAGGACAAGGGACTTGAAGTAGTGGCTGGTGGCGGCGAGGACACTTTTGTGGGCTCGGAAGAGTGTATTCTCAACCATGATGATGACATCGCACAGGAAGCCCTTTGAGCGTTGTTGATTGAGCTGGAGAAGCAGTTGACTGGCGTAGTTGGGGAGCTCCATCGCCTACCCTTGATGTTTTGCATTGGTGTCACTGTAAGAAAGGATGACAAAATGTTATTTTGGTGTGACACAGACCCTTACGGATAATCAATAACATCTGCTTTGCCTTAAAGGTGCTCTATGAAGTAAAACAATGTATAGACTCGTACAAAAATAATGTCTTTCAATCATTACTTATGATCCACTAGAAGTGTGTGGTGGTGTTTGTGTCAACAGAAATTGTCCTGTGCCTGTAATTTCTTAATTTCTTCTTGAATTCCTGTGCTCAGGACGTTTCTGGACGACAAACTTTGGCCAGTGGGTGTGTAGCCCCAGCCAATCACAAAACACGGTGCAGGTGTGGGCGGGACTTTAACGTTGGCGTCTGAAGCTCTGATAAGTTATTACGTCTCGACACAAAAAAAGTTACTGTTCTGTAACTCGAGTCAGATTATTAGGTATTGGAATTATGATTTTGTGACAATAATTATTAGCGAGCTAGAGAAGATGGCTAAAACTTGCTCACAAATTACAGCCAGTCATCTAAATATTAGCATAACTATTCTTTAATTTACAAATTATTTATGCATGACAAAAAAAATTCGCTAGATAAGATCCTTATTCATCGTCTGGTATCGTTTAAAGCCGTTTGAAGCTGCACTGAAACTGTCATTTGGACCTTGAACCGTTTGGGGCCCATTGAAGTCCATTATATGGAGAAAAATCCTGTAATGTTTTCATCAAAAACCTTAATTTCTTTTCGACTGAAGAAAGAAAGACATGGACATCTTGGATGACATGGGGGTGAGTAAATTATCAGCAAAAGTTTTTTTAAAAAGTGAACTAATCCTTTAAGCCACATTAAGCATTTTCTTAATAACAGGCTCTATGGGAGTAAACCGATATAGGTCTACAAGAGCCTATAGAATGTGAATGCGACGTGCAAACTGCAAAGTTTCACGTTAAGGGCATCTTCCTCTCGTAGAGACATTTGCACGACAACAGTGTTTAGTGGCTCGAGAACGCAAACCTTGAAACAGGTTCCAATGCACGAGTTTTGAAAATTTCCAAAAAAGTTATCTCTGTGTAAACTTCAAAAACGTGAATCTGTGAAAATGATGACGGCGTTCACATGCATGTCATGTGTTTAGTCTATAGGTATGCGCATTTGAATATTTATGTGCGCAGGCATGTAATCTTTCTTCCTAATTGCCAAATTACTTGTCCGGCCTGCATAATACAGAATTTTTTGTAGTTAAGTAATAGTCTATGTTATAAATAATTTGAGTGTACAAATATTGTGACTCTGCAAGTCAGCTGAGCTCAAGGTGTCCACCCACTTTTTTAGTGTTCTTGGTCCTAGTATTTTTCACATTAATAAAAAAATGTAAAAATAAAACCAGACTTTTTGAGCTTTGAAATACATCCTGCTTAAAAACAATCTTTGATTTAAAGCAACAAAAAAAAAAAAGGATTAGCAACTGGAAAGTTTCAAGACTGTGTACTTCGCAATGTAATGGAAGTTGGGTAGGAAAATGTAAAAATACCGGTATATATTATATTTCAAATAGTACAATAATGATTTTGCTAATTTCAGTACCAGATATGTTAATGCTTCCATGTGAATTTGTGAAAGTGCTGTCAAATGTTACTATTATGCGTTTTCGCAGCGTTGAGCATTGTAGCCCATCACAGTTGGGCTGTGTCAGTCCCATGACACAGTCCCATCTGTTGAGCGAGAGAACCAATAATGGCCTATAAAATGAGTTTAATTTGCTCTGAATCCATTCAACACCACTGAAAAACACTGGAGTTTGTTTAGAGCAAGCTCATACAGTTAAGCCAAAGCACGTTCGCGAATCCTTTCATTATAAAAAGAACAACACTATGTAAGTAAGAGATTCATTGATTATAATGGGAGTTTTCTCCAAGTCAGTAAGGTGTCGGAGCTTATTATAATGGGAGCGCTCTTTGCTCAATTTTTGTGTCATGCTTTAACTGCTCATTTCAAAGATTCTGGATTGACAGCCTTATTTAAATGGTGGATTGAGTTTCGTAACTGCGATGATTTATAGTGATAATCATAGCAACGCACGAGACCAAAAAACAACAACATATACTGATGCTGTATGTCAAAATAGATCTGTGCATTACGTCTTGGATCATAAATGCAAACTAATAGATGTGCCACTTGTTCTGTGTAATTTCTTACTTTTTATAGGAAATTGCACTTTAAGTGTATCACTTAAATTTTACAAGTATGGAGCACTGAGAAGTGCTGTTTATACATTTATGCTTGAAAACAAGCAACACATGTTACTGCCGAGTTTATCTAAACGCAATTGTTTTAATTCAGTTATCTTTTGAGGCTGCAAGTCACCTATGGTATAAATGTAGTATCAATACAGAGTTATTAAGTCCTGCTTAATAAGTTGCTTCGGATAAAATCGTCTGCTAAATGGTTAAATGTAAATGCTATCGTACTGAAGCAAAAATTGTGGTATCGAGCCAACCCTAAATGGAAGTAGCGACATATAAAAATAAAATCATTAAGATGAATTTAGAAAAAAAATAAATGTCTATTTCACGCTAATTTTAAATTATTTAATGATACAAACAACTCCCATGAATCATTGGGGATGACATAAATGAACCAAAAATAATGGTTCAATAGAAAATTATTGATGTTAAGTAACTAATTTTAAACAAAGGTTGACTGCAAAATATTCACATACACCAAATGAGTAGTTTTAACTGTAGTAGTGTGACCAACTATGATCGATTACAATGCTTCATGTGAGTTTGCCAACAATTTATTCACTGAAAAAAAAAAGTGATTTTTACTGTTGTCACTCAGTTGTGGTCATGAAGTGTTTTGAAGGCATTAAGAAATATATTAATGTCTCTTACCAAAAACACCAATGGTATATTTTTTGCCATAAGTCACTCAAGCTATTTTTACTAAAATTAAACAGTGGTAACTTTATATCAGCCAAGACAGTCCACAAACAGTTAACAATCAATCAAAAACAAAAAGGAAATACAATTATTTTTTATGATTTTACAGCAGGCTACTGATAAACACTGCACAAACTACAGCATTTTAGCAGAAGCCTTGTTCATTTTCAAAGGGACATTGGCATAATAGTCATCATGGTCATAATTAAAGTATATTTAATATTTAGTATATATTTAGTATAAAGTAAAATTAGTCATTGCCCGTTTTTGAGCCAGGTATGTTGTTGTATTGATCCACAAACAAGAATATAACATTTAAACACTACGGGTTATGGATAGTCCAAACGCGCATGTGCTAATTAATTGGGGCTGGTCTTTGATTCAAATTGGGAAACTACGCGTTTTAAATCGAGTTTTGGTTTCATTTCAAAATATTATAAATAAAAAAAAACATCAACATATCCTCGTCGAAAACAGCATGTCCGTGAATAACACGCCCGAGCTCGTTAAAGCACACGGTGTGTCCTAGGTAAAAAAAAAATACACGTAGGCTATCTGTTTCTTAATAAATGCGGAACTGCGGATACCAATCCTTTACGTGCGTATATGACAAATTAATTATTTTATAATCTCCGCCACGCCTGAATAGTATGGATGATAGTACAGATGTTAACAATGAGACAAACACTGAACAATTTTTAAGCTCGTTTAAACTAAAAAAAAACAAAAACAAAAAAACAGGAAATGATACCTTGCAAGGCTGCTGTGGGCTAGGTAAGCGGATCGCGCTATTCATTTAATGCCGTTTGTGTTTTACTAATCAATATTAGTTCTTAAGTTCAACACAATGCGGTTGTATACATCATATATATATATGCGACAACAAATATATATACATTTCAACAATTACCTTTTAAACAAGGGCAGGGGTCCTTACTTCTCCCGTCGTCATCAAAACGCCATCTTAGGAGCTTGTGACGTAGCCAGTTTGACCCCTGACCCAGTTCAGATCAGTCTCACCCCCCTACCTGTCCTTCTGGAGGCATTACCATAGTATTACCTTAGGTTATTCTTTCGGAGTGACACATAAGGCTTGTAATACTATAAATACGTTCACCTGAGCCTGATGAGTGATAATAAATAGTTGAATAGAATAAATGTATAATTATATTACTAATTGGAATACAATATAAAATATTCTAAAGTATAAAGAATATTCTAAAACAACATATTATAAAATGACAAAATACTGAAACGAAAGAAAAAAAACTATAAAAATACATTTATTGAGTGCACCTGGTTGTACAATGGCTTTGCCATAAATGATAGGCTACATATAACTGCTTAATACAAATATTTTTACTATATTATGCAATAGCATTTTCAGATCCATTATGAATTTAATAGCTAAAAACACTCACTTTACAATTTTCATTGTAACAATTGGACATACAGAAGTGGTGAGCCACAAATTTAAGTTATTAAAGTTAGTCATGAGATAACTTTAATATTGTCTTCTGTATGAAGATCTGGTCAGATAGGTCTTGATATCAGGTCACTGATGGTTGTCAAGGTTGTTAAGGAAGAGAAGGTTATAGAACCGTGGCTTCCTGGAAAGCTTCAATCCATCTATGAGAGAGAAAACATGATTATTATATTTAAATGTAATATTATTATGTAATTATTACTACATGTGTACCTATGTTATGTACTTTATATAAATACATTTACCTTTTAAATATCTGGCTGTCACTTGCTCTGAAAATGTAGTAGAGCATGTTTTTGTGATAAAGTTCAAAATGCAATGAAGATTCTGGTTTCTCTGTTCGGAGAGAGAATCCGAGAAGGGGTTGACTTTCCAAAGCTGCAACATCCTGCATGGATACAAAATAATATATAAATAATAAATAACAAACATTTTGAACTGAAAATATTTATAGTGTATAAAATACATTTATCAAGTGCAATGAACTGGTAACAGTGGATTCATTGGTTGATTAAATACAATAAAGTGTCAAATATAGCAGCATAACACAATTCTTTCCTACATCATGCAAAAACATAATAAGATAAACTAAGCAAAAGCACTGAATAACTACAAAACATTCACTTCACAATATGTAAACGAGAAAACAAAAAAGCAGTTTATATTGGTGGACATGCTGTGTACTGTAAAAAATAAGGAAAAACTAAATTTTCCTTAATTGAAACTAAGCTGAAAAAACTGCTCACTCAATTGCTGGAAGTTTGATGACAGAAACCACACATTAACACATGATTTGCCAGATTTACACATCAATTATTCAGAAACTTCACCCACCAAGTCACTTGACAGTGGATATAGAAACTAGCATTTCAAAACACCAGAAACACTAGAAATATGTGCAGCATTTACTTACCTGATCATTTCAGTTCATTTCAGACTCTGATTTTTCAGATTTATTTTCTTAATACACTTTCTTGGTATTAATGTGCTCAATTCACCTGTGCATGCCATGCCAAATTCCAAACGTTTGTCTTAATGGCCTAGTCTTACATCAAAATAGTATTATCTCGCACCCCCTAATCCTTTATCTCAAGTTTTCAGCTTGACTTGTCACGTTAACAAATATTTAACTTGTTGGGATTTGCAGCAAAATGTCTAATTTATTTCATGAATGGAGATCTCCAAATTAAATATACACAGAGTCATGGTCAGAATTATTGGCACCCTTGGTAAATATGGTCTTTCTTTTTTTTTTCACAAAAATAGAACCTTTCATTGAAGTAAAACAAATAAAAGTGAGGGGAAATCACATTATCAAATAAATTTTTTTCTCTAATACAGTTGGGGTTAAATATCTAAATAGAAGTATATTTCCATTTATAATATTTAACATTTTTAGCACACTGTAGGAGCATGAAATTATCCAACGATGACTTCCTGTTTCACAGAAGCATGAACCTGTGGAACACAAAGGCCAAACTACCTAAATCATCCATCACAATGGGAAAAAACTCAAAATATAGTTCTGATGTATAGCTATCATAATTCTTGTCTTGTGTTGTTTTGTCTTGTGTGGACATTTTGTTATTTCCTGTCCTGTGCCATGTTTTGTAGTCCTTTGTAGTTTTTCTTATTTATTAGTCTCCCAGGTGTTTCCTATTAACCACGCCCTCTTGTTATCTTGTTTAGCTTGTTTGCCTGTGTATTTAAGCCCTGTGTCTAGTTCAGTCTTTGTGAGTTCTTGATGTTAAATGTTCCCGAGTCCAGTTCCCGAATCTGAGTCGGTCAAGTTTTGAGTTTATTTATTAAAAGACTGCTGCACGTGGATCCTGCTTCATCCTATGTTTCAACTGCATTGTTACAGAAGCAAAAGATTGTTGGGATTCACAAAATATAAAGTGGCTACAGTGAGAAGAGCCTGGTTCGGTAGTAGTAAAAGATATGAGTGCTGAAGGAGTGCGGGAGTTGTGTTTCATCAATGCTTAATCAGTTTTCTCCTTTTTCCCTATACATTGTTGGAGACTTTTTCAACATGACAAAGACTCTATACATTCTCTCAAGGAGAAAATCATTCTGTCACAGGACTGGATGGGGCACCTGTGGGGATCACTCAAGATCATACTCCAGGAGTTAAATTACATGTGAAAAATTGTCGTGAATTTGCACACTCAATGCCAAGAAGGGTCAGAGCAGTATACTTAAATTTTTGGAGGATGTATAATAGCCTACTATAATATTACTTGTTGTTTCTTGGATTTAATCAAGGGTGTACTCGTTTTTGCAACCATTCATTTAAATTATTATTAATATAAATTAAATTTGGCCAATTTACTTATTTTACAGATATTGATGACATTTTTCTCTATTTTTATTAGTACATTTAATTATTATCTTTAAATTAATTGTAATAGCGATCATTAATAAAAATATCGGTAACACTACAATCCGGTTCAATTTGACAAAATCAGTTAATGCATTAACTAACATTAATAACAAAGAGCAATTAATTTGCTACGGTATTTCAACATCTTGTTAACATATAACAATAGTTAATAAAAATACGACTGTTCATTGTTCATGTTAGTTCACAATGCATTAATTAATGTTAACAAATTAAACTTTTGATTTTATTAATGTATTAGTGAATGTTGAAATTAACATTAACTAAGATTAATAAATGCTGTAGAAGTATATTTTTAATTATTAGTCCATGTTAACAATTGTAAAGTGTTACCAAAATATATTTTTATGCTCAGAGGGGGTGTATTCATTTATGCTAAGTTTTTCAGTATATTCAAATTTCTGAATTTATATAATCTTACCTCACTGGCAGCATATGTGTACAGAACTTTGTTCATGATGACAAACCAGAACCGTTTCCACTGTTTCCGGTTGGCTTTCCTGTTGGAGAGGTCCAAGTAGCCGCTCATCGAGGACCCATCTGTGTTGGCTGAAACCTAAAATTGATGAATGGATTAAATTTACTGACACCACTGTTCAGAAGTTTGGGATTGCTAAGATTTTTAAATGTTTTTGAAAGAATTAGTTTTTAAATGGAAGAACTCTTTTTGAAAAAAGTTTTTAAATAATAAAAACATTATTGTTTTCGAACAGTTGTGCTGCTTAATATGTTTGTGGAAACCTTAATTTTTTTTAATGATTCAAAAGCATTCATTTGAAAATCTTTGTAAGTAACATTATAAATGTGTTTATTTTCACTTTTGATTAATTTAATGCATCCTTGCTGAATAAAAGTATCCATTTCCAAGTATCCAAATTTTTTCCAAATGTTTGAACGGTAGTGTATGATATTAACTCATAAATGTAACTCATACTAGTCAGATTTATAGTAGTCAGTTTTACAGTTTGCACCAGTGTTTTTAATCAGTCAGGCCAAAAACAAAAAAGTATTTAAACACTGGATTTGCCAAAGTTTGTTACAATTACTTTGTCTTATTTTCTCATCCAAATTTTTTGAGATTTTTTTTTCTGCCTACCTTGGAGAAAAAAACCCTTTGTTTCAACAGGGTTTTCTGATTTCAAAATTTTTATTTTATTTTAAATTGGCCAGAGTGCATATTTTCACCTGCCAAAAATGCTTGAAAACATATCACGTTTGAATTAAATCCCTCAAGCGTGGTTGATAAATCAAATACTAGCATTATTTTCACAAAATTATAGATTTAAATATCATACATCACATATTACATGTCTTTAAGATAATTTGATAAACTATGCTAAAGGCGGTACAAAACAAGGATTGTCAATGACTCAATACACTGTTAACTGGAAACTGTCTTTATTATACTAGGTCAGATTATATCAGTATTGATTGCAATTTAAAAGACAGTTGTAGTTCTTTGGATCATCACCTCTTTTAGGGCTGCTGGTATTTTCTTCTGCTTTCTGAATGGAAAGAAACCAGGGGACTTAGTAGGCGAAAGAGGGATATTACTGGGTGCTTCGTCACCTAATATGAGTAAAATATCACACAGGCTCTTATTTTATAGAAATCAATACAAATACATAAAAATACATTAAAGCGGACAGTGTTTCTGTATGAGTGTGTTTGCATGATGAACCTGAATTGCTCTGCTGCAATGCAGAAAAGCAGAGATCGCAAACTCGCGCAAGGTGATTCTTCATATATTTCAGTGGCTGTTCATTAGTCGAACAGGCCTGACACACAACCTACATGCCAAGAGAAAAGAAAGCATGTGCACAGAAGCATCATTGAACAATTATATGCAACAGAAAGACTGAAAGAAAACTTTACACAAGTTAAAAAAAAACAAAAAAACATTTCCTTACATGTAAGAAATATTTCTTCAAATAAAAAAGTATATTTAAAATATTATGATTTTTTTATATGAATTATAAAAGGGGCTAGGCCTATATGTATATCATTTTCATGTATTAATAGTTTTTTTTTTTTATTGGCAATGTGTAAACAGCAAAAAAAAACAAAAAAAAACAAGACCTTCCCTGCCATACTATCCTAGGTTGTCTATGAAAGCCTGTAGACTGATTTTTATGTAAAGAATATTTTTGCCGGGAAAATCAAAAAGATGTGACCTTTAGAACCTCTCTCTTCCTTTCAATGACACATGAAATAAATACAACGTTCAGGATAATGCCGTAAGAGCTCTGCACTATGAGAACTGTTTTCTCCATGCTGCTAAGACAAATTAACTAAATTAATAACTAATATTTTTTTCAGTGGAAATTAATCAACACTAAGCTTACTTAAACTGGACAAAGACTTCCTTCTAGAACTTCTATACAGCCAAAACAACCTTTGTTGCGTTCATTTCTCACTGTACAGCTGCTTCAACAATCTGTATTGTAAAAAACGCTATATAAATAAAGGTGACTTGATTTGACTTGACCAATGTCAATGTGTCATGCAAAGAAAAGGGATTCAAACTACACTCACCGGCCACTTTATTAGGTACCCCATGCTAGTAACGGGTTGGACCCCCTTTTGCCTTCAGAACTGCCTCAATTCTTCGTGGCATAGATTCAACAAGGTGGTCCATATTGACATGATGGCATCACACAGTTGCCGCAGATTTGTCGGCTGCACATCCATGATGCGAATCTCCCGTTCCACCACATCCCAAAGATGCTCTATTGGATTGAGATCTGGTGACTGTGGAGGCCATTTGAGTACAGCGAACTCATTGTCATGTTCAAGAAACCAGTCTGAGATGATTCCAGCTTTATGACATGGCGCATTATCCTGCTGAAAGTAGCCATCAGAAGTTGGGTACATTGTGGTCATAAAGGGATGGACATGGTCAGCAACAATACTCAGGTAGGCTGTGGCGTTGCAACGATGCTCAATTGGTACCAAGGGGCCCAAAGAGTGCCAAGAAAATATTCCCCACACCATGACACCACCACCACCAGCCTGAACCGTTGATACAAGGCAGGATGGATCCATGCTTTCATGTTGTAGACGCCAAATTCTGACCCTACCATCCGAATGTCGCAGCAGAAATCGAGACTCATCAGACCAGGCAACGTTTTCCAATCTTCTATTGTCCAATTTCGATGAGCTTGTGCAAATTGTAGCCTCAGTTTCCTGTTCTTAGCTGAAAGGAGTGGCACCCGGTGTGGTCTTCTGCTGCTGTAGCCCATCTGCCTCAAAGTTCGACGTACTGTGCGTTCAGAGATGCTCTTCTGCCCACCTTGGTTGTAACGGGTGGTTATTTGAGTCACTGTTGCCCTTCTATCAGCTCGAACCAGTCTGGCCATTCTCCTCTGACCTCTGGCATCAACAAGGCATTTCCGCCCACAGAACTGCCGCTCACTGGATGTTTTTTCTTTTTCGGACCATTCTCTGTAAACCCTAGAGATGGTTGTGCGTGAAAATCCCAGTAGATTAGCAGTTTCTGAAATACTCAGACCAGCCCTTCTGGCACCAACAATCATGCCACGTTCAAAGTCACTCAAATCACCTTTCTTCCCCATACTGATGCTCGGTTTGAACTGCAGGAGATTGTCTTGACCATGTCTACATGCCTAAATGCACTGAGTTGCCGCCATGTGATTGGCTGCTTAGAAATTAAGTGTTAACGAGCAGTTGGACAGGTGTACCTAATAAAGTGGCCGGTGAGTGTATAGTCTCATATATATACGCTATAGTCTCAAATATACTTTATAATCAAACTATTATAACAGTGTAACTTTAATTATCTCATCTGTCGTCATAATGCTTGTGTTAACATATGCACATCATTATGATCAGATGCTTTTAACTGCTGCTTTCTCACCGCTGTCATTTTTGTTCTGTTTATTTTGTTATTGAGAGGAAAGCGCACATATTTACATTTTAGCCTAAACATCGCTCTCAGCACCCCAGATTAAGTCAGGAAGTTCTTTAACTGTGTCGCTGCAAAGGTATTTCCAACTTCTTTTTACTTCTAAGCAAAGAACGGAACAGAAATTCGCTGTGAGTATATCAGGGCCTTGAATCACGTTCAGTCTCTTGTACATGGACGAGCAATAAGTTGCTGGCTGCAGTTCACTTAACAGCAAACCGGTGTCGCTAGTAGAGTTGTGCAAGAATGATGCCAAAATCCGGACGACTAATTTTCCTTTTATTATGGGGTTTTCAATATACAAAAATCTGTGGTAAACATAAGTTGACGATATACTTGGACGTTTTGCCAACGTAAATTACACACACATCCCACATTTATTTTTATTTTTTTATAAACATAGCTTCAAAATTCGTTTTTTCAATATGGTTGCTTATAATTTACGTTGTAGAACAAAATGTCCAATATCGTCAACTGATGTTTACCACAGACTCATAAATAGAAAACCCCCATTATAAAAACCCATAAGAAAATCACAAGGGAACCACTGGTGAATTAGTCTTCCAGTTTGTTACATCACGATTGCAGCACTCTATAACAAGGGTTTCTGAATTCTACATATTTGCCCCTTTAATTAAAAAATAACAATTTAATGTAAGATTTTGTGGAGATAAAACCAAAATATCGTGCCACTTTAATAACTCTATTACCTTGATCTCTTTAAGAGCCAAACCCAAACATCAAGCCCAAAAACACTTATAATAAGAAGACATGGCAATACTGCAAGAGCATGCTCTGCGAAGCAGCTTCCAACACACATTTTCAAGAATTTCATTCTTTTAATGTTGATTTTTTTTTCTTTATATTAAGTATGATGTTTGGAAAGTTGAATCACCTTGACATTTTTAGCTTTCTAAAAGTTTAAAGGATTGATACAGTAGATAACATTTTTTGCTTGTTTCTTCAAGGCTATAGAATAAAACAGTGAAATATCTTGAGATTGTGTTGACCACAGAACTCTTTTCAGATTTTTAATCAAAAACTTTGACTCATTGACTTTGTGAACCGGAAGTTTAAAAATGCTGATTTTCCGAGTTTTATGACTCATTCCTGCTGCACTCTATTACACCTGGTATCATGTCATCATGCCAGTTCACAATAGGCCGCCACCACAGAGCCTCCTCATGCCACGGCTGCCATGCAAGTTTCCCCTAATGATTTTTTGGGAGGGGACGATAGGAGACAAGCTCTTGCGGATGCAGAGCTTGGTTCACTGTTAGCCTCCTCAACGCTCTCAAGGCCAGTACTCCCAAGTCCAGTGGTCCCAGAGATCCTACCACTGTCAGCTGCACTCGCCATAATGGGGATTTCTCACTGGTGTGTTTGGGCTCCCCACACCTCTGCTCTTCCAGAGGCCGTCCACAAACTCTCTGTGCCTCATGTCACAGCCACGGAGGCTGTCCACGAACGCTCTTCGCCTCATGTCATGGCTACAGAGGTTGTCCATGACCGCTCTGGCCTTCCAGACCAACCTCTGCTCCACAGTCCATTTTCCGTCATTACTATATGGCCCAGGTCCTGCATCATGAGTCATGACCCTCTGCTCCATGGACCAGGCCCGCCACTGCTCCACGGTCTAGGTCTACTATGGCCTCACGGCTCATGCCCACCACTGCTCCACAGTCCATGTTCCACTGCCATGGGCCTGGCCCTTCTTCCCTCCCTCTGTTCCACCAACCTCCCAGACTCTTGTTTGGGTTTTGTATTTGTGTGGGTATTCCTGCAAGGCGTCAGGTGCCGCATTTTTGGTTTCGTTTGTTTCATGTTTAATGTCTTTTATTTGGGTAATTTGTCTTTAGTCATGGTTCCTGTCATTTAATTCCCTTTTCCCTCATGTCCCCTTGTGAATGTGTCATGTTGTCATTGGTTGATGTAGTCATGTGGTTTCTCATTTCTATTCTGTCATTCTCCTACGCTGCTGACAACAGAGCAGTGCTTCCTGGTTCTACGTCAGAACGCTGCCTCACTATTGGCTAGCTCCTGCGTTAGCATCAAACGCATGTCGTGGTGCTCACGTGACCAGTGTCGGCTAATAGTGAGGCGGCGTTCTGAAGTAGAACCTGTAAGCGCTGTGCTGTTTACACAACTTCAACAGCATATAGGACAATGACGTGGAAGAGAAGAGATTGATGAATAAAGTGTTTATTTCTGGCTGGTTTTATACACAAAAAATATTCTTGTCACTTCATAACATTAAGGTTGAAACACTGTATGGACTATTTTAACTATATCTTTCCTACCTTTCTGGGCCTTAGAAAGTTGCAATGACGTTGCTACCTATGTAGGGTCAGAAACCTCGGATTTCATAAAAAATATCTTAATTTGTGTCCGAAGATGAACGAAGGTCTTACGGGTATGGAACAACATGAAGGTGAGTAATTAATGACAGAAATTTTATTTTTGGGTGAACTAACCTTTTAAGTCCATGTTCAAGTTCATGTTTAAGTTCATGTTTCAAGACAGATCTTTGTTTATTTTGTATTTTGTAAATGTTTGTATTAAAATAAAACTGCCCTTGGGTTCACCTGCAACTCGCCTTCAGTGGACTTATGTTACACCGAGATTCTTCATGTCAGTGAATAAATACATAGATTTGCATGGAATGATCGTGTGCTTTAATGGTCTGGTCATAGAACTTTTGTGTGTGTCAAAGAGGTTCTGGGTTCTAATCTGCCCTTGTTTTGTTCTTTTTCTCATTAAAACCATAGGTGTTCATCAGTAATTGTATATCAAGAGCATGGAGACGTTTGTGTGCATTTTGTTTTGTGATTTAAAAAACTAACAGTCTCTGCAATGTCATTAAGCGATATATTGAAGGGCTCATCTGTGTGAAGTGCACAAGTGCCAAGAGAGCACAGTTGCCTCCCGCCACTGCTAACAGCGGCAACAAGCACTCAGCAAGATTTCAAAAATAACACATTCCATTGCCAGATTGACTCTTTTTTAACAAATGGAGATGTTTGTTTTGTATTAGGTACATCCTTGCCGCGAGATGTTTCAAAAAGTGGTGGGGACAATATCGACCCTGGCAAAAAGTGGTGGGGAAATGTCCCACCCGTCCCACACGCAAATTATGCCTATGAGAGAATGTTTTGAGTGATTGGATCACACAGTGGACATGCATCGCCATACTGGTTATGCTGCATGTGATCGGATTACCAAGATTGGAATTTAATATCAGATGTAAATGGGGTCTAAAGGGAGCAAAATTTTCTCACCTTCCCACAGGCTCTGCAATGGTGGCGTCTCCAGGTGAGGGTGAACTCAGAGGTGCAGATCATACACATAGTGACTCTGGGATCTGGGATCCATATTGGGCGTCTGGTTCCCAGCTGGGCCTGAATGTCTACAATGTCTTGGGATGCCTGGAAAATTTCATTGATTTAGTTTACAACAAAATTGCACACATGAAGATTATTATAAAGTTTATAATAAAAATTTACTGAGGTGAAGGTGGTCTCTTTCTTGGTATAATCCTTGATTCCAGTAGAAATGGCCTGTAGCCACTCATCTCGACATGCAGCAGAACTTTGCGGATAAAACCATGAGAGTTTGTAAATCAGAAACATACACAATCAATTGTATGAATTTGGTATGGGCCATGAAATAAATAAGGGTCAGTATTCACATATTCTTGTGAAAAACTGAGCAAAAAATATCACAATTCTATCATAATTTATTTACGCTTTTACCAAGTAAAGAATAATTGATGACGGGCTGTTGAATTATGTAAGGAATAATTGACGACAGGCTGTTGAATTATTAGAAAAATAATGCACACACGAGGTGGTAATGTGGTCACGAGTACAGCGGAGTACAGTTCCCTTTCGAACGGTTACTTCGTATTGCGTAGCTATACGCAGTGGGAAACTCATTTTCCTCTATTTACGGTAGCTTATATGTAAAATGCATTTGCATCTGCACAGCTAGCACTTCAGCACAGCTGAACGTCTGGCTCGCTCAAAGGCTGTGCTGCGGCAACTGCACATCCAATGGCGCGGGCGCCTCTGACGTGCGACCAATGAGCTAGCCCTACGTCATTACACGTATTTTACTACGTCATTACACGCCCACAAAGGGGGCGTGGCCTTAGCCTATGATATTACCCCGAATTCGCCATTATAGCAGATTTTACTCCTTCAGCGACAACTGCATGTCTTTGACTGTTTTACTAAGCCTTTCGTCATTGAACAAGCCCTTCAGCCTGAGCGAGCATCATCTCAGCAGACTGCGCCTTCTCAGACGTTTTCTCCTGATGCCTCTACAAACAAATGCTGTTCTCACGGCGACCCACGTAAAGCACAAAAAGATTATGTTTCACGATCAAAACACACAGGTTCACGGTCCCCCTTCACTAGGCGGCCCCCTCCCAGTTCTTACACTGACTTTACCACAGGCAAAAGCCTGTGCAACACTCAGTATGTGCACAAATCACAATGTAAGGGTATCAGGTGTTAGGCGGACCATCCCAGACAATCCCTAGTCGCACAGGCGCTGGCCTGGCAAGGCATCACCTATAAATGTTTACGTGAACCAGCGTCGTGTTGATGTTGTGTTGTGCCCCTATGTTAGGCGACCCATCCCAATCAGTGTGTCAAACCATAGCCACACGGGTACTGGCCTGGCAAAACATCCCAGATGTGTCGAGTTGGGTCATAAACACTATAAAGCGAGGCTACTCACTCCAATACGCTCGCAGACCCTGAAAGTTTCAGGCGGTTATCGAGACTTCGGTGAAAAGCAACGTGGGTCACATCCGTCGCACTAAAGTGCAGAATTTATTAGCAAAAGGGGCGACAGAGCTAATCACCCTGTCTCAGACCCATACTAGATTTGAAACATTTGAACAAGGCTCTCATGAGACGGCCTTTCAAAATGTTAACTATCAAACACATCCTCGCGCAAGTTCGCCCGGGGGATTGTTTTTTAACAATGGATCTGAAAGATGCATACTCATATTCAGATAAACCCTCATCACAGGCCATTCTTGAGATTCGTCTTCGAGGGTCAGGCTTATCAATACACCATTCTGCCGTTCGGTCTGTCACTAGCACCCTGTACATTCACGAAGTGTATGGATGGAGCGCTCTCTCCCCTGAGACATCAAGGAGTGCGCATGCTAAATTATCTCAATGACTGGCTGGTGCTGGCACAGTCGAGAACCAAGCTACTAGCTCACAGGGATTTGATTCTCGGCCATTTGAAATGCCTGGGTCTCACAATCAATGTTACCAAGAGCAAACTGACCCCCAGCCAGAGTGTGGTCTTTCTGGGCACAGTTTTAGACTCTGTGACGATGACAGTGCGCGGCTCACACGAGAGCGCTCTCTGTGCAAACGCTAACAGCATTGTTCAAAGCTCACGAGCGCGCACCCCTAAAGAAATTTCAGAAACTTCTCGGTCTCATGGCAGCAGCATCATCTGTACTCTGTATTAGAGGCTGACATTTTTTCGGGAATCCCGCGGGATGGGAAACAAAATCACTATGTATCACGTGATTGGGACGGGAAAGGAAAAAATGTCAGCGGGAGTGGGCGGGACCGGGAATCGTAATAAAACTATGATACCCAACTTTATAGACCCCTTCAATGTTTGTAAACATTGAACGCCGAGGTTGGGTGCGCGTGCAGCATTGGGTCAGAACAACAGCGCGGCTAATAGACCGGCATTGTGTCAAGGAGTGCAGTCTTTGCCACCACAAGAACGGGCAAAGTACCATAATAAACTTGTTTTAGCTAATGGCGATTGTCTGCCTGATCCCAAGCTCCTAACAGAATGGGTAAAAAACGTTAGCAAGTGGCCCGAGTGTTTACACACGCGAAAAACTAAGAGCGTACAAATCGCTAGACGCTTATAATTACGTAGTCTGTGAGCATATCCAGACGGTTTTATATAGCGATATAGTCTGACAACTGATTGTTTTCTTTGCCAATGCCAGAAGCCAAGTATCGACTAGTGAACTGTGGTTTCACGTGCGTTCTGTTGTATTTCTTGAATGTAACGTTATTATTTTGTCTGCATAGGCCTGCAGCTGCACTTTTTCTTGTTTCTATGCAGATGCACATAAATTTTTAGGACATTGACAATTCCATTACATTATCCAGTAGCTTAAATAAAACAAGTGACAGTAAAAACACGAGCCTCTGTGATCGTTGCACTGTCCCAGTCTCCCCGTTTGTTTATAACGTTAGCTAGGCAGCCACAGATGTCGTCTATTATTTTATTTTTTTTAACGGATCAGATCCTGCCAGAATCCTGAAAAACTTGATTCCACAATTGGTGCGATTTTCAGTCCACGACGCAACAAGTAGGCATTCTTGACGAGAAATTCTCTGGTTAACACACAATTCAATAGGATGGAATGAACTTTCTGACCCCGACATGCGAGCAGCGAATTTTCCTGTGACGTCAACCGTGAAGGGGTCTATACACAAATATACAGTTTCTATAAATAAACAGAAAAGCAAATTCTATTTGCCCCGTCTCCTTATGCTCTCCTGTTTGCTTTGGTGTGGCTGGTAAAGTGAATGACGTGCTCCACAGTAGAGGCTGACATTTTTTCGGGAATCCCGCGGGTCATGGATGGGAAACAAAATCACTATGTATCACGGGATTGGGACGGGACAGGATTTTTTTTGTGGGAGTGGGACGGGAGAGGTTTGAAAATCCACTCCCGTGTCACCCTTTACTCCGTATGGGATTACTGTGCATGCACCCGCAGCAGCACTGGCTGAAACGCCGTCTGCCAACCCATGGATGGCAGTCAGGCAGCCTGCGCATCATGGTGAATCACGGTTGTTTAAGAACCCTGATTCCCTGGCGGGCTCAGGTCTGGTACCACAAGGGTGTGACCATGGGAGTAGTTTCCAGGAGGAAAGTGGTTTTTACAGACGCATCCAACCTGGACGAGGGCAAGCCTGCTTCCGGCCTCTGGTCGAGCACGGAGCAAAGCTTACATACTGTATCAACTGTCTGGAAATAAAAGCAGTTGGTTTGGCCCTGAAAGCATTTCTGTCAAACCTAAAAGGTAACCTAAACATTTAGGAATGTTTGGGCAAGCCAAACCTAAAAACTAAACCTAACCAAACCAAACCTAAAACCCAAACATTCCAGCTGGTGCTCGAAAAATCTTTTTGACCCGGAGTCATGTAGGTATTTGTGGTACTCTCCTTCCTGCAGGAGCTGTTGGACGCGGGCTGCTTTCCACTGCTGTCCACGCTCAAAGTATATGTGGCAGCCATTGCAGCGCATCATGCTCTGGTGGCTGGCCAATCACTAGTAAGAAACAACCTGGTGGTACGGTTTCTAAAAGGTGCTAGGAGGATTAACCCCATTTACATGGCGTATACATCAGTGGGTCAGGCTTGCCTCATAGGTATTGTGGTGGAAAATTTAAGCTGAATATTAAGGTAACCATGTTTTAACATTTAACCTTATTTAACCTGCTAACACTCTGAAACAATGTACTAAGACATTCTGTACTTTAGATGAATGTATGTGTGTCAGACCCCTGATTGTGTGTCTAAATAACACATATGGGAAATTAAACTAGACAGATGACTAGGTTAAAACTTGTGATTAACAATGAAGTAATCGTTAAACCAAAGTCTCCTCTACCTAGAAACAAAACAGTCTGCCTATGAAGAACCAATGAAATTAATGTCATTATGCCATTCCTCCCTATTCTATAAAAACTGTTGTATCCGTGTTTTCGGTGGGATTCTCAATGGAAATTGTCTGAGATCCTCCGGCCTTGTTTATTCTTGGGAGATTCTCTGAGAACTGCTTGAGAACTCCTGGCCGTAATAAAGAGCATCAGAGGACAATTGCTGACGTCTGTCTGTCATTTACTGCTGCGCAGCAGGTCAGTTTAGGGAACCAAAGAAGTTAGGGTAAGAGACTCGGCTAGTTGTCGATGGTAGACGCGAGAGCTTGAGTATAAAGAAGTATTAAGTGTCAAATTGCATACGCTCTGTGTCAATCAGTAGACGCGGCAGATTTATTTATTAAGTGTCGATTTGTAGACGCTAGATAGTTAGGTTTTTTGTCATGGGCTTGGGCATCTGGCTTTCCCATTCAAGATATTTGTGATGCGGCTGGCTGGTCCTCGCCTTCCACATTTATGAAGTTTTGTAGTATGGAGGTGCCTTCCCTGCAGGCGAAGGTGCTTTCGGTAAGATTAAGGCCCGACTGTGTCTGGTCTTGTCTAAAAATGTTACTGTGTACAATAGGCCTGTTGGAACGAATTCCGAAATTCGAATTTAATTCGAATATTTAAAAAATCAATACTATTCAAATGCTGAAGTTACTATTCAAATATAGCTTTTTTATGTATATTTTTAAACAAAATTATATGCAATTTTGCCTTTCTCGCCGCCTTAACTTACACGCATGTGAAAATGAAATGCTTTTGTTTCGTCTGATGAACAATAAAGTTTTTGAATCGTAACACATGTGTGCACGTTATCAACTCTGTATCATCATAACAATACTGTCAAAAATGGTAAATGTTTAACGACGTAAAAGCATCCCCCAAAGCGCCCGTGAAGCGAAAAACGCACATATCTCACCGGATTCGACGAGCACCGAGCTCGTTTGAAACGTATAGTCGAACTGAAAAGTATAATATGATTTTCAGAATTGTTGGTGGTGTTTTCGCAGAGATATTACAGTAGCACCTCATTGCAGTACATGAGATCCAGGGGGATCACACAATCACATACATGTATATATAAAACCCGCTTTGGCCGGTTGTATTTTACTATACTAATAATCCTGATCGTGTCTGGTTTTATTTGTATATTATGTTGGTTTTGTACTGACACATATATATATTATGCTAGACCCGACGCTGTCCGGTCTGTTATATATATTTGGTTTTCTGGCTTGTTCTGTGAGCTCAGGGGTCCTGAGTTGCAGTGGCAACCAGTTACTTATAGTGTGGGATTTTGCATGGCATCCCCACTGCATTTAGCTAGTGACCGTTCGAAACGGAACTACTCGGTTACTATCGTAACCTCAGTTCCCTGAAAGAGGGAACGAGTATTGCGTAGCCGGACGCACTATAGTAACCTGGCGAGTTGTCGCTTCAGTCGTTAAACCTGCTATAATGGCAAATTCGGGGGAACATTATAGGCTAAGGCCACGCCCCCTTGGTGGGCTCTGACGTGTAATGACGTAGGGCTAGCTCATTGGTCGCACGTCAGAGGCGCCCGCGCCATTGGATGTCCAGTTGCCGCAGCACAGCCTATGAGCGAGCCAGACGCTCAATGTGCCAGCTGTGCAGCTGCAAATGCGTTTTACATATAAGTTACCGTAAATAGAGGAAAAGGAGTTTCTCACTGCGTATAGCTACGCAATACTCGTTCCCTCTCTCAGGGAACTGAGGTAACAATAGTAACCGAGTAGTTATACTACAGTTACCACACCTCGAAACAATGTTCAGATTATGTTTTTGTCATTAAAACGCTCTTGTATGTAGGACTAATTTCTTACGCATCTAATCTCATGCTTCCTTTGCTAATTCCAAAACGTAATTTAAGAGTTAGCAACGGAGGTTTGAGCCACTGATCATTTTCATTTTATTTTTATTTTTTGGTGAACTTTAAAAGTAAATGAATGGATAGGACAAAAAATGAGCGTCACATCATCGACCCACAAGATTTAAAACTTTTTAAAGATTCTCACCTGGCAGATAAAATGAAAGATCGTTCAACACTCTCAATGTTCAGCTCATTTTGATACCCCTCTTGACTAGGTTTACTAACCTGAATAAAACACAGATAATAACAGAAAAAAAGACAATATGACATTTATATAATATTGCACTTTTTACTAAAATTATTGATGACAATTGTTTAATTATTTAATTTAAAATAAAACTATATTTCATTTTAATATGATACATTTAGAATAAAGATCTCACCTTCATCCCAGCCAATGACAGTACGTTGTTCAGTTTGAAATTGCCCGATGCTACTTGCGTGGTATAAAGAAGACAATCGTTTGTCTGTTCAAATACAATAGAAATACATTTTTATAGAGCAAGAAAAAGTAACAAAGATATTTGAGTTATTTTTTTATAATGTTATAGACCTTGAAAAAAAGTACCTGTGCAAAAGTTCATATAAAATCAACATTAAAAAAAACACCACAAGTTCTGTCGATTCGATTTTCTTCTCTGTATTCTATACATTCTATTGTTTACTAATACTATCATACCCTAACATCTACGAACAAATTAAGTCCTTTGGTAAAATGAAGCCCTGCACACTGAATAGAGTGTTTCACTTGTAAATATGTCTCATATACAGTTGCATTGTGAATATTGTTTCATGTCATTTTTAATAAAATTTAATGAGAGTTGTGACAACTGTCACTTACTAAGAAGAACATTCGAGGCTGCATCACTTTCCTGGAGAGTTTCATCAAGATCCCTTCCTTTAACAAAACCTAAAGAAACATAAAAAAAATGATATATTTCAAAAGCATTTACTGTTGCAAATAATTCAACAAGAGTGAACTGTTGTTGTTAACCTACCCTTCCTGGTTGGACAATCACATGATTCCCAATTAAGCGGCACTGAACCTCATAGAGCTTCTGGGAGTTATCCTGTTTGGAAACAAAGATTTGCATTTCTCAAGTTTCACCAAGAAAAGTTATAGTTCTTTTAGATGGTAAAATATGGGATGATTATAGTATCAAAATGATTAACACGTGCAAGCACACTTATCAATGAACTTGATGCATGTTGCAGAAATGTTTTATCCATGCCTTTCAATTTGCGTGTGCAAAATTAAAAATTTAATGAATGTGTAGCAATTTGTACAAATAGAGACATTTTTGTGAATACAAATGTTTTCTTTTGTATTAGTATATCATAATTTGTGCATGCAACAAAGAAGATGTGCATGTGTGGATCAGGTGACACGCGTGCATTCATTGAGTTCTTTTCTGAGTCGATCTCATTTGATTCATTTGGATTTTGAGACTTTCATTTCGCTGTTTTTAACAGGGTTGCCAACTTTTGAGTTTTGCTTAGAGTGAGATTTGTTGACGGGGGGGGGGGGGGGGGGGGGGGGGGTTCATGGTCAGGGCAGGGGATCTCTGGATAATCCGTAATTCGTTTGTAATAATAAAACGAAAATACCGTTTTTCTGTTTTTTTGTTTCAAAACGAAAAACCAAATAACTGTGTTTGGTGTCAGAATCAAAAAACAAAAAAACAATTAAAAGCGGCCCGTTTTTCGTTTTTGGCGATCATTTTATCGTTATTCCTTTTTGAACAAAGAATGAAGAGAGTCTTTGAACTTCAGTCAATTCGTTTTTCGTTTATAAACCAAAAACGGAAGTCACATGGTCTATTCCTTTTTTGGAAGCGAAAGTAACCGGAAACACTTTCAAAATAAAAGTAACTATAGTTAGCGAGGTGATTGTAGACTAAAACTGAACTAATCCAGGCAAATTTGTTTATGAAACATTGATTAAAATGAAGATACAATTTATACAAAACGAAATTTTCAAGCAAAAATAATATTCGAAGATCGCTGGGTATTATTTGATTATTATTCGAAAATCGCACCCCTCCATCACATGCATAGGCAGGTCACATACGCATGTGAGCAAAGCGGAGCGGTGTGACGCTTATAAGTTAAAAAACTTAAACATAAGCTACGTTTCATATTTATGTTTAAATAATATAATGTTATTGTTTTTATTTAATCTATGTTGATTATATGAAAAGGGAACCGCATGAGATGAGTAAGATCTCCAATATAAGATGACCAATATATCGGAAAACATTTGGAATGGTCAGACATGATTTTGACCACTTATTAAGTTTTATTTTGTAGAAAGCCTTTCTTTAAATTTTATTTCGTTTTGTATAAATTGTATCTTCATTTTAATCAATGTTTCATCAACAAATTTGCCTGGATTAAGAAATAAGAAGCAAATATAGTGGACAATATAATCAGGCACGTGAACTGGAACGTGATATCTCTGCGCCCGCCAAGTAGCAGTACTTCGCCTGTGCTTCCCCCCATATAGTCCCAAATCAATCTCTGTCTAGGAAATCACATAGTCTTAATCTGCATTGCTATTTGTACTCGTTGTGAATAAGCGATCACTTTTACTGAGGACATGCTACCTGACAACATAGGATACATTCATTATGCTAAACTAAGATAGCGGCGGCGCTGCCAGACTAAGACAATGCATGCACTTGCCCACCTATCTAAATGTAGGGGAGACAGTGAATAAACCCAATTTAAAAAAACGGTGGAGTGTTCCTTTAACTAACATAATTAATTAATAATTAATAAGTATATTAAACTGGAGAAAAATGCAAAGGAAAATAAAAAGTAGGCCTATACAACTTTATAGATGTGTTTTGGAAGAGTTTTGTTTTGACACAGAAGGGGTAACAGTAGATGGTGGAAGCTGAGAGTTAAGCTACATATAAAATGAGTTCACTTGTCTTAATCTGAAGTTAAAGGTCACCAATGGTCTTACAAATGTTTAATACTCCCTAACAGCCAGAGTTATTTTATTAGTTTTAATTTTTATTTCAGTTAACTAAAGTGTTTTTTCACACCCAGTGCTACTTTAGTTGTACTAAAAACGTTATAGGCCTATTAGTTCAGTTTTAGTCTACAATCACCTCGCTAATTATAGTTACTTTTATTTTGAAAGTGTTTCCGGTTACTTTCGCTTCCAAAAAAGGAATAGACCACGTGACTTCCGTTTTTGGTTTATAAACGAAAAACGAATTGACTGAAGTTCAAAGACTCTCTTCATTCTTTGTTCAAAAAGGAATAACGAAAACGAAAAACGGGTCGTGTTTAATTGGTTTTTCGTTTTTTTATTCTGACACCAAAAACGGTTATTTGGTTTTTCGTTTTGAAACAAAAAACAGAAAAACCAATGCAGTAACACGGTGATATTAAAACTCAGTAGCCGATACACCTTATTGAACATGCAATGCGCTGTTGCACGTGAAGCGTTTTATAATGGTTTTCTATGGGAGTTGATCATAATCTGATTGCCTTTATAAAGTATGCTTTATTAATAAGGTAGTAGGTAGCTATATTGTGTACTAAAATGTACTTTTAAATGGGGATCACGCTTGATTACGCTGCCATTGTCTGTTTTAGCAGAATACTGCCATCTAGTGTTAGCAGGTTTTCTCAGACAGCTGTGTGTGGATCGTGCAAGGCGAAACCTGCGAAATGAAAGTCTCAAAATCCAAATGAATCAAATAGGATCGACTCAGAAACGAGTCAATGAATGCACACGTGTCACCTCATCCACAAATGCACATCTTACTTGTTGCATGCACAAATTCTGGCCTAGATTAATACAAAATTGAGGTTTTGTATTAACAACTATGTCTCTATTTGTACAAAATGCTGCACATTCATGTGATTCTGGATTTTGCACACACAAGTTGTATTGTATTAGTTTAAATGTAGCGACGCACATTTGTGAATTTGTCAAATAAATGGGTAGTTGTGCACACATTAATAATTAGCAGGCCTATTCATTTGTAGTTGTTTGTGTGTGGGTTGTGAAATGCTTAAAAACAGCGAAATGAAAGTCTCAAAATCCAAATGAATCAAATGAGATCGACTCAGAAAAGAACTCAATGAATGCACGCGTGTCACCTGATCCACACATGCACATCTTCTTTGTTGCATGCACAAATTATGATATACTAATACAAAAGAAAACATTTGTAAATATGTCTCTATTTGTACAAATTGCTACACATTCATTCAATTTTTAATTTTGCACACGCAAATTGAAAGGCATGGATAAAACATTTCTGCAACATGCATCAAGTTCATTGGTAAGTGTGCTTGCACGTGTTAATCATTTTGATACTATAATCATCCCATAGTAAAAAAGTTATTCAGAATTACCTCTTGTCTTACGAATTCATTGGCATGATTAGCCACCTCCTTTACTATCACTAGGGCAGCTGTAAAGATTTATAACGTTTTTTTTTTCATATAATAGAAGATTCAGATCAGGTTTTAGTTGTACTTTATGTATTTAGATGATTTAAAGGTGTGCCTAATAATGGAAGATTTCAAGAGCTTTTATTTTCACCTTCTGCATCTCCGTAGTCTGGGGATTCTTCATCTAGATTGTTCAAATACTCTGAGGAAAAAATAAATATTAAAAAATATGAGAGTAATTAAAAAATATTTGAAATGCATACATTTATATATATATATACACTCACCGGCCACTTTATTAGGTACCCCATGCTAGTAACGGGTTGGACCCCCTTTTGCCTTCAGAACTGCCTCAATTCTTCGTGGCATAGATTCAACAAGGTGCTGGAAGCATTCCTCAGGGAGTTTGGTCCATATTGACATGATGGCATCACACAGTTGCCGCAGATTTGTCGGCTGCACATCCATGATGCGAATCTCCCGTTCCACCACATCCCAAAGATGCTCTATTGGATTGAGATCTGGTGACTGTGGAGGCCATTTGAGTACAGCGAACTCATTGTCATGTTCAAGAAACCAGTCTGAGATGATTCCAGCTTTATGACATGGCGCATTATCCTGCTGAAAGTAGCCATCAGAAGTTGGGTACATTGTGGTCATAAAGGGATGGACATGGTCAGCAACAATACTCAGGTAGGCTGTGGCGTTGCAACGATGCTCAATTGGTACCAAGGGGCCAATATTCCCCACACCATGACACCACCACCACCAGCCTGAACCGTTGATACAAGGCAGGATGGATCCATGCTTTCATGTTGTAGACGCCAAATTCTGACCCTACCATCCGAATGTCGCAGCAGAAATCGAGACTCATCAGACCAGGCAACGTTTTTCCAATCTTCTATTGTCCAATTTCGATGAGCTTGTGCAAATTGTAGCCTCAGTTTCCTGTTCTTAGCTGAAAGGAGTGGCACCCGGTGTGGTCTTCTGCTGCTGTAGCCCATCTGCCTCAAAGTTCGACGTACTGTGCGTTCAGAGATGCTCTTCTGCCCACCTTGGTTGTAACGGGTGGTTATTTGAGTCACTGTTGCCCTTCTATCAGCTCGAACCAGTCTGGCCATTCTCCTCTGACCTCTGGCATCAACAAGGCATTTCCGCCCACAGAACTGCCGCTCACTGGATGTTTTTTCTTTTTCGGACCATTCTCTGTAAACCCTAGAGATGGTTGTGCGTGAAAATCCCAGTAGATTAGCAGTTTCTGAAATACTCAGACCAGCCCTTCTGGCACCAACAATCATGCCACGTTCAAAGTCACTCAAATCACCTTTCTTCCCCATACTGATGCTCGGTTTGAACTGCAGGAGATTGTCTTGACCATGTCTACATGCCTAAATGCACTGAGTTGCCGCCATGTGATTGGCTGCTTAGAAATTAAGTGTTAAGGAGCAGTTGGACAGGTGTACCTAATAAAGTGGCCGGTGAGTGTATATATATATATATATATATATATATATATATATATATATATATATATAAATAATAAACAATAAGTTGCAATTTCACTAGCTAATCTTTAACCAATTTCCATTCTAAGCTTCATTTAGTCGCATAAGAACATCTCTCAGTGGCCATTATCCTGTTCGCATCTGATCCAAACTTTAACTCAGCAAACATAATCACATGTTGCAAATGCTGCCTCCATGATGCTGCCTTTAGTTTCAAACAATAGAAGTTGACTGTAATATAATTCTAATAATCTACAACAATCCTTAGTTACTTATGTAATCAGTGCATTAGCATTAATAAATACATTTTTGTATCATTAAGCCTCTACTGCTTACACAACACAAAACATGTGGCCTGTGGCATCAGATTTCTGCTTTGTTAATCTGATTATGTGCTTGCTGTAGTAAAAAAAAGCATTAACACTAACATATCTGACATATCACACAAAAATGTTCTGAAAGCAGGTTCCTGTGTTTATATATTTGAAACCAGTATTCATACTTTTTTAGTATTTAAGACTACAACTGATAATCAGTAAATTTAGAAACTAAACCAGGTTAATAAGCTCAATCCCTCCCTTATAATGCATTGTATGCAAGATTTCTCAAACATCTCATGTATATGATTTTTGTATAAAACATTTAATTTGGTCTTCACTGACCTTCTGATCTAAAGGTTTTAATGCTGGAAATTAGTTTTGTGGACAAAAAAAGAATGATTTCTGAAGGATCATGTGACTGAGTGTCATGGATGGAGCAGGAGACAGGTGGTAAGTGAAACAGTGTTTATTTACAGAGTTGCAAAGCCAGACGGAGATATGGTGAGTTTGCAAGCAGTTGATAATCAGAATGGAACTTAGTTGAAGGGTAATCAAAGTCTCTGTTACAGATGCAGATGGGGATCACTTGGAAAGGTGATTTTCAGTTCCAGTAGAACCACAAATTTGTTGAGATATTCCCGGAAGACCTCATTCATATAACCCTGGAAGACGGCTGGAGCGTTGGACAATCCGAAGGGCATGACTTGATACTCATAGTGGCCTGAGGGCGTAACAAAAAAACCATCTTCCATTCATCACCCTGTGGAATACGAATCAAGTTGTACGCACTGCGTAGATTGAAATTAGAAAAGATGCGGGCTTCACGCAGCAGCTCCAGTGCTGCTGGGACCAGAGGAAGGGGATAACTAAACTTCACAGTTTGAGAGTTGCGATGACGATAATCAATGCACGGCCTCAAGCCTAGCCACAAAAAAGAAGCTGGCAGCGGCAGGGGACATAGATGGTTGAATGAACTCCTGTTGAAGAGCTTCCTCCACATACTCCTCCATGGCCTTCTGCTCTGGGATGGACAGAGGATAAACTGGTAGAGAGGCCCTTAGGTAGAGAGGCTCCAGGTAGCAGGTCGACGGCGCAGTCCCATGGCCGGTGAGGTGGTAGCTTGGTTGCCAACTGCTTGATAAACACATCCTGGAACGCCCTGTAGTCTGCAGCAATCTCCACCTGGTGTTGGACTTCAGGACTCTCAATGGAAGTAGAACAAACGGGAAACTCGGATCTTCTCACTGAGGACGAAGAGGGTTTTTTCTGGATTTTCTTAACCGAAGCTAGACAGGAATGAGAACAGCCTTCTCCCCAGCGAAGGACCTCCCCGGATTTCCAGTCGATGGTGGGTTGGTGTTGGACCATCCAAGGGCATCCCAGGAGGAGCTCAGCAGTGGACTCCTCCAGCACCATAAAAGAGATATCCTCCGAGTGCAAGCAGCCTATGCGTCAGAGTGGGTGTGAGATGGTGAATTCGACCTCGGCCCAGCGGTTTACACTGGATAGTTTGAACTCTGAGATCTTGGTAACTTCGGCGTTTACGGACGTTCAATTTTTGTAGGAGTTGAGTGGAAATGAATTTCCCCGCCGAGCCGGAGTCGGTACATACACATACACGAGAGGTTACCAAATGAACCGTTGTGCGGTTCAAGGTTGGAATCTTGGGAGGAATCTGAATGGAGCTTACCGCTGGGCGTGGTGGTCGAACAGGGCAGGTGCTTGAATGTTGAATGAAGCTTGACAGGGATTTAACCACAGGAGAATCCGAGTTCCAGAGAGATTGGGCCCATTGGCGAGCTCCGCCGGACAACAGGGAGATAACAAAAGCCACTCGGGATGAATAATTTGAGAATTTATGTGCCTGCATCTGAAGTGATACACGAAGCAAAAAAACGCTGCAATCCTCCGCCTCTCCGTTGAATGTCGCTGGTTGGGCCATGAGACTCGCAGATGCAGCTGACGAAGCAGCGGATGTTTGCGAAAGTGAATGCTGGCGTGCAGAGTGAAGGATATCTCCGGGAAAGGTGGGTGGATTAGCCGGTGGAGAAGGAATTAAAGACTGGCGAACAGCCTGAACTAGTTCCGCGAATGGATCACGAAGTGGATCCACGGGCTTCGCTGGGTTCTGCATTTTTGGTCTTCTGTCATGGATGGAACAGGAGTCAGACAGGTGGTAAGTGAAACAGTGTTTATTTACAGAGTTGCAAAGCCAGGCGGAGATATGGTGAGTATGCAAGCAGTTGATAATCAGAATGGAACTTAGTTGAAGGGTAATCAAAGTCTCTGTTACAGATGCAGATGGGGATCACTTGGAAAGGACTGAAGACTGAAGTGGGTACTCTGTGATACGGGTGAAGATGATCGGCGGATGGATCTCAGGTACGTAGCATGAGTGAGCTGACTGTGTGTCAGAGTCTGTAGAGACCAGACCAGACAATGAGTGTGTGTGTGAACTTGTTCAAATATAAAGGGAGGTGGAATGATGAGGTGCAGGTGAACGAGTGGGAGGAGTGAGTGAACGAGTGGGTGGAGTGAGTGAATCTGGTGGAATCCTGACACTGAGAGTAATGATGCTGAAAATTCAGCTTTGCATCATAGGAATACATTTTGACATTTTAAATGTATTAAAATAGTGAACAGTTCTTTTACATTTTAATTACATTTCACAATATTACTGTTTTGACTGTATTTTTGATCAAATAAATCTATTTCCATTAAAAGGAAAAACAAATTTTAGTGAGGCAGTACATGTATTTGATTGTTATATTAATATGATAATTGATTGTTACAACAAGGTGTTTGCTAAGTCAAGCATCACTGTTACTCTTGCTCTTACTCAGGAAATCTGCATTTATACCCAGCTGGGCCGTGCACAGGGGGGTGGCCCGGTGACTAGAGCCACTGCCCCTATGCCCTATACAGATTACAGAGGGTGGTTGATCCACGAAATCAGTAATTTGGTAGTTTTGTTTTTCTATTTCAGTCGCTAATGTCCTGTCTTCTAATAGTGGTAACAACTTGTGCAAAATATCCACGTTCTTGGAAGATAATTAGACTTCTTGTCTAATAAAATTATTGTACCTGATCTGATCTAATATAAATAACACTAATAAATAAATAAAACACTAATAAATAAATAACATTTCTTTTGTCAACACATTTTGTAGACAATAAACAATATCTTCACAAAAAGACAGAATTTGTAGCAGACAGTTTTTCACACTTTAACCCCTGCAAAATTACTTCCCATCATAATCGACTGTCTTAGTTGATACTTGTATCTGTAACATACATCATATTTCTAATATTTTATTAAGACCATATTAATAATATACATAATTCAATTCAACCCTAAGTCAATAAATGTATGAGGTAGCAAGGTGATACACACGGGTTAAGCCAGCACGGGACAAAAGAAACACAGTACTGATACAAATACTTTAGCTAAATTAATATGCTTTTAATAATGTCTAAGTTGATGCTTCAAAACAATCACTTTAGCAAAGTACTATTTTTAGGTTTATTTTGATAAATTAAATAATGAATACTGACATCAAAATGTTGCTTTTAAAAATACAAAAACAAAAATATTTTAAAAAGTAGGGATGGCCCGATACCATTTTTTTCAAACTGATACGAGTATGAGTATTTACATTTGTGTACTTGCCGATACCGAGTACCGATACCGATATATTTCTACCGCAAAAGTAACTATAGGCTCCCAGAAAAGAAGACAGAATACTATTTTAGAACACAGGTTAGAAGACTGGGTAACACTTTATTTTGATAGTCCACTTTAGACATTCTACTAACTATGAGTAACTTTTCAACTACATGTCAACTAACAGTCATTAGAGTATTAGTAGACTGTCAGCTTAATATCTGCTAACACTTTATTTTGTTGGTCCCCCAACAGACATTTAACTGACTATAAGTAACTTGGCGACTACAAGTTAACTTATTCTCCTAACCCGAACCCTAACACCTAACCATAACCTACCAGTCTACTGACAGTCTACTATAATATACTAATACTCTAATGAGAGTTGGTTGACATGTAGTTGAAAAGTTACTTATAATTAGCTAGTAGAACGTCTAAAGTGACTATCGAAATAAAGTAGGCTATAACCGAAGACGTGATTTATTTTCTTCTCTGCTTGTTTTAACAAGTCTAAAAATAAATAAAAATGAGTAAAATAATAAATGTATTAACACACAAACCACAGTTAATTTAACATAAAAGGAAGCAAGCTACTGCGTGCATGATTTGGCATGACTGAATGCGCGCAAAGTGCGCTCCCTTAATAATTCCTAAAAAGCTGACAGTTCATCGTGATCTCACATATCTCTGTTATTATCAATGAGGTTGACTGCACAATGAATCTTTCATAATATCCACAATTTGTTTGTTATAATTAGATGATTTGCCAGCGTACAGAATTCAGCACTGAACAAAAAAGTCAGTTTTGAGCGGTGAGGGGAGTCTATCTTAAATGCTTCTGATTGGCCATTGTGTTTGTAGCCGGGTGGTATTTGAACTTATAATAAAGAAAGAGAGTACTTCCCCTTTAAGAAAAGCGGTCCCTGTTGATGACGTGTTAATAGCGCGATACAGAGAAAGACAGCAAAAGCAGTGCATGAGAGACGAGTTCAGTCTTGTCGAGTTGATTATCATCCTTGATTTAATCGATGTTCTATGTGAGTAAAGATAATAATCATCATTTAATCTGGTGTAATAGGCTGTGTTCGTTTTATTCTGTGTATGTATAATGTGTATTTTGTGGTTAGAGTTCGAGATGACCGGATATATTTGATCGATGCACGTGACCAGCATTAACGAAGTCTTTATAAAAGAGTTCGGTAAGTTGTTAATGTAGTGTGTATGTGCTAAACAAATGTGGATGAGGTGAATTATCATGTGAATGTTATATTAGATTTTCGTGAAATGGAGCTTGAATGCACATGATGAAAATGCTGACATGCGGTTTTGTGTTTGTGTAGGGTGCCACTACCGTGTTTGCTTGCTTTCAAAGTGTATTGTTTCACCCCGAAAGTGTGTCCTAACATTTGTAATCTGTAATTCAAGAAATTGACACTTTATAAGGCTTTACTGGTATTTCTGTAAAGATGTTTTGTTAACTTTTCATGTTGAGTTTCTACACTTGAATAGTGTAATTTAGTATTTGAGGTTGAGGGATACTAAATTATCACCTGTTAGTTGTTTAACCATCCAGTTCAGAGCATTGAAGATCTTAAAGGAGATTTAGACAATTGACTGAATTAATAGAGAATAATAAAGCCAATCTAAAACGTGGTTCAGTGTCAATCAATTTATTTTGTTAACTGGCAACAAAATTTGGTACCAGGAGTGGGGTCCTTTTATAAATTGATATTTCCAGTGTCAGTTAAGTGTTAGTGGCACACGGGTGAGCAAACACGGTAGTGGTGAAGAGAAGCATCCGGCGTGGAAGGAGCCAGTGATCGCCAGACGGAGTGTTCGACGCAGAATAGAGGCGGGTCGTGGGAATTGGCCAGGACGTGAAGGAGCAGACGGAGTGGTGACGTGCGTTTCTCAGGGATTTCTGAAGTAGGCACGGATTGTCCCTTTTGAGTTGTCACGCTCAAGACTTTGACTTTCAACATGTCTGACCATTCAGATGGGGAAGAGGACGACATTCGTCTGAAGTTAAGAGAACTGAGTCAAAAGCATGATGAAGCAATGGCCACACTTGAGTCTTTGAAGGGTGGGCTTAATAAGACTTATGTGTATGTACCTCGAGAACGTCACATCAGCCCATTCACAGGGGACAGTGAAAAAGATGGGAGAACAGTAGATGAGTTTGTAGATGAGGTTCAGCGTGCTTTAAGAGCCAGAAACTTGACACCAAATGACGAATGTGATTTTGTTATGTCTTTGCTGCGAGGTGCTGCATTAGAAGAGGTTCGACTGCGAAGCGATGTAGACACAGATGCAGCCACTGATATACTTACTTACCTTAGAGAGGCTTTCACTGATAGGCGCAGCAGTGCCCAACTCCTCCAGGACTTTTATAGTCGTAAGCAGAAAGAGGGGGAGGATGTTCGTGATTTCTCTCATGCACTCGCTCAAGCTATCAGTCAGATTACTAAGCGTGCACCAGAGGCTGTGGGAGATGAAAAGACGATGTTAAGAGACCAGTTTGTAGAGGGCATCCGAGACACTGCACTCAGACGGGAACTTCGGCGGTATGTAAGAGACAAGCCTGAGTCTTCTATGGTGGAAGTGAGGGAGGAAGCCTATCTATGGGGCTGGGAGGAGCAGTCTGGGAGGGTTAGGACCACTAAAAGTGGTACTTATGGCTCCTACAGTGAGAGTGCACACTGTACAGAAGTGAAAGCCATGGGCCACAACCCAGTCACTCTATCTAAAGTAATGGATGTAGTCACTGAACAGGGCAGGCAGATCCTTGAGCTTACACAGGCCGTTAATAGTTTGATGACACAACAACAGGGGGCTGGGGGCCTACGGAGTAACACACGAGCCCAGTTACGATTCACTGAGGATGGTAAGCCCATATGCCTGAAATGTCAACAAGCTGGACATATTGCGAGAAATTGTCCCCAGAAACAAAACTCTAAGAAACCTGCATCCCGTTCCATTGAGTCGGGAAATGTGACGCCCGGGTTGCTGTGAGTCGAGCAATCCGGGGCCAACCTGTAGACTCAAGTCAAGAAGAATTGTTGAAGCGGGCAGTGGGGACATGTCCTCAAGTAGATATTAAGGTTCTGGGCGTAGAAGTATCCTGTCTCCTGGACACAGGCAGCCAAGTGAGTACGATATCTGAAAGTTTCTTTCGACAGCATTTGGGGGGTGATGATGAAGACATGCTTTCGACAGCTGGATGGCTCAAGCTTACTGCCGCAAATGGGCTGGACATCCCGTACTTAGGATATCTCGAGTTAGAGGTAGAGACGATGGGCAGGAAAATTCCAAATTGCGGTTTCTTAGTAGTAAAGGATCCTCCGCTCTCCTCAAAAGCTGTTTCCTGTATTGTGGGGATGAACATCATTAGTCAGTGCCGGCAGATAGTACAGTCTGAATTCGAGGCTCCATTGGAAGGGGGGCTAGAGACTGATTGGAGGAACGTGTTCCAGCAAACACAGACCTGTGATGTTCCTAAGAGTCGGGTGGCCCGGGTAGCAGGGAAAAGTATGGTGCATGTGCCAGCGGGCTCTATATCGACAGTGACGGCAAAAGGGTGGTCGGTGAGTGCAAAAGGTGAAAGCGAGTGGCTGTTAGAGCCAGCACATTTAGCGTTGCCAGGAGGTGTGCTGGTTATGCCGACTGTGTTAAGCTCACACCATCACGAGGGCTCAGTCCAAGTTATTAACCTGTCTGATGAAGATGTGTGGTTGCACCCTAGGACTCGCATTGGAGTTTTGTCGAAAGTGAATTTGGTGGATAATGACCCAGGACACGAGGTAACATTCCAACGGATTTCTGCAAATGCAGAAGAGATCTCTATGGGGGCTAAATCACCATCAGGACAAGAGCAGTGGTCTAAAGTGATATCCCAGCTGGACATTGGAGGTACAGTAGAGCAGCAAGCTGAGTTGAAAGCTTTACTCGCCGAATATGCAGATGTGTTCGCCATAGGGGACGAGGAGCTGGGATTTACAGACAGAGTACAACATGAGATTAACCTGGTGGATGATGTACCGATCAACCTGCCATATCGCCGAGTTCCGCCAAACCAGTACAAAGAGGTCAGGGAACACATAGCGCAGCTATTAAGAAAGGGTGTTATCCAGGAGAGTTCAAGCGCCTATGCATCGCCAGTGGTGCTGGTGAGAAAAACCGACGGTAGTATTAGGTTGTGCGTGGACTACCGCAAGCTAAATCTGAAAACCAAACGGGACGCTTTCCCACTGCCACGAGTGGATGAGAGTTTCGATGTGTTACGAGGTGCCCAGTTTTTCTCAAGCATCGACCTGGCCAGTGGTTATCACCAGGTGGCTGTTGCAGAAAAGGATCGGCCTAAGACGTCCTAAGAACTCTGAACTCAGCCGACAGCCTCTCCACAAGATATTGTTCCTACAGTGCTATTGAAGAAAGTTTTTGAGTTGATTGGTCCATTTGTATTATCAATAATTAATAAGAGTCTACTGTCTGGAATTGTTCCAACTTATTGTAAACATGCTATAGTGCATCCTTTGCTGAAAAAAACTAATTTAGATAAGAGTGTGCTGTGCAATTATAGACCAATCTCAAAGCTTCCTTATCTAGCAAAGATCCTGGAGAAAACCGTTTTTATTCGACTTGAGTCCTTCCTTACTGACAATACTATTGGTGAAGTTTTCCAGTCGGGGTTCAAAAAACATCATAGTACAGAATCTGCATTATTAAAAGTATTTAATGATGTTTTTATGGCCACAGATGTTGGTGACTTAACCTTACTTCTGCTATTAGATCTTAAAGCAGCGTTTGACACAATTGATCATAATATTTTAATTTCACGTCTAGAAAACTATGTAGGTATTCGAGGTAATGTCTTAAATTGGATTAAGTCTTATCTCCAAAACAGAAGTTTTGCAGTACAAATGGGAGAATGTATGTCGAGCTCAGTGTCTTTATCATGCGGTATTCCACAAGGATCTATTTTAGCACCAGTCCTTTTCTCACTTTATATGCTTCCTTTAGGTCAGATCATGAGTAAATATGAGGTTTCGTTTCACTTTTACGCAGATGACACCCAGCTGTATCTACCCTTGAAACCAACTGTCCCTGCAGCTGTTGAAAGGCTGGTAGAGTGTCTTGGGGAGATTAAAAGCTGGATGTCCGCAAATTTCTTGTGTCTAAATGAATCAAAAACAGAACTGATTTTATTTGGCCCTTCAGAGTCTGCAAGTACATCTAAAATTGAATTGGGTACACTATCCCCTTATCTGATGGATCAAGTAAAAAACTTAGGTATAATTTGCGATAGTGCACTGAAATTTGATAAACAAATAAATCAAGTAGTTAAAATGAGTTTCTTCCAGCTAAGATTAATTGCTAAAATTAAACCCTTTGTAATACGGAAGGACCTGGAAAAGCTAGTCCATGCGTTTATTTTCTCAAGATTGGACTATGGTAATGCACTGTACTATGGTATTCAACACAAAAGTTTAAATAGACTGCAGCTAGTCCAAAATGCGGCCGCAAGACTCTTGACAGGCACTCGAAGAAATGAGCATATTACTCCTGTATTAAGAGAACTACACTGGCTGCCGGTTTTCTACAGGATCAATTTTAAGATACTCTTATTTGTTTTTAAAGCACTACATGGTATTGCTCCGACATATATAGCTGACTTAATTCAGGTGAATAAACCAAAGAGAGCACTGCGCTCCGAATCACTACATCTCTTGGTAGTCCCGCGCACGTACAGGAAAATGAGAGGAGATCGCTCTTTTGCAGCGGCTGCTCCCAGGCTGTGGAATAGTTTACCCCACTATATCAGGGAATGTTCTTCTTTTATTGAGTTTAAAAGACATTTAAAAACTTATTTTTTCAGTCTGGCGTTTGATCATTCATGAATGCTGTGCCAGTGGAGTAATAGGTCATTATTGAAGCCACTTAGATTTTGAGGTATCTGTGGCAATGTTTAGAATTTAAATTGTGATTTTATGAATGTTATTTTATCTTTTGTACAGCACTGTGGTCAACTTCTGTTGTATTATTAAGTGCTTTATAAATAAATTGAACATTGAACATTGAACATTAAGACAGCCTTTACCACACCATTTGGGCTGTACGAACATCTGAGAATGCCGATGGGGGTGTGCAATGGGCCCGCCACTTTCCAAAGATTAATGCAAACCACCATGAGTGATCTCATTTTTCAGATTATGCTCGTATATTTGGACGACATCTTGGTGTTCTCAAAAACGTTTCCCGAGCATTTGGAGAGGTTGCGGACTGTGTTGTTAAGGCTGCAGGAGACCGGACTTAAAGTCAAAGTAGGGAAATGTCACTTCCTACAGTCTACAGTGACATTTTTGGGACATCAGATATCCGCTGAGGGTATAGCCACCGACCCTAACAAGATCTCTGCTGTGAAGCAGTGGGTGGTACCCACTACTCTGAAAGCTCTGAGGTCATTCCTCGGTTTCTGCGGGTACTATAGGAGATTTGTCCCTGGCTTCTCAAAAATCGCAGGGCCGCTGCATGATTTAGTCAACCAGTGTCTGAATGAGGGACCTCCAGCTAAAGTTAACCAAAAGGTAATCAATGGGTGGAGTCCTGAGTGTCAGGCATCCTTTGATGTTTTGAAGGAGAAACTAACTAGTGCGCCCGTGCTCGGATTTGCTGATTTCTCTGCCCCATTTATCCTTGAGACTGACGCAAGCAATCAGGGCTTAGGAGCCGTTCTTCTGCAGCAGCAAGAGGGAAAGAAAAGAGTGATCTCTTATGCAATCCGAAGGTTGCGGAATGCTGAAAGGAATGACAAAAATTATAGCAGCATGAAGTTGGAGCTGCTGAGTCTCAAGTGGGCAGTAACTGATAAATTCAGGGGCTACTTGCTGGGTTCCAAATTTACCGTAATCACGGATAATAACCCACTATGTCACCTAAACACTGCCAAGTTAGGAGCCCTGGAACAGAGATGGGTGGCACAGTTAGCGGCATTTGATTTTGATGTCCAATACCGACCTGGTCGATGTAATCAAGCCGCGGATGCATTGTCTAGGCAGCCCTTGGCAGGGGAGCCCGTGGTAGACATGGAAGATGCCGAATATGATGACTGTGTGACTATTTGTAGCCTGGCACGACGTGGGACTGCACTTAATGCTGAATTGATTCAAGCTGGAATAGAGAGGTGCGAGGTCCGGCAGATGCGTGCCGTGGAAACACGTGGGCTGGCGAGCACTGAGGCACAGGGGAGTACTGCTATTTGGCCTGGTTATTCTAAAGAGCAGTTGGTCACGTTTCAGACTCAAGATCCAGTGCTGAAGGAGTTCAAGATCTTTTGGGACCAGAAACGTAAACCTGCAGGCTTGGAAGTTAAAACCCTATCAAAATCCGTACGATCGTTGCTGAAGCAGTGGAGCCGACTAAGGGAAAAGGAGGGATTGTTGTACCGTGTTGTTGTGGAGGATGTGTGTCATGGAGAGTGCTTCCAACTGTTAGTCCCCACCTGCTTAAAAACCCAGGTGCTTGAGGCCGTGCATGCTGGTATGGGGCATCAGGGAATTGAAAGGACACTACAACTGCTGAGGCCAAGATGTTACTGGGTGGGAATGTATGGGGATGTTGAGCAGTGGATAAAGAACTGTCAGCGCTGTGTTCTTACTAAAATGCCTCAGCCTAAAGTACACCCGCCCATGAAATCATTCCTTGCTAGCCGACCTTTAGAGGTGGTGGCCGTAGATTTCACTTTACTGGAGCCAGCCACTGATGGAAGGGAGAACGTCTTAGTTGTCACTGATGTGTTCACGAAGTTCACGCAAGCTTTTGTAACGTGGGACCAGAAAGCTGACACCACAGCTAAAGTTCTCCTGAGGGAGTGGTTCATGAAATTCGGAGTCCCAGAACGGCTCCATGCAGACCAGGGGCGCAATTTTGAAAGTGAGGTAATCGCAGAATTGTGCAAGCTGTATGGGGTTAAGAAAAGCCGTACCACGCCTTATCATCCGACTGGAAACGCCCAGTGCGAGCGTTTTAATCGCACTCTACATGAGCTGCTACGAACACTTCCTCCCGAGACCAAAAGACGGTGGCCTGAACATCTTGCCGAGCTGGTCTATGCGTACAACGTTACCCCACATTCTACAACCAGGTATTCTCCTTTCTATCTGTTGTTCGGCGTGGACCCTCATTTGCCTGTGGATGCACTGTTGGGACGGGAATCGGGAGCTAAACCGACTCATGACTGGTTAGTGGTGCATCAGAGACGGCTGAAGGAGGCTCATGAACGTGCCAGGGTCTATGCTGAGAAAAAAGCAGCAGAGCGAATTGAGCATTCTCAGGATAAAGTGTTTTGTCCATCCATTGAGGTTGGCCAGATCGTATACCTGAGGAATCGACCACTGGGAAGGAATAAAATCCAGGACGCTTGGCATTCGACCCAATACCGGGTGATAGAGATTCAAGGGACCACTCATACGGTGGAGCCTGTGGAGGGAGGGCCCATCAAAAGAGTGAATCGGGTGGATCTCAGACCTTGTGTGCATGTCTCTACTTCAGTGCCCCGCAAGGGGAATGTTGAGCCTAATGTAGAAGTGGATGAGGCTTCAACAGGGGATGTGGATGATGAGAGTTTAGAGGAGGGTGTGGTGCTCATGGAATGTACTGGCCCAAGTGTGGTTGAAGGTCTTGTACGGACTGAAACTGAAGCTGAAAATGAGATGAAAGCTCCAGAGGTGTCTTCATGTGATCCCGAGGTTCCGGCTGGAATAGAACTTGGGGAAGGGTTTCAGGAGGAAGATGGGGTTTCTAGTTTGCCCACACTTCGAAGGAGTACCAGATCTAATGTGGGTCAACATTCAAATCCACACCATGAGCCTAGATCAGCCCTAAATCATAATGCGGTTTCTCAAATGATAGCTAATCTGGGTACTGTATTCTTCCGAGAAGCAGTTAAAGAGCTGAGAAACTCTTATGCTGTCACCGAGGGCGTTGACATGTCAGCAGGGGAGAATGTAGCCGGGTGGTATTTGAACTTATAATAAAGAAAGAGAGTACTTCCCCTTTAAGAAAAGCGGTCCCTGTTGATGACGTGTTAATAGCGCGATACAGAGAAAGACAGCAAAAGCAGTGCATGAGAGACGAGTTCAGTCTTGTCAAGTTGATTATCATCCTTGATTTAATCGATGTTCTATGTGAGTAAAGATAATAATCATCATTTAATCTGGTGTAATAGGCTGTGTTCGTTTTATTCTGTGTATGTATAATGTGTATTTTGTGGTTAGAGTTCGAGATGACCGGATATATTTGATCGATGCACGTGACCAGCATTACGAAGTCTTTATAAAAGAGTTCGGTAAGTTGTTAATGTAGTGTGTATGTGCTAAACAAATGTGGATGAGGTGAATTATCATGTGTATGTTATATTAGATTTTCGTGAAATGGAGCTTGAATGCACATGATGAAAATGCTGACATGCGGTTTTGTGTTTGTGTAGGGTGCCACTACCGTGTTTGCTTGCTTTCAAAGTGTATTGTTTCACCCCGAAAGTGTGTCCTAACATTTGTAATCTGTAATTCAAGAAATTGACACTTTATAAGGCTTTACTGGTATTTCTGTAAAGATGTTTTGTTAACTTTTCATGTTGAGTTTCTACACTTGAATAGTGTAATTTAGTATTTGAGGTTGAGGGATACTAAATTATCACCTGTTAGTTGTTTAACCATCCAGTTCAGAGCATTGAAGATCTTAAAGGAGATTTAGACAATTGACTGAATTAATAGAGAATAATAAAGCCAATCTAAAACGTGGTTCAGTGTCAATCTATTTATTTTGTTAACTGGCAACATGTTCAAGAAATCAACACTGTGATTGGCTACATCGCTCAATGCTGCAAACATGTTATGAATAGGAACTCTGGCCTGTAAATCGTTTCTATTTTGTTTTAGTTGTTCTTGTTGCTTTTCTGCAACAGATGAATACAAATCTATTCGTTTTTATGTTTTATTCATAGATATTTCTAGTTTGCGGGAGTCCCGCGAATCGTTTTACTCTCCCGCAACCCGCACACACATTGAGTGCATTACAGCCCGCGCCCGCGCTCGACCATCAAATCTATGATGCGTCTTCAGATGTTTAATTAGATTGCTGGTGTTAAACGATGTACTTTCTTTCCCTCATCTCGACACCTTAGCTGAACATAACTTACAGTCTGCCTTGCTGTTGTCATCATCCCTTAGTTATCTTGAAATGAGCCCAAACCGCCGACATTATATTTCCTATGCCTCAGTTCACCTCGACAAAGCACTCACGGCGGCCAGTTTCGTTTCGCAAAATGTATGTGGTATCGGTGCGTGGTATCGGCGATTTTTTTTACGAGTACGAGTATATGAGGACAGTATCGGCCCGATCCCCGATGCCAGTATCGGTATCGGGCCATTCTTATTAAAAAGTAAAGATTCTTGAGACCTTTGTCTCAAAATATAATTAATAATTTTAGAAAGTCTCAATTGCTACATAAATCTACAACATTTTGAAAAAAAACATCAAATATTAGATAAAATTAGCACAGAATCAAATTTGCTGCGATCAAGTCAAGGATCAGCCAAACTTCCACGTGCATCATCAAAAGCAATTGTAAGGTAAAGTGCTTAGCTAAATTTTGTGCCATCTAGTGGTTTAAAAGAGAATAAAGTCAAATGCACATTTTATCAAATCCATCAAATACACAATATAGCGCAATATAGTAACTGTAGTAGACTGGGTTTCTCATGTTTGGGGTTTTCATATGGTGAAATGCAGGGATGTGATTGGTTCGTAGGTCACGTGACTCAGTGTAATCAGGAAGCTCAGAAGTAAGCTGCGGTTATTCCAACCACCGTTTTCAGTGCCTTATTCGAACCCCAAGATATTACATTGGCGACGAGGATGGCGCTAATAGGACGAGTGGAAGAGTTCAAGGAGTCGCGGGAGGATTTCGCATCCTACCTGGAGAGATTTGAACTATGGCTAGTGGCAAACAAAATAAAAGCAGAAAAACAGGTCAGTGTATTTTTTGCGTGCATTGGACCAGAAACTTATGGACTGCTTGGTAATACCAAAGAAGTCCGCAGAAATTTCTTATGAAGAGTTGACTCACACATTGAAATCACATTATCAGCCGAAGCCTTTGGTCATAGCGGAGAGATTCCGTTTTCAAAAAGTGATCAAAAAGAAGGAGAGTCAGTGACGGATTACATAGTGGCAATAAGACAATTTTCGAAGGATTGTGAATATGGAACTCACTTAGATGACGCATTGAGAGATCGTCTTGTGAGTGGACTGTCCGCCGCTGAATCGATTCAAAGAAAATTACTGGTGGAAAGAGAGCTGACGTTTGCCCGAGCATGTGAAATAACGTTGACAATGGAGATGGCATCGAAGAATTCTCTTGAAATCTTGGGAAAAGTACAGGCTGCAGCTGTAAATCAAGTCTCTAAATCACAACTTCACTATTCAGCTAGGCCCGTCATCCTTAACTCCATCACGGTCAGCCAGGAACCTTGGAGTTGTTATTGATGATCAATTGAACTTCACAGACCACATCACTAGAACTGCCCGGTCCTGCAGATTTGCTTTGTATAACATTAGGAAGATCAGGCGCTTCCTATCAGAGCATGCTACACAACTCCTTGTTCAAGCGCTTGTTCTATCCAGACTGGACTATTGCAATGCTCTCCTGGCTGGTCTTCCAGCTTGCACGATCAAACCTCTGCAGCTAATCCAAAATGCTGCAGCTAGAGTGGTCTTTAACGAGCCGAAGAGAGCACACGTCACTCCTCTCCTCACAAAATTGCACTGGCTGCCAGTTGCAGCTCGCATCAAATTCAAGTCACTGACGCTTGCTTACAGAACAACCACTGGCTCTGCTCCCTTTTACCTAAACTCACTACTTCAGACTTATGTCCCTTCCAGAAATTTGCGCTCTGCAAGCGAACGTCGTCTTGTGGTGCCACGTCAAAGAGGCACAAGATCTCTTTCTCAGACCTTTACCATGACTGTTCCTTGCTGGTGGAATGACCTACCCAACTCAACCAGAGCTGCTGAGTCCGTAGTCATTTTTAAGAAACGGTTGAAGACGCATCTCTTTCGGCAGCACTTGTTCCAGTAATACTAACACTTTCTCTTCCTTTCTCTTAAAAAAAAAAAAAAAAAAAAAAAAAAAAAAAATTGCACGAAATGTTCTACGTTGGATTAAACTGTGAAAGGTTATAGCACTTACATTTTGTTGTCCTGCTGTTAGTTTAACTGCTTCTATGGTTCTCATTTGTAAGTCGCTTTGGATAAAAGCGTCTGCTAAATGAATAAATGTAAATGTAAATGTAAATATCTTGGAAGCAAAGGACGACGCCAGTTTAGACATGGAAATGAGAATTTCCAGTCTTCCGGAAGAGGTTGTGTCGGATAATGGACCCCAGTTTGCCTCCACAGAATTCAAGCAGTTCCTTGACAAAAATGGAGTAAAACAAACTCTGGTACCACCATATCATCCAGCATCGAATGGAGCGGCTGAAAGGTCGGTGCAAATACTGAAGCGGGCTCTTATGAAGCAGGTTCTAGATGCAAGCGGACAGACCAGCTCTCTAAAGAGAGAGCTGCGCACCCGGTTCAGTCTTTTGAGACCAGATCTGTCGCGCACTATAGAGCATCAGCAGGCAAAGCTGTATCATGACAAAGAGAGACTGAAATTGAGAGAGTTTCAGGAAAACATCCAAGTCCGAGTGAAAAAGTTCAGGGGAGGAGAAGAGAAATGGACTGCCATAAACTGTCATAAAGCGCTTAGGTCCAGTGACATACCGTGTCTGGGAAGGATTTGAGGTCATGTGGACCACATGCTGTGGAGAAGAAGAGAACTCAAGGAACTGGAGTCATGCACACTTTTTGAGGGTCGAGACTTTTCATCAGATGCTTCACCAGAGACTGATCCAGTATCGGCCAGCTGAGTGGAACTGCCTGACTCCGACGACTCAGAGAAGGGCGTCTGCCTGGGTCCAGCGTTGTCAGGCAATGTTACGTCTCCTCCGGGCAGCCATAACAGCACCGCTGCTGTACCTTACGAAGTGCAGCCAAGGAGAAATCCAGAGAGACTCAGGAATGCTCCCAAGAGACTGGACTTGTAGGGTGTTAAATTTAGGCATGGGGTAAAAAAAAAAAAATAGTTGAAGGACTGTTCCTGGTTCAAGAAGATCTAGTGAGTTAAGGTTGTTTATTTTGGGTTAAATTTTAAAGGGGAGGAATGTAGTAAACTGGGTTTCTCATGTTTGGGGTTTTCATGTGGTGAAATGCAGTGATGTGATTGGTTCGTAGGTCACGTGACTCAGTGTAATCAGGAAGCTCAGAAGTGAGCTGCGGAGCTGTGTGTGTGTGTGTGTGTGTGTGTGTGTGTGTTTATGCGGCTGTCCTCTGGCAGTTTTTCAGTAAAGATTATTGAGTTATTCCAACCACCGTTTTCAGTGCCTTATTCGAACCCCAAGATATTACAGTAACAGTGGCTTGTATTAATATTTATTGTACAGGTTTTTCTAATCAATTCCTGCAACTAAACACAGATATACTGTATGTTCATGTTTAATATTTCCTCCATAATTACGTACATGAATAAATATATTTTGTGTTAGGTCGATTACCTTTGTTGGAAGTGTGCAGTAGACACACCCACATTAACAATTTCAATATATGACTTATCCTTTCCGAAAAGACGATAAACACTACAGACAACGTCTGAAGTAACAATTAATTTACATACATATATCGTAGAACTGATCCTGTGAGACTGGATGCTTCAAATCGAGTGATTTTAGGTCAATGTTTTGGCTGTAAATCAATTATGCCCTCTGTCGGTAGGGAATAGTAAGATGGCCGCTCAAACACTTCCGGTAGCTTCACCAAAGAGTATAGAAGTAACAAGAGGCGAAACTCAATAGAACGTTCCATTGCAACAAACTCACCCATGCGCAGAGCTGCAGCGCCGCCATCTTGGACTGAACGCAGCACAGCTGTCATAGAATTGAACGCGGTTTCATCCAATTCAAAAGCGGTTAAGGGAACTAAATAGTTAGTTTCTAGTTTTTAATATCTTTATAGCCTAAACTAAAACGGCGTGTTGAATAATGTACAACAAAATAATGCTTATGGTTCGGTTTATAATTTAAACAATTTCGTCATATAGTGCTTAAGCTGTCAAATGGGCTATTTATTTACCCCAATAACTTGGGGATAACTCCCGTTTTCATACACAGCACAATTTTACAACACCAGTCACAACAGCCCATGTTCCTCATGAAATGATTGACTAATTCCTTGAAAAATCCAAACCACAATGAACAGTGAGTAGGTGAAAGGGGCCCGTGTTAATTTCGTTTTGAATTTTTTTTCACAGAGGAAAACGAGACGAGAACTAAATGAAACCCATTTTAATTAAATGACGAAAATGTATTGACAACGAATAAAAGGTAGGCAAGACGAAATGTTAGGGAGGGACAATTGGGGAAGAGATCCATTCTGAACTGATTTGCGTTTGTGGAAGATGCGCACATTTGAATTGTAACGAGCGGATACCCGGCAGGACAGGAGTGGGCATGCGCTTTTAATGCATGTCTCATAAATCGTTAAAAATGTAAACGTCTGAGAGAAAGAGAAGAGCAGACATATGGATAGATCTGAATAAGAGTGACGACGCGAAAGAGAGCTGAAAGAGAGCATCACAGTGCAATGGATCTGCACACTCGGTCTAAACCTAATGCCGTCTAGTAGGCTATTTAACAACAAAATAAAAAGAGAAAAGCATTCACTCCCTGCTCTTTAATAAGGATTCATTAGCCTATATTTAATTTATCAAATATTTTTCCTTGAAAGAATAAAGAATAATGTAGCATGTAAGTTAACCTGCATAATCATTCATTGAAGAAAAAAGAGACTTCTATAGGAGAAGTGTTTTTATTTAATTTTAAGATATTATTTTATGTCACAGTGCTAAATCTGTGTCTGTATTTCATACTCAAACTTTAAAAAATACTTTAAAGAACACTGTTTTCTTTGTTTCCAATTATTTCCAGCCATAATGCTGTAGTTGTGCTAACGGTAAAGCCGCTGGTTCAGTCCAAAATGGCGGCAGCGCTACAGCAGCGCCATCTAGCGACTGTTGCCAAAACTGCAACGGAGTTTCGCCTCTTGTTACTTCTATACTCTTTGGCTTCACCGCCTGATGGCAGTTTAGAACGCAATGAGCAATTCAGTCATTATACAGAAGATCAGTGCCAGCAACTGCAATGAGCTAAAACCTCTTACCTCTTACGTGTACTAAAACCACACTTACTGCATGCTGTGCTAAATAAATACCATCCAGAATACCTTAGCAACCGGATAGCAACAACCTGGCAACCATCCACAATACCCTAGCAATCTGCACTACAATGTGTTACTATTGAAACACAACAACCCTGGTGTGGTGAACAACACAACCCTAGCCAAGTCAGAATTCAGAATTCAATTGTGATAAAGCAGCGCTATAAAAAGACAATAGTGTCATTATTCAGCTGAAGTCAGTTCAGTTTTCATTTCAGGTCAGTTAAATAACTGTTGAGTTCATCAGTTGTTAAATCAGTTAAATTCATTTATAAAGCAGCTTTGCAGAAAACTGTATTGTTCCTCTATACTCTGTATTCAAGGACACAACTCTCAGGATGCAAACAGATAACTTTTTTTTCTTTCTCTTATCTCTCACTTTCTCTACCTTCGACTTCTCCAGTGCCCCACTGTGGCCGTAACATGCCATTACATCTCCCCTTTTTAGATGAAAGTTTAACTGTTTTAACAGAGCCTTTAAATAACACAATACATTCAACAGTATGGCTACTTAGTTTTTTCACTCCTTAACTTGTGATTTTACGAGTTTCTTCAAATCCTTTTCAAACTTAAAAGCGTTCAAAGAGAAATGAACAGAAGATATTTTACTTCACCGTAGCCCTTTTTGTAGACCTTATCCTAAATTAAATGGAAAATTCAATAACTTAGAACATGACTTTTATAATGAACGTTTCACTTTTCAAACAGAAAATTATTACTTTTTTTCCTTATCCTCCGTGGTGTGTATGCATATGTTTCATGCTCAAAGGTCCAGTCTCTCAGGAGCCTTAGACAGTCTCCCTGACCTAGTCTGAACCTCTCAAGATCGGGCCACTGTGGTTGTAACTGCTCCGATGATATGGGGACTGGTGTTCTAATTCTCCTCCCCATCGGCAGTTGTGCTGGGGAGCTCCCGTGTGCCAATGGAGTGGCCCTGTAGGCCAGCAGAGCTTTATGAAAATCTCCCTCTTTCACCAAAAGAGACTTCACAGCTCTAACGGCCCGTTCAGCCTCCCCATTGCTGCGAGGGTAACGGGGGCTGCTTGTCACATGGGCAAAGTCATATTCCTGTGCAAACTGAGCGAAATCGTGACAGGAGAATTGCGGACCATTGTCTGTGACGAGCACTTCTGGGCATCCATATCTGGCAAACACAGCTTTAAGTCTGGCAATAGTCTGTTTTGCTGATGTGCTGCCAGGTAGGGAACAAACTTCGATATAGCGAAAGAAGTAGTCTATTACAACTAAATAGTTCCCATTCTGCCATTGGAAGAGATCAGCAGCAACCCTCTGCCACGGTCTGTTTGGTAGTTCTGTTGTGAGCAGAGGCTCGACTGGTGTTTGAGCTTCACGTGCGCAAATCTCACATCTCTCGACCATTTTCTTTACAGCAGACGTGATACCTGGCCACCAGACTGATTCTCTGGCCCTTGCTAGGCATTTGTTGATACCTTGATGTCCCTGGTGCAGTCTCTGCAGGATGTCAGGTCTCATGCACTCAGGGATTATAAGTCTCTCTCCTTTCATGAGCAGTCCTCTTCCTTCATGCAAAACTGACCTATTGGGCCAGTAGGGCAGCAGCTGCTCATGCACATCCCGTCTGTGTCCCGGCCATCCATTTGCAATGTATCGGCTGAGACTTTTGCAGGTGTTATCTGACGTTTGTGCACTCTTAATCTGTTCCAGCTTTGTTGGAGTGGCTGGCAGGCTTTCAACTACGCTGTCCAGGTAAGCTTTGCATTCTCTTTCCAGGTCTTGCTCCGCCTCTGTGGCTGCGGTTGGAAGAGGTGCTCTGGACAGGGCGTCAGCTGTTATCAGATTTTTACCTGGAACATGGATAATGTTAAAGTTGAATCTGAGCAGCCTGAGTCTGAATCTGATAATCCTTGGCGGGAGGTCATCAAGTGCTCTGGATTTCAGGAGTGTTATGAGTGGCTTGTGATCAGTTCTTCTGGTAAAGTCCAGTCCACTCACGTATCCACGCAAGCGCTCACATGCCCAGGTCACAGCCAAAGCCTCCTTTTCTATCTGGGCATATCTTGATTCGGCTTTGCTCAGACTTCTAGAAATGAAGACAACAGGTTTCCACTCTCCGTCTGTCTGTTTTTGTGTCAGGACACCTCCAAGTCCATATGACGAAGCATCCGCCGATACCATGGTTTCGTGATTTGGGCTGTACTGGGCTAACACAGTCTCTGATCCCAATTCTTTTTTCGTCTCCAGAAATGCTTTCTGTTGGGGTGCTCCCCATGTCCAGCTGTTCTCTGTCTTCAACAGGTCACGAATGGGCTTTGTCAGATCTGGCAGGCGTTACGAAAATTTGCCTACAAAGTTCACCATGCCCATGAAACGGCGAACATCCGCCACATCCTTTGGCTCTGGCATCTCCAGGATTGCCTTTATTTTTCCTGGATCTGCTCTGATGCCCTGAGAATTTATGACATGACCCAGGAAACGGATCTCTGTCAGGGCAAACTGGCATTTCTCATTTAGAGTGAGCCCAGCCTCTCTGAATTTCTGTAGCACCCTGTGCAGTCTGTCGTCGTGCTCTGCCCGGTCTCTTCCTATGACCAGGACATCATCAGCGTGACATAGGACTCCATCAACACCATCAATCAGTTGAGAAATCCTCTTTTGAAAGTGTTCGGGTGCCAAAGATATGCCAAAAGGTAACCTTTTGAAGTAATAGCGCCCCTCTGGTGTGATGAATGTAGTCAACAGCATGGAGTCTTTGTGAAGTGGGACCTGCCAGAAGCCTGATGTCGCGTCAAGCTTTGTGAAGACTCTGGCTCCTTCCAGCTTGGCCAGTGTCTCATCCACTGCCGGTAAGATGTCTCTCTCTCAGATGACGCTCTCGTTCAGACGGGTTAAATCCACGCAAATACGAATTTTCCCGGACGTTTTCACTATAGGGACCATGCCCGCACACCATTCAGTCGGTTCTTCCACACGAGCTATGACCCCCATCTTCTCCATCCGGTCTAGTTCCTCTTTGACTTTGGCCCGGAGAGGAATGGCCACTCGTCGCAGGGCCGAGAGGGCATAGGGTGCCGCGTTGTCTCAGCTTAATTTTATACTCCCCTTAAGGTTACCCAGCCCTTTAAATACCTCAGGGTAAGTGGAGCGAAAGTGTTTTTCTGCGTCGTCAATGCTATTGAGCTGAGGGATCATTAAGTCTGCGGATAGCTGGGAGGCCCAATAAGGGTATAGTCAGGTCCTTCACGATGAACACCTCCTCCTCAATCTTTCTGTCACCTCTCTGAATGACTGCATGCACTTGCCCTTTTACGTCCAGAGGTTGGTTGGCGGGGCCCAGCAGGGGTCTGCACGGCACTGAATGTCTGCCATATCTATCCTGTTTGAATTCTGTCTCTGGGATAGCAGTCACAGACGCACCTGTGTCTACTTTGAAGCGCAACGGCCCGCCATTTATGGTGAGTATTTCAGTCCATGTGGAGGACTGTGGATAGTCAACCGCACCCAGATAAGCCGCCTCATCCACTTCAATTGAATCCATCTTTTGAGCTGATCTGCACACTGCCGCAAAGTGTCCCCTCTTTTGACATTTTCTACACTCAACATCTTTTGCTGGGCATTCAGTCCATGAATGTTTTGGGGTTTTACCACACTTCCCACACTGTTTTGGCTTTGATGAGGTAGGCTGAGGCTGAGAATAGCTTCCGCGTTGAAAATATTTTTTTCTATGAGCCTGTCTTTTACTGTTATGAGACAGTGCATCTATTTGTCCAGGTGAATCAGCTGACCGCAGAACAGCTTGTTGCTTTTTCACTTCCTCGTGCTGCCTCACTTGAACTATAGCTGTAGCTATATCCAACTTTGGGTTGAGCTGAAGTTTTTCAGACAATTTAGCATCACGTATGCCGACAACAATTCTATCTCGAATCATTTCCTCACGTAAGACACCATATTTACAATGTTCCGCTAACTTGTGCACTGCGGTGATAAAGTTTTCTGCAGATTCGCCGACATCTTGACATCGTTTATTGAACTTGGCTCGTTCATAAATTACATTATGTACTCCTACAAAATGTTCATCAAAGGCTTTTTTTACCTCGTCAAAGTCCTTTTCTTTCTCATCCGTCAACTGCAGTGAGCTCAGAATATCATCGGCCTTATCGCCCATTGTGTAGATGAGAGAATTCACCTGGTATGCGCCGTCTTTTTCTTTCAGTCCCGACGCCATTCTGAAGCGTTCAAACCTTTTGATCCACGCGGGCCACGAGCTTGGCTCGAAGTCGAATGGTCCCGGTGGTGTGATAGTGAATATGTGGTCCATCCTGTGTGCTTTTAGCTTGCCGCTAGCTGTTATTGCTCTCGCCGACTCGCTCTTTCTCTTGCTCTACAGGTCCCGCGTTTTCACTCTACACACCATTAAAGCTACTCCGACTACTTGTCTGTACCACTAGACTCTTTCTGTCATGGGTTATTCGTCTCTGACACCATGTATTGTTCCTCTTTACTCTGTATTCAAGGACACAACTCTCAGGATGCAAACAGATAACTTTTTATTCTTTCTCTTATCTCTCACTTTCTCTACCTTCGACTTCTCCAGTGCCCCACTGTGGCCGTAACATGCCATTACAAAAACAGTGATGTCCAGCTCAGTTCAGATCTCGTCCAAAAGTGTCAGTTAAGTCAAACAGCAAACACACATTGCAATAATGTGCTAAAAAACACACACACTAAAAACCCCTTAGTGACAGCATGGCAACAAGCCAACACACTGGCAACTACACCACAATGTGCTGAAAAAACTACTCAGAAAACCTTAGGAACCACATAGCAACACCCTGGAAACCACCCACATTAACCTAGCAACTGCACTGCCACACTCAGAACACCTAAGCAACTGCATTGTGGCAGTGATTTTTGTATTGGAAAGCACTCCCATTTCCTTCATAAAATCTTCTTAAAGTGTAAAAATTCTCACCGGTTAGGAGGAGTTGATATTGTGGAATCCTCTGGATAGGTTTAAGCATGTAATGTTTCACTGCGAGGTTAGCGCAGCACGGATTGCTCTGTATTATTGAGAAAGTAAGACAGAAGATGAATTTTTGTTAGTACCTTAGTGAAAAAATAGTATACTTCAGCACAATTTATTCATAAGTACTTTAGTATAACTTAATGGACTTGTGGCCCACTATAAATATAGGTATACTTAAAGTCTGTTAAATTGGAACAACTCATTTTGTACTAAATGCATTTTAGTAGCGCCTAATAGCGATCATTTATCTAGGTTAAAGTTAGAGCGGCAATGCCAGACGGATAAGTCTCTAGCTTGTATGGTGTTTTACAAGTCATGTCAGAAAGAACGTATTTACGAATTAAAATACACATTGAACATCAGCACAACTCGTAATTCTGAGTTTTGGTAACTTTGGGTTTTCTTAAGAGTTTCTGAGTTAGGTGCGTGACGGTGAGAAAACATGTCAGAGTCTCCCCCAGTGAAAAAAACCTACGCCGAAATGTATTTAAAATAGGCCTACCTTTATTTCATTATTCTACAAACCCACTTATATATTTACTGACATATTGCTTATTTACTGCATAATACAGAAATATTATTAAGGACAGTATGATCACTGTATAATTTAAAATGCAAGATATTTAAAGTGTACCTAAAGTATAAGCTGGCTGTCTATGTGGTGTCCGCAAAATAATATAGGGTCCATAGACAATTGGAAAAGTTTTTGGGGCAGACCTGACCTGTTGAAAAGAGATGGTATTCATCCCTCCTGGGATGGTGCTGCTCTTCTCTCTAGTCAAGTTAAGCCATCTTAATTTATATAGCGCTTTTAACAATGTAGATTGTTTCAAAGCAGCTTTACAGAGATAAACATAATTTAAGGTAACAGAGATTGTTTTGGCTTTATAGCGGTTCTTGAATAATGTTATTTCCAGCTAAAGTTAGTTTTGATTGATTCACTTCCATCGAAATGATCATTTGTTATTAAATTAGGGGCCGCTAAGACGACGCCGTTCTCTCTAAACAGACTTTAAACGTGAACCTGTTATAAACGCTGATGGTGTTCACATGCGTTCACATGTGCATTAAGAATTGATTCTATAGTTATGTGCGTTTGAATATACACTGTGTGCAGAATTATTAGGCAAGTGAGTATTTTGACCATATCCTCATTTTAATTATTTTTTCCAACTCCAAGCTGTATAAACTTGAATCCTTATTGGATTTAAGCATTTCAGGTGATATGTATTTGTGTAATGAGGGAGGGTGTGGCCTAAGGAGATCAACACCCTATATCAAGGTGTGCATAATTATTAGGCAGCTTCTTTTCCTCAGGCAAAATGGGCCAAAAAAGAGATTTAACTGACTCTGAAAAGTCAAAAATTGTAAAAAGTCTTTCAGAGGGATGCAGCACTCTTGAAATTGCTAAGATATTGGGGCGTGATCACAGAACCATCAAACGTTTTGTAGCAAATGCTCAACAGAGTCGCAAGAAACGTGTTGAGAAAAAAAACCGCAAATTAACTGCCAAAGATTTGAGAAGAATCAAACGTGAGGCTACCAGGAACCCATTATCCTCCAGTGCTGTCATATTCCAGAACTGCAACCTACCTGGAGTGCCCAGAAGTACAAGGTGTTCAGTGCTCAGAGACATGGCCAAGGTAAGGAAGGCTGAAATCCGACCACCACTGAACAAGAAACATAAGTTGAAACGTCAAGACTGGGCCAGGAAATATCTGAAGACAGATTTTTCAAAGGTTTTATGGACTGATGAGATGAGAGTGACTCTTGACGGACCAGATGGATGGGCCCGTGGCTGGATCAGTAATGGGCACAGAGCTCCACTTCGACTCAGACGACAGCAAGGTGGAGGTGGGGTAATGGTATGGGCTGGTATTATTAAAGATGAGCTAGTTGGACCTTTTCGGGTTGAAGATGGACTTAAAATGAACTCCCAAACCTACTGCCAGTTTTTAGAAGATACTTTCTTCAAGCAGTGGTACAGGAAAAAGTCTGCATCTTTCAAGAAGACCATGATTTTTATGCAGGACAATGCTCCATCGCATGCATCAAAGTACTCCACTGCGTGGCTAGCCAGTAAAGGCCTTAAAGATGAAAGAATTATGACATGGCCCCCTTCGTCACCTGATTTAAACCCTATTGAGAACTTGTGGGCCCTTCTGAAACGGGAGATTTATGGTGGAGGAAAACAGTACACCTCTCTGAACAGTGTATGGGAGGCTGTGGAGGCAGCTGCACAAAAAGTTGATCATCAACAGATCAAGAAACTGACAGACTCCATGAATGGAAGGCTAATAACTGTTATTGAAAAGAAGGGTGGCTATATTGGTCACTGATTTTTTTTTATTTTAAATGTCAGAGATGTTTATTTGTAAATTGAGTTGTTTGTTTATCATTCTCACTTTAACAGATTCAAATAAACAAGTGAGATGGGAAAATGTTCATTTTTCATTTTGCTGCATAATAATTGTGCACACTAAGAGTTGCCCAATAATTGTGCACACATAGATATTCTCCTAAGAAAGCCAAAACCTCACTTTTGCTTCCTTAAATATTCAAGATTGAGGTTTATTAACATTTTGGATTAACTGAGAGCACTGTAGTTGTTCAATAATAAAATTAATCCTCAAAAATACAACTTGCCTAATAATTCTGCACACAGTGTATGTGCGCAGATTTGTAATTCCCTACAAACCATGCCTAAATAAACTACTTGTCTTGCCTATACATTTTTTTACACAATTATATTTTATTTGATCACTTCGGAGTAGGTACACAAACCGAATTTTCCCACAATGCTTTATCTGTAGAGTGGAAAAGGGATCCTCCATAGGGAGAGGCTAGTTGGCACTTCAGCACTGCATTGTCATCAGGTCCAGGCGAAGGTCCTAGTCAGATCTGGATACGGCCTGGATATGGCCAGGCTGCGGGAAAAACTCGGGATAAACAAAGACACTAACATTTAGATGCCATTCTTCTTATGATGTAACGAGTACATCAGGATTTAAGGGAAGTGTTCCCAGTTCCGGCTGACCTAATCTATGCAGCCTAACATTGAATTATAGAAGTCTATAATGTATTATGTGAATGTCTAGCTTTGAACTGACAGAGTGTGTCTGCTTCCAATGGTAGGAAGACTGTTCCAAAGTTTTGGTGCTAGAGAGGAAAAGGATCTACCGCCAGCAGTCTATTTTGATATTCTAGGTATTATTAACTGGCCGGAATTTTGAGATCGCAATAGACGTGAAGGACTATAATGCGTTAAGAGCTCGATCAAGTACTGCAGAGCTAAACCATTTAGTGCTTTGTAAGTAATCAGCAATTTTTAAAAATGTATACAGTGTTTAATCGGCGGCCAATGCAGTGTTGACAGAACCGGGCTAATATGGTCATACTTCCTGGTTCTGGTAAGAACTCGAGCTGCTGCGTTTTGAACTAGCTGTAGTTTGTTTATTAAGCATGCAGGGCAACCACCCAGTAGAGCATTACAATAATCTAGTCATGAGGTCATGAACGCATAAACGAATTGTTCCGCATTTGTCAATGAGAGCATTTGTCAATGAGGCGTACGTAATTTAGATGTATTTTTAAGATGGAAAAATTCGGTTTTACAGATACTAGACACGTGACTTTCAAATGAAAGATTGGTATCAAAGAGAACACCCAGAAAAACCAATGACGAAGACTTAACAGAGCAGCCAATCAAGTGTTAGACAGTATTCTAGATTATTATGTGTGGAAGTTTTTTGTCCAATAATTAGAATCTCTGTTTTATCAGAATTTAGTAGTAGGAAATTACTAGTCATACAATTTTTAATATCAGCCATGAATTCCGTTAATTTTGTGAATTGGTAAGTTTCGTTAGGTTTTGAAGAAATATAGAGCTGAGTATCATCGGCATGTGAAAACTAATGCCATGTTTCCTAATGATATCTCCTAATGGTAGCATGTACAGAGTGAACAGCAACGGTCCTAGTACTGGAGATATCATTAGTTCACATATGTTATGCTGACGATACTCAGCTCTATATTTCTTCACGTCCTGACAAAACTTACCAATTCACAAAATTAATGGAATGCATAGCAGATATAAAATACTGGATGACTAGTCATTTCCTACTAATTAATTCTGAAAAAACAGATTCTAATTATTGGACAAAAAAACTTCCTCACGTAATAACCTAGAATACTGTAGGTTTGGGCGATATCTACATCTACTAGTGAAACATCGCGATGGACGATGACATTGGGAGAGGAAGGGGGAGGGTAACATTTTCCACTAGATATTATCCTCTACATCTCATCAGCTTTTTTGATTTTGGCACGCTCTGCAGCAGCTGACCAGTAAGGCGCGGATGTATACAGTGACGTGACATTACTGCCAGATTCAAACTGTGAGCCAAAGACGGACGCGCTCAGCGCTTGTCATATATCTCTGAACTGGGGCCCAAACAAACATGATGGTGCCCATCTCAGGTTACAGATCAAGATCATTTTTAAAGGTTTTTTAAACGACAAAACAAACTCACTTACATGTATTTGAGAATTGGAATAGAAGATAGTTGATGACATGGTAAGCATGGTAAGCAAGTTTGTTAATATTTAGAAATAAAAGTGCTATATCTGTCATACAGTGCTATTTTGACTGTGGTGAATCACGTGCCAAGCATAACGTGTCACCATTGAAACACGAATCGCGATGCCAGCTCAACATTGTGATGTCTGTCAGCCATCGCGATAGTCGATGATATCGTCTATCGGCCCAACCCTAGAATACTGTCTAACACTTGATGGCTGCTCTGTCAAGTCTTCGTCATCGATTAGGAACCTGGGTGTGCTTTTTGATACTTTTTGATCTTTCATTTGAAAGTCAAGTGTCTAGTGTCTGTAAAATGGGATTTTTCCATTTTAAAAATATATCTAGATTATGTCATATGCTCTCAATGACAAATGCAGAACAATTAGTTCATGCGTTCATGACATCAAGGCTAGATTATTGTAATGATATTATGGGTGGTTGCCCTGCACGCTTAATAAACAAACTACAGCTAGTTCAAAACGCAGCAGCTCGAGTTCTTACTAGAACCAGGAAGTATGACCATATTAGCCCGGTTCTGTCAACACTGCATTGGCTCCCTATTAAACATTGTATACATTTTAAAATATTGCTGATTACTTACAAAGCACTAAATGGTTTAGCTCCGCAGTACTTGAGCGAGCTCCTAACGCATTATAGTCCTTCACGTCTATTGCGATCTCAAAATTCCGTCCAGTTGATAATACCTAGAATATCAAAATTGACTGCTGGCGGTAGATCCTTTTCCTATTTAGCATGTAAATTTTGAAACAGTCTTCCTAACATTGCCCGGGTAGCAGACACACTTTGTCAGTTTAAATCTAGATTAAAAACACATCTCTTCAACCTGGCATACACATAGAACACTATACATTCCTATAATTTAAATCAGTTAAATGATTATTAGGCTGCATAAATTAGGTCAGCCGGAACCGGGATCACTTCCTATAACACCTGATGTACTCGCTACATCATAAAAAGATTGGCATCTACTCTAATTTCAGTCTTTCTGTTTATTCCGAGGTTAACTATAATCAGCCGGACCTGGGCCGTATCCAGATCAGATGGTGGACAGGTCAGATGGTGGACTTGGCCTGGACACGACCACAACACATTCCTGAAGTGACAGCAGAGATTGTGTCAACTAGACTATCCCCAGTGAAGGCCTCATCGACACGACAGCCATCGACACTTATCCTCAACAAACTCGTCTCCATACTCCAGACTCCGGTCTTCAAACAGATGAACTGGATAATATAATGTTCCGATCCAATCTGACCTCTGACCTGTAATGCTGCTTGAATCATAATCATACACTGTTCATTCGCTGGCCAGAGGAGAACTGGCCAACGAATGAGCCTGGTTTCTCCCAAGGTTTTTTTTTCTGTCACCTGATGGAGTTTTGGTTCCTTGCCACTGTCGCCTTTTTCGCCTTTCTTCGCCTTTGTCGCCATTGGCTTTTGGCTTGCTTAGTGGGGACATTTAATTTTATATTTAACAATATTATTACAATATTATTTTCCTGTTATCTCTGTAAAGCTGCTTTGAAACAATCTGTATTGTAAAAAGCGCTATATAAATAAAGGTGACTTGACTTGCAATAGTTTCACTATAACACAATAAATTAAACTTAAGTATATCTTTAGTTGGACCTCAGCATTATTTACGGATAATTAGAGTGCATTATGTACAAAATGTGTTGTTCCAATTTACCAGACTTTAAGTATACCAATTTAGTATTCCAATTGCAGGGAATTTATATTACATCAGTAAATAAATATGTAACTGCATTTGAAGTATACTTAGCATAAAATTTATGTATTTCAAATACATTTTAGTGTATTTATTTTCACTAGGGTAGTTTTTAAGAATGTAAAAAAAAGAAAAAGAAAGAAAAAGAAAAAACAAAACCACCCAAGAGACTATTCGCATCACTACAAAGGCATTTAGGTATGGATTAAAAACAGGTCGGAGTGGTTCTATTACCTCAAACTCTTTGACGACTTTGGCAAATGCTGGGTTTTTCCGGCAATGCTCTTCTAGAAGTGCCACATTCTTGTCGAACTCACAAATATAATTGGAGTACATTTTAAGATAAGGTCCTTTCTTCACAAATATGTCTGCTACACCACAATGATTGTTCCTGTTTGAACAAGGAAACTTCTATAAATAGACTAGTTCACATAAAAATACAATCTGGCATCATTGTTTACACATGTTGTCCAAACCCATGTAACTTTCGATCATTCATGGAACTCAAAAGATATTTTGAAGATTGTCCTTTTTGAATCATTCAGACCAGTTTTGTGAACAAGATCAACTTGTTTAATTGAAAAGACTCTAGTGCAGATGTCAAGATTTTAAGTGACTTAAGATTTAAAGAGCAACTAGAAAATCTCTTATTTTGTGTTCTGCAGAAGTCACAGGATTGGAATGATATGTGAATGAGTAGATGATGACAGAACAGGCCAATTCATTTTTAAATAAACCCTTTAGTTTTTATCAATAATTAGGTCATAGTTTAGTTTAGTTTCATTCTCACTAACTACGACTTTTACCTCAATAAACTCCTAATTACTGTTTATTAATAGTAAGGTAGTTGTTAAGTTTAGGTATGAGGTATGATTGAGGGATATAGTATATGGTCATGCAGAGTAGGGCATTAATAGGGCATATGTGCTTTATACATACTAATAAACAGCCAATATCCTAGTAATATGTAGTAACATCCTACCCATTTTTAAGAACATGACACAATTGTTTTAAACATTTTTTTTCTTTTATATGCCACTGTTATATGTCATTGACCCATTTATCTGATTTATTTCACTAGCCTATAGCTATAACAAACATGATGTGGTTTTCAACAGTTTCTACAGTGACAATTTCCATGAAATCACAGCAAACCTACAAATGCACTGTACAGCTACTGTAAGGCTGACTTCCCCTTGTTTAAATATAAATATAATAAGGTATGCAAGATTGCTGCTTTCTGGTATTTGTTGATGTTGGTGCAGTTGCATTACCAGTGAGCAACCCGTTCTTCCAGCTCGTTCAACAGGTCGCAATTTAGCTCATACAGCTGAGGCAAAGAACACAAGATCTGGTTCACGACTCGCTCATCGATTACGGCTTTTCCCGCCTGACAGGAGGCCTTCAGTACCGCTTCACGAAAATCCTGCAAGGTTTAGGGAAGTGAGAGTAAACTATAGAAAAGTAAAGCATTATTTTAGGAGTCACTATAATGAGATTTTACCATCAGTAACAACAAAAGCACTGATAATGGCCAAAGTCTCTGTTTCTTAACACAGTAAAAACACCATGATATAGGCTATATACGGCCAGAATAATTCATGACCACCAGAAGAATTCATCACATTTATATGGGTTCAGAACGACATGAGGGTGAACTCACATTTCATGAAATGGGTGAAAAAGCAGGGCTTTTATGTAATGTTTCCTACCAAACGTGACTGCACCTAAATCAGTTCAACAAGTTATATGAAACACTTACTACATGGAGGAGCTTTAGTACTTGCACAAATCTGTGAATAATAAATAAAGAGGAAAAAGTATAAAAGTCACCTTTATTTATTTATTTATATAGCACTTTTTTTAATAAAGAGAAACATAAAAAAATATACATTTATTAAAAGAGGACCAATTCATGCACACATTAAGATCCAAATTGGGACTTTCTCTGGAACACAAAAGGAGAATTTAATGAAACTCTTTTCCAGAAAGTAACATCCACATATCACAAAACTTGACACGTGTGGTAACCATACATTTAACAAAAGGGCTGTATGGAAAAGGGCTGTATGAAGATTCTTAAAAATTCTACTTGTATGTTCCACAGTAAAAAAAAAAAGAAAAAGAAAAAAAACCTATACATGTTATGAATGACATGGTATGTCCCTTTAAAAAAGTTTTGACTAGATAAAACAGACTTACATTTTCTCAGAAGACAAGATCTCATTTACAATGTGTTTAGTTTTATTGGTCTTCTTCTCCTCAGTCTAGAAAAAATGTAAATATTACTAAACAAAACTAAATATTTAGCTGTAGTTATGCAAACTATGTATAAAACGTATTTATAAATTGCACTTGACCGTTTTATCTTTGCATATGCTGTTCTGTAATATTTATATAAATATAACATTCATCTTTTAGGAACAATGAAGTTTTATATCGTATAAAGTGTTAGAAGATTTCATAACATTTAGGGTGTTTTCACATTTGAGTCCCCTTAAAAAGTTCAGATCTTTTTTGGTTCACTTATAATAATGGGGACCTCTGTGTTCATACTGTTGCAGGCAATCAGGCCTTATGAGAACTAGCAATTATTTACTCCATTTCCTATTGAACATACACTATGTTAAGCATTCCATGCAGTGGTTTAATAATACAATTAAATATCTTGTGGGCTTAAAGGTAGGGTTGGTAGAATCTTTCTAAAATACTTTTTCCAAAACATTTGAAACTGTCTTTATATATCAATGCATAATTAAAATGTAAGTACTCTGGAAAAGAAATTATACAAATCGAGTGTCTGTAGTCCTCTCAGGACTGCAATAAACACAGCTCATTATTCCATTAACTCCCACCCCCTCTCTTCTCGGCTCCTTCCAAAGCCACGCCCCCAAAACACATGAACGCGCGCTGACGACCGCTCGCTCAGCTGGAAGAGTTGGACGCGTTTACCAGAGCCGAGCGGAGAGGAGCGCCGTGCATGTATAGTGACATCATGTCAGAATCACAATAATAAAATAACTAACTTTATCAGTATGAATATAAACAACTAATATGGCTGTTAGTACTCACTATCAAGCTTGCATATCGATACTGGTAAAGTTTAAAATATTTTACAAGCTCGTAACCGAATCAAACTCAATATAAGGCAAAGCTATAAATAGCTCATTCGTTGATACACGTTTGCCGTTCCCGGTGAACATAGGAACAAAGTTTAGGCATAGGGTAAAGCTAGGTATAAAAATAGATCCCCTAAACTTTTTAACCTAAAGTTAGATTTGGCGAAATAAAATAAAAAAAACAGCTCTCAACTGCAGATATGCCTATTGATTATTTATCATCTCAACCCTGGCTCGCTAACAGTAAGTTATACCAGTGGACACCAAAGTTACACTGTCATAGCTAAGCCAGTGTAACGTTAGTTATGCTACGTAACGTTAGGTAGCTATATTAGGTAGCTACCTGTGCTAGATACATGCTTCATGAAAAACGAAATGCCATCAAAATGAAAACAGCAAGATTACCTGTCCAGCAGAAATAAAGCCACCATGGAGTCACTTTTAAGCCCCTTGAGATCCCTCAGTTGTCACCACCGCTGGAAAGCCACGCCGATATTGACTCGTATTATTTCTTGATTTATCCAAAGACTTTTTGTTCATAGCCTTTTCAAATACTGTCTTCCTTTTTTTAACTTGTTTGCCTTCGCTGCCTGTATATGCAGAGAATTTTGACTGTTCTTTCTCTGCCATAACTGTTATTACTAGCTTCCGTGCGTATTCAAACGTGTGCGCGCTTTTGGGCTGATCCTGTATCAGCAGAGTTGGTAGTCATGGTAGCGAGGGAGAGTGACAGTCGCCCCAGCCAATCATTTCATTCGTCCCGAATGGAATAATGAACTGTGTTTATTACAGTCCTGAGAGGACTACAGACACTCGATTTTTATCATTTATTTTCCAGATTTCTTACATTTTAATTATGCATTGATATATAAAGACAGGTAAAAAATTTTGGGAAAAAAGTATTTTAGAAAGATTCTACCAACCCTACCTTTAACACAAAAATATGTAAACAAGGCGTTCACACAGTTATGCCTCTCTCACACAGTTTGGAAGCGGTTGAAATCACAGAAAAGTGAATGTCATGAATAAATCATTTGGAGAGATCTGCCAGCAGAAGCAGACATGATGAATGTACAGAGGCATCTGATGACCAAAATAAATTGGAATTTACAAATAGATTTCACAATGCATAGTGCATACCATTAGATGAGAGAGAAACAATAATCTTGGTTCGGTTTGCTTTAAAAGGGTCTGAGATCATTTGAAATGTTCACATATGGGCCCAAACTGTGCTCAGAACCCTGAAAAGGACCAATTATGAAAACACCCTTAAATATTTCTTTATATCCCGTAAATGTGAATACAGTAGGGCCTACCTGTTTTTCTCTATTGATGGTGTTATCCTCCTCTTCTGAGCTGCAGTCATCTTCTTCTGAATGCATATCCTCCAATTCTTGCACTTCTTCCAACACATTTCTGAAAAGAAATCAAAAAGCCTCCCAGATTTTAAAAGTATGTGAGTTGAACTGAAGAGGTGTCATATCCCAAAAACACAATTTCGGATCTCCCCACCATAATAGCGGAGGAGTCAGTAGTAATGTCTCAGAATCTGTAGTATGAACTACATGTTGGTCAAAGGTAAAATAATTCAGCAACACCTGTTTAGAATGCTGCAACCATTCTTTAAATTCCACGTCAAATAGGTGTCACATAAATCAAACTAAACTTCTTCACTTAGTATTTACCTAAAGTTTTGTTTTTGCTGTTAGTCACAAAGTGTCTAATTATTGGAGTGTAAACAAGAAAACAACCCTAAATCAAATTAGACTGCATGTAAAAAAAAATCTAAATTATTATCTAAAAAATTACATCTACACATTTTTAAGTGTTGCTTAAATGTCCAAATACCTTTTAGGGCCATTGTATATTTTTAACCAAGACAAGGGGATTTATTAATTTTGGTATAGACTTTTAATTAAATGTATACATTTGTAAATTTGATGATATAATCAAAGTATGAATGTCTGTCCCTCCATAATGCCCATAAACATCAAGGATTTTTACTTTTTTCGAAAACATCAAAGCCTTCGCCAAAAACGTTGCTTTCCTAGTTATTTTCAGCAAATAAATTACATTTTTAATTGCAATTCTATATTTTTCTAATCAAAATCAGTACTTCATTTTGCTAATTCAATTCAAATTCAGGAATGAAATTTCCTCATCTCAACTAATCAAATTTCTCATTAATTATTCATCTGTTTCGGCTAAAATTTTACCTTTTAAGAAACTGCTGCTTTTTGGTGTCTGCGTAGTGTTCAGGAAACACATCTGGAATTTCATAAATACCATCGTCCTCATACATGGTTGACTGGTTTTGATATTTATCAGCATCCTGTGCCTTTATAGTGCTAAAAGGAGGCAGGTTTTCATATTCTGGGATATCTTCATATGCATGTTCAGATTCACCAGAATTCTCTAGATGTTTTGCAAGATCTTCATCTACACTCTGCTCAACTCCAGATATATTCGCATCAAGGTGACCATTGTGGAGTGACACCAGTCTATGAGAGCATATTTCACAGTGGCTTTCCTCTGTATCCACTGACTGCTCATTCATAACTGGAGTAAGATCAAGGGCCTGCCCACTCTTGACAGATAACTTGGGAACCTTTTTGACACGGTCAAGGTCCATGATCCTTAGAAAGGGGGTCTTATTGAGGCCAGCAGGTTTACGTATATCTGCTGAGGATAAGGACTTTGATTTAGGCTTGAGAGTAAAGCCGGTATTTTTTTTAGGCACATCACTTGCTTGGTTCTGATTGGCAATTTGTCCTTCAAATGCGAGAGGGGGATTTCCTTCAGTATTTATTGCATTAATGAGTCCATCATTTCTTAGTGGACCTTTGAATGCCAGAGTCTTTTTAGGAAGTCTATCTACTGAAAGTTCTGTAGACCCAATGTTATCGTGCCTTCGCCCATCAGGTTGAGGTTTCTGGGATGACTTCTTCAGATGGGTATTGCTTGATACCTCAGGAGATACATACAGATATTGTTCTTTATTTTCAGTCCCTTTTACACCAAATTGCTGGGTTTTATTTTGTTGCAGCTGAGGGATTTTCTGGTGTGGGACAGGTGCTGGGGTGCCCTGGCTGTTACACTGGGTACATTTAAAGCTCATTACGGCCTGAGGACCTTTGTTCTCTGTAGAATGTCTTACAGCATTGATGTCCATCTTGTTAGGACTTTCTCTCCATAATGGATCTGGATTGTTTACATCAACAGGTAAGACAGTAAACTTCGTAAGGCCCGCTGACTCCTGATGGATAACATTGGGTTGTTCCATCTTATTTTTGCGCTGCAAGGCTACTGGTGGTGCTTTCTTAAGAGGCTTAGTAGGGGGTGGACTATAATGCACACTACTTTTTAGAAGCTCTGGTGTTTGGCCACTATCAACAGATGAATTAATGCTAGAGACCATGTTTTTTTGGTGTTTCTTGGTCGTTTGCATCTCAGAACCACTCTGATTCGCTTTCAAAGGCTCCTTGTTCTGGATCTGGGATGTTTTCTGAGATTTTTCAATTGGATGGAAATTATTGTTATTGAATGAGCGGAGTCCAGAGATGCACGTTGACAAAATAGGTGTCACCAAATGCTTTTCTTCATTTTTTTCTTCGGGTTTGGATGAACTCTTTCTGGGACTTTCTGTATTGCCTGCTTTGCACGGATCAGGACAGTTCTCATGTTGACTAACATTCTGGTTGTTTTCCTTCGGTGAGCAATCAGCACAATTTCGGTCATTGCATACACAGATTGGAATTATGTAATCCCACTTTGGCTTGTTGTTCCCAGTGTGCATTCCATTTCTGAAATTTAGAACGCCAACATTCTTAGTGATGTCAGACTTTTCTTGTAAAATAGGTTGATGGACCTCCTTAGATGTGAGATGTTTTGAACTGAAATCAGAGGGAGGTTTGAAAAGGCGTGGTTTTGGTCCTACTTCATGCTTAACTTTACTTTTAACAGCTGGTGAGTTATGTTGGTAAACACACAACTTGGAAGCAGATGGATGTTCTGTTTGCACTGGTGCTGGGAGAACCTTTGGTTTTGGAGCCAACGGTGGTTTCTGATCACCCACTGAGAGAAAAAAGCACAAGGAGACAGAAAAACAAGGAAAGAACACTCTGGTTGAAATACAGTTGACTATTAACCCTCTGGGGTCGGCGGTCTCGCTTTTTTCTTATCAGTGCAAAACAGACTAAAAAAACTTTGTCGATTTTTGCCATACAGGCAAGTTTTATAAATCATTTAAAACTGTTAAATTTCTTCTATTATTTGTGTACACTCATAATAAAAACGAAATATTGTGTTTTCGTAAAACTAAACAAAATTAAACATGATGCACGTTCTGCTGTTTCTCTCAATGTGAAGTTCATTCTGAGACTCGACAGAAAATGCCCTTTAACTCAGTGAATGTTTGTCACACAGACAGACAGATCTCTATTTTTAAATGGTGTAAATCATATCAAAAACAAATATTCTCTGTTTAAGTCATCTGTATGAAAGCAATGAGATGTACAGTTTCTCAAACGCGTCCTCATTATCTCTTATGTGACCAGACCCACGCACGCACGAGAGATTCACATGCAAATCGTCCACCTGAAGGAGCAGACCTGTAAACTTCTAAAAAATTTGAAGAATGTGATTTGAAGATGAGGAACGGTTTTAAGGTAAGATTTTTAAGAAACTTCCACTCATTGTTAGCATGTTATTGTTGCATAAACTTATTTATAGACGGAAACATGTTGAAATATGAACTATAGACAGGTAGACAACCTTTCAATGCTAAATTTATATACATGTACGACACAATGATGTTTTTATGTTCGATAATAAAACACAGCATGATATAGCCTAAAAGAAGTTTACTCTAATATGGTGAATATTAGAATGTTTACACCAGTGTTTACTGTTAAATACTGTGTTTGTGAATATCTGCTCAAATCTGCTTAGACAAAGACTCAGACTAGGAAACATAACAACCAACATCAACATTACAACATCAAGAACTCACAAAGACTGAACTAGACACAGGGCTTAAATACACAGGCAAACAACATAACAAGGGGGCGTGGCTAATTAGAATCACCTGGGAAGACTAATCAACGCGCTGAACATGAAGACAGGGGAACACATGCCAGACAAGAACAAGACACAAAACCCACACAGTGACTATACAAGTCTCTAGGCTTGTTCAACTTCATGCAGCTCTGCGCAGACCGATCGGCGGCTGACTTGAAGCAGTGCATGCCGGTTAGAAATTTTGTCCGACTTGATACAGCGCTGACGCCACGTTGCAATCAAAGTAGGCTACCGCGAGAGCGTTTCGAGAGTAGCCGGAGAACTCAGCCAGCGCAGCTTCTCAGGGGCGTCTGCACTGGACTGCACGAGCTCTGATGACGACACAGCAGTTCCATGATTGGCCGGATTCAACGCATGACAACGATCACGTGTGTTTTGTGTTTACTCTCACGCCTTTAGTTACATTAAAGCTTACAAATCAGTTGGTTATAGCATTAAACACTCTTTTCATGTAGTCGCGGTGTTATATTATGTCATGTTTATCAAAATAAAACTGATTAAAAAACGTAGACTCCACTTCATTGATAGTAGAGGCTTATGTTGAACTTTATTCTTGTTCAAACAGATGCTGTATGAGGCAGTACATAAAGTTTGGAATGAAAATATCTCTGAAACATCTGTGTATTTGGCAAATATTGCATTTATTTCACTTCAGCTGTGATAAAGTATGCAAACACCACGTGAGCGGTCACTACGGGAACCAGAAAGTGTCCGACTTCACGTCTCCGTTTGCAGCTCCACCCCGCCTGCACGCGGCTACTCTCGCCGATCGCTTACATCCAGCCGCAGCCGATGTCGAACACACCTTCTGTCTTTAGATCAGTGTGTTCAGTAATATGCTGTTTAATCCTTTGTTGTGTATCTTTGGATTTTTTAAATCTCTCCTCATTCTTTGTGCAAGGTTCTTCATAATGATTGGGCCTGATAGCACCTGATAGGGCCATATGGGAGGGTCTTTGTCTTTCTCAGGTGTGAAATACATCAATATTCATGATGATTCACGCCTCCTTGCATTAAGCTTTCTTACACAAAACATATCTTAGAAATTTTAAATCAATACATTGTTTTATCTGAATGAGTACGCAGGATGATTTTCACATAGCTTTGAAGCAAATATTCTAGGCTATGTGATACAATTTTCAAAAGTCTTGTGAAGAAATAATCAGTATGGGTTTCATGACCTTATTTCAGTGACATAGTTTCAGTGACATTTCAGTTTTTTTCACAAACCATGCATAAACGTCATTATCACAAAACTACAAACTTTTACATACATGCGGTTGAGATTATTGTAGCAGAGATTGTGCTGAATACAGTGTAATCAGATAAATGTCAGAAATAAGTAACAGAAATAAGCACAGATGTCAGAGCATGTCAGAACACCTCCAGGGCCCAGAAAACACCTCAGGGCCCAGAAAACACCCCAGACCCCAGAGGGTTAAACCACATTTTGTCCCTGAGACACTTTTTCATGAAGTTGACCAGGTAACTGAGGTTCGGGAGCGGGGCCACGCCTCAACCAGTCACCTGACTTCTCAAAACCCTCTCCCCATCCCTCTCTCATCCATTCAACCATACATTTCATGCCCTCTTCTCTTCCCTTCCAGGTTATATAGGTGGGGTCCTAATCACTCGGCCTACATTTATAACTGAGATGATGCCCCCACTCTGAGTCTCCTAGCCCCCAACACCAGACGCCCAAATCAACCTGACTATCATCACTTTTCCCCTTCCACTTCATCCTTTCCCTATTCATCCCCCACTCTCTTCAATAACAGATCAAACTGACTACCACCCCATTTCCCCTTCAACTTCATCCTTTCTCTATTCACCCCCAACTCTCTTCAATAGATAATTTCTAACATTCATGATTTTAGCGTGGTCCTCATGAATGTTTGTTTAATTTAACTTTTTTAATATCCTACTATCAAAATAATATGAATAAAATATTTTTCTCTGAATTAAAATCTAGTTTAACACGTTTTACGACAAAGAAAGAATGTACTTTCTTGGCAAGATGGTTTCTATTTATTTTTGTTTTTGTTAATCATGACAAGAACAGCAAAAACAAACTTCAAATCTGGTACAGCAGGCAACAATAGATCTAATAATCATCAAAAATAATCCATGTGTATTTTTTTAATACCTTAAACGTAATGTAACATTTTTAGCACTTTTATTAGTAATTGTAACGCTGGTAATGTGGTGCGGTAGAAGCACGGGAAGGAGGCTGGATCCAAACGCAGTGTACACGCTTTATTTACACAAACTACAAACTTAAACAGAGACTCGGATAACAGGACTCAGGAACGACCAACGTTAACGTCAAACATTCAACAACTCACAAACTTAGGGCAGAAACACAGGGCTTAAATAATCAAGTACAAACGAGCTAACAGAATAACAAGGGGGCGTGGGAAATGAGAAACACCTGGGATAACTAATAGTCAAGACAGGGAACCACTGAACATGACATTACACAAGACACAAAACCCACATCACGACATAACCCCCCCCCCCCTTAAGGGCGGCTCATGACGCCCAACAAAACAACAACAACAACAAAAAAGTTCAGGAGGGCAGTGAAGCACAGGCAGTCCAGGGGGAGGGACGGAGGGCCAGGCCCAAGCAGGGGAACGGGACCTGGACATAGGCAAGGCGGGCCTGGGCCGTGGAGCGTAGGTGGGCCTGACTGAACAGGTGGCCAGGGCGGAGCAGGACGAGACGGAGGCCAAGGCAGAGCAGGACGAGGCGGAGGCCAGGGCGGAGCAGGACGAGGCGGAAGCCATGGCGGAGCAGGACGAACCCGAGGCCAAGGCGGTGCAGGAAGAGTCGGCATCCAGGGTGGAGCAGGATGGACCGACGGCCAGGGTGGTGAAGCCCCTGCAGAAGACCATGGCGGCGCAACCTTCATGGTCTCGTCACCGGACCCTTGGCCCCCCCCCCAATTTTCTTGGGGGCAGCTACAGGGAAACAGGCTGGAGCTGTTGAGACGTGAGGCTCTGGCTGCGCAGACGTGACGTGAGGCTCTGGCGGCGCAGACGTGGCGAGAGGCTCTGGCTGCGCAGACGTGACGTGAGGCTCTGGGAGATCCGGGAGATCGGGGAGATCCGCGTCCGCCCTCCCGAATCGATCCCAAATCATTCGCACCGATCCGGGGTGAAGCCTCCACTCTCCTTGAGGAATCCCGTTCCTCGAAAGCATGTCCGCTCCACGGTTTAGGAGATCGGGGATATGCCCCTCGCTGATGGAGAGAAAGTGTCGATCCGCCCACAACAGGAGACTTGCTGCCTGTTTGAAAAGAGCTCTGGAGCGCACGCCGTCCTGGCGATTTATGTACGAAACCACAGACATGTTGTCAATTCGAATCAGTACATGCTGCTGCTCCAACCTCGACCGAAAATAAGCGTGTGACCTGAAGACCACGCCCTCGGCGGGACTCGAGTTTTCAGCCAAAACTGCAGCGCCATCAGCCCCAGAAGCCTCTGAAATTCCCTCAGTGAAACAGACCTGCCCAGTCGATGAAATTGTCTCTATGCACTCTTGAGAGAGGTGGGCTCGCATCGCCACGAGTCGAAACACACGCCCAGATATGTTATAGTCTGACTCGGGATAAACACGCTCTTCTGCACATTCACACGCAGTCCCAGCTTATCCGGATGGCGAAGCAGTGTTTCCACGTGACTGATTAGCACATCCCTTGAGTGAGCTAAGATCGCCAAGATAATTCAAAATGTGCATTCCGCTCGTTCTGAGGGGAGAAAGCTTTGCGTCCACACACTTTTTTATTATTATTAAAAGTTTAATTAAGTATTCTAAGTTTACTGTACATTTCTCCAATGTAGAAACTAAAAATGACACCACCTTAAAAGTCTTTACACTTTTGATTGAGTAGCCTATTAAACACTTTTTTTCACATAGTTTTCAAACCTAAACTGTTTGAAAATATTGATTTACGAAGAAAACAGATATGTTCCTTCCTAATTCTGAGTATGTGAATTTTTGTGTAGGCTAGTCCACTGGTAGTGTACATAGGAATTTGCTTTAAATCTAATTTACTCTTTCCCCACCATCCATGTTTTCGGTATACGGTAGGGGACGCTATTATACATCTTCTAGTACAGAATATCCAGATCAAAACACAGGTGAAGAGGAAGCAGAAAAAAAGTGATAGAAGATTGCTTACACACATGCAAATTAATGCTATCATCAAACATTAAACAGCATATAAATCAAAGCTGCCTGATGTTACATAATAAATAGTCGAACTCATGTAGAGGAAACAGTTGTGAAGTCTGAACTCTCGGTTGATTAAACCAAACCTTGCTTGCTGGAGGTATTCTGGTTTCAAAAACACGTTCTGGAGTAAGTCCATCCAACTCAGAGTATGTTAATGGTTAACACACCAGACATTCTCAACAGAGCGACGAATCAACGAGTCACCATGGAAATGGACACTAAGAAAAAGCGTGCCATACTACTTATTTCTTCTTCTTTTGTTAAATGCTGAGTGCATATTGCTACCAATAATGTTTTAATCTTTTCGTTTAATAATTTTTAATCACTGTGAATAAGAACTATATTGTTTGTTTGATGCTAATTATATAATAAAGGCAAGGCAAGGCAAGGCAAGTTTATTTATATAGCACATTTCATACACAGTGGTAATTCAAAGTGCTTTACATAGAAGAAATTTAAAATAATCAAAAGAAATATGAATAATTAAAACAGTTTAGAATAAAGAAATTAAAATAATCAACAGAAATAAGAATAATTAAAACAGTTTAGAATAAAAAATTAAATAAAATACAGTTCAAACAGTCGGACACATACAGTGGTACAGTGCTCATTCAGTAAATGCAAAGCTAAACAGATGTGTTTTCAGTCTGGATTTGAATGTGACTACTGTAGGAGCACATCTGATCTCTTCTGGAAGCTGGTTCCAGCTGCGGCTGGCATAGTAGCTAAAAGCGGACTCTCCTTGTTTAGAGTGAACCCTTGGTATTTCTAGCTGACGTGATCCTAATGATCTGAGTGATCTGTTGGGTTTATATTCAGTGAGCATATCTGCAATATATTGAGGTCCTAGGCCATTGAATGATTTATATACCAGTAATAATACTTTAAAATCAATCCTAAATGTAACTGGGAGCCAGTGTAAAGACCTGAGGACTGGTGTGATGTGTTCATATTTTCTTGTTCTGCTCAGAATCCTGGCAGCAGCGTTCTGTATGAGCTGCAACTGTCTTATGGTCTTTTTGGGAAGGCCAGTGAGGAGTCCATTACAGTAATCCACCCTGCTGGTGATGAAAGCATGCACTAGTTTCTCTAAGTCTTGACTGGAAACAAAGCATCTAATTCTTGCAATATTTTTCAGATGGTAATATGCTGATTTAGTTATTGCTTTGACATGACTACTGAAACTAAGGTCTGATTCTAGAGACACACCAAGATTCCTGACTTGATTTTTAGTTGTTAGACCCCTAGAGTGAAGGTATGCATTCACCTTGAGAACTTCATCTTTGTTTCCAAACGCAATGACTTCAGTTTTCTCTTTGTTTAACTGGAGGAAATTTTGGCACATCCAATTGTTTACTTCATCAATGCATTGGCACAGGGAGTCAATGGGGCTGTAGTCGTTAGGCGATAGGGCTAAGTAGAGCTGTGTGTCATCTGCATAGCTGTGGTAAGAGATTTGGTTCTTTCTCATTATTTGGCTCATTGGGAGCATGTACAGGTTGAATAGGAGTGGCGCAAGAATTGAGCCTTGAGGGACTCCGCATGTCATGGACGTCCACTCAGACTTATGGTCTCCTATACTCACATAGTAACCTCTCCCTTCTAGGTATGACCTGAACCATTTTAGGACTATCCCAGAAAGCCCCACCCAATTTTCCAGCCTGTCAAGAAGTATGTTGTGATCGACAGTGTCAAATGCAGCACTGAGGTCGAGTAGTACCAGCACTGATAATTTGCCTTTATCAGTATTTAAGCGAATATCGTTTATTATCTTTATGAGCGCTGTCTCTGTGCTGTGATGCGATCGGAAACCAGATTGAAAATTGTCAAAGTATCCATTCGAGCTTAAGAATTTGTTCAGCTGATTGAAGACAACTTTTTCAATGACCTTGCCTATGAAAGGAAGATTTGAGATCGGTCTATAGTTGCTTAATATAGTCTTATCCAGATTACTCTTTTTTAGGAGGGGTTTGACAACTGCAGTTTTCAGGGAGTTTGGAAAAGTCCCAGAGAGAAGTGAGGCATTAACCACTTCTAGAAGATCTGCTTTTAAGCTGTTTAACACACTTTTGAAGAAAGATGTGGGAAGTGCGTCAAGGGCGCAGGTTGATGTTTTAAGGTGCTGTACGGTTTCTTCAAAAATTTTGCAATCAATTTCTTTAAAATCAGACATAGTAACTACTTTCTCAGGTTGTGGTCTGATCTGTCTGACCCCAGTGCAATTCAAGGATGTGCTGATCACCTTTCTGATATTATTAATTTTCTCAGAGAAGAAGCAAGCAAACTCCCTGCACTTGCTGTCTGAGAGCATTTCACTGGGAATCTGGCTTGGGGGGTTTGTCAGTCTCTCTACAGTAGCAAAAAGAGTGCGTGTGTTGTTTAAGTTGCTGTTTATAATATTTGAGAAGAAAGTCTGTCTAGCTTTGCCTAGTTCCAAATTGAAAGCATGAATGCTGTCTTTGTAGATGTTATAATGGACTACAAGTTTTGTCTTCCGCCACATGCGCTCTGTTTTTCTGCATTTTCTTTTCATATTTTGCACTGCTGTTGAGTTTCTCCAAGGTGCTTTTTGTCTACCACTCTTCCTGACTTTCACAGGAGCAATATCATCAATTACACCTTTAACTTTTGAGTTAAAAGAATCAAGGAGAAAATCAACAGAGTCAGCAGATATGCTTGGTGTTAAAGATATAGCCTTCATAAATAGCACACTAGTGTTCTCATTTAAGCATCTCTTCTTGACAGACACAGACCTAGCTTCAATTGCAGGAGAGATCAATATATCAAAGAAAATACAGAAATGATCAGACAGTGCTACATCCTTAATAACAATTGATGAAATGTTTAGACCCTTGCTGATAAGTAAATCTAGAGTGTGTCCACGATTGTGTGTCGGTCCATGTACATGCTGAAACAGATCAAAAGTTTTTAAAACAGTTTTGATTTCTTTTGCCATATTGGTTTCTGCATTATCTATGTGAATGTTAAAATCTCCAGCAATAGCAAAACAGTCAAACTCTGAGGAAATTGTTGATAGCAGTTCTGTAAAGTCCTCAGCAAAGGCTGAAGAGTATTTTGGAGGCCTGTAAACAATGATTAGTAAAATGCGTGGAGCACCTTTTAACACAATACCCAGATATTCGAAAGACGGGTAATTACCAAATGATATTTGCTTACATTGATAGACATCTTTAAAGAGAGCAGCTATACCCCCTCCTTTCCTACCCGCTCTGCAGACACTCATGAAAGTAAAGTTAGGAGGGGATGTTTCATTGAGGATTGTTGCACTGCAGCTGTCTTCTAGCCAAGTTTCATTTAGAAACATAAAATCCAGGTTGTATGTGGTTATTAAGTCGTTGACTAGAAGTGATTTGTTTTTAAGTGAGCGGATGTTTAAAAGTGCTAACTTAACAGTCTTACTTTCTGTCCCCACAGCAGTCTTAGTTTGGCGTGTAATAGGCACCAGATTAGATGGGTTTGCTGTACGGCTTTTGAAGGCCTTAGACTTTCTATCATGTAATCGAACAGCAATGGAGAAAGATACAGGCACACTGGGTTCCCGCTTGTTCTGTAAACATTTGAGAAAGTTACTGTTATCATAGCGGGGACCCGACACATATCACTGAGAGCTGGTATCAGTTGTTTTGGGTTCACCTCGAGCCGATGGAGGAGGGTGTGGGCCCTGGCGTTGTGGCAGAGGCCGAAGAGCTCTCACAGGAGGAGGAGGGCGAGCTGGGCCCGCAGGCTTTGGTGGTTTTGGGGCCTGACGTTTTTTGGTTGATATCTGCGGGCTTGCAGATAGTTTGGTTCCAGCAAACACTAGTTTTTCCATTTTCTCTGAGAAGCACAGAAGATGTTGTGGAGATGCTGGAGAGAGGGAAAGCGTGTCTGGGGAGAGGGGCTGTTTCTCTGGTGTTATCAGAGGCTGTAATGTGCTGTCCTGGTTTTCCAGAAAGTTGTCCTTGGGTGCTGAATCTTGGAGCGGTTCTAGTATGTCACAATCTGTCTGTGGTGAGCTCTGTGGGGAGGGCTCAGCTAAGATTGTGTCCGTGAGCAGAAGTTGTTGTGGCTGAGTGGTGTTATCATTGTCCTTGTGTGACGTGTCAACCGCATGTCCATCCAGGTGCTGAAGTGAAGTCCTGTGGTCATTCATACTGTGTCCAGGTGTGTGTGTGCCATTCAGGTTGAGTGGATTGGCACACACTGCTGAAGGATGAGTGAGGGAGAAGTGGATATTGTCCTTTAGCACTCTTGAACCAAGTTTGTTTGGGTGGTGGCCATCCTGTTGAAACAGTGGCCTCTGACTCCAGAAAAGATTAAAGTTGTCAATGAAGTTTACTCCTTTTATATTGCAGGTTTTTTGGAGCCATGTATTTAGCCCAAGCAACCGTGAAAACCTGTTTGTTCCTCTTGCTGGGAGTGGTCCGCTGATGAATGTTTGAACTTTCAGTCTTTTAAGTGTTTCAAAAAGTTCATTGAAATCCTTCTTAAGGAGTTCTGACTGCTCTTTATGAATATCATTTTTCCCCACATGAATGATGAGTCGATTTGCAGTTTTATGTTTCATCAGAATGTTCTCAAGTTCCCTGTTTACATCAGAAGTTGTTGCTTGTGGAAGGCAGCATGTTGTTGTATCCCTGCTGCTAATGTTTCTGATTATAGAGTCTCCCACTATCAGAGTCCTGGGCTCGGCTGCGCTCTGAGCTGAGAGCCGCTGTCTGCTCGACCTTGGGCGCCCGTTAGCATCAGTGTTAGCTACTGGCTGATTCAGTCTGTGTTCGATCACATTCATCACATTTGGGAATTCCTCATTTACATTCATTAATACTTCAAATCTGTTCTCAAGATGTATAGGCGGTGGTAGGAGATCAGTGTTTGCAATCCTTGTCATAGCCGTATCTGGGGTAGAGGATGCTATTGCGGCAATATGTGATACTCGTGACAATCTGATGTCTCGAGTGCCTTTGGGTCTCGCTCCCTGTTTGTGCCACCGATATGTAAGTCGATCGGTTTGTTTCTCTACACTCAGTATGGCCTGTCGAGGAGTACTAGATTCAGGGGACTCACCGGCTGTATGCTGAGGTCCATGATGAAGCTCTGTTGTGTGTTCCGTCTGGCTTGGTGGTCCCACAAATAACTTTGTTTCAAGAACTACAATCCTTTGTAAAAGTCTGTGGCAGTTAGTGCAGCAAGTAGATTCCAGAAGAGGCATTTTCTCTTATCCTATTGAATGCAGGCTGTTGTGTTTTCTCTTCCCCGGAATGTAAGCTTTCAGTGGGAGGCTGGTCGGAAAAAATAATTCAGCTTTTTTGTTGTAATCCAAGCGTTTGAGCACTGTGCCGATTTGCTGAAGTTAAAATTAGGTGATAAAAGGAGATAAAATATAAAAATATAAAAGTGATAGAGCAAAAAATATGAAAGCGATAGAGCAAAGCGCGGAGCAGTGAGCAGGAGCGTCCGAACAGTAGCAGAGCAGGAAGTATATGAATAAAAAGATATAAAATAAAAAGAAAGTAAAATAAAATAAAAATTTTTATAAAAATTTTTATTATAAAAATCTTTATAATAAAAAGAAAGACTGATTAAGCTAACAGTCTGTGGTTGTAAAGATAACATGGCTGTATTAGTTTATTTTTTGTTTAGTCATTTTTCTCCACACTGCATGAAAGGTAAGATATATCGGTTACACTTTATTTTTAAGGTGTCATTGTTACCATGTAATTATATATTTACTGAGTAATAATAATTTACAGCATGTACTTACTATAGGGTTAGGGTAGGATTAGGATTTGGTTGAGGGTTAATTGCATTATTTGCATTATTGTAAATGATTTACTGTTATTACTATGATAAGTACATGCAACATATGTACTGTAAAATAAAGGGTTACAGATATATCATATCATATGTGTCTTTTTTTATAGAAATACATTATAGCATAGAAAATGTCCTGTAAAAAAACATCTGAATGCAGATCAATGATGTGTGAGATGAGAATTATAGGCTATAGCTATGTAATAAAATTAACATTAGGCTACCTTGTTTTAATAGTGCTTTTTATATCGATATAACCATATACAGTATATAATTGTCACGTGTCTGTCCTGTCTTTGTGTTGCACATGAGTGTTTGGTTATGTGGGCCATGTGCTCTTGTCATTGTTGGTCCCTCCCCCTTGTTATCTGATCGTTGGTTTATTTGTCCGACCTGTTATCCTCGTTACCCTCCTCATTTGCCTGCCTATTTAATCTACCTGTGTTTGCTGTCCTGTGCTCGTACGTTGTTTATTGTTTCAGTGTTAGTCAGGTGGAGTTTGGTACCGGTCCTGTTTTGCCATGTCTGTGTTGGATTTAGTTTCATTGGATTCTTTTGTTGGTTTGTTTATTTAATGTTTTCTTTATTAAATATCTCATCACTCACTCTACGCTTGAATCCTCTCTTCAATTCTCCACAACTCACCGTGACAGAACGTACGAGCCAATGTGGATTCAGCGGAGCGAACTCTCTCCTGAGGAGAGAGAGAATGGGATTTCTTTGTTCAAATACCTCACCATGTGTGTCCAAAGGAATGAGGAAAGGAAGGCAGCAGAGTCTTCCTCACGGGTTTCATCAGGAATAAAATCCTCATCTCTGGATCTGTCGAGCGTGGGGACTTCATCAATGGTTTTAACCAGCCTCGAGTCTGCAGACATCCGTCAGAAAAGACGGAGGAGGAGAAGGAGATCCACGTCTGCCCAGTCAGAGACTGTTCACGTCAGGTCTGCCCAGCCAGAGAGTGTTCACGTCAGGTCTGCCCAGCCAGAGAGTGTTCACGTCAGGTCTGCCCAGCCAGAGAGTGTTCACGTCCCGTCTGCCCATTCAGATACTGTTCAGGTCCCGTCTGCCCAGCCAGAGAGTGTTCACGTCCCGTCTGCCCAGCGAGAGACTGTCCACGTCCCGTCTGCCCAGCGAGAGACTGTCCACGTCCCGTCTGCCCAGCGAGAGACTGTCCACGTCCCGTCTGCCCAGCGAGAGACTGTCCACGTCCCGAGAGACTGCATAGCGCGAGAATGTTCACGTCCCGTCTGACCAGTCCGAGACCGTTGGCGCTCCGTCGGCCTTCCTGAGCTGGGACTATCTAGAGCGTCTGGCCCGGATTCTGGACATGCCGGTGTTCGGCGTTTCGGGGTTGGAGCCGGTGCCTGTTCCAGAGGCGGAGCCGGTGCCTGTTCCAGAGCCAGAGGTGGAGCCGGAGGCAGAGCCAGAGGCGGAGCCGGAGGCAGAGCCAGTACCTGTTCCAGAGCTGGAACTCATGTCGGTTCCGGACCCAGTGTTTGTGTCTGTGTTTGTATCTGTCCTTGTGACTGTGTCTGTCCTAGTGTCTGTTCCCGAGCCGGTGTCTGTTCCCGAGCCGGAGCCAGTTCCAGTGTCTGTTCCCGAGCCGGAGCCAGTTCCAGTGTCTGTTCCCGAGCCGGAGCCAGTGCCAGTGTCTGTTCCCGAGCCGGAGCCAGTGCCAGTGTCTGTTCCCGAGCCGGTGCCAGTGTCTGTTCCCGAGCCGGTGCCAGTGCCAGTGTCTGTTCCCGAGCCGGAGCCAGTGCCAGTGTCTGTTCCCGAGCCGGAGCCAGTGCCAGTGTCTGTTCCCGAGCCGGAGCCAGTGCCAGTGTCTGCTCCCGAGCCGGAGCCGGAGCCAGTGCCAGTGTCTGTTCCCGAGCCGGAGCCAGTGCCAGTGTCTGTTCCCGAGCCGGAGCCAGTGCCAGTGTCTGTTCCCGAGCCGGAGCCAGTTCCAGTGTCTGCTCCCGAGCCGGAGCCGGAGCCAGTGCCAGTGTCTGTTCCCGAGCCGGAGCCAGTGCCAGTGTCTGTTCCCGAGCCGGAGCCAGTGCCAGTGTCTGTTCCCGAGCCGGAGCCAGTGCCAGTGTCTGTTCCCGAGCCGGAGCCAGTTCCAGTGTCTGCTACCGAGCCGGAGCCGGAGCCAGTGCCAGTGTCTGTTCCCGAGCCGGAGCCAGTGCCAGTGTCTGTTCCCGAGCCGGAGCCAGTGCCAGTGTCTGTTCCCGAGCCGGAGCCAGTTCCAGTGTCTGTTCCCGAGCCGCCCGAGGGATCCTCTCCGCCGTGGCCGCCCGAAGGGTCCTCTCCGCCGTGGCCGCCCGAAGGGTCCTCTCCGCCGTGGCCGCCCCAAGGGTCCTCTCCGCCGTGGCCGCCCGAAGGGTCCTCTCCGCCGTGGCCGCCCGAAGGGTCCTCTCCGCCGTGGCCGCCCGAGGGGTCCTCACCGCCGTGGCCGCCCGAGGGGTCCTCACCGCCGTGGCCGCCCGAGGGGTCCTCACCGCCGTGGCCGCCCGAGGGGCCCTCACCGCCGTGGCCGCCCGAGGGGCCCTCACCGCCCTGGCCGCCCGAGGGGCCCTCACCGCCCTGGCCGCCCGAGGGGTCTTTACCAAGGGGACTTATGGAGCGTCTGGTAGCCGCTCCGTAGGGAGGGGGTAGTGTCACGTGTCTGTCCTGTCTTTGTGTTGCACATGAGTGTTTGGTTATGTGGGCCATGTGCTCTTGTCATTGTTGGTCCCTCCCCCTTGTTATCTGATCGTTGGTTTATTTGTCCCACCTGTTATCCTCGTTACCCTCCTCATTTGCCTGCCTATTTAATCTACCTGTGTTTGCTGTCCTGTGCTTGTTTATTGTTTCAGTGTTAGTCAGGTGGAGTTTGGTACCGGTCCTGTTTTGCCATGTCTGTGTTGGATTTAGTTTCATTGGATTCTTTTGTTGGTTTGTTTATTTCATGTTTTCTTTATTAAATATCTCATCACTCACTCTGCGCTTGAATCCTCTCTTCAATTCTCCACAACTCACCGTGACAATAATATTGTGTGCAATCTGTCACGCCCACTGGAGCCTTATCTATAGGCATCAATCATTGTGCATGCGCTGAACCTCTGGAATAAACTAACTCCAGAGCAGCTCATGTTCAGAGAGTTGGTTTATGGCTACTTACCCTGAAAGTTACCATCGTTTTTGGAACCGAAAGTTGAGGTTATCCACTTACTTACCCTTAAACATACCCAAGTATGTCACATAACCTGCTTTCTGAAATACATAGTCTTTGACAAAAAATTTCTCAGCTTTTTGTTTAAAGTGTTGATAAAAAAGGATGCATGAAATTAGAATAAAATGTTTTTAAAATTGAAAGAGTTTAAGTACAGTTAAAGGTAAATTTCAAGTAGCCTATAAAAAAATTAATGAATACCTAAGAACATTACTTATAGTCAACTATTTATTTATTATTTTTGCACTTTAAGTGATGTTATGTTTATTTAAAGAAAACAAGTATGCTTGAAGTATAAAACTACTAAACTAGTAGTTTACTGAGAGTATATTTCAAAGTGTACTTTCATAAACTAAAAAATGTGCTACAAGTATTTGAATAGTAAACTATAAGTTCACTTGTAGTATTTGCTGTACAATGAAACACTTCGTTGTAAAGTTGTGTAGGGGTGAGCAGGATACAACCTAACGCAGGGTTAGTTCCACACATGCCAGCTTTATGAAACTTAGTGTATTTACTAGCTGTCATATAAGAATTGCTCCAAAATTTTAATTTGGACGATATCATTGAACATTTATTCACCCATAGCAAATTTCTTACACAAGTACATTTTTCATCAATATATATATATATATATATATTTTTTGTTTATTTAAAACTAGACAAATCTGATATTATATTAATCTTATATCTGTTATTTAACAGTTCAGATAGTTCTTCAATGCTGATCTAACCAGCAGAAAAAAACTAGCCGGGTTTGAATCCTAGTTGCAGGTGAGGCACGCTGTAACTGTGTTACAATGAGCCCTAGAACTGCTATTCTATTCTATACTTTAATATAACTACTTTTCTATTGAGAAACAATGAGAAAAGGGTGAATAAAGACAGTCAATGTTATAAGAGTCAATGTTCAGAAATTATTCATTATTATTATTATTATGTTTTGAACTATGCTGTATATCTGTGTTTTGTGGTGTATTTGTTGTCAAACTTATAAATGACTTTATTTTTAATTATTAAAAATTATTTTATTCTTTTATATGAAAAAGTTAATAATTGTATTTTATTGAGACATTTTTTTTACTTTGTTTAATCTGTCATATCTATACAGTATACACTGTATTAATGAAACAAAACCACATAATTGTACTAGACATGTGTGACATTTTATAGCCTACTTATATACACTAAAGTAAGTATACTTTTATATACTAAAAAGTGGGCCAATTTAGTCCCAAGTAGTATTGAAACAGCACACTTACAAGTATACTTATAGTACATTGATATTAGTAAGTATACTTACAAGTATACTTGATCTTTACTTCAGTATACACTTAATAAAACTTAACTTTAATATACTTATTTTTGGTAAGGGGCATGGAAAGTCCCTAGCTGTAATGAAATTCATTTATATAACCTAGCATATTCTATTAAATTAGAATTAGAAATTTACAAACAAAAGACCCATTCAAAATGAATGGTAGACCGAGAATAGCTGTCAGACTCTTTAATCCAGTGAATATTTCTAAATGTAGGTGCTTGAACTCGGTTCTTAAAACAGAGAAAACTCATTTGTTACAGAAATATTTGACATCTTATCTGTGTGACAACTAGTCAGTGTCTCTTTGCTTTTGCCTTTAAAAAGTCAGTTCAACCAAGTGTAGGCTATAAAATAAACTTTCCAGTGGTGACAGATATGTTTTGCACAGTTTGACTTTTAAATTATACAATTTGTAGGCCTATTAAAATATCTTAAAAGTAAACATCGGCTTAGGCTACTATTAAAATGATTGTAGTTGTGACTTAATATGAATTATCCATGTAAAAAAAACAAAAAAAACTCACCTGTACGCTTCATCGTCCCACAATATTCACTTATTCATGAGATATGCGTGACTACCACGGTCTATCGGTTTTCTAAAACGATACCATTCAAGGCGACGTTTCCAGTCCAGTTTAATGAGGAAAGACTGTGATCAAATTCCTTCAGAGGCTCAGAGAGGGCGGGTTACATACACACGTGCCTTTTTGGAACTAGTAGAGTAGCCTAATTCGCAAATTCCATTGAGTGCGTTCCTGGCTGTGTTGATCCGCTTCAGTGCGGGCTCGGCAAAAGTGCGCATCGAGCGCGCATATAAACCGCAAGCGAGCGATCGCGAGCATCCTTCTGAAACCTAAATGACAAATGGGACACCCTACCTACGGTCTCTTGGACTTAACGGCCATTGTAAATCCACAAGACCGAAAGTGCATAATATGAAGTTTGCCATTTGGGACAGAGCCGTATACGAAGATATGACATAAAATTAAGCCAGCGTTCTCAAATCAGTACGAGGCTTATTCCATCCCCTGCTAAAATCAGGACTGATCTGTAGGCGCAATTTTAACTAGGCTACAAAGGTGAACGCAGTCATCAAACCATAGCTGTAAAATCTATACTCCAATGGCCGTTTGAGAAGAGAACTTTGGCAGAAAAACTAAAGGTAAAAGAGCAGCGCTCAGACCAACTCAGACTGGGCAGGGCTCAGACTAAACCGACCGCCTGCTAGCGGCCTCCTGTCACCAAGGTCATATAATTCCCATCACATAGAGCCTCTTTCACCTCATATAGTTGAAAGAGGTGATATATAGGTGTCTGTTCCCCAAATTTGGAAATCCAAAAAACGTTACTTTAAATGTTCAGCAAATAAAAAACAGACAGATGAGATGAGCAAAGGATGAAGCTTGGGTTGCTGAATATTCAATCCCTTACTTCAAAATCACTAATAGTTAATGATATGATTACAAACAATAACCAAGATGTGCTGTGTTTGACAGAAACCTGTCTAAAACCAAACGATTACATTAAATTAGTCGAACCCCACAAGATTACAGTTATAAACATGAACCTCGCCTAAAAGGCAAAGGGGAAGGGGTGTTGCTGTAATTTATAGTAATATTTTAAAAACCACGAAATCTAGTTTTAAATATATTTATTTTGAAGTGTTGGTGTTTAATGTAAAAATATATAGTGTAAACGATAAATCACGTTTGAGAATTCTGCTGGCTACTGTATACAGGCCACCAGGCACCATAAAGATTTTATCAAAGAATTTGCGGACATTATATCAGAATTAGTATTGGCTGCAGATAAAGTACTAATTGTTGGTGATTAGGCAAGATATAGGCAAGACAAGTAGTTTGTTTAAGCATGGTTTGTAGGGAATTACAAACCTGCACACGTATATTCAAAAGCACATAACTATATAATCAATTCTTAAAGTCTGTTTAGAGAGAACGTCCTGGTCACTTTTAGTAGGCTATATCTAAAACCCATTTTTAATGCATTTTAACTATACTAATAAATTATTTAAAATATAACAATAATATATTATAAATATATATATTATACTTAAGGTGTATTTCTTTGTCAAAAAAAGTACACTAAAATACATTATTTAAGTGCACTTAGTACACTTCCATAATGTAGCCTACTTAAAGTGCTCTATTTTCGCGCACTAATTTTGTACTTAATATACTAAAAGCTTAACTTTAGTACTTCTTAAGATAAACTTAAGATCAACTAAGTGTACTCAACTGTGCTATTTTGACACACACTGAAGATTAACTAAAATATGCTTTTAACATACTATTTCAGCTTTAACTTTTTTTATTTTGTTATCCCTTTTAGTACAATTGAACCCATCTTTAATGCATTTTTAAATACACTTATAAATTATTTAAAATATAAGAATATATAATATATACAAATCATATTTATGTATTGCTCACATATTTTTAATATAGTAAATAATTTATTTCAAATATATTTTAACTATGTTAATAGTACCTTTATAAAACAATTAAATAATGGTTTATTTAAAAAGTTGTCAAGTACACTATTACTGTGTTATCAGTAGCATTTTCTGCCTCATTTATGCTAAAATTATACTTGATAAAATTATATTTGACAAAAGTAACAGTAAATGTAATTCATGTAAATGTAAACACCCATAGTTTAAAAGGATACCACACAATACAGCACAGGTAGGCTATGTACAAACAAACAGCATCTCTTTCTTGAAAAACACTTTAATTTTTTTGAGACGTTATTCACACACAAGTCCAAACAGACCTTTAGTAGGGGAAAAAAGAACACAAGTGGCAAGCTTAAACTAAAATTATTAAACTACAGCACTTAAATATGAATAAAACACGATTTTCTTTTCTTTTTTAAATTTTACAATCCTTTCCCAAACAAACCTTAGAAAAAAAAACAAAAAAAAACAACCAACAGCAACAACAACAAAAAATTGTGACACAAACCCGTGTGTGACCCGACACAAACCGTTATTTCGTTATTGCATTTTCTAACAAGGGTAATAAAGGCAAATATTGGCTAAGAGACCCTTTTCACAGTCTGTGTGTCATCTGATCTGTAATGTAAAGGATGGCTACATTCATTAAGAATTCCGTTAATCTTCGAAAGAAAAACTGAGATATTGTAATGAAACCCGAGAGATTTATATCCCTCTGATAAAAGATTCACCAAAGCTGTTCACATTTGAAAAAGTTAATCAGTTAATCGCAAAAAACATCACCTACTCCATATGAATCGCGTGGTTTCCTCCAAGTCCTCTAAAGAAACACGATCGCTCTTATACTTTAACAGTTTAAATGTAGACTTCTAAATCTAATCACATTCAAGGAACATACACACAGCAACTGAAGCTCTGAGTGAAATGAGCTCATAATCATAAGAACCAATCACAGCCGTTCAACGGCTCTGGAACCAATCAGGACTAGTCACAGGTGTTATGCATATTGTTCAAATTTAAACAAGTACAACATCTTTTATGAAAACGTTTAAACATCTTTGGAAAATGTATCTGCGTTTCAGATAATATGATGTTAAAATCCTTGTGGGAATTTCAGTAGTATAAATGTATCATAATGGACAACAGCCTTTTAATAGCCTTTAATCAAGTAAAAGTGAACAATATTAATTTTAAGTAGGCTTATTGCAATGCTTAATAATAGTTGACAAATGTTTATAATACATTATAAGTTGGTACATTATAAATGTAATTTTCCCCCCAAAATATTACAATTATAAATATATAAATATTAAAATATATTGCAGTAGGCCTAAGTGTTTAAAAAAGTACTTTAAGCATACTAAAAGCTTAAGCATTTTGCTATGTTCTTACACAAAGTGCAAGTATGTTTTCTTTAAATACACTAAAACTTCACAAAAATTGTATGATTGTGTTTAGCATATTTCTTAAAAATTTAACTAAGCATATATTTATTAACAAAGTACTTGTAGCTTTTTAGAAATATAGTACAATTATGCTTGTGTTTAGCATATTTCTTAAAAGTATAATTAAGCATATATTTATTACCAATGTACTTTTAGTATATACTTTTTAGAAATATATTCAAATGATAGGCTTGTTTAGCATATTTCTAAAAAAAAGTATAATTAAGCATATATTTATTATCAATGTACTTATAGTGCATTTGTTTGAAATATATTAAAATTATGCTTGTGTTTAGCATATTTCTTAAAAGTATAATTAAGCATATATTTATTACCAATGTACTTATAGTGCATTTGTTAGAAATATATTAAAATTATGCTTGTGTTTAGCATATTTCTTAAGTATAATTAAGCATATATTCAACCCGATCACACTAAATACGTGTCTATATCACGTAGTGTGATTATCGTGTTATTTATACGCGAAAATGAGTTTTTACGTGCATATGATACGCATGGGTTGTTAAGGGTAGGTTTAGGAGTGGTGTGGGGTGCGTGTGTATTATACGTTTGGGTAGAATTAGTGGTGTTGGGTGTGTGTGTATTACACGCAAAAAAGTGCGTATCAAATGCACGCGAAAACTGCGTATCACATGCACGTAAAAACTAATTTTCGCGTATAAATAACACGATAAACACACTACGTGATATAGACACGTATTTACGTGAGAATAGACTGATATATTTATTATCAATGTACTTATAGTGCATTTGTTTGAAATATGTTAAAATTATGCTTGTGTTTAACATATTTCTTAAAAGTATAATTAAGCATATATTTATTACCAATGTACTTATAGTGCATTTGTTAGAAATATATTAAAATTATGCTTGTGTTTAGCATATTTCTTAAAAGTATAATTAAGCATATATTTATTATCAATGTACTTCTAGTGCATGTGTTAGAAATATATAAAAATTATGCTTGTGTTTAGCATATTTCTTAAAAGTATAATTAAGCATATATTTATTACCAATGTACTTATAGTGCATTTGTTAGAAATATATTAAAATTATGCTTGTGTTCAGCATATTTCTTAAAAGTATAATTAAGCATATATTTATTACCAATGTACTTATAGTGCATTTGTTTGAATATATATTAAAATTATGCTTGTGTTTAGCATATTTCTTAAAAGTGTAATTAAGCATATATTTATTACCAATGTACTTCTAGTATACTTGTTAGAAATATATAAAAATGCAAAAAAATTGCGCTAAAAATACATTTAAAATATCAATGGTATTTAATATACTTTCGCAATTACACTTAAGTACTACTTAAGTAAAAATATACTTTTAATTAGTGTATTTATAGTGCATAATTTTTACAGTTTTCTTTAGCACAAAAAGTAAGAATGTACTACAAATATACTTTCTTGTATTTAAGTGGTTTTTTAGTGCACTTAAGTACACTTTTTTCACCTGGGCAAGGAGGTAACATGTGGAAATACACATATGAACTGGGTGGATGACCATGCAGAACAACATATGGAATGTCACTGAGGTGGCTCCAGCCTATGACAGGGGGAAGACTCAACCAGACAGTGACGGCAGAGCAAGCTCTGCCAAGGGAAGACACGGGCTCGCCGCAGTGAGCCGTACCAGGGAAGAATACACATATGGGACCATCCCATTGTGTATGGGATCACAACATATGGACCCAGCCTAACACAAGTTCCACCAGTGCATATGAGTTTTAGGCCTGGCTTCGGACGTTCCGCCACGTCCGTAGCCGAAGGGTATGGAGGAACTCGACAGGGTTCAGTTAAGGAGAACTCTACTGGAGCATGAATTTCGCACGTATCCAGTCCATAGGAGGGGAATGGCGCAGCAAGCTGACACTTCGAACCGGGCTCACAGTGAAACTGGCTTCATAAGAAGGGAGCCCACGAGAAGCAGCGGTTCGACTACAGGTGTCGTCCAACCCCCACTCTAAAATATCTGTCAGCGAAGCACTCTATGTCAACGCCTAGGCGGAAGCACACACTCACTTCAGAGGAGCTCACCATCTAAGTGGATTCGTGCATCTCGGAATTCTCACCAAGATGAAGGCTACCACTAATTTTAGTGGGCTGACCTCGCTTGGAAACAGCCTTCCCTTTTCTGCTGATTTCCTTAACAGACAAGAGCTGGTCTGAGGTCCTAAGCTTAAGCTCTGTGCACATATAACCGCAATGAAGCGGACGGAGAGAGAAGCCAGGGCTGGGTCTGCCTCTTCCAGGCAGCGCTTGCAGGCTCACTACCTGGTCCCACCTTTAGGGAGAGGTAGGAACCTTGGGCACATATCCAGGCCGGGGTCTCAGCTTGTGAGAGTTAGCCAGCCCGAATTCCAGGCACAACTCATTGACCGAAAGCGAGCAAGTCCCTACCCTCTAGTAAAAACCAGGCGAGCAGGAGAACTGTTTCTTAAAACAGAATTTTTAACTCACTGCCTGCAGTGCAGTAGCACCAGAGATAAGGCCCAAGAGGATAAAGAGGGGCGCAAGGGGATTAATTTCCCTTGCTCCCCAAAGGAACATGACGATCAGGACGTGCTTCCCATGCCACTGCATCATGATGTGCGTAAAAAATAGAGGCAACATCATTTTGAGGGTGGAGGGCACAGCCCTCACTCCAACCCATCTTGCAGGAAAGAGAGCACTGAAATGACCGAACACTTTCAGGATCTCCTCGCGGAGAGAAGACTCACTCAACAAATAGGTTCCACTTCTATTTGGCGTAAGCACAACATCCTATTCAGGGGGGCTCTCGCAGAAGTGATGGTGACTACCACATAATCCTGTGGTAGCTACCTGAACCACCGCGTCCAAATTTAGGACCGACCTGAAATCCTCCAGAGGTCCGAACACGGGTGCCATCGTGCCCCGTCCCTGAGAATGTTTTCAGGGGAAGTCAGGAAGGGCTGTCGAGGGGAGAAATAGGTCTGGTTGGGCCAATAAGGGGCAACTATCAAGACCTGCTCCACTCCTGACCTAGCACATATACATATGGAGGAAGCCAAGTGGCTGCATCTACTATATGCCCCAGGAGCCTCTAAAGAGCACTAACCATCCACACACTCATCTTTTCTTAGAGATGCGGTGGTCAAATCCATCTCCAAGCTAGAAAAGAGATCCTCAGTCTGTGGACGAGTTTACTCTTTCCCAGTTGACCTGAGGACCCAACTGGCTATGAGCACTTGAAGGGTAGGACTTGTACTGATACTACACACCCCTCGGACGCACAAACACAGGATGGCCTGTGGTGCGGAAGGATAGTGATCTGTCTCTCAGGTCGAAAGCTGCAGACCAATCTTGGGGACGGAGCATTTGGAAATGCATCTTAACAAATTAACACAGGACAAAGATGGTAATGATCCACCTCTCTAGGGTACAATGAAGTACAGGCTCATAGAAGCCTCCCTTCATATCAGCTGGAGGAAGAGGCTACATCGTGTCCTTCGAAGGATGTGATTGGCGCACACAAGACAGGAGCAGTGCTCAATACTTAGGTGTGACAAAAGTCACTCATTTAGGAACATATTTGACGAGCAGGCGGAGGAACTGCCACCGGCGGCGGGGTAAAGGCAGCAGCGGGCCGCCACTGCAGGATGTGCCGGATGACCTCTGTCCGGAACCGAACCTTGTCCGCATCCGCCATATCAACCAGGCTGAGCCAACAATGGCGCTCCTGAACCACTAATGTGGACATCGCCAGACCAATCGCGCACGCCACGACACCCATGCCCTGGAGGGCGAGGTCGGATGCAGTGTGGTGCTCACCTATGAGCGCACGGTCTGGTCTACCCTTGTGCATGTCCATGAGTGCCCTGGCCTGATAGACCTGTAGCAACGTCAGGGCACACAAAGAGGAGGCGGCTTGCCCACAGGCTTTGTAAGTCTTGCCCGTAGGAACGGACGAAAACTCACAGGCCTTAGGGGGGAGACGAGAATCAGAGATTCAACTTGATTTCAAAGTTAGTTTTAATGTAATTTAAGTTGAAATGATTTGTACAGCCAATCAATTATACTTAATTTAAAAAAGCAACAGAAGTTAAGTTGAAATAAGTGGACATTTTTTACAGTATACTTTTTTAGGTGATTTGTTGGTTTTTGCTGTTTTGAAACTTTGAACTTTAAACAGTGCTGTTATATGTTTTCCTGGTAATTTGCCTGCAGTTTTCATACTCTACGCTTTGCCCTCCCTGTTTTATGAAGGCCCAGCCCCTTGAACATGTCTGGGCTCGCCCCTGACTGAGACTAGCTGTTTTCACATTCCTGTGTCAGACTGAATAGGGTTTTTGCCAGTTTTGACAAGATAAAGTAACTTAAAAGTAAGTAAAAGTTATTGTTTTTACATTTCTAATGTTTTTGTAATTTTTTAATTTTTTTACAGTCATTGTGCCATAATCATTCATACGTTTACTTCTGTTTTTCTTTAAAACTTACGATTATTATGTCAGTGCAATAACTTTGATGTATCTGAGGAATCTGTTTTGATTCAATCTAAAAGTATTTTGGAGGGTTTATAAGAAAAGTTGGCCTCTGCTTTAGTTATATATGCTTTAGTACCTGTTATATAAGCTTTTAAATACTAAAGACACAAAGTGTGCAAAGGCTGGAAAGGATTACCAGGACAAAGTCAACAAAGTCTAGATTACTCCATATAAAATGTTTAGGTATGAAGGGAAACATGATTTTTAGCTGATGATGTGCTGTAAATGCTGTGGCAAGCTCAAAATGAAAGGAGATTTCTCAATGAGCTTCCTGGTTGTGGTTTTCTGCTTCATTCGATTGCGAAAGTAACTTTGGTTTACTGGGTTTCTTTTCGAGAGACAAGGTAGTCTCATTTTAACATGCAGAATTGAAGTAGTTTTCAATGATACTTAACTTTCTTCAATTATTTTATGGTAGTATACCTTTCATTGGAAACATTTATAATGACAAGAAAAGTGGTTCTAACAGGAACAAGAAAATGGTGCGTACTGATTTGATTTGGTAAGTTTCACTTCTCCTTTCATTATAATGCATATGAGGAATATGCCATAAAACGTTCTCTGAAGTTTGTTTTTCCTGATTGCATCATGTTTCATTTCTTCATTCAGAAGCAACAATGAAAGCCACTAAGCATGTATTTAAAATTTAACCTGCTTTGATGCCTGTATAATAAAACTGTAAAACCTTTGCACCCTATGAACCTCTGTTAGCTATATAGACTAAAGTTGTCATGAGTCATGTGAGCTGTTGAAAAGCAAAGGAGAAGTAGGTTTAAAGGTAATCTGATAAACATTTGATATCTGAAAAAAAAGTCTAGTTATTTTCACTTAGAGGGGACTAGATCTAGTTGTCATGGGGAAATTATCATGATGGATCAGTAACGTGCGCTGAAATCTTGTCATGGCTAGGCTGTGACCTATCAATGTGGCATTTATGTTCATATATTCATTCAGTTAATGTAGCAACCCAGGTTCATATCAGGCATCATCACATCGCTGCCTAGGGCATACAGCAAAGTCAGTCATATGTGAGGCTAATGCACAATCAAATATAATAATCAAATGAATGGACACATCTATCTTATACAGAGCTGCCAACCCTCACGCATTGACCGTTTTCACATGCGCTCACGCCACACATCCATTTCCTCACACATAGAGAAATCGCGAGGCAAAGAGGACACTGACACCGACAGACAAGACAGAGAAGGTTACTTTTGACGTGGAACAAATTCTCAGCTCTCAGATTCTGTCAATATTTTTGGCCGTGGGTTACGACCAATCCTGGATCATCATGCTTTGATTCTGTCCCTTCACAAGCTCCCATTCAAAATATTGGCATTTGCACATTCGCATTCTCAACTATTGCAACGACTGGCTCATACTGGTCTACTCACAAGAGCAGTTGTGCGAACACAGGGACCTGGTACTCCAGCATCTCAGCCACCTGGGGCTTCAGGTCAAATGGGAAAAGAGCAAACTCTCCCCCATCCAGAGGATCTCTTTTCTCTGTATGGAGTTGGACTTGGTTAACCTGACAGCACATCTCACGAACATGCTGAACTGGTTCAAGGGCAGGAGAGCGGTTCCACTGAAATGTTTTGTAGAAGATTCTGGGGCATATGGAATCCACAGTCAACCTCTCAGTTTGCTTCATATGAGATTGCTTCAGCACTGGCTTTATGGCCGAGCCCCGAGATGGGCATGGCAACGTGGCACGTACCAGGTGATAGTCATTCCTGTTGCCAAACTTTCAGCCAATGGTCAGACCTTGCGTTTCTCTGTAGAATGCCTGGAAACTTATTCTAGGGGACTCATGTGTGCACAGAAGTACCCTAGAATAAGTGTCCAGGCATGTTGTTGACTCAACAGATGCCTCCACCACCGGCTGGGGTGCCATGTGCAATGGGCATGCAGCATCTGTCTCCTAGACAGGACCTCGAATGCACTGGCACATCAACTGCCTCAATTTGCTAGCAGTATGGCTTGCTCATGCGCCACTTCAAATTGCTGTTACAAGGCAAGTACATTCTGGTCAGATCGGAAAACACTGCGGCCGTTGCGTACCATCAGGGTGGTCTATGCTCACGTCACAAGTCGCAGCTTGCCCACCATCTCATCCTTTGAAGTCAGAAGCATCTGAGGTTGCTTTGCGGGCAAGCTCAATCGTGCAGCCGACGAGCTCTCATGACAGGCCACACTCCTGGGAGAATGGCGAGTTGGTGACCCACAGACAGTCCAGCTGATTTGGAGACGCTTCAGACACGTCCCATTGCTAGATGTTTTACTCCCTGTCTGGGGGAACCCTCAGCACGGATGCGCTGGCACACAGGTGGGCTAGGGGCCTACGCAAGTATGCTTTTCCTCCAGTGAGCCTTCTCGCAAAGACACTGTGCACGTTTAGGGTGGACGAGGAGCAGGTCTTGCAACCAGACCTGGTTCCCAGAACTAATGATCCGGTTACACTTTACAAAATGGTTCATTAGTTAGCAACATTAGTTAACATGAACTAAGAAGAATCAATACTTCTTCAGCATGTATTAATCTTAGTTAATATCAATTATAACATTTACAAATACATTATTAAAATCAAAGGTTCTATTTGTTAACATTAGTTAATGCACTGTGAACTAACATGAACAAACAACAGCTGTATTTTTAACTAATCTTAACAAAAATGAATAAATACTGTAAAAAATCTATTGCTCATTGTTAGTTCATGTTGGTAAATATTTGTAAACTAATGTTAACTAATGAACCTTATTGTAGTGTTATCAACTTCTATTATTCAATGTTAGGCTGCAGAAACTAGGTCAGCCGGAACTGGGAACACTTCCCCATAACACCTGATGTATTTGTTACATCATAAGAAGAATGGTGTCTACGCTAATTTTAGTCTCTCTGTTTAACCCGAGGCGTAGTCCACCGGATCCTGGCCATATCAGAGAATGTTGAATAGAAGAGAATTGGCACTCTCTGGTTACTTCCGGGCTCTGGACTGGCTGCAGTAGCACGTCTCTGTCCATGCGGGGGCGCTCGCAGGCAAGTGCAGAATGAATGGGTGTCTATGGAGTTTCACCCCCAGAAATCCACTTTTATCAGGATGTAATTTTTTGTCAAGTAATTTGAAAGTTCAAAAGGGGGGGCAAAAATAATACACTCAGCTGTTAAGTTCACTTATCTGTTCTAAAAATCCGTTAAAAAAATTTATGACGTCACTGCCAGTAAACGCCATTTATGCACCTCCCAAAATTCGGAAACAGCGTTTAACCACCTCCAAAGTGCATTTATCCACCTCTAAATTACGTTTATCCACCTCTAAATAGCCTATATAACCTAAGCCAATTTTAATTAAGCTTATTTAGTTTCAAATTGTTCATTATTAGTTTCACAGGTTGTTAAACCTACAACGCATTCTTTCATCAAGATTCCAGAGCTGCCAACCCTCACGTATTGGCTGTGAGACAAACACATTTGATTGGTTTCACACGCTCACACGCCACACCCCCGATTTCTCACGCTGAAGTGTCAACCCGGTCGGTCAAATCCCTGAAAGATGAGTTTATCTATAGATCTACCTGTTGAGCCACTCGTAATCGACTAGTTATAGCGCAAATTAGTTAAAATCTCCCAGAATCTAGACCAAGCGTGCATGCGAGACAGAGACTGTGCTCCAAACCGAGTAGTTCGCGCACGGCAGAGAGGGAAAGCGAGCAAGAGACCTTGCATGTGCAGAAAGCATCCTGATCTATAAACAGGACCCCCGTTGTCGAATGTCCAAACAACCTAACCCACCATAGCAGAATGCTAGCGTGTTCCGGCCTAAAACGTCCCAACCTGTAAGAAATCAAAAGGACATAAGCACTCATTCATTCAACTTTTGGACTATAATCTATATTGAACTTGTGGAATCAACAATAAAATCTACGTTGATTCAACGACAAGCAGGAGAAAAAAAAACACTTTTTAAAAATTACACATTGGAACCTATTTCAGAGTTTGCGTTCTCGAGCCACCAAACACTGTTTTCTGTATTCAGTTAAAACGGTGTTGTGTAAGCGGCCCCTGCGTTAATAACTAATGATCTTTGCAACGGAAGTGAAACAATCAAAAACTAACTTTAGGTGGATAATAACTTTATTCTAGAGCTGCTGTAAAGCCAAAACAATCTCTGTTGCTTTCATTTCCTATTATCACTGTAAAGCTGTATGTTACCAATGATCCTTGTGACAGAGTTTTCCTTACTGCAAGAAGGGCTGGAGCGAAGGCTTTCTCCCTCAAGCCTGAAAGTGTATGTTGCCTCAATCGCTGCACATGCCTGGAATTTGGACCGGCCAACTCACGTAATCTTGAGACTCCGGCCCGGGTACGTGCCCAAGGTTTCCACCTCTTTCTTCAGGGACCAGGTGGTGAACTTGCAAGCTCTGCCCCTGGAGGAGGCAGACACAGCCCTTGTTTCGCCTGTACGTGGACCGAAAGCAGAGCTTCAGGACCACAGAAAAGCTCTTTGTTGTTGTGATTGCCCTACAGGTGATCCCACATGTGTTTTCTTCCACGGAACGGCTTCCCAATCCGCAAGCCTGCGTCTTTCCCTTGGCAGAGCACACTCTTCCGTCTCTGCTGGGTATTGACTTCATGCTAGCTAGGCTGAATCTACCACAGAGACCATCAAATGTAGCACTGCCCGGTTGGCCAGTCCATATGTGTAATCCCCAATTGACACCTCCCTACTGGCAGGATGTGGTCTCCGTAGCATCCTTTTCCCTAGGTACTTTTCCCAGTGTTATCCAATAGTCTCACTGTGTGGTCAACAGCAGCAGTGGTCAATTCTCCCATCCCAGCAGGTGTGGTGGGATCAGGCGGCTCACGCAGTGAGCTGGAAGGGGCAGCAATTGTGGTGTTTTGTTCTGACGCCTGTTGCCACAATTGCTGTTCCACTGCTGAACGGCCAGCACACACCGTCTCTGCTCCTCGGCATAAAGTTTGAAGTGCACATGCGTGCTTCCTTATATATCCGCTTTGTGAGGTGCGTGATGCAAATCTTGCACGTCAATGTGCAGTGGCTTGTTTAGTTTACACTCCAATGTGATTGGGCTCTCAGACAAGATCCCAATTCGTCAGGTTAGTTCTCACGTAGTGAATCCGTCCGCTCCATCAGGGATAGTAACCTAGATGTTCTATAAGGTATTTAGTAATAGTCATGTTTTTTTTTCTCTTTATCTCTTCCATTTTTGTTTAACAAATTGGTTTGTTTAATTCTTACTGTTGACATTATTGCAAATTTCACAGATAAATAATCTGAACTGTATTTGTTTGCTTTAGAGCTTATTTTATATTTAAAAATAAAGCATCTTTCACAAATCAGTCAGTAAACAGTAGATTTACATTGTGACAACTTGACAGCATGCTTCCCCCATCCAAGACACTTAACCTTAGAAATATTTATTTTTTAATTTATTTTATTTCCAGCTGCGATGGACATCATAGAACCAATTCTGGCCATTGCAGAAAAACTGTACGCCCTGTGTGGGGAGGTCCAGGCCAACAAGAAGCGCTGCAAGCGTTTAGCCCACCGCGTGTCCACTCTGGCTAAGATGGTGGAATCTGTGAAGGTTCATGGCTTTGGGACTGAGCCTGAACAGGTTATAAATGGACTTAAACAACTTAAACTCACTCTGGAGTCAGCAGAGAGGGTAGTAAAGAAATACACTTCCTTCAGCTATTTTAAACGTATCACGAAAGCGTATGAACTCGGCGAGGAGTTCAACGGCCTAAATGAAAGGCTGAATGATGCGGCTCAGTTACTTTCTCTAGCGCTTCAGGTCGAGCACAGAGGGAGTATAGAGAAAGTGTTTCAAGAAGCAACGAGGCGACGGGAAGATGAAGAAGACAGGCAGAGTGACTCTCTGGAACTTCGGAATTGTAAGTTATAGGCTACTTAAAGTTATTGTTGTATGGATTTGAATTGGATTAAAATGGCTACTTTGTAGGACACAACTACGTATTATATGGTATACATTTTCCTTCTAATAGTGCTCCAGTCTTTAGCCCAGGAGAGCATCGAAATGAACACGGCAGTTGATGCTGTGCATAAGACAGTTGACCAAACACAAAGAGATGTGCAGGTCATTAAAGACATCCTGGAGTCATGTAAGTACAAACAAGTTGGTCAATAAAACTGTCCACAAAATAGAAAGAGTATATATGTATATGTATATTTATATATCATACAGTGTGTATGTATATATATATATACACATACACACTGTATATCATGAATTCCTTATTCATAAATATGAATGGTTGCTAAACTGAACAGTTTTGTTTGTCATTTGTTGGCAGTAAAACAACCCTGCCTTCATCTGCAGGACATTAGAGAGATTAAACCGGAAGAGCTGACCTATAGTTTCCCTGCTAAACCACTTCTGAAGTGCAGCCATTCTGAACTATACAAAGGGATGTACAACAAGTTCACTGTGGCTATCAAGAGATACTCATGCCCGCTGAACACCAACCCCAGCCCCAGGTAGATGGTAATGGCAGACTCTGATTATGGGAAATTGTTCCTTAATAGTAATAAAATATATTTTGTGGTCAAATGTTATCATGTCATTAAATTTTTCATATGAGTGAGATCAGTCTATAGGGTCTTTCGCACCGGAGGAACCTTTTCATATTTCCAAGAACTATTGGCAGAAGTACGGCGTGTTCGCACCGCAGGAACTATTTAGTTCTAGGAACTCTTTTAGAGGATCTAATTTAGCTACTACTTCACAGTAGGGTCTAAACTAGCACTATAGGAACTATCCGTGATGTTAGTGTACGCGGATTGGCCAAACGCACGCGAAATACCAGCACCCGGCATTTTTAAAAAAGCAGATAATAGCCTATTTATTTACTCCAGAAACTAACTCTACAGACATGGAAAACAGTGATAGATGGGCCTCTTAACCTTTACGCTGAGGAGAAGATTAAACGCAACTTTGAGGGGACCAAGGTAAACATGATAATTTATTTCTGCTCAGATAGCAACACTGGACATCAACCACTAGGCATACGCTAATAACTTTTCATATACTATTTACTTTCTATGTATAACAGGTCTATCTAATAACGTGTTAGACAGATCATAAACTGATGAACACGGATAATGCGAGCACTGTTTGTTTGCTCTGGCTCTGTCGTTCTCAGCACCGTCAAAATAAAAGTCACAACAAAGATTGCGGCTTACATCACTTCAGAGTTCCTACTGGCGGTGAATGCAACCAGGAAACGTTCCTGGGTGAACCATTAGTTCTCGGGGGAACCACTCCGGTGGTTAGTTCCTAGAACTAAGTAACGCCTAGGTGCAAAAGCCCCTCATATGGTTGCAATCATCATCTTGACTGATTAAAAAACTAAAATTTCTTTGTTGTATTTGTTCATTCTCTCCAGTGAGTTGAGGAGTGTCTTTAACAAGGAGGTGGAGACCATGAAGCGCTTTGAGTCACCCAATATCTTAAGAATGTTTGGTATCTGTGTCCAGGATGAGAATGGTAAGCTAATCTAATTAAAAAATATTTTCAAAGATTGAACTTTTGAGTTAATCACATCTGATTGTCATTGTTTTCTTACAGGACCAAATCCAAGTTACTTGATAGTCATGGAATACTGTGAGAAGGGTAGTCTTCGACAAGTCCTGGACAGTGATAGCAATCTGCCCTGGGACAGAAAGACTCAAATGTGTCTGGATGCAGCACAGGGGCTCTACAGGTACAAATCTAGTTAATTTATTCTCATTTATGTCTCTTGACTAAAAACAGAGTTTTTAAATACTATAGTGAAGGAACTCAATCACATTATGTGGTAATCCTTTGCACAATACAGATTGCATCAGTCAGAAGAAAAGTTTAAAGTGCATGGTTCAATCAGAAGTTGCAGTTTTCTAGTGGCAGCTGGCTACAGAGTGAAGGTAATTTACTTCCATTTACTTCCAATATTTCCATAATTTAACCACAACGTGTTTTCGTTAAACACAACTCGCATCCCACTTTAACCCTGGATTTAACCTAAGACTGCCATTACCATCTAACTGGGACTGGGATTGGTGCTCAGTGGGCATGAGTATCTCTTGTTAGCCAGAGTGAACTCGTTGTATGTACTTTATATCGTTTGGAATGGCTGCTCTTCGGAAGGGGTTTAACAGGGAAACTTTAAAGGTGCCATATGTAAAAATTGAGGTAAAAATATCCAAAAAATGAGCTACACGTATCAAAAGAATGAGAAGAAATAAGTGCAATGATGTCATTAAAAAAATTACAAGTTATAGTGCCAGTGATGGAGTACTCGAGTCCTATACTCGGACTCGAGTCCGACACGAGTCCTTATTCTCTGGACTCGAGTCCGACTGGAGACTCCATTCTCTGGACTCGTGACTCGACTTGGACTCGCGGACTGATGACTAGTACTTGGACTCGGACTCGAGAATATATAAAATCGGACTTGAGCATTCATTAAATGAATGACGTTGTTTCTGACTAAATAGGTTATAAAAATTTGATATAAGATGTTACACTTTTCCTGTTTCGGGGTCCAAGACCGGCCGTGATCTATTTTTTCCCTCACAGACACTGCTAACCGCCCGCTCTCCTTGCTTGACAACACACTCACTGACGTCACTCACTTTACGCTGCATTCTCGTGCATTATTCGCGGGGGAGAGAGATAACGTAACACTCATTTAACACTAGATAAGTTCCTCTACATCTAATCAGCAATTTCGATTTTGGCACGCTTTGCAGCAGCTGAGCTGACCACTAAGGAGCGAATGTACAGTGACGTGACAAAACTGCCAGATTTAAACTGTGCTTTCGTGCTATGGCTGGCGCTGAGCCAAAGTCGGATGTGCTCAGCGCTTAATCCCCTTTATCATAAAATAACACAATTATGTTTATTTTAGCTAACAAACTAGACGGCGACCTTGACTATGTCACACATCGCAACCACTCTTTACCTGCGGTGTTACAACTGCTTATAGCACTGCATTTTCTGTTTTTTTGCCGCAGTTACATTGGGATTTAGTTTGCTTTTCAAAATTTCAAAATAGTTTTTCTTTTACCATATTCGTCAAGAAGAATGCATTTCTCCTCCTCTGTCCAATTAGGCTTTATTTTTTGTTTTCTTTATCCATTCCAGTTGCCTGATCATCCAAAAAATCAATGTTTTGAATAAAGTTAAAAATCAATGAACCTCTTTTATAAATTTTATCAGCTCTTTAAAGGTGCCGAACACGGGACTCGAGACTCGACTCGGACTTGAACTCAGGTAATGGTGACTCGACTTGGACTCGACTCGGACTCTTCTTTGGTGACTCGGACTTGGACTCGGACTCGAACACTGGGACTCGAGACTCGACTCGGACTCGACAGTTGGTGACTACAACACTCTATAGTGCTGCCGAGATATAAACCTGAATTAGCATGCTAAATTACTAGCCCCGGCCCAGCCGGTGTCATAATACCAGTTTCGGGCATGGGAGGCGGTATGCGGGCAACATACATAACCACCAGCCAAACTGCAACACACGAATAACTCGCACGGCTTGTGGGCGTACTTGAACCTGATGTCAATCGTGTAAAGGACAAAAAAGGACTTTGGTACAGCCCACTACTACATTTCAGTTCAGGGAAGAGTTCAAAAAAATTATTGGTCGATATTATGCATGAGGAATAATGATTTCCATTACACGAGAGTAGATGTTAAAACTTCATGCTGATTTGTACTCGGCTTTCGCCAAGATAAGCAACACTAAGACGTAGCTTTACAGTAAACTATGCTTCTCCATCCATTTACTCTTCTTTCCATATGAGGGTGTGACTCCCCTTCTGTCCGGCGTTAACGGCTGCAGTGTACTTGGCGCGTTAGCACACACGACGGCTGCAACTACAGTGTGGTCTCCCTAGTGGACCAACACGACAACCGTCTGGATTGAGCCGAGTAGGGGACATCTCTAGGGTCTTCAAGTGGGCACCTTCCGTCCTCAGTGTTTCGTCGACTAGCCCACGACACCTCAAGAGGGCTCGACAGTGACTCTGGCGTCCCAGAGTCACCCCCCTCCGTCCCCCACTCAACTCAGCCCAGCTTACTGACCTCTACATCCCTCCTGCTGCTGAGACCTAACCACAATCTCACTATCTCTCCGCAACCCAACCATACGCGCCAACCCGATTGACTAAGGCTGTCGAGCCCCACTGGTGCGTTAAAGCAGTTACAGTGGCAACGGTTCCGTATGGCATACCACCTACCGCAAAACACAATATCTGCCCAACCACCCGTCATTCTATACTATACAACCTATACAAATTGAATAGTATACTATACAACCTATACTACACAACCTATACAAATAAACCAACAGACTCTTCAAGTTTTTCAAGAATTCTACGAAACCGTAGCGTGGCGGCCTGTACCTTGCCAGCTAGAATCTTTCCGTCTCAACCACAGCCAGTTGCTGCTCCTTTCTGCTGCTTCAGATAAGTTCTTTACTGTGCGACGCAACTCTTGGCCGCTGAATCCGACGTCTCTGAGGAACCGGGTTGTAGAGTGTGCCACAAAACCTCGACAACCCACTTCCACTGGATAAACCTGGACTCTCCATCCTCGCTGTTCTGCTTCAGTGGCCAAATGAGCATACCGCAGTTTCTTCCTCTCATATGCCTCATCTACAGCATCCTCCCATGGCACTGTCAACTCTATCAGTTGAACAATGCGTGCTGATCCAGACCACAAAACAATGTCTGGTCGTAGGTTAGTGGTGGCAATCTCAGGTGGAAAAATAAGCCGTTGATCAAGATCAGCCAGCATCTTCCAGTCCCTAGCAGCTTCCAGTTGTCCTGGCCGAGAATTGGTGTTAACACCTTTTCTTGGTGGTTGCTCGCCTGGGCGGAGGAATGTTGTCTTCTGCGTGTAATGTTTTGCTAGAACATGCGGCAACTTATTGGTCATACTACGCTTGCCTTCCAATGCTAAAGCCAAACATCTCAGTACTTGGTCATGGCGCCAAGTAAACCGACCTTGGCTAAGAGCCACCTTACATCCTGTCAAAATGTGCCTTAATGTGGCAGGTGATGAACACAAAGGACAAGAGGGATCCTCTCCTACCCAGAGGTTTAGGTTCTGCGGTGATGGGAGAACATCATATGTTGACCTAATAAGGAAACTGATCCTACTCTCTTCCATTGACCAAAGGTCTTGCCAGCCCATTTTGCGTTGTTCCACACTCTCCCATCTCATCCACTCTCCCTGCTTAGCCTGGGAAATGGCCTTTATACTCCTCATCCTCTCCTCCTGCTTTCGCACCTCGTTGACTACCAGCTTCCTCCTTTGAGCTGGGCCTGCCTTGTGCCATTTAGGAGGAGCTAAACTGAGCCCAAAACCCCCTCTTCCATGCTGTACCTGTCCCACGATATCCCCTATTTGAAGGTCAGCCTTTGCCTCTACTACTGATTTCTTTGCTGACCACTTTCTACCAGTTTTTAACACAGGGGCTGCCTCCCTTACACATTTGTCACGTGACTCTACTAATGTCATTTCCAGTCTGACCTTGGCACACTTAAACTCCTCGGTTAAAGCAGAGACTGGCAGCTGCAATATTCCTTTACTATAAAGTAAATACATTTTGGTAAGTTGCAGCATACTGTATCTTTCAACAGTGTTCGTGTTTTTTTTACTATTAGCTAGTAGAGATGATCGGTTCACGTGCGCTAGGCGTGCGTTACATCTCTAATCTCTAAAAATCTCCAAATGCTCCACGGGAAACTGCGGTCTTACTATCGTGTCAATTGATTTGATTAATATGCGCGAGAGAGAGAGAGCAGGACCGCGTTCGTGTTGTTTGAAAACGTGAGAGTGAGAGTGCGCGCGCGCGGCCGGGGCTTGCTCGCTCTCTCTCTCTCTCTCTCTCTCTCTCTCTCTCTCTCTCTCTCTCTCTCTCTCTCTCTCTATGCTCGTAACGCGCCCTGTTAAGCGCAGCGCCAGCAGTCATTCTATTCTACATCCCTCACCGATCAAAATAGGCTTTGGCGGGACAAAGCGGACTATTTGATGGTTTTAGAAGATTAACAACCTGAAACTAAAAAACGGACTAGAGTAGGCCAACTTTCTGGAGGTATACTGCCCCCATCTGGTATGGAATATGTGGAGTATGAATAGATTTTTTGACATAAGGCACCTTTAACCGCTGGATGTACACAATAGCTAGGTAAACAGGTGTTTATCAGCAGGGCTGGAATGTTGTAATGACCAATCAACACCCAGGAAAATAACATTTTAAAATATAAATTGGGGAAATTGGAGAATTCCTAGTCCAGGAATCAGAGGAAAGTTCTTTTTTACAAAATTAATTATTTTTTAGCATAGCATTATTTAACAGTTTTTTAAAGGTTCATACATTAAACGGTACTCAAATCTGTTGTCAACATAATGCAAAATACATAGTTTCCATACAATATTTTAATAATTTGTTAATAATAATTTTAATGTTAATAGTTACTTGATTTCAGTAAAAATGTTGTCTTTGTTATATCTTATTCATATTTTTCTTTTTCTTTATACATAAGAAAATATTGCTTATGTTATAATTTAGAAGGATTCATCATATTTGGGGGTCTTGGACATCAAAAAGTACAAAAATCTTTTAGAGAACTTTAAATGTGCTGGACACTTAACATAACCAAACCTAAACCTAAAGTGAATATTACTTTTTTGGGGTTTCGTCCTAATTTTTATATCATGTGTGTATATGCTCATTTTATTGCTTCTAAAGTTGGGAGGCTTTGAGTTGGCAAGAACAGAAACTTCTCTTCAGAAGAATAAATCCAAAAAGAACAGTGCTTTCCATTACAGCTCTCCACAACAGCTTCAGAATATCAACCATCCTTACGACAAGGCATGTGAGATCTACAGGTACGGCACACTAACTCAAATATCAAATGTGTATCTAATTAAAATAAAGGATGACTGTTACTTACTGTACATGCTCTTTTTAGTTTTGGCATTGTATTGTGGGAAATTGCAACACGAGATGTTCCTTTTAAAGGTGTGTATAACTACAATCAATTTTGATTAAAAAAAAAGCTCTTCTGTTTATCTTTTACATTTTTGTGTTTCCCTAAATATCACTTAAATGTTCTGTGCCTGTGTTTTTAGACTGTTCTTCCCACAGTCAGATCTATCAAAAAGTGTGTATAGAGAAGGTCATGGAGCCACTTCCTACAGATTGTCCCAAACAGCTAAAAGAGCTCATCAATGCATGCCGTTTATTTGAGCCCTTCCAAAGACCAATGGCAGGAGGTATGACCCTATCACACAAATACAGTTACATAAAACAAGTGGAATATCACCTCATCCTTTTATTCTGTGACTAGTAATGCGTAACATTACATGTAGACATAAACAGACTTTTTGGAAGTAGTGAAAAAGCAGCATCACTTTCCCTATGCCATCAATGGGCAACTCAGGAGATCCACTCTCCTGTGATTTTTTATTTTTTTTGGTCCTGTGACCTAGTTTTCTGTTTCTAGTTGACTGTTAAATTAGTCATTTAATTCACATGTGTCTTGTTAATCAACTTTGTTTGTTTGTTCATGCTTGTAAGCCTTCAGTTCTCCCTTAGGGCCCTATCATTGACCGGTGGTGCAATGTGGCGCCAGGCATGACGCCAGTGTTTTTTGCTAGTTTCAGCCCGATGCAGTTATCATTTTCATTTCATTTTCATTTCATTTTCATTTCATATTCATATTTCATTTTCACGTCCTTCACCACGTTGTTTAAATAGCAAATGCATTTGCGCCCATCTGTGCTGGTCTGAAACCAAGGTGTGTTCAGCCGCATTGTTTGCGTGTTGCTATTTTGAGGCAACTAAAATAGACTGAGGCATTGACCAACAAAAACCTGGTCTAGTCAGGGCTGGACTGGCCATCGGGCATACTGGGCACTTTCCCGGTGGGCTGACGTGCTATTTGGGCCGATTACATCTCAAATGTAAAAAAAAAAATTATAAACAAAAATATATTATCTGACCGGCCCATAAAACTCATACATCAGCGGCCCATTCGTTTAGTTTTGCTTAATTGGCGTGCTGGGATCTTTGTGCCGGTGTCACGTTAATGCATTGGACAAAAAAAGTCAGCGTTTTTTTTTTTCCTCACAGACTGGCCCATGGAACATGTAGATCAGCTACATTGGTTATTTTCTTGAAATGTTCTCTGGAGTCTGATTATCAATAATAATCGGAAAAAAGTTGAAATTTCGATTTGCGGTCGCTAAGGGGCGCAAAATGATCGTTGCGCAAAATGACCATCAACTGGATTTGCACCAGTCACAGAGCGGAGCGAAATGTTATTTTATATAAAATTAAACTTCATTTAATAAATGTGACTGAAAACGTACTTGGTTACTCATGTAACCTTGGTTCCCTGAGAGTTAGGGAACGAGTATTGCTTAGCTATACGCAGTGGGGGAAACTCCTTTTCGTCGATTCACTGAAGCATAAAATGTAAAACCCATTTTGCAGCTGCACAGCTATCATAATGAGTGACTGACTCACTCATTGGCTGTGCTGCGGCAACTGCACATCCAATGGCGCGGGCGCCTCCAACGTGTGCGCTAATGAGCTAGCATTATGTCAAACACGTCAGAGCCCACCAAGGGGGCGTGGCCAGAGCCCATAATAGCCCACATTGTCTGAAAGACACGGAGCGCTCCAGATATATTCTCAGTGCTCTGACAGGACTAAATTAGCCTCCTTGTCCTCCGTGGAAGGGGGAAGAGCCAATAAAGTAATAACCTGTGCTTTAAACGGAGTTGAAAGCACTTTAGGCACATAGCTGTGTCTGGGTTTGAGTATGAACTTCGAGTCACCGACACCAAACTTCAAACAGGAGGGGCTCACAGAAAGCGCCTCCAAATCTCCTACCCGCTTGATAGATGCCAATGCCAGCAGGAGAGCAGTCTTTAGCGAGAGTAGTTTGAGATCAACCGACTGGAGCGGTTCAAACGGTGGACCCTTCAGGGCCCGAAGGACCGTGGAGAGGTCCCAAGACGGAACGGACGGAGGTCTGGAGGGATTTAACCTCCTGGCTCCTTTAAGAAACCATACCACCAAGTTATTTCTTCCTAGCGATCGGCCAGCCACCGGAGCATGATAAGCTGCGATGGCTGCCACATACACCTTAAGTGTAGACGGGGTCCTACCCACGTCTAACAGCTCCTGTAGGAAGGAGAGGACCACCTGTACCTCGCATGACCTGGGTTCAAAACGTTTGTCCAGACACCAGCTGGAAAACACTGACCATTTAGAAGCATAAAAGCGCCTAGTCGAAGGGGCCCTGGCCACATTGATCATGCTTAAGACCTTTTTCAGGACTCTCCCTGACCCGTTTGATAACCTGGGGTATCATTGAGATGGGGAGAAAAGCATTAAGGGGAGGTTGGGCCAACGATGGGCCAGTGGATCCCTGTCCCCAGAACACTGCACAATGAGTGTTGTTCTTTGAGGCGAAGAGGTCGACTTCCCTGGCCTGGCGCCGGGGTAGCGGGTAGCGTTTAGCAGGTCTGGTATGGCGGCGGGCATCAGCCGCAGGGCGCTGGCTGAGCAGAAGGCGCGGTCTTGGGCCTGCTCGAGGCCGAGCTCGAGCGCTTGGGCAGGAAGTGTCGCATTGCCTGGGATGACTTCTGAGCCTCGGTGAACCTCTCCGAAAAACCCTTCCCTGCCGGGCCGAAGAGGCCGGAACTAGAGATGGGGGCGTCGAGGAACACCGTTCTGTCCGCGTCCTTAATGTCCGTGAGCGTAAGCCACAGATCCTCCGAACGAGACTAGGCCCGGGGGGCCGCTGGTCTCCCTTTAAAAAACACCGGAGATGGTGTCTGGGTCAGAGAAGGTGAAGCACGCGGGGACGAGGCCGGCGTGGGTCTGCTAATCTCTATTCCCTCGGGTGGGCGCTGACTGCGGCGCTTATTTTTCCTCGGCAGGGCGGGAAAAGGAAGGGCGGGAGAAGCGGTGTTGCCATCCTGCAGGAGAGCTATTCGTGACTGCAGTGTCGAGACAGGCATGCCTTCACACACCGAGCATCCCCCTGCGGAAAGTGCAGCTTGGGCATGGAGGATTCCCAGTTATACGATGCACTTGGCATGTCCGTCATCCCCGTGCAGCAGCGAGCCGCATGTGGCACATGAAGAGCGAGGCATTTTACAACGCTCGCGATCCTGTAAAAGCAAGAATTGCAAAGGATATTGCGTTGGTCGCCGGATAGTGACAGCAGAGAGGCGACAGGGGAAGACGGCCTCTCAGACGAAGGCGAAATCCGCTGTAGAGATGCACACTCTAACTGTATAATGCTGGTTTCAATGGCGAAAGCTTTCAGAGGACTCAGAGACATGAAGTATGTCACTGAAGGAGATGAATCTGCTATAATGGCAATTTCACGAAATGCACGAATTTCACGGGCTATTATGGGCTCTGGCCACGCCCCCCTTGGGTGGGCTCTGACGTGTATGACGTAATGCTAGCTCATTGGCGCACATGTTGGAGGCGCCCGCGCCACTGGATGTGCAGTTGCCGCAGCACAGCCAATGAGTGAGTCAGTCACTCATTATGATAGCTGTGCAGCTGCAAAATGCATTTTACATTTTAAGCTTCAGTGAATCGAGGAAAAGGAGCTTCCCCCACTGCGTATAGCTACGCAAAATGAAGTGACCGTTCTCGAAAGGGAACATCATTTCATTTATATACAACAATACAATAGAATCAAAATAGTAATGATGCTATTTTAATATTGATATTAAATTAGGATTCATACACATTTGTGTCTAAAAGTTGTTAATAAATTATTAACATTTTAGTGCTGTCGATACGTCAATGTTGTACGTTTCAGTGAGTATGAAAACATAAGTAAATGTACATATGGTAGAACCACAACTATGTAAATACACACCAATACTAGATCACATTGTCACGATTACTAGAAAGCTACAGGCAATTGAGTCTGATCACAGTTATAGAGCTAAACAAAAAAAAACTTTTAAAAAGTGGATCTCGAGGGCCAGAGTTGCTCAGGATGTGTTTTTCTGCAAACAACTTTAAAACTGTGTATATTGTTACTTTATTGAGATTTTTCTGGATTGCTCATTCTATAAGCAACTTAACACAAATAATCTCTTGTCATATCCCTTTATCAGTGCTATTGGTCATTAGTTTAGCAATTAGTTTAAATTAGCAGATACAATTAACATTGGCCCATTGAAAGTAAGATGATTGTGTTTGTTGCAGAGGGAGAATAAATCTGGTCTGACTACAGAACCAACTGAAACAAAACAGGGCAGTGAGCTGTTGAACATTAAACGTTTGACCCAAGACAGGACAAACATAATGGCTATAAATATGAATGATTATACTGTATATACAGAAATGCAAATTAATAAGCAATGAACCAGGGGAAAAGGGGAACCCAGAAGGGGGAATGACGAGAGACAATTCAAAATTAAATACATGAACAATAGGACTCATTAAAGCAAATCAAAGGTCAACATATCTGTTATACCTTCACAAACCTTTGGTGAGATATTTCAAGAAAGGACAAACAGCCTACAATGGGCCAAAAAAGGCATAACCTTACTGCTAATCTTTACTCTTACTCAAAAAGCACAAAACTGACATAATTATAAACAAGATGATTTAAATAGATATTGTGCATATGTGAAAAAGAACTTACAAATTATAATTGTTGATGGTAACAATAGAAAAGCTGAATTTTAAGAAAGTGTTATTTATGGTTTCTTTTTTTAAGTGTTGGTGGACATGCTCCTTAAAATGGTGGAAGAGGATTGATGGAGCACCTCTGCAACTCTAACCAAGCCTGCTGGCAAATTGTCCACGTCAGATTCTAACAATGCAATCTATTACCATCTACCTGGGGGGTATTTCCAGAAAGCAGGATCAACTTTACGTCACAAACTCTGAACTCTTGGGGAATGCCGGTTCCAGAACATCTGTGAGGAATTCAATCAACGTTCTATTGGTAACCTAGAGCTAACTCATGCACATAAAGACATTGTCTATGTATTGCAGATTTCAGGAGTCAGCATGGAATCTGAGGTTAAGAAACATTCTATACATCAACATCTAACATTCTAAAGTCGACATGATATGAAAATTCACTATTTCTATTTTATAAATGCATATTATTGATTTTATTGTGAACGATTCATTCTTGCATGTTTAATTTTTTAACCTTGTAACTTTTAATCAAAATGTCATGGATGCTGGACTTTTCCAATCTCGTAGTCCACTTTGTTGTGTTCTCTTATTTCGTTGCTAATTGATAAATGTCCACTAGATGGAGATATTGTGTTAGATATGAAAGTAGTAAAGGGGAGAGGAAGAATCGAAAGTAAAGTAGAGAGGAATGGACAACGCATCCTCATCCCAAGGCGTCATATTCTGACACTTTGACAAAGCATCTAAATCCAACGCCCATGGAACCCTTTAGCGTCAATATAACACGCAGAGAGATGGGTAGGTTTAGGTATGGTGTAGGGTTAGGGTTAGACCGCTAGGAGGCGCCTTCTGACCCATATATATCGGCGTCTCATATTGACGCTAAAGGGTGCCATGCGCGTTCGATATAGACGCTTTGGCAAAAGCGTCATTATATTACGCCTTGGGATGAGAACGGGCTGGAATGGAAAGTAAAGAGATCTGTTCGCTACTCAGTGTGCTCACTTTTTTTTTTTCATGTGATTACACAACAAATTGGCAACGAGGATGGCAGATTATCTTCCTCCTACATACTTACACTGTCCTGGTGAACCTGCAGTTCCGTTTGGGATATGGACGCAAATTTTAGAGAACTACTTGTTGGTGATTCATGCTGAGGGAGATGACTGGCCTGATACTTGTAAGCGTGCTACACTGCTTCACTGCCTGGGCACAGAGGACTTTTTACACTCTTACACAATACCGGTACGACCTATGCATCTGCCCTCACGCATCTGCCCTTTGGCTTAATGTCAAAGTTAAAGTTAATGTCATTGCTGAACGATATAAATCGTCAAAGGGAGCAAAGGCATTATGCAAATATACTTCAGTATGTGGCCGCGCTTCGTGATATGGTGTCATTATGTGCATTTGGTGACAAAGAAGATGAAATCCTGAGAGATCAAATTGTGGAGAAAGTGCACAGCAGCCGAATTTGTGAACGCTTAGGCTAATACTTGAAGCGGATTTAACGTTGGATAGAGCATTACAGGTGGCTGTTCAAGTGGAAAATGCCATGGCTAATGCAAGAGAATTTGCAGAACCTGCCGACAGTTCAACGGCTATATGTCAGAAAAAATAAACGAGCATGCGTAGAACCACACAAGGTAAAATCCAGAGCCATTCTGCACGCAAATGTTATCGCTGTGATTCCTATGAGCCTATGAGAGATGCCCTTAGGGGAAATTCAAATTGTGCATGGACTAATAAAGCACAAGAAAGTTTCCAGGAAGTAAAAGAACTGATTGCACAGAGCATTGGCTTTATTTGCATTGGCTTTATTTGATCCTGTTTTGCCCACAATGGTTACAACAGATGCCTCAGACTACGGCATAGGTGGCATCCTGACTCAGCTTCATGTAGATAAGTCAGAAAGGACCGTGGCTTTCGCATCCAGAACCTTGACATTGGCAGAAAGGAAATACCTGTATTCTGTTGTTGAAAAAGAAGCCCTTGTGTCTGGGTCATTGAGAGTTGGAGAACATACCTGTGGGGCAAACACTTCAAATTAAGATCTGATCACCAAGCCCTAACCACCCTCTTGACTACTAAAGGTATGTGACGAGCTGGACTGAGAGTAGCACGATGGTCTGCCAAATTGCTCTGTTTTAACTATACTATGCAGTACAGACGGGAGGGTTGACAACCAGGTAGCTGATTGCCTTTCACGTCTTCCATTGCCAAATTAAATTAATTCTGACTTTGATTCTGAACCCAAAACTGTTGCTCCTGTCAGCTGTTCCTGTGGCCGAGTTTGCTGCTGAAAGCTCCTCATGTCCTGAGCTTGCCAAACTTCGTCAATACATTGAGTGTGGCTGGCCCGCTACATCCAAAGCCCTGCATCCTGTCATGTCCTGGTACTTTCCAATACGAGATGAACTGTCTATTTTGGACTTGTATGTGCTAAGAGGACCATACAGACTGATTGTGCCACTTAGTTTACATTCACATTTAGTCACCCTCGCTCATGATGGCCATCAAGGCATTGTGAGAACCAAGCAACGGCTTAGGGAGCTATACTGGTACTGAAGGAGGCTATTCTGACTGCAGAAAGGCAGAGAGCCCCTTGGACAACGTTCATTGCGGATTTTCTGCAAACTTACCGAGCCACACCTCACACCGCGACAGGAATTTCTCCTTTTGAGCTGATGTTTGGAAGGAAAATGAATCCTGCTATAAAAAAGCTGAAAACAAAAGTGATGTAAAACCAGAGGAAAATGAAAGCATACCTGGATACAAAGCGCAAGCAAAGACTTCGGGGCTCAAGGAAGGAGACTTTGTACGGGTGAGTGCATGTGAGAAAAGGGAAATCAAAATTCAGCAACCCTATGCAGATTGTTAGAAGGAAGGGGACACATAGTTTTGAACTGAGTGATGGACGAACTTGAGACGTGTCTCATTTGGCACCACTGCACACAGAATTTACTCAGGTTCCTGAACACTATGAACAGTTATCTAATATAAGTAAAGAAATCTGGTAAGAAAACAAAATGACTGAATATATTGTTTAACAATGTTCATTGTAACTGCAGATGGAAACAAATTAAGTCAGGGGGAGATGTTCTCTTATTTTGTTGCTAATTGATAAATGTCCATTAGATGGAGATATTGTGTTAGATATGAAAGTAGGAAGGTGGAGAGGAAGAGTTGGTTGTAAGATGGGGAATGGAAAGTAAAGAGATCTGTTCGCTACTCTGTGTTCTCTCATTTATTTTCATGTGATTACACAACACACTTAAACTCTGCCCGTTTTTGTCTCTACTTTCATTTTAACGTAACTTTAAGTGATGCAGAACTTGATGTTGTTAATGACATTGAACAAGGATTATTTTGTTTGTTTAATTCTAAATAAATACATTTAAAATAGAAAGACAGATCAAAAAGTAGGCTATGTACTTTACAAAGATAATATGTGTCAGGTCAGGACATGGACTCAAAATGCAGGCAACAAAAGGGTTTTATTTTTCTTCAAAAATAGGAAACACAAAACCCTGTCAATAATCCAGACCTGAATTTCATACAAACTGAACAAATTCAGAGGAACTCCCTGGCGGCTCTCAGGTAGCACTTGAAGCAGGACATAGAAAAAGGTGATCCATGATCGGAGACTGAGAGCGAGACCAGGGATGAATGCAGTGGAACTGCCTGGAGGTAGAGAAAATAAAACTAAAAAATGAAACCAAAAACTGGCAAAGATCCAACACGACACGGTAGAACACAAGACAAAGCAACTGGAACTATCTGAAAAATCTAGAGAGGAAAATTTAAGGACAGAAAAGAATTCGGTTTATTCAGTATTAGCAGGAGGAGTTTTTAAGCCTATTCCGTACGATTTTGTTTAAGGTTACTCCTGATTCCTCTTCTTGCTCTGTGAGTGTAACCTTTCTACAAGGGCTGGCGTGGACTCACATGGCTCTCTGCTACTTTCACCGCTGTGTGCGTTTTTAGCAGCACTTGGAACTGACCCAGTCTCTTCTTTGCCTTCCAGCTCTTCCTCCTTAGATCCCTTATCACCACAAAATCTCCCGGTTTGATGTTGTGCAGTAAGGTATCAGCTGCCTTTCCTTAGCTGCTTTCATATGCACACAAATGTTAGATATGAGAGAAGACATTTCTTTACAATAGTTCAACATGTCATGTTCACACAAGTTGGTAGATGGCACTCTTTGTTTAACCTTTTCCAAACAATATCCAAAAGGTCTCAAATTATCAGCAAATGTTGTGAACCCCTTAGGTCATGGTCCGGACCCCGAAATTGTGAATTTCACTGATCCCTGCCAAGGATCTAAGTAATTTGTTTACAGATGGCATGTAAAAATTCTTATAAGTAGTGTAAGCATTGTTTCCTACGTTGATGTGTGCACATTTGATGAAGATATCGATTTAAACTCTTACAATTTTAAACGGGCAAATTTGTAGAACTACTAAATCTAGTCAGAAAACGGAAACAAATCACCCGTCTCCTTGACAACCTGTCACGTCTCCCTGACAACCAGCAAAGTAACTTGTGTGTTGGAAGCAAGATTTTTGAAAGGGGGGCGTTCAGATGTTAATGTTCACGAGTTTAAATATATACGCAAGTTTTTGTTCATTTACTTTTATTCATTTTAAGCATTTAGTAATTTATTTGTAATAAACACTTTAAGTGGGCTATTTAAAAAGTGTTGGGACTATGTATGTTAAATTATGTTGTAAAACATATGCGTAGATTGTGATGTCATATTATGTGTGCACGCGTGTCTATGGTGCGTGTGAAAGAAAACCTAACGTAACCTCGGTTCTCTCTAGAAGAGGGAACGAGTATTGCGTAAGTTAGCTTACGCTACGGGAAAGATTCATCTTCTCGAGGTATTGAAGCCAAAAATTATCCTTAATTTTGTATTTATTGTCAACGCAGTGCAGCAGCTGCCAGACCTAGAGTGGGCTATCTAGCGAGCTCATAGGCTACCCTGCGGCAACTGCAGCAGCCTACCAGTGAACCAGGCGTGACGTCACGCCCGCGCCCTCATGGCATCACAGCCCGCCAAGATAAGGGTAACCATAAAACACAGACCATTTAGACGCATAGAGCTTTCTAGTAGAAAGAGCTCTGGATTGCGCGATCGTGTTCATTACTCCTTCTGGCAAAGCAACGGGTATTCGTTGATCACCCACGCATTTAGCGACCAGTGCTCTGGGTGGGGATGCCAGATCGAGCCGCAAGCCTGAGAGAGGAGATCTGTTCTCACCGGAATGGGCCACAGGGCTGTCTGTGACAGCTGCGTTAGCTCCAGGAACCTAGTCTGATTCTCCCAACGCGGGGCTATGAGAAGCACCGAGTGGCGCGTTCCCCTGATTCTCTTTATTACCTGTGGCAACAGTGAGATCAGTGAGAAAGCATAAAGTGGGCGGCTGGGCCAGTTCTGTTTCTTCGAAAAGAACACTGGGCAGTGAGCGTTATCTTTTGACGCAAAAAGGTCGACTTCCGCTATGCCGAATAGGCGCCATCGTTTCTGGACTGTTTGGGGGTGCAGGGACCATTCCCCTGGGGGAACATTGTCCCTATACAGTCTGTCTGGGCCGTCATTCAGGTGGCCTGGTACATGCGTGGCTCTCAGCGAGCGCAGGTAAGGCTGAGACCAAACTAGAAGGCGTTCTGAGTCACTCTGATTAGTTGGCGGCCGGTGGCCCGGCGAGACGCACAAGCATTCAGCCAGCGTTGTAACGGGTGCATGCGCAGTAGACCCAGCTGGAGTACTGCTGCAGCTGAAGCCATACAGCCTAACATTCTCTGAAACGTTTTCAAAGGAATGAGGCTGTTTTTCTGACTAGGCGCTGAACACGGCGCACTGTGTTGACAAGCGAGCCGTCATAGCCAACGAGTCTATTTCTATTCCTTAAAGGAAATTGACTGACTGGGCCGTAATGAGCTCTTGGTCCAGTTGACCGAGAGACCCAGGCTTTTCAGATGACTGAGGAGCACTGTCTTGTGAGATAAAAGTTCCATCTCTGACTGTGCTAAAATCAGCCAATTGTCCAGATCGTTCATAATTCGCAGGCGCCGATTTCTCAGGGGGGCGAGCGCCGTGTCCATGCACTTCGTAAATGTACGGGGTGCTAAGGACAGGCCGAACGGAAGGACGGTGTATTGATAAACCCGGCCGTCGAAAGCGAATCTCAAGAATGGCCTGTGACAGGGAATTATCTGAAAGTTTCCTGATTGTCAGCATTTTGAATGGTCTTTTCACAAGCACTCTGTTCAAATGTCTCAGATCTAAGATGGGTCTGAGGCCACTGTCTTTCTTTGGTACAAGAAAACAACGGCTGTAAAACCCCGATTCGCTCAGAGAAGGCGGCGCCATCTCTATAGCCCTTTTGCACAACAGGTTCGCTATTTCTGTCCGAAGTAGATGTGCTACTTCTGTATTCACAGTCGTTTCGAACCGCGCTGAACCGGAGGTGTGTGCGCAGCGCGGGCGCTCTTGGTGTTTGAACACGGCGGCTCGCAGAGAGCAGTGACAAACTGTTTTGTGAGTGACGACCCGATTACTGTGAATGGGGAGCGTTTTGTGTTTGCTTTGTGGTGCGCGAGCAGCACCTTGGCCGAGGTGCCTATTTGTAAGCGTGAGCGCTTGTGAGCGGGCACGAGACTTACATACTTGTGTGACGCCCCGATCTTTTGGGATGGGGAACGTATTATTACAGCCTTGTGGCAAAAGGACAGGTGGGTGGGCACGGGACTTATGTTTATAATCTGACTGATATGAGTCTTTGATGGCCGTGTGATAGAGCGGGCAGAAAGTAGGCGTGGGCACGGACTGGTGGACACATTTCCTACATTAAACACTCAAGCTGCTTAAGTGAGTGGGCTCTGTGAATGACACGGGAAGTGTTGTGCTTGTGTGTAGGGGTGAACACTGAGAAGTGGGCACCTTTTCTACACTGAAAAACACCATCGGCGTGAGCCGGATCTGAATACGGCGCGAGACGCATACATTTTATCTGCAGCGAGAGCCGGGATTGAACACAAGTCTCTGGCGCGAAAGCTATTGGGTTTCGCCACTGGGCCACAGGGGGAAACAACATAAGTGTAGTTTAGCGCGAGCAGATTAGCGTCAACACAGTTAGTGTGTGTCGGCATTTGTTTGCAGGCGTGCGTGTTATATAACAGGCTCGTAGCTGCAATATTTGACATTACCAGCCGCTCGACATAAGAGGAGCTGAGAAATGTTTGAGGAAAAGAGCCTCGGCAGGACAAAAAAAAACACTCTTCCTTATTTCGCCGATGACGCATGCGCACGGGGCGTGCGGGAGGGCGTGTTCACTTTCTGTATCGTAAGAAAAGCTGGCCGCGAACCCAGAGAGGAGCTGCATAAATGTTGTCTGCTGCGAGAGCCCGGATCGAACACGGGTCTCTGGCGCAAAAGCTGTAGGTTTAGCCACTGAGCCACAGGGGGAAACGATAAAAGGGCATCATCACAGTTTGGCGTTTGTTTGCAGATATGTGTGTATATATAACAGGCTCATAGCTGCAATATTGACATTACCAGCCGCTGACATAAGAGGAGCTGATAAATGTCTGAGAAAGAGGGGCTTGGTCCGGCCTCGGCGGGACAAAAAACCCACACTCTTTCCTCATTCACCGGTGACGCATGCGCACGGGGTAGCTTTCTTGTAACGTAAAGAAAGCTAGCCGCGGATAGAACAGCAGTCCCTTGTGGCGTTTCCTTCAGCCTCGTCATTTAGAAAAACGGCAGTGCGGCTCGTGGTCTGTGAGGGAGGCGGAGAAAGTGAGAGCGAAGCTCGAGGGAGGGTTCCGGCGAGCGCATCGCGGTGGCCACAAGCTCTGGCTGCCTTGAGAACGGCGCTACTTTGCACGGTCCTGCAAAGGGCAGAGTGACAACTTCAAGGTTGAACACTTCGAGCCGAGCCCGCAGGGTCGACATCGGAAGTGCTTCGCAGAGCTCACGACCCTCTGACGAGAGGCAGGAGCTCCGTGTTCCTGGCCCAGGCAGAGAGCACAGATCACGTGGCGGTCTCTGACGCTGAGCGGGGCTCTACACGAGCCGCAGGAAGTGCGAGACATCTTTAAAAAGACGTCTCGCTGCTCTTTTAGAGAAGGGTGTCGCCGTGGCGAACACATAGATATGTAAAAAAGGATACGTCGCCGGATGGCGTAGCTCGCACGGATGGCTGAAGGTGGCGAAGACGGCCGGCTTCTTCAGGCACTGTCCTATGCTTGCTAGTGTGCCCCTCAGATGGCGACGCGGCTTCTGTAGTACAGCGATGCGGAGAGCTCGCTGAAGAGATGAAAATCAGGGAAGCAGCCTCTGTGTGTGCAGTTGCCGCAGGGCAGCCTATGAGCTCGCTAGATAGCCTGCTCTAGCTCTGGCAGCTGCTGCACTGCGTTGACAATAAATACAAAATTAAGGATAATTTTTGGCTTCAATAGCTCGAGAAGATGACTCTTTCCCGTAGCATAAGCTAACTTACACAATACGAGAGAACCTCTCGTAAGAGAACGTCAGCAGCGCTCAAAAAAAGGAGAAAAACATTCGTCTGCAGCCGCTCTACTCCTAACCGCAAGTCCACCGTCAGTGTTGTAGGTTTTTTGCACTAGCAGGTTTTTTGTGTTCATTTCTATTGCATTACGATTGAAAGCAGTATCAATAATGTCAAAAATATGTGCAGTCAAGGTCGGGTGTGAATGCTGTTTAAATTAGTGTTCTCACCGACATGCTTCTTGTGATTCTTCTTCCAGTTCAATGCACATGTAGCCTAAGCTGTGTATCGTTACTTTAGCAACGACTCTATTATTTTTCCAGTCATAGACCAGCCCTCTGACTAAAATCCGGCGTTGACAAGAATCAGCATTCACACACTCAAAAATGTGTTTCGCGCAATAAATCATGTTCCCATTCACTCCGGCGACGAATTTTAAAATTAAATTAATTCTATTTATAAGATTCTACTATAAATTGAATAAGATTTATTTTCTTTGGTTTGATTTTGTTTTATAGGGCCTATAATTTATTTATTTGATTTATTTCGATTTTGTATTTTTATTTAATTACTATTATTTATTTGGAGCAGGTACAGCTAGTGTGTGATTCTTTTGCTATTTCAGGGGCGAAAAACACATTTTATTTAAAAAAATGCTAGACTGTTAGGCTGGCGCTGTCGTCCTCACACTGCTATGATGTGTGGTTCTGCGGTTCTACAGTTGGTTGTTGTTTACTATTGGAATTGTGCACGTTATCCTCGCTGTATCATCATAACCGAGCTCGTTGCTTCAACCATATTCAGCGAATAAAATGTTTCTTGTAATGTTAGATGTCCCTCTAGTGGACATAACGTGTAACAACAACCACATACTATAGTGGCATTGGCGATTCATAAACCTGTGTAATGTCGTAAATAGTAATAATAGGATTAATTGGAGCATTTAATATTCGAAGATTATATAATATTAAATAAAATAAGGAATGGAATTCGAATATTACAGAGAAAGATTGACAGCCCTAGTGTGTGTGTGTGTGAGTGAGAGAGTGTCTCTGTGTGTGCATGTGATACAGAGTGTGTGTGTGTGTGTGTGTGTGTGTGTGTGTGTGTGTGTGTGTGTGTGTGTGTGTGTGTGTGTGTGTGTGTGTGTGTGTGTGTGTGTGTGTGTGTGTGTGTGTGTGTGTGTGTGTGTGAGAAAGAGAGAGAGAGAGAGCGCAAGAGAGAGAGAGTGTGTGTGTGTGTGTGTGTGTGTGTGTGTGAGAAAGAGAGAGAGAGAGAGCGCAAGAGAGAGAGAGTGTGTGTGTGTGTGTGTGTGTGTGTGTGTGTGTGTGTGCGCGTGTGTGTGTGTGTGTGTGTGTGTGTGTGTGTGTGGTGTGGTGTGTGTGCTAGCAGCTAGTGTGTACTGGTTTTCCTACAATATGGGGGACCAAATGGGACTCTTTTTTCTTTTTTTTGGTCAACATGAGGAAACAAGTTCATTTAAAAATTCCGAATGTTTTCTTTGAGGGGTAGGTTCTTGTAAGGGGAGAAAATATACATTTGGAAGGGAAGGAGGATGGAAGGGAAGGAATCATCTTGGTGGTGGGTGGGGAGGGTGGAGGTGAACGAAAGCATCAGCATCTGCGAACTCAGACATGTGCAAGTACCCATCTTTTATACCGCAAGTGTTAGAATGCGATTGGATAGATGAGAAGGCAATGAGTGACGTAACAATTGAGTCTTCCTGGCAGAACTCATGCTAAAGCTTCCATTTCTCAACAAAGGCTTGATAAAAAGTAAATACTTGAAACTAAGAGTGGTTGAAAACATTAAAGAATATATAAAAATAAAAAGCACACCACATTTCAAATTATATTTCAATTACATTGAAGTCTGAAGTCCTGATCAAACTGCAACTTTAGTAAAAACTGAATAAATGTTTGTGTAATGGTCATTATATTTCTCTAATGTTTATTGAAACTGTTTTTTTTTTTTTTCTTAGTTCGTCAATTTTCTACAGGTCAGTAAACTTAAAAAAATATGCATACCATCCACAGCAAGGATGCCACTGCACCAACTCCTCCGCATGACCCTTAGCAGAAACAGAAAGAAACATGGTTATGTTAATGACATTTACTTACAACACATGGAGTTACAATCATACATCTGCTGAACGGTAAATACAACATTAAATCCAAGTGAAATTAAACAAAGTGAAATTAAAAGTTAGTGGGACTAAGTCTATCATAAGCAGCATAACAAAACTTTAATGAATAATTATTAGCATACATCACTTTATTATTATATTATCAATACAATTTTGTAAAATATGGAACTGCAGTTTTTATTTTTGTCAAACTACCATTGGTCAATATTTAAAATTTGCACAACTTAAATTGTGAAGTAAAATAATTCTTATTAAAATCCACGGTTGGACATTTTAACATGAATTATAGTAATACAGTAATATATAGTAATTTGGTAATGTTTTTTTTTTTTTCAATTACATTGCAGTTACAACATACAAAATAGCTAAATAATATTGTTATTGTGAATGTGTGGTTTTTTGGGGGGTCATTATTTCAGTATTTTTAAATGCTTTTTGAAACAAACCTCCCAGATTCTTTTCCTCAGAAACATTTTGTAGGGAAACTGGTTGATTCTTTATGCATGGGGCATTCTGAAACAAATTTAAATATGGTTATAATTTGTAAGAGACATAAGTAAAAGAAACAGTTCAAGAAATATCTTCTATACATTACCATGGATAAAGCAAAATTTCAGCTTAGTGTAAACAACTGAACAGGACTGTTTTCATTGATGTTACAGTAATATGGCAATGATCATTTTTGAGACGTGAATTCCCATAACACACCACACTTGGTGCTTTTGTCTTTTTTTGTTTAAGTTACAGCTTTTATTGTTTGGAGGCCATCTTTTTACAATGCTCACATGCTCATGATAAAGTACTCACTCGTTACTGAGATGTATTATTATTCCTGCAGTTACATCTTACATTCATGTTTTTTAAACTGTTGGGTCACTTCATTTAATGATATGAACACTGGGAATGGTCAAAGCAACACAAAAATGATTTACATATACATATATGTAAAGTGTAAATACACATATATATTTAAATTAGAAAAGCTAAGAGTGCCACGGCATTTGATCCTTCAATGTGTTTGACTTCCAGAGTAATTTGCTTTCAATGTATTAAAATTGATTAGTTAAATAAAGCTGAACAAAATCAGTCCGTTGTGCTGCTTTATTGTGCAAACTTTTAACTGTTATGACATTATTTCAATTTTATTATCATAATCAAACACACTGGTCCATAGCACATGTAGTTTTAACATGTACTTTGCTTTGTTATTCTTCTATTCAATTTACCTTTAGATGGTAATAAATCAGAAGGCTCGCACATTCAAAGAAAATAGCATACTTCCAATGGTGCAAAATAAGATGATTACTAAATGTATGTTTCTTCATTTTTTTTTATATTTAAATGATTTTTTTTTACATTTAATTATTTAGCAGACACTTTTATCCAAAGCAATTTACAAATTAGGAGAACAATAGAAGCACTAAGATCAACAAGAGGGCAAAATCAAACATAGCTTTGACTCATATGTCAAAAAGATTTAAAAAATCAACAAATCCACACATACCTTTATGGTCTGCTTTCCTCTTTATTTGTTTGTTTGTTTTCCGTGAGGAAGATACTGGGCGTGGACTGTCTAGCTCAGTGGACAGTTTATAACAGGTAGAAAGGGTAGAGGCTGGTGGCAGAGGAGAAGCCAGAGAAGAAGATAAAGGACTAGACTTTAACAGAGATGAAAACAGGATGAGTCAGGGGGAGACTTGGAGGAACAATGGATAAAGACATAGGAGAGGTCAAGGAACGAAACAGTAAGAAGCCAAGGAGGAAGATGCAGGAGAAAGTAAAAGAGTGACAGACTCAGGGATGAGCAGAGGTGTGGACTCTGATGCTGGGTCTGCTGGTGGAGTCTCTGTCTGTGAGCTGTTTATGGCAGAACTCTCTCCCATGCTGCTCGCTTCTTATCTGCAATAGCCACTGTTGGAAAAATGAAACTGTGATGTGGACATGAGAATAATGATAATTCAGCAAAAATAAATAAATAAAATAAAATGAAGTTTTATTATGGTTAAGTAGAGAAATTTGTGCACATTTGTGTTTATTACCATTAAGAAGACTTTCATACAACCTCTTTATTGCAAGAAAAGCATCACAAGTATCTTCTGTATCCATATTCCATGGACAGAAGCACTGTCATCCCTCACAGTAAAAATCATATTATATTATCTAACATTAATGATAAACTATGATTAAAAATCTAATGAAGTCTATTGCAGATATAGATATTCATACATGCATATAACTAAGAAATATATGTATTTCAGTATAATATAATTTAACAGAAACACAGTCAGTTTGCTCACGGGTTCACAGACTGGTTTAGACTGTTCCAATAAGGCCGTTTACATATAGAAACAGCCACTAAGTTTCCACAGTTTCTTTTAACTATGAGATTAAAAATCTATTCTATTCATATATCTACGTGCATGTGGAAACAATTCTATTCTATTTATTATTATACATAATTCAATTATTTTATTAAAAATAATGATTTTTTTAAAAATAACAACCATTACAACTATTGTATTTCAAATGTTATTATTATTATCTATATGATTCTATTTGCAGTATTTATTTATTAATTTCCACAATTGGATATTTTATTAATTATAATATTAATTGAATCGTACGTTAATTAATAATGAATGTTAATACTTTAAAAAATAGTATTTGGTTGATCGAGTCAGATTAACGAAATATGGAAATAGGTTTTAACAAAATGTGAGGTCTTTTTACATGGTCCCTTACACACAACTTTTCCCATTTCCGAATAATTTCACGCTAAATACTAACTTTAAAATGCTGATGTGATGTGCTCAAATGATTTGACCCTCAAATATTGTTACGACGGATATGAATAAAAGCGAAGTTTAATGTCACTTGTGATTGGATATTTCATATTGTGTCATATTTCATACAACGTTATTCCCAAGTAAAAAACTGTAACAAGTTACAACTTATCACCATAAAACAAGATGAAAAAGCACAAAGCGCCTTGCATATTATTTTGTTCTAAAATTCGTATATTATCATCAAGGTTCTATGATAACATAGCCTACATGTATTAGCCTCGATTATCTCTCGAAAACCCACAATGCATTTAGGTGACTCTGTCTGTCTGGCATATTTCCTGCCGCCTTTAGGGGCACTATTTTAGGAAACGATCCAGTGGGTCGTATTTGAGGAAAGGTGCAAACAAACGACTATTATGGTCGTGTAAGTTGGAGGAATTGTTGCAACAAAGAGTCTGTGAGAATCACAGAAATATCATATGGTCAGAAATATTTTCAGGAGGTCAATTACGGACTTCTGTATGGCTGGGGATAACATCAGAAGGAGTCTGTGAGAAGAATATATATAGTATGTTGCCTTTTGACAACCCTTTGGCCAGAAATATTTTCAGTAGGTCAAATACGGACTTCTGTATTGCTGAGGTAACATCAGATCAATGAGAATGTGTAGAAAGTTCAATATCAAGGATTCGTTGTCAGGAAATATTTTCACCAGGTCAAATATGGACTGCTGTCTGCCTTTTTTAACATCAGAAAGAGTCTGTGAGAATAAATAGTTTGTTGCCTTTTGAATAACCCTTTGGCCAGAAATATTTTCAGTAGGTCAAATACGGATTTCTGTACGGCTGAGGTAACATCAGAAAGAAAGAGTCTATGAGGGTATATAGTGCCTTTTGACAACCCTTTGGCCAGAAATATTTTCGGTAAGGCAAGGCAAGGCAAGTTTATTTATATAGCACATTTCATACACAATTGTAAGTCAAAGTGCTTTACATAGAAGAAATTATAATAATCAAAATAAATAAGAATAATTAAACCAGTTTAGAATAAAAAATTAAATTAAATACAGTACAAACAGTAGGACGAACAGTGGCACAGTGCTCATTCAGTAAATGCACAGCTGTTTAGTGTGTGTGTGTGTGTGTGTTTTCAGTCTGGATTTGAATGTGATACTGTAGAAGCACATCTGATCTCTTCTGGAAGCTGGTTCCAGCTGCGGCTGGCATAGTAGCTAAAAGCAGACTCTCCTTGTTTAGAGTGAACCCTTGATATTTCTAGTTCACGTGATCTCAATGATCTGAGTGATCTGTTGGGTTTATATTCAGTGAGCATATCTGCAGTATATTGAGGTCCTAGGCCATTGAATGATCTATATACCCGTGATAATACTTTAAAATCAATCCTAAATGTAACTGGGAGCCAGTGTAAAGACCTGAGGACTGGTGTGATGTGTTCAAATGTTCTGGTTCTGGATGAGCTGGAACTGTCTTATGGTCTTTTTAGGAAGGCCAGTGAGGAGTCCATTACAATAATCCACCCTGCTGGTGATGAAAGCATGCACAAGTTTCTCTAAGTCTTGACTGGAAACAAAGCATCTAATTCTTGCAATATTTTTCAGATAATAATAAGCTGATTTAGTTATTGCTTTGACATGACTACTGAAACTAAGGTCTAACTCTAGAGACACACTAAGATTGACCAGTAGGTCAATTACAGATTTCTAATACAGAAATAATACTTCTGTATGGCTGAGGTAACAAGGAGTGAAAGAGAATGTATAGAAAGTTCATGATCGAGTGCTCTCTGGCCAGATTAGGTTTCTGGTTCATTAGGTTAAATATGGTCTATGGACTACTGAATTAACATCAGAAAGAGTCTATGAGGGTATAAAGTATGTTGCCTTTTTGCCAGAAATATGCCAGAAACAACCCTTTGGCCAGAAATATGTTTAGTAGGTCAATTACGGAGTTCTGTATGGCTGACGTAACATCAGAAGTAGTCAATGAGAATGTGTAGAAAGTAAAAAATTGAGGACTCTTTGGCCGGAAATATTTTCAATAGGTCATACATGCTTGATGATGTACTACATTTTCTAAAGCTTGTAAAGATGTATTAAAGCTTGATGATTTACTACATCAGATGTAGTAAATGAGAATGTGTAGAAAGTTCAATATCGAGGACTCTTTGGCCATAAATATGTTCAGCAGGTCAAATATGGACAAATCTCTGGCTGATTTAATATCAGAAGGAGTCTATGAGTTTATATAGTAAAAAAAAAAAAAAACTTTTGAACACTATGTTATATAGATAAATATATGCAAATATATATGTTATATAGATAAATATACAAAAAATATGTTCAATAGATTAGATATATACTACTGTTTGGCTGGGGAAGCATCAGAGGAAGATCATTATGTATAGAATGTTCAAGATCAAGTACTCTTTGGCCAAAAACATTTTCTTTGGTCAAAGATGGACTGTCTAGCTGATGTATTATCAGAAACAGTCAATCAGTATGTTTAGAAGGTTCAAGATCAAGTACTCTTTGGCCAGAAATATGTTCAGTGGTTTAAACATGGACTATTGTTTGGCAGATTTAACATCGAAATAGTCTATGAGAATATATAGTGTTACATTTTAGTGACCATTGGGCAAAAAATTATTTCAATGGGTCAAATGTTCAGTACGTCAGCAGGTTCAGTAGGTCTGCTACGGACTTCTGTACGACTGAAGAAACATCATAAGGAGTCATTTAGAATGTATATAAAAATCAACATCCAGGACTCTTTGGAAGAAATATGTTCCGAAAGTCAAATATGGACTACTGTCTGGCTGATTTAACATCAGAAGGATGCAATGTATATGTACAAAATGTTTAAGATAGAGGACTGTTTGGCCAGAAATATGTTCAGTAGGTTAATTATGGACTAATAATAATAATAACAATTAATAATAATAATAACTGTTAATTATATTACTGTTAAGTATGGACTACTGACATAAAATCAAAAGGATTCAATGAAAGTAGAAAGTTCAAGATTGATGGTCAACGGTCAAATATGGACACCTCTCTGGCTGATTTAACATCAGAAAAAGTCTATGAGAATATATGGTAAGTTCCCTTTTAGGGACCCTTTGGCCAGAAATATTTTAAATGGGTAAAATATAGGCTGCCTGAAGAAACATCAGAAGTAGTCAATAAGAATGTGTAATAAGTTAAATATCGAGGACTCTTTGGTCATAAATATGTTCAGAAGGTCAAATATGAAGATTTTACATTAGTCCAAATAATAGGTCAGTAGGTCAGACCTACCATTCCTGGCCAAAAGAGTACTCGAAATTGAACTTTCTACACATTCTTTTTGACTACTTCTTTATGCCAGTCTGATACCAGTCAGCCAGTCTTTATTTTACCCATTTAAAATATTTCTGGCCAAAAGTTCCTCAAAGGTTAAATTACTATGTATAGTAGAATATAAATATTTTCTTAACAAACTGACTCCTGATGATACATCAGATATAAAGTAGTCAATATCTGACCTATAAAGATATTTCTGACTAAAGAATCATTGAACATTAACTCACTATACACGCTCATTGACCTCCTGATGTTACACTAGACAGTACTCCAAATTTGATTTACTAAATATATTTCTGGTCAAAGTTTACTCAAACTTTCTATGCATATCCATTGACTCCTGATGTTAAATCAGCAATGCAGAGGATACGGATCTGACCTACTGATCACATTTCTGATCAATCTTACAATGCATTGCACAATGTAACAGTTGCATAGCTTATATTCGATTCTTCTATGCAGAACGTTTGATCGTGTTTAATGCAATGCAGCAGCACATAAATTAATCTCTTCGTTACACAACGACGGAATGTGTTAATTATTGCATTGCATTTTAAAGCAACTGCTCATATTATGTTTTCTCGTCAAGTATACACATTTAAATTGTGTAATAATTCAACAGCTAATGCAATGGTTATCGTTCATACACAAATTAATTAGTTGTAGTACGCAGTGCAATGCGAAATCACATGCACTGTCCGAAATCAAATGTTATCTTTTCAATTCACAGACAAAAGTTAAATCTGTTTACAATTACTGTTATATCTTTATGCATATCGAAACGATTTAGATGTTGTAGGCATTGCAATGCAAAAGGTGTATAGCTTAAATATTATTCTTCAGTGGGTACGTTAGATTATGTGTGCAATGCAATGCCAAACAGAGTTAGTTCTTGTATATGCATAGTAAAGTGACAGCTAATGTGATTTTTAGTCGTCAGTAAAAAAAACAATTATTTAGTAGTATGCAATGCAATGCGAACAAATAAGATGTGGGTTGTCTTTCAACAGCTAATGCAATGAAATTCCTATATACAAAAAAGAAAATGGTTAGTTGAAGTGTGCAATGCACATATGGTATGTGTTGTATTTTAATTGCACAGAGGAATACATTTGCTCTTTTAGGCATTGAAAAGTATACATCTAAATAGATATGTCTAGCTTATATGTTATTCTTCATGCACAATGCAGGACATATATACCGGTATGTTAGGTTATTTGCACAACGGAATAAGAACTTCTAATGCAATGCAAAATCTAATTCAATGATTTCCTTGAATGCACACTGAATAAGTTAGTTAAATTATGGAAATTCAATGCGAAAGCACATATGTTATTTTATGTTTTTTTTTTTTTCATTGCAACGCTTGATTGTACGTGCATTGCTATGCAAAAGCAGATTGCATTGCATATCTTTTCAGGGAAGGAAGGAATGAGTTAGTTCTTGAATGCATTGCAATGCAACAAAGTACATATGACTTATTTTATTTTTCAATGCACAACGCTTGATCGTATGCAAGAGGAGATTGCATTGCATATCTTTTTAACGCACTACGGAATGAGTTAGTTCTTAAATGCATTGCAATGCAACAAAGTGCATATGACTTTTATGATATTCTTCAATGCACAACGCTTGATCGTACGTGCAATGCTATCAAAGCAGACTGCATTGCATATCTCTTCAGGGCAGGAAGGAATGAGTTAGTTCTTGAATGCATTGCAATGCAAAAAAAATGTATGTGACTTTAATGATATTCTTCAATGCACACCGCTTGATTGTACGTGCATTGCTATGCAAAAGCAGATTGCATTACATATCTCTTCAGGGCACGAAGGAATGAGTTAGTTCTTGAATGCATTGCAATGCAACAAAGTGCATGACATATTTTATTTTTCAATGCACAACGCTTGATCGCATCTGCAATGCTATGCAAGAGAAGATTGCATTGCATATCTCTTTAACGCACTACGGAATGTTAGTTCTTAAATGCATTGCAATGAAACAAAGTGCATATGACTTTTATGATATTCTTCAATGCACAACGCTTGATCGTACGTGCAATGCTATCAAAGCAGACTGCATTGCATATCTCTTCAGGGCAGGAAGGAATGAGTTAGTTCTTGAATGCATTGCAATGCAACAAAGTGCATAAGACTTTTATTGTATTCTTCAATGCAAAACGCTTGATTGTGTGTGCAATGCTATATGCAAGAGGAGATTGCATTGCATATCTCTTTAACGCATTACGGAATGAGTTAGTTCTAAAATGCATTGCAATGCAAAAAAAATGCATATGACTTTTATGATATTCTTCAATGCACAACGCTTGGTCGTACGTGCATTGCTATGCAAAAGCAGATTGCATTGCATATCTCTTCAGGGCACGAAGGAATTAGTTAGTTCTTGAATGCATTGCAATGCAACAAAGTGCATATGACATTTCATTCTTCAATGCACAAGCTTGATCGTATGTGCAATGCTATGCAAAAGCAGATTGCATTGCATATCTCTTCAGGGCACGAAGGAATGAGTTAGTTCTTGAATGCATTGCAATGCAAACAAAGTGCATATGACTTATTTTATTCTTCAATGCACAACGCTTGATTGTATGTGCAATGCTATGCAAGCAGAGATTGCATTGCATATCTCTTTAACGCACTACGGAATGAGGTAGATCTTAAATGCATTGCAATGCAAAAAAATGCATATCACTTTAATGATATTCTTCAATGCACAACGCTTGATCGTACGTGCATTGCTATAAAAGAGGAGATTGCATTGCATATCTCTTCAACGATATACGAAATTAGTTAGTTCTTAAATGCATTGCAATGCAACAAAGTGCAAATGACTTTAATGATATTCTTCAATGCACAACGCTTGATCGTACGTGCATTGCTATGCAAAAGCAGATTGCATTGCATATCTCTTCAGGGCAAAAAGGAATGAGTTAGTTACTGAATGCATTGCAATGCAACAAAGTGCATATGACTTTTATGATATTCTTCAATGCACAACGCTTGATCGTGCGTGCATTGCTATGCAAAAGCAGATTGCATTGCATATCTCTTCAGCACACGAAGGAATGAGTTAGTTCTTGAATGCATTGCAATGCAACAAAGTTCATATGACATTTTATTCTTCAATGCACAACGCTTGATCGTATGTGCAATGCTATGCAAGCGGAGATTGCATTGCATATCTCTTTAACGCACTACGGAATAAGTTGGTTCTTAAATGCATTTGCAATGCAACACAGTGCATATGACTTTTGTGATATTCCAACCCAATCACACTAAATACGTGTCTATATCACGTAGTGTGTTTATCGTGTTATTTATACGCGAAAAGTAGTTTTTACGTGCATATGATACGCATGGGTTGTTAAGGGTAGCTTTAGGAGTGATGTGGGGTACGTATGTATTATACGTTTGGCTATAATTAGTGGTGTGCATTACACGCAATAAAGTGCGTATCAAATGCACGCGAAAACTGCGTATCATATGCACGTAAAAACTCATTTTCTTGTATAAATAACACGATTAACACACTACGTGATAGACACGTGATCGTACGTGCAATGCTATGCAAAATCAGATTGCATTGCACATCTCTTCAGCTGTGCAATGCAACAAAGTGCATATGACTTTTATGATATTCTTCAATGCACAACGCTTGATCGTACGGAGATTGCATTGCATATCTCTTGAAAGCACTACCGAATGAGTTAGTTCTTAAATGCATTGCAATGCAAAAAAAAATGCATATGACTTGTATGATATTCTTCAATGCACAACGCTTGATTGTACGTGCATTACTATGAAAAAGCAGATTGCATTGCATGTCTCTTCAGGGCACAAAGGAATGAGTTAGTTCTTGGATGCATTGCAATGCAACAAAGTGCATATGACTTATATTTTATTCTTCAATGCACAACGCTTGATCGTATGCAAGAGGAGTTTGCATTCCGTATCTCAACGCACAACGGAATGAGCTAGTTCTTGAATGCATTGCAATGCAACAAAGTGCTTTTATTTTATTCTTCAATGCACAACGCTTGATCGTATGTGCAATGCAATGCAAAAGCATTGTTAAATGCATTGTCTTATGTTAAATCAGTCATACAGAGGTTCCTTATGGAACTACTGAACATATTTCTGGCCAAAGATTCCTCGATCTTGAACTTTCAATACATTCTCATAGACTCCTACTGATGCTTCAAAAGTCATTTAGAAGACCATATCTGACCTTTTGAACATATCTGACCTTTTCTGTTCAAAGGTTCTTCAAAAAAAGTATAAACTTATAGACTACTTCTGATGGTAAATCAGTCATACAGAGGTTCCTCATGGAACTACTGAACATATTTCTGGCCAAAGATTTCTTGAACATCATCTTAATATACAATCAGAATGTCTTCTTTTGATGTTGTATTATCCACACTAAAGTCCATATTTGACCCAAGGAACAAATTTCTGGCCAAAGAGTACTCGATCTTGAACTTTCTATACATGTTCATAGACTCCTACTGATTTTTCAAAAGTCATTTAGAAGATCATATCTTACCTTTTGAACTTATTTCTGGTCAAAGGGTCTTCAAAAAACGTATAAACTTATAGATTCCTTCTGCTGTTAAATCAGTCATACAGAGGTTCCTTATGGAACTACTGAACATATTTCTGGCAAAAGAGTTCTTGAATATTATCTTAATTTACAATCAAATTGTCTTCTTTTGATGTTATATTAGTCAAATTAAAGACCATCTTTGACCCAAGGAACATAATTTTGGCCAACGTATCCTCGATCTTGAACTTTCTATACATGCTCATAGACTCCTACTGATGCTTCATAAGTCATTTGGAACACCATATCTGACCTTTTGAACTTTTTTCTGTTCAAGGGGTCTTCAAAAAACGTATAAACTTATAGATTCCTTCTTATGTTAATACAGCCATTCAGAGGTTCCTTATGGAACTGCTGAACATATCTCTGGCCAAAGATTTCTTGAACATTACCCTAATATACAATCAGATTGTTTTTTTTATGTTATATTAGCCACACTGAAGTCCATATTTGACCCAAGGAACATATTTCTGGCCAAAGAATCCTAAATATTGAACTTTCTATACAATCTCATAGACTCCTACTGATGCTTCAAAAGTCATTTAGAAGACCATATCTGACCTTTTGAACTTATTTCTGGTCAAAAGGTCTTCAAAAAACGTATAAACTTATAGACTCCTTCTGATGTTAAATCAGCCATACAGAGGTTCCTTATGGAACTACTGAACACATTTCTAGCAGAAGAGTTCATGAACCTTATCTTAATTTAAAATCAGATATTCTTCTTTTGATGTTATATTAGCCACACTTAAGTCCATATTTGACCCAAGGAACATATTTCTGGCCAAAGAATCCTCGATCTTGAACTTTCTATACATATTCACAGACTCCTACTGATGCTTCAAAGGTCATTTAGAAGACAATATCTGACCTTTTGAAATTTTTTCTGGTCAAAGTGTCTTCAAAAAAATGTTTAACTATATAAACTTATAGACTCCTTCTGATGTTAAATCAGCCATACAGAGGTTCCTTATGGAACTACTGAACACATTTTTAGCAGAAGAGTTCATGAACCTTATCTTAACATACAATCAGATATTCTTCTTTTGATGTTATATTAGCCACACTTACGTCCATATTTGACCCAAGGAACATATTTCTGGCCAAAGAATCCTCGATCTTGAACTTTCTATACATATTCATAGACTCCTATACTGATGCTTCAAAAGTCATTTAGAAGACCATATCTGACCTTTTGAACTTATTTCTGGTCAAAGGGTCTTTAAAAAATTTAAACTATATAAACTTATAGACTCCTTATGATGTTAAATCAGTCATACAGAGGTTCCTTATGGAACTACTGAACATATTTCTGTCCAAAGAGTTCTTGAACCATATCTTAATGTACAATCAGATTGTCTTCTTTTGATGTTATATTAGTCACACTAAAGTCCATATTAGACCCAAGGAACATATTTCTGGCCAAAGTATCCTCGATCTTGAAATTTCTATACATGCTCATAGACTCCTACTGATGTTTCATAAGTCATTTAGAAGACCATATCTGACCTTTTGAACTTTTTTCTGGTCAAAGTGTCTTCAAAAAACGTATAAACTTATAGATTACTTCTGCTGTTAAATCAGTCATACAGAGGTTCCTTATGGAACTACTGAACATATTTCTGGCAAAAGAGTTCTTGAATATTATCTTGTACAATCAGATTTTTTTTTTTTTATGTTATATTAGCCACACTAAAGTCCATATTTGACCCAAGGAACATATTTCTGGCCAAAGAATCCTCGATCTTGAACTCCCTATACATTCTCATAGACTCCTACTGATGCTTCAAAAGTAATTTAAAAGACTATATCTGACCTTTTGAACATTTTTCTGTTCAATTTGTCTTCAAAAAAACGTATAAACTTATAGATTCCTTCTGCCGTTAAATCAGTCATACAGAGGTTCCTTAATGAACTACTGAACATATTTCTGTCCAAAGAGTTCTTGAACCTTATCTTAATATACAATCAGATATTTTTCTTTTGATGTTATATTAGCCACACCAAAGTCCATATTTGACCCAAGGAGCATATTTCTGGCCAAAGAATCCTCGATCTTGAACTTTCTATACATATTCATAGACTCCTACTGATGCTTCAAAAGTCATTTAGAAGACAATATCTGACCTTTTGAAATTTTTTCTTTTCAAAGGGTCTTCAATAAATGTGTAAACTTAAAGGTTCCTTCTGATGTTAAATCAGCCATACAGAGGTTCCTTATGGAACTACTGAACACATTTCTAGCAAAAGAGTTCATGAACCTTATCTTAATATACAATCAGATATTCTTCTTTTGATGTTATATTAGCCACACTTAAGTCCATATTTGACCCAAGGAACATATTTCTGGCCAAAGAATCCTCGATCTTGAACTTTCTATACTACTGATGCTTCAAAAGTTATTTAGAAGACCATATCTGACCTTTTGAAATTTTTTCTTTTCAAATGGTCTTCAAAAAATGTATAAACTTATAGGTTCCTTCTTATGTTAAATCAGTCATACAGAGGTTCCTTAACGGAACTACTGAACATATTTCTGGCAAAAGAGTTCTTGAACACTATCTCAATATACAATCAAGATTGTCTTCTTTTGATGTTTATTAGCCACACTAAAGTCCATATTAGACCCAAGGAACATATTTCTGGCCAAAGTATCCTCGATCTTGAACTTTCTATACATGCTCATAGACTCCTACTGATGTTTCATAAGTCATTTAGAAGACCATATCTGACCTTTTGAACTTTTTTCTGGTCAAAGTGTCTTCAAAAAACGTATAAACTTATAGATTACTTTTGCTGTTAAATCAGTCAGAGGTTAATTATGGAACTACTGAACATATTTCTGGCAAAAGAGTTCTTGAATATTATCTTATACAATCAGATTTTTTTTTTTTTATGTTATATTAGCCAAACTAAAGTCCATATTTGACCAAAGGAAAATATTTCTGGCCAAAGAATCCTCGATCTTGAACTTTCTATACATTCTCATAGACTCCTACTGATGCATCAAAAGTTATTTAGAAGACTATATCTGACCTTTTGAATATTTTTCTGTTCAATTTGTCTTCAAAAAACGTATAAACTTATCCTTCTGCTGTTAAATCAGTCATACAGAGGTTCCTTATTGAACTACTGAACATATTTCTGGCAAAAGAGTTCTTGAACACTATCTCAATATACAATCAAGATTGTCTTCTTTTGATGTTATATTAGTCACACTAAAGTGCAAATTTGACCCAAGGAACATATTTCTGGCCAAAGAATCCTCGATCTTGAACTTTCTATACTTCTGATGTTTCAAAAGTCATTTAGAAGACCATATCTGACCTTTTGAAAAATTTTCTTTTCAAAGGGTCTTCAAAAAATTTATAAACTTATATGTTCCTTCTTATGTTAAATCAGTCATACAGAGGTTCCTTACAGAACTACTGAACATATTTCTGGCAAAAGAGTTCTTGAACACTATCTTAATATACAATCAGATTGTCTTCTTTTTATGTTATATTAGTCACACTGAAGTCCATATTTGACCCAAGGAACATACCTCTAGCCAAGGAATCCTTGATCTTGAATTTTCTATACATACTCATAGACTCCTACTGATGCTTCAAAGGTAAATTAGAAGACCATATCTGACCTTTTGAATTTTTCTCTTTTCAAAGGGTCTTCAAAAAATGTGTAAACTTAAAGATTCCTTCTGATGTTAAATCAGCCATACAGAGGTTCCTTATGGAACTACTGAACACATTTCTAGCAAAAGAGTTCATGAACCTTATCTTAATATACAATCAGATATTCTTCTTTTGATGTTATATTAGCCACACTTAAGTCCATATTTGACCCAAGGAACATATTTCTGGCCAAAGAATCCTCGATCTTGAACTTTCTATACATATTCATAGACTCCTACTGATGCTTCAAAAGTCATTTAGAAGACCATATCTGACCTTTTGAAATTTTTTCTTTTCAAAGGGTCTTCAAAAAATGTATAAACTTATAGGTTCCTTCTTATGTTAAATAAGTCATACAGAGGTTCCTTAGGGAACTACTGAACATATTTCTAGCAAAAGAGTTCATGAACCTTATCTTAATATACAATCAGATATTCTTCTTTTGATGTTATATTAGCCACACTTAAGTCCATATTTGACCCAAGGAACATATTTCTGGCCAAAGAATCCTCGATCTTGAACTTTCTATACATATTCATAGACTCCTACTGATGCTTCAAAAGTCATTTAGAAGACCATATCTGACCTATTGAAATTTTTTCTTTTCAAAGGGTCTTCAAAAAATGTATAAACTTATAGGTTCCTTCTTATGTTAAATAAGTCATACAGAGGTTCCTTAGGGAACTACTGAACATATTTCTGGCAAAAGAGTTCTTGAACACTATCTCAATATACAATCAAGATTGTCTTCTTTTGATGTTTATTAGTCACACTAAAGTCCATATTAGACCCAAGGAACATATTTCTGGCCAAAGTATCCTCGATCTTGAAATTTCTATACATGCTCATAGACTCCTACTGATGTTTCATAAGTCATTTAGAAGACCATATCTGACCTTTTGAACTTTTTTCTGGTCAAAGTGTCTTCAAAAAACGTATAAACTTATATATTACTTCTGCTGTTAAATCAGTCATACAGAGGTTCCTTATGGAACTACTGAACATATTTCTGGCCAAAGAATCCTCGATCTTGAACTCTCTATACATTCTCATAGACTCCTACTGATGCTTCAAAAGTAATTTAAAAGACTATATCTGACCTTTTGAACATTTTTCTGTTCAATTTGTCTTCAAAAAACGTATAAACTTATAGATTCCTTCTGCCGTTAAATCAGTCATACAGAGGTTCCTTAATGAACTACTGAACATATTTCTGTCCAAAGAGTTCTTGAACCTTATCTTAATATACAATCAGATATTTTTCTTTTGATGTTATATTAGCCACACCAAAGTCCATATTTGACCCAAGGAGCATATTTCTGGCCAAAGAATCCTCGATCTTGAACTTTCTATACATATTCATAGACTCCTACTGATGCTTCAAAAGTCATTTAGAAGACAATATCTGACCTTTTGAAATTTTTTCTTTTCAAAGGGTCTTCAATAAATGTGTAAACTTAAAGGTTCCTTCTGATGTTAAATCAGCCATACAGAGGTTCCTTATGGAACTACTGAACACATTTCTAGCAAAAGAGTTCATGAACCTTATCTTAATATACAATCAGATATTCTTCTTTTGATGTTATATTAGCCACACTTAAGTCCATATTTGACCCAAGGAACATATTTCTGGCCAAAGAATCCTCGATCTTGAACTTTCTATACATATTCATAGACTCCTACTGATGCTTCAAAAGTCATTTAGAAGACCATATCTGACCTATTGAAATTTTTTCTTTTCAAAGGGTCTTCAAAAAATGTATAAACTTATAGGTTCCTTCTTATGTTAAATAAGTCATACAGAGGTTCCTTAGGGAACTACTGAACATATTTCTGGCAAAAGAGTTCTTGAACACTATCTCAATATACAATCAAGATTGTCTTCTTTTGATGTTTATTAGCCACACTAAAGTCCAACTTTGACCCAAGGAACATATTTCTGGCCAAAGAATCCTCGATCTTGAACTTTCTATACTACTGATGCTTCAAAAGTCATTTAGAAGACCATATCTGACCTTTTAAAAAATGTTCTTTTCAAAGGTCTTCAAAAAATGTATAAACTTATAGGTTCCTTCTTATGTTAAATCAGTCATACAGAGGTTCCTTACGGAACTACTGAACAAATTTCTAGCAAAAGAGTTCATGAACCTTATCTTAATATACAATCAGATATTCTTCTTTTGATGTTATATTAGCCACACTTAAGTCCATATTTGACCCAAGGAACATATTTCTGGCCAAAGAATCCTCGATCTTGAACTTTCTATACATATTCATAGACTCCTACTGATGCTTCAAAAGTCATTTAGAAGACCATATCTGACCTTTTGAACTTATTTCTGGTCAACGGGTCTTCAAAAAATTTAAACTATATAAACTTATAGACTCCTTATGATGTAAAATCAGTCATACAGAGGTTCCTTATGGAACTACTGAACATATATCTGTCCAAAGAGTTCTTGAACCTTATCTTAATGTACAATCAGATTGTGTTCTTTTGATGTTATATTAGTCACACTAAAGTCCATATTAGACCCAAGGAACATATTTCTGGCCAAAGTCTCCTCGATCTTGAACTTTCTAGACATGCTCATAGACTCCTACTGATGTTTCATAAGTCATTTAGAAGACCATATCTGACCTTTTGAACTTTTTTCTGGTCAAAGTGTCTTCAAAAAAATGTTTAACTATATAAACTTATAGACTCCCTCTGATGTTAAATCAGCCATACAGAGGTTCCTTAGGGAACTACTGAACATATTTCTGGCAAAAGAGTTCTTGAATATTATCTTGTACAATCAGATTTTTTTTTTTTTATGTTATATTAGCCACACTAAAGTCCATATTTGACCCAAGGAACATATTTCTGGCCAAAGAATCCTCGATCTTGAACTCTCTATACATTCTCATAGACTCCTACTGATGCTTCAAAAGTAATTTAAAAGACTATATCTGACCTTTTGAACATTTTTCTGTTCAATTTGTCTTCAAAAAACGTATAAACTTATAGATTCCTTCTGCCGTTAAATCAGTCATACAGAGGTTCCTTAATGAACTACTGAACATATTTCTGTCCAAAGAGTTCTTGAACCTTATCTTAATATACAATCAGATATTTTTCTTTTGATGTTATATTAGCCACACTAAAGTCCATATTTGACCCAAGGAGCATATTTCTGGCCAAAGAATCCTCGATCTTGAACTTTCTATACATATTCATAGACTCCTACTGATGCTTCAAAAGTCATTTAGAAGACAATATCTGACCTTTTGAAATTTTTTCTTTTCAAAGGGTCTTCAATAAATGTATAAACTTATAGGTTCCTTCTTATGTTATATCAATCATACAGAGGTTCCTTAGGGAACTACTGAACACATTTCTAGCAAAAGAGTTCATGAACCTTATCTTAATATACAATCAGATATTCTTCTTTTGATGTTATATTAGCCACACTTAAGTCCATATTTGACCCAAGGAACATATTTCTGGCCAAAGAATCCTCGATCTTGAACTTTCTATACTACTGATGCTTCAAAAGTTATTTAGAAGACCATATCTGACCTTTTGAAATTTTTTCTTTTCAAATGGTCTTCAAAAAATGTATAAACTTATAGGTTCCTTCTTATGTTAAATCAGTCATACAGAGGTTCCTTAACGGAACTACTGAACATATTTCTGGCAAAAGAGTTCTTGAACACTATCTCAATATACAATCAAGATTGTCTTCTTTTGATGTTTATTAGCCACACTAAAGTCCATATTAGACCCAAGGAACATATTTCTGGCCAAAGTATCCTCGATCTTGAACTTTCTATACATGCTCATAGACTCCTACTGATGTTTCATAAGTCATTTAGAAGACCATATCTGACCTTTTGAACTTTTTTCTGGTCAAAGTGTCTTCAAAAAACGTATAAACTTATAGATTACTTTTGCTGTTAAATCAGTCAGAGGTTAATTATGGAACTACTGAACATATTTCTGGCAAAAGAGTTCTTGAATATTATCTTATACAATCAGATTTTTTTTTTTTTATGTTATATTAGCCAAACTAAAGTCCATATTTGACCAAAGGAAAATATTTCTGGCCAAAGAATCCTCGATCTTGAACTTTCTATACATTCTCATAGACTCCTACTGATGCATCAAAAGTTATTTAGAAGACTATATCTGACCTTTTGAATATTTTTCTGTTCAATTTGTCTTCAAAAAACGTATAAACTTATCCTTCTGCTGTTAAATCAGTCATACAGAGGTTCCTTATTGAACTACTGAACATATTTCTGGCAAAAGAGTTCTTGAACACTATCTCAATATACAATCAAGATTGTCTTCTTTTGATGTTATATTAGTCACACTAAAGTGCAAATTTGACCCAAGGAACATATTTCTGGCCAAAGAATCCTCGATCTTGAACTTTCTATACTTCTGATGTTTCAAAAGTCATTTAGAAGACCATATCTGACCTTTTGAAAAATTTTCTTTTCAAAGGGTCTTCAAAAAATTTATAAACTTATATGTTCCTTCTTATGTTAAATCAGTCATACAGAGGTTCCTTACAGAACTACTGAACATATTTCTGGCAAAAGAGTTCTTGAACACTATCTTAATATACAATCAGATTGTCTTCTTTTTATGTTATATTAGTCACACTGAAGTCCATATTTGACCCAAGGAACATACCTCTAGCCAAGGAATCCTTGATCTTGAATTTTCTATACATACTCATAGACTCCTACTGATGCTTCAAAGGTAAATTAGAAGACCATATCTGACCTTTTGAATTTTTCTCTTTTCAAAGGGTCTTCAAAAAATGTGTAAACTTAAAGATTCCTTCTGATGTTAAATCAGCCATACAGAGGTTCCTTATGGAACTACTGAACACATTTCTAGCAAAAGAGTTCATGAACCTTATCTTAATATACAATCAGATATTCTTCTTTTGATGTTATATTAGCCACACTTAAGTCCATATTTGACCCAAGGAACATATTTCTGGCCAAAGAATCCTCGATCTTGAACTTTCTATACATATTCATAGACTCCTACTGATGCTTCAAAAGTCATTTAGAAGACCATATCTGACCTTTTGAAATTTTTTCTTTTCAAAGGGTCTTCAAAAAATGTATAAACTTATAGGTTCCTTCTTATGTTAAATAAGTCATACAGAGGTTCCTTAGGGAACTACTGAACATATTTCTGGCAAAAGAGTTCTTGAACACTATCTCAATATACAATCAAGATTGTCTTCTTTTGATGTTTTTTAGCCACACTAAAGTCCAACTTTGACCCAAGGAATATATTTCTGGCCAAAGAATCCTCGATCTTGAACTTTCTATACTACTGATGCTTCAAAAGTCATTTAGAAGACCATATCTGACCTTTTAAAAAATGTTCTTTTCAAAGGTCTTCAAAAAATGTATAAACTTATAGGTTCCTTCTTATGTTAAATCAGTCATACAGAGGTTCCTTACGGAACTACTGAACAAATTTCTAGCAAAAGAGTTCATGAACCTTATCTTAATATACAATCAGATATTCTTCTTTTGATGTTATATTAGCCACACTTAAGTCCATATTTGACCCAAGGAACATATTTCTGGCCAAAGAATCCTCGATCTTGAACTTTCTATACATATTCATAGACTCCTACTGATGCTTCAAAAGTCATTTAGAAGACCATATCTGACCTTTTGAACTTATTTCTGGTCAACGGGTCTTCAAAAAATTTAAACTATATAAACTTATAGACTCCTTATGATGTAAAATCAGTCATACAGAGGTTCCTTATGGAACTACTGAACATATATCTGTCCAAAGAGTTCTTGAACCTTATCTTAATGTACATACATTTACAGATTGTGTTCTTTTGATGTTATATTAGTCACACTAAAGTCCATATTAGACCCAAGGAACATATTTCTGGCCAAAGTCTCCTCGATCTTGAACTTTCTAGACATGCTCATAGACTCCTACTGATGTTTCATAAGTCATTTAGAAGACCATATCTGACCTTTTGAACTTTTTTCTGGTCAAAGTGTCTTCAAAAAAATGTTTAACTATATAAACTTATAGACTCCTTCTGATGTTAAATCAGCCATACAGAGGTTCCTTAGGGAACTACTGAACATATTTCTGGCAAAAGAGTTCTTGAACACTATCTCAATATACAATCAAGATTGTCTTCTTTTGATGTTTATCAGCCACACTAAAGTCCAAATTTGACCCAAGGAACATATTTCTGGCCAAAGAATCCTCGATCTTGAACTTTCTATACTACTGATGCTTCAAAAGTCATTTAGAAGACCATATCTGACCTTTTTAAAAAAATTATTTTCAAAGGGTCTTCAAAAAATTTATAAACTTATAGGTTCCTTCTTATGTTAAATCAGTCATACAGAGGTACCTTACGGAACTACTGAACATATTTCTGGCAAAAGAGTTCTTGAACACTATCTTAATATACAATCAGATTGTCTTCTTTTTATGTTCAAAATCAAAAATTCAAAATTGACGACTCTTTGGCCTGAAATATTTTCAACTGAAGCGTGTAAAGATGTTCTAAAGCTTGATGATTTACTACATCAGATGAAATAAATGAAAATGTGTTGAAAGTTCAATATCGAGGACTCTTTTGCCATAAATATGCTCAGAAGGTCAAATATGGACAAATCTGTGGCTTATTCAAAATCAGAAGGAGCCTATGGTAAAAAACAACAACATTTGAACACACTACCATCAAAAAAATATGTTCAATAGATATATACTACTGTATGGCTGGGGAGGCATCAGAAGAAGTCATTATGTATAGAAAATTCAAGATCAAGTACTCTTTGGCCAAAAACAATTTCTTTGATCAAATATGGACTACTGTCTGGCTGATGTGTTATCAGAAACAGTCAATCAGTATGTTTAGAAGGTTCAAGATCAAGTACTCTTTGGCCAGAAATATGTTCAGTGGTTTTAACATGGACTACTCTCTGGCTGATTTAACATCAGAAATATTCAGGAGAAAATATAGTGTTACATTTTAGTGACCATTGGGCCAAAAGTATTTTCAATGGGTCAAATACAAGGCTGGCTGATGAAAGATAAGTAGTCAATGAGAATGTGCAGGATGTTCAATATCGGACAGAAATATGTTCAGTAGGTCTATTACGGACTTCTGTACGACTGATTTAACATCATAAGGAGTCAAAGAGAATGGTTAGAAAAATCAATATCCAGGACTCTTTGGCAGAAATATGTTCAGCAAGTCAAATATGGACTACTGTCTGGCTGATTTAACATCAGAGGCAGGCAATAAGTATATTCAAAATGTTTAAGATTGAGTACTGTTTGGCCAGAAATGTTTAGAAGGTTACAAATAGTTTACAGTATGGCTGAGGTAATATGAGAAGGAAGACTCATTCTGAATTGAGTTTATGTAGTAAAACATATTTTGAGGATCTTTAAGCCAGAGATATGTTCAGCAGGTCAAATATTGACAACTCTCTGTCTGATTTAACATCAGAAAGAGTCTATGAGAATATACTGTACGTTACATTTTGGGGACCCTTTGGACATAATTATTTTCAATGGGTCAAACATAGTATGTAACATCAAAAGTAGTCAATGAAAATGTGCAGAAAGTTCAATATCAAGTACTCTTGGTCCTGAAATATGTACAGTAGGTCAAATATGGTCTACTGTATGGCAGGTATGCTGATTTAAAACCAGAAAGAGTCTATGAGAACATAAAGAATATTTCCTTTTACAACCCTTCGGCCAGTAATATGTTCAGTAGGTCTATTACGGACTTCTGTAAGACTGAAGAAACGTCATAAATTAGAATGTATAGAAAAATCAACATCCAGGACTCTTTGGCAGAAATATGTTCAGAAAGTCAAATATGGACTACTTTCTGGCTGATTTAACATCAGAAGGAGGCAATGAGTCATTTATACAAAATGTTTAAGGTAGAGGACTGTTTGGCCAGAAATATGTTCAGTATGTTATTTATGGATTTACTGTATGGACTGACGTAAAATCTGAAAGGTTCAATGTAAGTAGAAAGTTCAAGACATCTCTCTGATTTAACATCAGAAAAAGTCTATGAGGATATATGGTAAGTTCCTTTTTAGGGACCCTTTGGCCAGAAATATTTTAAATGGGTAAAATATAGGCTGCCTGAAGAAACATCAGAAGTAGTCAATGAGAATGTGTAATAAGTTAAATATCGAGGACTCTTTGGCCATAAATATGTTCAGCAGGTCAAATATGAAGATTTTACATTAGTCCAAATAATAGGTCAGTAGGTCAGACCTACCATTCCTGGCCAAAAGAGTACTCGAAATTGAACTTTCTACACATTCTTTTTGATTACTTCTTTATGCCAGTCTGATACCAGTCAGTCAGTCTTTATTTGACCCATTGAAAATATTTCTGGCCAAATGTTCCTCAAAGGTTAAATTACTATGTATAGTAGAATATAAATATTTTCTTTACAAATTGACTCCTGACTCCTGACCTTGACATCAGATATAAAGTAGTCAATATCTGACCTTTAAAGATATTTCTGACTAAAGAATCATTGAACATTAACACTCTACAGGCTCATTGACCTCCTGATGTTACATATCAGCTAGACAGTACTCCAAATTTGATTTACTAAATATATTTCTGGTCAAAGTTTACTCAAACTTTCTATGCATATCCATTGACTCCTGATGTTAAATAAGCAATGCAGAGGATACGGATCTGACCTACTGATCACATTTCTGACCCAGCTTCATCACTCTTACAATGCATTGCACAATGTAACAGTTGCATAGCTTATATTCGATTCTGCTATGCAGAACGTTTGATCGTGTTTAATGCAATGCAGCAGCACATAAATTAATCTCTTCGGAATATGTTAATTATTGCATTGCATTTTAAAGCAACTGCTCATATTTTATTTTCTCGTCATGTATACAAATTTAAATTGTGTAATAATTCAACAACAGCTAATGCAATGGTTATCATTCATACACAAATTAATAAGTTAGTTGTAGTACGCAGTGCAATGCGAAATCACACTGTCCGAAATCAAATGTTATGTTTTCATTTCACAGACAAAAGTTAAATCTGTTTACAACTACTGTTATATCTTAATGCATATCGAAACGATTTAGATATTGTAGGCATTGCAATGCAAAAGGTTAAATATTAATCTTCAGTGAACGACGTACGTTAGATTATGTGTGCAATGCAATGCCAAACAGAGTTAGTTCTTGTATATTAACATTAAAGTGACAGCTAATGTGATTTTTAGTCGTCAGTAAAAAAAAAAAAATTTGTAGATATGCAATGCAATGCGAACAAATAAGTTGTGGGTTGTCTTTCAACAGCTAATGCAATGATATTCCTATTTACAAAAATGAAAATGGTTAGTTGAAGTGTGCAATGCACATATGGTATGTGTTGTCTTTTAATTGCACAGAGGAATACATTTGCTCTTTTAGGCATTGCAAATTATACATCTAAATAGATATGTCTAGCTTATATGTTATTCTTCATGCAAAATGCAGCACATTTATACCAATATGTTAGGTTATTTGCACAAAGAAAATAAGGACTTCTAATGCAATGCAAAATCTAATTCAATGATTTCCTTTAATACACACTGAATAAGTTAGTTAAATTATGGAAATTCAATCCGAAAGCACATATGTTATTTTATGTTTTGTTTTCATTGCAACGCTTGATAGTACGTGCATTGCTATGCAAAAACAGATTGCATTGCATATCTTTTCAGGGCACGAAGGAAATAGTTAGTTCTTGAATGATTGCAATGCAACAAAGTGCATATGACTTTTACTTCATTCTTCAATATAAAACGCGTATGTGCAATGATATGCAAGAGGAGATTGCATTGCATATATCTTTAACGCACTACGGAATTAGTTAGTTCTAAAATGCATTGCAATGCAAAAAAATGCATATGACTTTTATGATATTTTATCATAAAAGATATTTGTAGATATTTTATACTCTTCAGTGCACAACGCTTGATCGTAAGGAGATTGCATTGCATATCTCTTCAACGCAATAAGAAATGAGTTAGCTCTTAAATGTGTCTTCAAAAAAATTTTTAACTATATAAACTTATAGACTCCTTCTGATGTTAAATCAGCCATACAGAGGTTGCTTAGGGAACTACTGAACATATTTCTGGCAAAAATGTTCTTGAACACTATCTCAATATACAATCAAGATTGTCTTCTTTTGATGTTTATTAGCCACACTAAAGTCCAAATTTGACCCAAGGAACATATTTCTGGCCAAAGAATCCTCGATCTTGAACTTTCTATACTACTGATGCTTCAAAAGTCATTTAGAAGACCATATCTGACCTTTTAAAAAAAATTCTTTTCAAAGGGTCTTCAAAAAATGTATAAACTTATAGGTTCCTTCTTATGTTAAATCAGTCATACAGAGGTACCTTACGGAACTACTGAACATATTTCTGGCAAAAGAGTTCTTGAACACTATCTTAATATACAATCAGATTGTCTTCTTTTTATGTTCAAAATCAAAAATTCAAAATTGACGACTCTTTGGCCTGAAATATTTTCAATGGGCATTTACTGAAGCGTGTAAAGATGTTCTAAAGCTTGATGATTTACTACATCAGATGAAATAAATGAAAATGTGTTGAAAGTTCAATATCGAGGACTCTTTTGCCATAAATATGCTCAGAAGGTCAAATATGGACAAATCTGTGGCTGATTCAAAATCAGAAGGAGCCTATGGTAAAAAACAACAACATTTGAACACACTACCAACAAAAAAATATGTTCAATAGATATATACTACTGTATGGCTGGGGAGGCATCAGAAGAAGTCATTATGTATAGAAAATTCAAGATCAAGTACTCTTTGGCCAAAAACAATTTCTTTGATCAAATATGGACTACTGTCTGGCTGATGTGTTATCAGAAACAGTCAATCAGTATGTTTAGAAGGTTCAAGATCAAGTACTCTTTGGCCAGAAATATGTTCAGTGGTTTTAACATGGACTACTCTCTGGCTGATTTAACATCAGAAATATTCAGGAGAAAATATAGTGTTACATTTTAGTGACCATTGGGCCAAAAGTATTTTCAATGGGTCAAATACAAGGCTGGCTGATGAAAGATCAGTAGTCAATGAGAATGTGCAGGATGTTCAATATCGGACAGAAATATGTTCAGTAGGTCTATTACGGACTTCTGTACGACTGATTTAACATCATAAGGAGTCAAAGAGAATGGTTAGAAAAATCAATATCCAGGACTCTTTGGCAGAAATATGTTCAGCAAGTCAAATATGGACTACTGTCTGGCTGATTTAACATCAGAAGGAGGCAATAAGTATATTCAAAATGTTTAAGATTGAGTACTGTTTGGCCAGAAATGTTTAGAAGGTTACAAATAGTTTACAGTATGGCTGAGGTAATATGAGAAGGAAGACTCCTTCTGAATTGAGTTTATGTAGTAAAACATATTTTGAGGATCTTTAAGCCAGAGATATGTTCAGCAGGTCAAATATGACAACTCTCTGTCTGATTTAACATCAGAAAGAGTCTATGAAAATATACTGTACGTTACATTTTGGGGACCCTTTGGACATAATTATTTTCAATGGGTCAAACATAGTATGTAACATCAAAAGTAGTCAATGAAAATGTGCAGAAAGTTCAATATCAAGTACTCTTGGTCCTGAAATATGTACAGTAGGTCAAATATGGTCTACTGTATGGCAGGTATGCTGATTTAAAACCAGAAAGAGTCTATGAGAACATAAAGAATATTTCCTTTTACAACCCTTCGGCCAGTAATATGTTCAGTAGGTCTATTACGGACTTCTGTAAGACTAAAGAAACGTCATAAATTAGAATGTATAGAAAAATCAACATCCAGGACTCTTTGGCAGAAATATGTTCAGAAAGTCAAATATGGACTACTTTCTGGCTGATTTAACATCAGAAGGAGGCAATGAGTATGTACAAAATGTTTAAGATAGAGGACTGTTTGGCCAGAAATATGTTCAGTATGTTATTTATGGATTACTGTATGGACTGACGTAAAATCTGAAAGGTTCAATGTAAGTAGAAAGTTCAAGACATCTCTCTGATTTAACATCAGAAAAAGTCTATGAGAATATATGGTAAGTTCCTTTTTAGGGACCCTTTGGCCAGAGATATTTTAAATGGGTAAAATATAGGCTGCGTGAAGAAACATCAGAAGTAGTCAATGAGAATGTGTAATAAGTTAAATATCGAGGACTCTTTGGCCATAAATATGTTCAGCAGGTCAAATATGAAGATTTTACATTAGTCCAAATAATAGGTCAGTAGGTCAGACCTACCATTCCTGGCCAAAAGAGTACTCGAAATTGAACTTTCTACACATTCTTTTTGATTACTTCTTTATGCCAGTCTGATACCAGTCAGCCAGTCTTTATTTGACCCATTGAAAATATTTCTGGCCAAATGTTCCTCAAAGGTTAAATTACTATGTATAGTAGAATAGAAATATTTTCTTTACAAATTGACTCCTGACTCCTGACATCAGATATAAAGTAGTCAATATCTGACCTTTAAAGATATTTCTGACTAAAGAATCATTGAACATTAACACTCTACACGCTCATTGACCTCCTGATGTTACATATCAGCTAGACAGTACTCCAAATTTGATTTACTAAATATATTTCTGGTCAAAGTTTACTCAAACTTTCTATGCATATCCATTGACTCCTGATGTTAAATCAGCAATGCAGAGGATACGGATCTGACCTACTGCTCACATTTCTGACCCAGCGTCATCACTCTTACAATGCATTGCACAATGTAACAGTTGCATAGCTTATATTCGATTCTGCTATGCAGAACGTTTGATCGTGTTTAATGCAATGCAGCAGCACATAAATTAATCTCTTCGGAATGTGTTAATTATTGCATTGCATTTTAAAGCAACTGCTCATATTATATTTTCTCGTCAAGTATACAAATTTAAATTGTGTAATAATTCAACAACAGCTAATGCAATGGTTATCATTCATACACAAATTAATACTTTAGTTGTAGTACGCAGTGCAATGCGAAATCACACTGTCCGAAATCAAATGTTATATTTTCATTTCACAGACAAAAGTTAAATCTGTTTACAACTACTGTTATATCTTAATGCATATCGAAACGATTTAGATATTGTAGGCATTGCAATGCAAAAGGTTAAATATTAATCTTCAGTGAACGACGTACGTTAGATTATGTGTGCAATGCAATGCCAAACAGAGTTAGTTCTTGTATATTAACATTAAAGTGACAGCTAATGTGATTTTTAGTCGTCAGTAAAAAAAAAAAAAATAGTAGATATGCAATGCAATGCGAACAAATAAGTTGTGGGTTGTCTTTCAACAGCTAATGCAATGATATTCCTATTTACAAAAATGAAAATGGTTAGTTGAAGTGTGCAATGCACATATGGTATGTGTTGTCTTTTAATTGCACAGAGGAATACATTTGCTCTTTTAGGCATTGAAAATTATACATCTAAATAGATATGTCTAGCTTATATGTTATTCTTCATGCAAAATGCAGCACATTTATACCAATATGTTAGGTTATTTGCACAAAGAAAATAAGGACTTCTAATGCAATGCAAAATCTAATTCAATGATTTCCTTTAATACACACTGAATAAGTTAGTTAAATTATGGAAATTCAATCCGAAAGCACATATGTTATTTTATGTTTTGTTTTCATTGCAACGCTTGATAGTACGTGCATTGCTATGCAAAAACAGATTGCATTGCATATCTTTTCAGGGCACGAAGGAATGAGTTAGTTCTTGAATGATTGCAATGCAACAAAGTGCATATGACTTTTACTTCATTCTTCAATATAAAACGCGTATGTGCAATGCTATGCAAGAGGAGATTGCATTGCATATATCTTTAACGCACTACGGAATTAGTTAGTTCTAAAATGCATTGCAATGCAAAAAAATGCATATGACTTTTATGATATTTTATCATAAAAGATATTTGTAGATATTTTATACTCTTCAGTGCACAACGCTTGATCGTAAGGAGATTGCATTGCATATCTCTTCAACGCAATAAGAAATGAGTTAGCTCTTAAATGTATTGCAATGCAAAATTAATGCATAATGACTTTTATGATATTCTTCAATGCACAACGCTTGAACGTACGTGCAATGTTATGCAAAAGCAGATTGCATTGCACATCTCTTCAGCGCACGAAGGAATGAGTTAGTTCTTACATGCATTGCAATGCAACAAAGTGCATATGACTTATTTTCTTCAATGCACAACGATTGATCGAATGTGCAATGCTATGCAAAAGCAGATTGCATTGCACATCTCTTCAGCGCACGAAGGATTGAGTTAGTTCTTGAATGCATTGCAATGCAACAAAGTGCATATGACTTTTATTTTCTTCAGTGCACAACGCTTGATTGTATGTGCAATGCTATGCAAAAGTAGATTGCATTGCACATCTCTTCAGCGCACGAATGGATCAAGTTAGTTCTTGAATGCATTGCAATGCAACAAAGTGCATATGACTTTTATTTTCTTCAATGCACAACGCTTGATCGTATGTGCATTGCTATGCAAGAGGAGATTGCATTGCATATCTCTTTAACGCACTACGGAATAAGTTAGTTCTTAAATGCATTGCAATGCAAAAAAGTGCATATGACTTTTATGATATTCTTCAATGCACAACGCTTGAACGTATGTGCAATGCTATGCAAGAGGAGATGGCATTGCAAATCTCTTTAACGAACTAAAGAATGAGTAAGTTCTTAAATGCATTGCAATGCAAAAAAAATAATTCATATGACTTTTATGACATTCTTCAATGCACAACGCTTGATCATACGGATATTGCATTGCATATCTCTTGAACGCACTAAAGAATGAGTAAGTTCTTAAATGCATTGCAATGCAAAAAAAAACATATGGCTTTTATGATATTCTTCAATGCACAACGCTTGATCGTACGTGCATTGTTATGCAAAAGCAGATGCAATGCTAAACAAGAGGAGATTGCATTGCATATCTCTTCAGGGCACGAAGGAATGAGTTAGTTCTTGAATGCATTGCAATGCAACAAAGTGCATATGACTTTTATGATATTCTTCAAGGCACAACACTTAATAGTGTGTGCAGTGCTATGCAAGAGGAGATTGCTTGCACATCTCTTTAAAGCAATACGGAGTGAGTTAGTTCTGAAATTTATTGCAATGCAAAGAAAAAGCACATGACTTTTATGATATTCTTCAATGCACAACGCTTGGTCGTACGTGCATTGCTATGCAAAAGCAGATTGCATTAATTATCTCTTCAGGGCACTACGGAATGAGTTAGTTCTTGAATGCATTGCAATGCAACAAAGTGCATATGATATTTTATTCTTCAATACACAAAGCTTGATCGTATGTGTAATGCTATGCAAGAGGAGATTGCATTGCATATCTCTTTAACGAACTACGGGATGAGTTAGTTCTTAAATGCATTGCAATGCAAAAAAAAAGCATATGACTTTTATGATATTCTTCAGTGCACAACGCTTGATCGTACGTGCATTGCTATGCAAAAGCAGATTGCATTGCATATCTCTTCAGGGCACTACGAATGAGTTAGTTCTTGAATGCAATGCAATGCAACAAAGTGCATATTATATTTTCTTCTTCAATGCACAACGCTTAATCGTATGTGAAATGCTATGCAAGAGGAGATTGCATTGCATATCTCTTTAACGAACTACGGGATGAGTTTGTTCTTGAATGTATTGCTAAGCAACAAAGAGTGCATATGACCTTTAATGATATTCTTCAATGCACAACGCTTGATAGTATGTACAATGCAATGCAAAAGCATTGTTAAATGCATTTTCTTCTTTTAAATCAGCCACACAGAGATTCCTTATGGAACTACTGAACATATTTCTCGACAAAGAATCCTCGATCTTGATCTTTCTATATATACTTATAGACTTCTGATGTTAAATCAGTCATAAAGACGTTCCTTACGGAACTACTGAACATATTTCTGGCCAAAGATTTCTTGAACATGAACATACAATCAGATTGTCTACTTTAGATGATATATATTAGCCACACTGAAGTCCATATTTGACCCAAGGAACATATTTCTGGCCAAAGAATCCTCGATCTTGAACTTTCTATACATATTCAGAGACTCCTACTGATGCTTCAAAAGTCATTTAGAAGACCATATCTGACCTTTTGAATTTTTTCTGTTCAAAGGGTCTTCCAAAAATGTATATAGATTCCTTCTTATATTAAAACAGTCATACAGAGGTTCCTTATGGAACTACTGAACATATTTCTGCCCAAAGAGTTCTTGAACATTATCTTAATTTACAATCAGATTGTCTTCTTTTGATGTTATATTAGTCACACTAAAGTACATATTTGACCCAAGGAACATATTTCTGGCCAAAGAATCCTCGATCTTGATCTTTTATACATGCTCATAGACTCCTACTGATGCTTCAAAAGTCATGTTGAAGACCATATCTGACCTTTTGAACTTTTTTCTGGTCAAAGGGTCTTCAAAAAATGTATAAACTTACAGACTCCTAGACTCCTTCTGATGTTAAATTAGCCATACACAGGTTTCTTATGGAACTACTGAACATATTTCTCACCAAAGAGTTCTTGAACATGAACGTATACAATCACATTTTCTTCTTTAGATTATATATATTAGCCACACTAAAGTCCATATTTGACCCAAAGAACATATTTCTGGCCAAAGAAGCCTCGATCTTGAACTTTCTATACATTCTCATAGACTCCTACTGATGCTTCAAAAGTAATTTAGAAGACTGTATCTGACCTTTTAAACATTTTTCTTTTCAAAGGGTCTTCAAAAAACGTATAAACTTACAAGACTCCTTCTGCTTTTAAATCAGTCATACAGAGGTTCCTTATGGAACTACTGAACATATTTCTGGCCAAAGAGTTCTTGAACATTATCTTAATTTACAATCAGATTGTCTTCTTTTGATGTTATATTAGTCACACTAAAGTCCATATTTGACCCAAGGAACATATTTCTGGCCAAAGAATCCTCGATCTTGATCTTTCTATTCATTCTCATAGACTCCTACTGATGCTTCAAAAGTAATTTAGAAGACTATATCTGACCTTTTGAACATTTTTCTGGTCAAAAGGTCTTCAAAAAATGTATAAGCTTATAGACTCCCTTTAATGTTAAATCAGTCATACAGAAGTTCCTTACGGAACTACTGAACATATTTCTGGCCAAAGAGTTCTTGAATATTATCTTATACAATCAGATTGTTTTCTTTTGATGTTATATTAGCCACACTAAAGTCCATATTTGACCCAAGGAACATATTTCTGGCCAAAGAATCCTCGATCTTGAATTTTCTATACATTCTCATAGACTCCTACTGATGCTTCAAAGGTAATTTAGAAGACTATATCTGACCTTTTGAACATTTTTCTGGTCAAAAGGTCTTCAAAAAATTTATAAGCTTATAGACTCCCTCTAATGTTAAATCAGTCATACAGAAGTTCCTTACGGAACTACTGAACATATTTCTGTTCAAAGAGTTCTTGAATATTATCTTATACAATCAGATTGTTTTCTTTTGATGTTATATTAGCCACACTAAAGTCCATATTTGACCCAAGGAACATATTTCTGGCCAAAGTATCCTCGATCTTGACCTTTCTATACATGCTCATAGACTCCTACTGATGTTTCATAAGTCATTTAGAAGACCATATCTGACATTTTGAACTTTTTTCTGGTCAAAGTGTCTTCAAAAAAATGTTTAACTATATAAACTTATAGACTCCTTCTGATGTTAAATCAGCCATACAGATGTTGCTTAGGGAACTACTGAACATATTTCTGGCAAAAGAGTTCTTGAACACTATCTCAATATACAATCAAGATTGTCTTCTTTTGATGTTTATTAGCCACACTAAAGTCCAAATTTGACCCAAGGAACAAATTTCTGGCCAAAGAATCCTCGATCTTTAACTTTCTATACTGACATTTCGTGACATTCCTGGATTTGGCCAATGCATATGGTTCAGTGCCACATGAGCTTCTTTGGGCAGCATTTGATTTTTTCAGAGTACCAATGTCAATAACAAATTTAGTGAAAGCCTATTTTGGAGATTTGCAATTTAGTTTCTCAACTCCAAAATTCAGCACTGCATGGCAATGCTTAGAGGTTGGAATAATGGCAGGATGCACAATTTCTCCACTGGCTTTTACCATGGCAATGGAAGTAATCATTAGGGCATCAAGATGGGTAGTAGGAGGAGAGCGCTTGGCTTCTGGGTTGCGACTACCACCAATCAGAGCATACATGGATGACATGACAACCATGACTACAACAGTAGCCTGCACTAATCGGTTATTGGGGAAGTTAACAGATAATATTGAATGGGCACGAATGCAATTTAAGCCCTCTAAATCAAGGAGCATCTCCATAGTTAAAGGAAAGGTAGTAGATAAAGCATTCTTCATTAATGGTGAGGCAATACCAACAGTTTCTGAGAAGCCAGTGAAAAGTCTTGGGAGATGGTACGATGGAGATCTAAAGGACACAGTTCGAGTGGGAGAAGTTAGACAACAAGCAGTGGAAGGGTTGAAGAGCATAAACAGCTGTGCTCTACCAGGCAAACTAAAACTCTGGTGCTTTCAGTTTGGTCTACTGCCGAGGTTGCTGTGGCCACTGACTGTGTACGAGGTTTCTTTGACAACAGTGGATAAGCTGGAAGCGTTAATAAGTTCATACATCAGGAAATGGTTGGGAGTTCCACGCTGCCTCAGCAGAGTGGGACTTTATAGTAAAGGAATATTGCAGCTGCCAGTCTCTGCTTTAACCGAGGAGTTTAAGTGTGCCAAGGTCAGACTGGAAATGACATTAGTAGAGTCACGTGACAAATGTGTAAGGGAGGCAGCCCCTGTGTTAAAAACTGGTAGAAAGTGGTCAGCAAAGAAATCTGTAGTAGAGGCAAAGGCTGACCTTCAAATAGGGGATATCGTGGGACAGGTACAGCATGGAAGAGGGGGTTTTGGGCTCAGGTTAGCTCCTCCTAAATGGCACAAGGCAGGCCCAGCTCAAAGGAGGAAGCTGGTAGTCAACGAGGTGCGAAAGCAGGAGGAGAGGATGAGGAGTATAAAGGCCATTTCCCAGGCCAAGCAGGGAGAGTGGATGAGATGGGAGAGTGTGGAACAACGCAAAATGGGCTGGCAAGACCTTTGGTCAATGGAAGAGAGTAGGATCAGTTTCCTTATTAGGTCAACATATGATGTTCTCCCATCACCGCAGAACCTAAACCTCTGGGTAGGAGAGGATCCCTCTTGTCCTTTGTGTTCATCACCTGCCACATTAAGGCACATTTTGACAGGATGTAAGGTGGCTCTTAGCCAAGGTCGGTTTACTTGGCGCCATGACCAAGTACTGAGATGTTTGGCTTTAGCATTGGAAGGCAAGCGTAGTATGACCAATAAGTTGCCGCATGTTCTAGCAAAACATTACACGCAGAAGACAACATTCCTCCGCCCAGGCGAGCAACCACCAAGAAAAGGTGTTAACACCAATTCTCGGCCAGGACAACTGGAAGCTGCTAGGGACTGGAAGATGCTGGCTGATCTTGATCAACGGCTTATTTTTCCACCTGAGATTGCCACCACTAACCTACGACCAGACATTGTTTTGTGGTCTGGATCAGCACGCATTGTTCAACTGATAGAGTTGACAGTGCCATGGGAGGATGCTGTAGATGAGGCATATGAGAGGAAGAAACTGCGGTATGCTCATTTGGCCACTGAAGCAGAACAGCGAGGATGGAGAGTCCAGGTTTATCCAGTGGAAGTGGGTTGTCGAGGTTTTGTGGCACACTCTACAACCCGGTTCCTCAGGGACGTCGGATTCAGCGGCCAAGAGCTGCGTCGCACAGTAAAGAACTTATCTGAAGCAGCAGAAAGGAGCAGCAACTGGCTGTGGTTGAGATGGAAAGATTCTAGCTGGCAAGGTACAGGCCGCCACGCTACGGTTTCGTAGAATTCTTGAAAAACTTGAAGAGTCTGTTGGTTTATTTGTATAGGGTGTATAGTATAGGTTGTATAGTATACTATACAATTTGTATAGGTTGTATAGTATAGAATGACGGGTGGTTGGGTAGATATTGTGTTTTGCGTTAGGTGGTATGCCATACGGAACCGTTGCCACTGTAACTGCTTTAACGCACCAGTGGGGCTCGACAGCCTTAATCAATCGGGTTGGCGCGTATGGTTGGGTTGCGGAGAGATAGTGAGATTGTGGTTAGGTCTCAGCAGCAGGAGGGATGTAGAGGTCAGTAAGCTGGGCTGAGTTGAGTGGGGGACGGAGGGGGGTGACTCTGGGACGCCAGAGTCACTGTCGAGCCCTCTTGAGGTGTCGTGGGCTAGTCGACGAAACACTGAGGACGGAAGGTGCCCACTTGAAGACCCTAGAGATGTCCCCTACTCGGCTCAATCCAGACGGTTGTCGTGTTGGTCCACTAGGGAGACCACACTGTAGTTGCAGCCGTCGTGTGTGCTGACGCGCCAAGTACACTGCAGCCGTTAACGCCGGACAGAAGGGGAGTCACACCCTCATATGGAAAGAAGCGTAAATGGATGGAGAAGCATAGTTTACTGTAAAGCTACGTCTTAGTGTTGCTTATCTTGGCGAAAGCCGAGTACAAATCAGCATGAAGTTTTAACATCTACTCTCGTGTAATGGAAATCATTACTACTGATGCTTCAAAAGTCATTTAGAAGACCATATCTGACCTTTTAAAAAAAATTCTTTTCAAAGGGTCTTCAAAAAATGTATAAAGTTATAGGTTCCTTCTTATGTTAAATCAGTCATACAGAGGTACCTTACGGAACTACTGAACATATTTCTGGCAAAAGAGTTCTTGAACACTATCTTAATATACAATCAGATTGTCTTCTTTTTATGTTCAAAATCAAAAATTCAAAATTGACGACTCTTTGGCCTGAAATATTTTCAATGGGCATTTACTGAAGCGTGTAAAGATGTTCTAAAGCTTGATGATTTACTACATCAGATGAAATAAATGAAAATGTGTTGAAAGTTCAATATCGAGGACTCTTTTGCCATAAATATGCTCAGAAGGTCAAATATGGACAAATCTGTGGCTGATTCAAAATCAGAAGGAGCCTATGGTAAAAAACAACAACATTTGAACACACTACCAACAAAAAAATATGTTCAATAGATATATACTGGGGAGTATATAGTATATATGGCTGGGGAGGCATCAGAAGAAGTCATTATGTATAGAAAATTCAAGATCAAGTACTCTTTGGCCAAAAACAATTTCTTTGATCAAATATGGACTACTCTTCTGGCTGATGTGTTATCAGAAACAGTCAATCAGTATGTTTAGAAGGTTCAAGATCAAGTACTCTTTGGCCAGAAATATGTTCAGTGGTTTTAACATGGACTACTCTCTGGCTGATTTAACATCAGAAATATTCAGGAGAAAATATAGTGTTACATTTTAGTGACCATTGGGCCAAAAGTATTTTCAATGGGTCAAATACAAGGCTGGCTGATGAAAGATCAGTAGTCAATGAGAATGTGCAGGATGTTCAATATCGGACAGAAATATGTTCAGTAGGTCTATTACGGACTTCTGTACGACTGATTTAACATCATAAGGAGTCAAAGAGAATGGTTAGAAAAATCAATATCCAGGACTCTTTGGCAGAAATATGTTCAGCAAGTCAAATATGGACATCAGAGGCAGGCAATAAGTATTTTCAAAATGTTTAAGATTGAGTACTGTTTGGCCAGAAATGTTTAGAAGGTTACAAATAGTTTACAGTATGGCTGAGGTAATATGAGAAGGAAGACTCATTCTGAATTGAGTTTATGTAGTAAAACATATTTTGAGGATCTTTAAGCCAGAGATATGTTCAGCAGGTCAAATATTGACAACTCTCTGTCTGATTTAACATCAGAAAGAGTCTATGAAAATATACTGTACGTTACATTTTGGGGACCCTTTGGACATAATTATTTTCAATGGGTCAAACATAGTATGTAACATCAAAAGTAGTCAATGAAAATGTGCAGAAAGTTCAATATCAAGAACTCTTGGTCCTGAAATATGTACAGTAGGTCAAATATGGTCTACTGTATGGCAGGTATGCTGATTTAAAACCAGAAAGAGTCTATGAGAACATAAAGAATATTTCCTTTTACAACCCTTCGGCCAGTAATATGTTCAGTAGGTCTATTACGGACTCCTGTAAGACTGAAGAAACGTCATAAATTAGAATGTATAGAAAAATCAACATCCAGGACTCTTTGGCAGAAATATGTTCAGAAAGTCAAATATGGACTACTTTCTGGCTGATTTAACATCAGAAGGAGGCAATGAGTATGTACAAAATGTTTAAGATAGAGGACTGTTTGGCCAGAAATATGTTCAGTATGTTATTTATGGATTACTGTATGGACTGACGTAAAATCTGAAAGGTTCAATGTAAGTAGAAAGTTCAAGACATCTCTCTGATTTAACATCAGAAAAAGTCTATGAGAATATATGGTAAGTTCCTTTTTAGGGACCCTTTGGCCAGAAATATTTTAAATGGGTAAAATATAGGCTGCCTGAAGAAACATCAGAAGTAGTCAATGAGAATGTGTAATAAGTTAAATATCGAGGACTCTTTGGCCATAAATATGTTCAGCAGGTCAAATATGAAGATTTTACATTAGTCCAAATAATAGGTCAGTAGGTCAGACCTACCATTCCTGGCCAAAAGAGTACTCGAAATTGAACTTTCTACACATTATTTTTGATTACTTCTTTATGCCAGTCTGATACCAGTCAGCCAGTCTTTATTTGACCCATTGAAAATATTTCTGGCCAAATGTTCCTCAAAGGTTAAATTACTATATATAGTAGAATAGAAATATTTTCTTTACAAATTGACTCCTGACTCCTGACCTTGACATCAGATATAAAGTAGTCACTATCTGACCTTTAAAGATATTTCTGACTAAAGAATCATTGAACATTAACACTCTACACGCTCATTGACCTCCTGATGTTACATATCAGCTAGACAGTACTCCAAATTTGATTTACTAAATATATTTCTGGTCAAAGTTTACTCAAACTTTCTATGCATATCCATTGACTCCTGATGTTAAATCAGCAATGCAGAGGATACGGATCTGACCTACTGATCACATTTCTGACCCAGCGTCATCACTCTTACAATGCATTGCACAATGTAACAGTTGCATAGCTTATATTCGATTCTGCTATGCAGAACGTTTGATCGTGTTTAATGCAATGCAGCAGCACATAAATTAATCTCTTCGGAATATGTTAATTATTGCATTGCATTTTAAAGCAACTGCTCATATTATATTTTCTCGTCAAGTATACAAATTTAAATTGTGTAATAATTCAACAACAGCTAATGCAATGGTTATCATTCATACACAAATTAATAAGTTAGTTGTATAGTACGCAGTGCAATGCGAAATCACACTGTCCGAAATCAAATGTTATGTTTTCATTTCACAGACAAAAGTTAAATCTGTTTACAACTACTGTTATATCTTAATGCATATCGAAACGATTTAGATATTGTAGGTATTGCAATGCAAAAGGTTAAATATTAATCTTCAGTGAACGACGTACGTTAGATTATGTGTGCAATGCAATGTCAAACAGAGTTAGTTCTTGTATATTAACATTAAAGTGACAGCTAATGTGATTTTTAGTCGTCAGTAAAAAAAAAAATTTGTGCAATGCAATGCGAACAAATAAGTTGTGGGTTGTCTTTCAACAGCTAATGCAATGATATTCCTATTTACAAAAATGAAAATGGTTAGTTGAAGTGTGCAATGCACATATGGTATGTGTTGTCTTTTAATTGCACAGAGGAATACATTTGCTCTTTTAGGCATTGAAAATTATACATCTAAATAGATATGTCTAGCTTATATGTTATTCTTCATGCAAAATGCAGCACATTTATACCAATATGTTGGGTTATTTGCACAAAGAAAATAAGGACTTCTAATGCAATGCAAAATCTAATTCAATGATTTCCTTTAATACACACTGAATAAGTTAGTTAAATTATGGAAATTCAATCCGAAAGCACATATGTTATTTTATGTTTTGTTTTCATTGCAACGCTTGATAGTACGTGCATTGCTATGCAAAAACAGATTGCATTGCATATCTTTTCAGGGCACGAAGGAATGAGTTAGTTCTTGAATGATTGCAATGCAACAAAGTGCATATGACTTTTACTTCATTCTTCAATATAAAACGCGTATGTGCAATGCTTTGCAAGAGGAGATTGCATTGCATATATCTTTAACGCACTACGGAATTAGTTAGTTCTAAAATGCATTGCAATGCAAAAAAATGCATATGACTTTTATGATATTTTATCATAAAAGATATTTGTAGATATTTTATACTCTTCAGTGCACAACGCTTGATCGTAAGGAGATTGCATTGCATATCTCTTCAACGCAATAAGAAATGAGTTAGCTCTTAAATGTATTGCAATGCAAAATTAATGCATAATGACTTTTATGATATTCTTCAATGCACAACGCTTGAACGTACGTGCAATGCTATGCAAAAGCAGATTGCATTGCACATCTCTTCAGCGCACGAAGGAATGAGTTAGTTCTTACATGCATTGCAATGCAACAAAGTGCATATGACTTATTTTCTTCAATGCACAACGATTGATCGTATGTGCAATGCTATGCAAAAGCAGATTGCATTGCACATCTCTTCAGCGCACGAAGGATTGAGTTAGTTCTTGAATGCATTGCAATGCAACAAAGTGCATATGACTTTTATTTTCTTCAGTGCACAACGCTTGATTGTATGTGCAATGCTATGCAAAAGTAGATTGCATTGCACATCTCTTCAGCGCACGAATGGATCAAGTTAGTTCTTGAATGCATTGCAATGCAACAAAGTGCATATGACTTTTATTTTCTTCAATGCACAACGCTTGATCGTATGTGCATTGCTATGCAAGAGGAGATTGCATTGCATATCTCTTTAACGCACTACGGAATAAGTTAGTTCTTAAATGCATTGCAATGCAAAAAAGTGCATATGACTTTTATGATATTCTTCAATGCTTGATCGTATGTGCATTGCTATGCAAGAGGAGATTGCATTGCATATCTCTTTAACGCACTACGGAATAAGTTAGTTCTTAAATGCATTGCAATGCAAAAAAGTGCATATGACTTTTATGATATTCTTCAATGCACAACGCTTGAACGTATGTGCAATGCTATGCAAGAGGAGATGGCATTGCAAATCTCTTTAACGAACTAAAGAATGAGTAAGTTCTTAAATGCATTGCAATGCAAAAAAAATAATTCATGTGACTTTTATGACATTCTTCAATGCACAACGCTTGATCATACGGATATTGCATTGCATATCTCTTGAACGCACTAAAGAATGAGTAAGTTCTTAAATGCATTGCAATGCAAAAAAAAACATATGGCTTTTATGATATTCTTCAATGCACAACGCTTGATCGTACGTGCATTGTTATGCAAAAGCAGATGCAATGCTAAACAAGAGGAGATTGCATTGCATATCTCTTCAGGGCACGAAGGAATGAGTTAGTTCTTGAATGCATTGCAATGCAACAAAGTGCATATGACTTTTATGATATTCTTCAAGGCACAACACTTAATAGTGTGTGCAGTGCTATGCAAGAGGAGATTGCTTGCACATCTCTTTAAAGCAATACGGAGTGAGTTAGTTCTGAAATTTATTGCAATGCAAAGAAAAAGCACATGACTTTTATGATATTCTTCAATGCACAAGCAGTGCTATGCAAAAGCAGATTGCATTAATTATCTCTTCAGGGCACTACGGAATGAGTTAGTTCTTGAATGCATTGCAATGCAACAAAGTGCATATGATATTTTATTCTTCAATACACAAAGCTTGATCGTATGTGTAATGCTATGCAAGAGGAGATTGCATTGCATATCTCTTTAACGAACTACGGGATGAGTTAGTTCTTAAATGCATTGCAATGCAAAAAAAAAGCATATGACTTTTATGATATTCTTCAGTGCACAACGCTTGATCGTACGTGCATTGCTATGTAAAAGCAGATTGCATTGCATATCTCTTCAGGGCACTACGAATGAGTTAGTTCTTGAATGCAATGCAATGCAACAAAGTGCATATTATATTTTATTCTTCAACGCACAACGCTTAATCGTATGTGCATTGCTATGCAAAAGCAGATTGCATTGCATATCTCTTCAGGGCACTACGGGATGGGTTTGTTCTTGAATGTATTGCTATGAAACAAAGAGTGCATATGACTTTAATGATATTCTTCATGCACAACGCTTGATAGTATGTACAATGCAATGCAAAAGCATTGTTAAATGCATTTTCTTCTGTTAAATCAGACATACAGAGTCATAGAGATACTTTTAGACTCCTTCTGATGTTAAATCAGCCACACAGAGATTCCTTATGGAACTACTGAATATATTTCTCGACAAAGAATCCTCGATCTTGATCTTTCTATATATACTTATAGACTTATAGACTCCTTCTGATGTTAAATCAGTCATAAAGACGTTCCTTACGGAACTACTGAACATATTTCTGGCCAAAGATTTCTTGAACATGAACATACAATCAGATTGTCTACATTAGATCATATTTATTAGCCACACTGAAGTCCATATTTGACCCAAGGAACATATTTCTGGCCAAAGAATCCTCGATCTTGAACTTTCTATACATATTCAGAGACTCCTACTGATGCTTCAAAAGTCATTTAGAAGACCATATCTGACCTTTTGAATTTTTTCTGTTCAAAGGGTCTTCCAAAAATGTATAAACATAGATTCCTTCTTATATTAAAACAGTCATACAGAGGTTCCTTATGGAACTAATGAACATATTTCTGGCCAAAGATTTCTTGAACATGAACATACAATCAGATTGTCTACTTTAGATGATATATATTAGCCACACTGAAGTCCATATTTGACCCAAGGAACATATTTCTGGCCAAAGAATCCTCGATCTTGAACTTTCTATACATATTCAGAGACTCCTACTGATGCTTCAAAAGTCATTTAGAAGACCATATCTGACCTTTTGAATTTTTTCTGTTCAAAGGGTCTTCCAAAAATGTATAAACATAGTTTCCTTCTTATATTAAAACAGTCATACAGAGGTTCCTTATGGAACTACTGAACATATTTCTGGCCAAAGAGTTCTTGAACATTATCTTAATTTACAATCAGATTGTCTTCTTTTGATGTTATATTAGTCACACTAAAGTACATATTTGACCCAAGGAACATATTTCTGGCCAAAGAATCCTCGATCTTGATCTTTTATACATGCTCATAGACTCCTACTGATGCTTCAAAAGTCATGTTGAAGACCATATCTGACCTTTTGAACTTTTTTCTGGTCAAAGGGTCTTCAAAAAATGTATAAACTTACAGACTCCTAGACTCCTTCTGATGTTAAATTAGCCATACACAGGTTTCTTATGGAACTACTGAACATATTTCTCACCAAAGAGTTCTTGAACATGAACGTATACAATCACATTTTCTTCTTTAGATTATATATATTAGCCACACTAAAGTCCATATTTGACCCAAAGAACATATTTCTGGCCAAAGAAGCCTCGATCTTGAACTTTCTATACATTCTCATAGACTCCTACTGATGCTTCAAAAGTAATTTAGAAGACTATATCTGACCTTTTAAACATTTTTCTTTTCAAAGGGTCTTCAAAAAACGTATAAACTTACAAGACTCCTTCTGCTTTTAAATCAGTCATACAGAAGTTCCTTACGGAACTACTGAACATATTTCTGGCCAAAGAGTTCTTGAATATTATCTTATACAATCAGATTGTTTTCTTTTGATGTTATATTAGCCACACTAAAGTCCATATTTGACCCAAGGAACATATTTCTGGCCAAAGAATCCTCGATCTTGAATTTTCTATACATTCTCATAGACTCCTACTGATGCTTCAAAAGTAATTTAGAAGACTATATCTGACCTTTTGAACATTTTTCTGGTCAAAAGGTCTTCAAAAAATTTATAAGCTTATAGACTCCTAGACTCCTTCTGATGTTAAATTAGCCATACACAGGTTTCTTATGGAACTACTGAACATATTTCTCACCAAAGAGTTCTTGAACATGAACGTATACAATCACATTTTCTTCTTTAGATTATATATATTAGCCACACTAAAGTCCATATTTGACCCAAAGAACATATTTCTGGCCAAAGAAGCCTCGATCTTGAACTTTCTATACATTCTCATAGACTCCTACTGATGCTTCAAAAGTAATTTAGAAGACCATATCTGACCTTTTGAACTTTTTTCTGGTCAAAGTGTCTTCAAAAAAATGTTTAACTATATAAACTTATAGACTCCTTCTGATGTTAAATCAGCCATACAGATGTTGCTTAGGGAACTACTGAACATATTTCTGGCAAAAGAGTTCTTGAACACTATCTCAATATACAATCAAGATTGTCTTCTTTTGATGTTTATTAGCCACACTAAAGTCCAAATTTGACCCAAGGAACATATTTCTGGCCAAAGAATCCTCGATCTTTAACTTTCTATACTACTGATGCTTCAAAAGTCATTTAGAAGACCATATCTGACCTTTTAAAAAAAAATCTTTTCAAAGGGTCTTCAAAAAATGTATAAACTTATAGGTTCCTTCTTATGTTAAATCAGTCATACAGAGGTACCTTACGGAACTACTGAACATATTTCTGGCAAAAGAGTTCTTGAACACTATCTTAATATACAATCAGATTGTCTTCTTTTTATGTTCAAAATCAAAAATTCAAAATTGACGACTCTTTGGCCTGAAATATTTTCAATGGGCATTTACTGAAGCGTGTAAAGATGTTCTAAAGCTTGATGATTTACTACATCAGATGAAATAAATGAAAATGTGTTGAAAGTTCAATATCGAGGACTCTTTTGCCATAAATATGCTCAGAAGGTCAAATATGGACAAATCTGTGGCTGATTCAAAATCAGAAGGAGCCTATGGTAAAAAACAACAACATTTGAACACACTACCAACAAAAAAATATGTTCAATAGATATATACTATTGTATGGCTGGGGAGGCATCAGAAGAAGTCATTATGTATAGAAAATTCAAGATCAAGTACTCTTTGGCCAAAAACAATTTCTTTGATCAAATATGGACTACTCTTCTGGCTGATGTGTTATCAGAAACAGTCAATCAGTATGTTTAGAAGGTTCAAGATCAAGTACTCTTTGGCCAGAAATATGTTCAGTGGTTTTAACATGGACTACTCTCTGGCTGATTTAACATCAGAAATATTCAGGAGAAAATATAGTGTTACATTTTAGTGACCATTGGGCCAAAAGTATTTTCAATGGGTCAAATACAAGGCTGGCTGATGAAAGATCAGTAGTCAATGAGAATGTGCAGGATGTTCAATATCGGACAGAAATATGTTCAGTAGGTCTATTACGGACTTCTGTACGACTGATTTAACATCATAAGGAGTCAAAGAGAATGGTTAGAAAAATCAATATCCAGGACTCTTTGGCATATCCAGGACTCTATATGTTCAGCAAGTCAAATATGGACTACTGTCTGGCTGATTTAACATCAGAGGCAGGCAATAAGTATATTCAAAATGTTTAAGATTGAGTACTGTTTGGCCAGAAATGTTTAGAAGGTTACAAATAGTTTACAGTATGGCTGAGGTAATATGAGAAGGAAGACTCATTCTGAATTGAGTTTATGTAGTAAAACATATTTTGAGGATCTTTAAGCCAGAGATATGTTCAGCAGGTCAAATATTGACAACTCTCTGTCTGATTTAACATCAGAAAGAGTCTATGAAAATATACTGTACGTTACATTTTGGGGACCCTTTGGACATAATTATTTTCAATGGGTCAAACATAGTATGTAACATCAAAAGTAGTCAATGAAAATGTGCAGAAAGTTCAATATCAAGAACTCTTGGTCCTGAAATATGTACAGTAGGTCAAATATGGTCTACTGTATGGCAGGTATGCTGATTTAAAACCAGAAAGAGTCTATGAGAACATAAAGAATATTTCCTTTTACAACCCTTCGGCCAGTAATATGTTCAGTAGGTCTATTACGGACTCCTGTAAGACTGAAGAAACGTCATAAATTAGAATGTATAGAAAAATCAACATCCAGGACTCTTTGGCAGAAATATGTTCAGAAAGTCAAATATGGACTACTTTCTGGCTGATTTAACATCAGAAGGAGGCAATGAGTATGTACAAAATGTTTAAGATAGAGGACTGTTTGGCCAGAAATATGTTCAGTATGTTATTTATGGATTACTGTATGGACTGACGTAAAATCTGAAAGGTTCAATGTAAGTAGAAAGTTCAAGACATCTCTCTGATTTAACATCAGAAAAAGTCTATGAGAATATATGGTAAGTTCCTTTTTAGGGACCCTTTGGCCAGAAATATTTTAAATGGGTAAAATATAGGCTGCCTGAAGAAACATCAGAAGTAGTCAATGAGAATGTGTAATAAGTTAAATATCGAGGACTCTTTGGCCATAAATATGTTCAGCAGGTCAAATATGAAGATTTTACATTAGTCCAAATAATAGGTCAGTAGGTCAGACCTACCATTCCTGGCCAAAAGAGTACTCGAAATTGAACTTTCTACACATTATTTTTGATTACTTCTTTATGCCAGTCTGATACCAGTCAGCCAGTCTTTATTTGACCCATTGAAAATATTTCTGGCCAAATGTTCCTCAAAGGTTAAATTACTATATATAGTAGAATAGAAATATTTTCTTTACAAATTGACTCCTGACTCCTGACCTTGACATCAGATATAAAGTAGTCACTATCTGACCTTTAAAGATATTTCTGACTAAAGAATCATTGAACATTAACACTCTACACGCTCATTGACCTCCTGATGTTACATATCAGCTAGACAGTACTCCAAATTTGATTTACTAAATATATTTCTGGTCAAAGTTTACTCAAACTTTCTATGCATATCCATTGACTCCTGATGTTAAATCAGCAATGCAGAGGATACGGATCTGACCTACTGATCACATTTCTGACCCAGCGTCATCACTCTTACAATGCATTGCACAATGTAACAGTTGCATAGCTTATATTCGATTCTGCTATGCAGAACGTTTGATCGTGTTTAATGCAATGCAGCAGCACATAAATTAATCTCTTCGGAATATGTTAATTATTGCATTGCATTTTAAAGCAACTGCTCATATTATATTTTCTCGTCAAGTATACAAATTTAAATTGTGTAATAATTCAACAACAGCTAATGCAATGGTTATCATTCATACACAAATTAATAAGTTAGTTGTATAGTACGCAGTGCAATGCGAAATCACACTGTCCGAAATCAAATGTTATGTTTTCATTTCACAGACAAAAGTTAAATCTGTTTACAACTACTGTTATATCTTAATGCATATCGAAACGATTTAGATATTGTAGGCATTGCAATGCAAAAGGTTAAATATTAATCTTCAGTGAACGACGTACGTTAGATTATGTGTGCAATGCAATGCCAAACAGAGTTAGTTCTTGTATATTAACATTAAAGTGACAGCTAATGTGATTTTTAGTCGTCAGTAAAAAAAAAAATTTAGTAGTGTGCAATGCAATGCGAACAAATAAGTTGTGGGTTGTCTTTCAACAGCTAATGCAATGATATTCCTATTTACAAAAATGAAAATGGTTAGTTGAAGTGTGCAATGCACATATGGTATGTGTTGTCTTTTAATTGCACAGAGGAATACATTTGCTCTTTTAGGCATTGAAAATTATACATCTAAATAGATATGTCTAGCTTATATGTTATTCTTCATGCAAAATGCAGCACATTTATACCAATATGTTGGGTTATTTGCACAAAGAAAATAAGGACTTCTAATGCAATGCAAAATCTAATTCAATGATTTCCTTTAATACACACTGAATAAGTTAGTTAAATTATGGAAATTCAATCCGAAAGCACATATGTTATTTTATGTTTTGTTTTCATTGCAACGCTTGATAGTACGTGCATTGCTATGCAAAAACAAAACAGATTGCATTGCATATCTTTTCAGGGCACGAAGGAATGAGTTAGTTCTTGAATGATTGCAATGCAACAAAGTGCATATGACTTTTACTTCATTCTTCAATATAAAACGCGTATGTGCAATGCTTTGCAAGAGGAGATTGCATTGCATATATCTTTAACGCACTACGGAATTAGTTAGTTCTAAAATGCATTGCAATGCAAAAAAATGCATATGACTTTTATGATATTTTATCATAAAAGATATTTGTAGATATTTTATACTCTTCAGTGCACAACGCTTGATCGTAAGGAGATTGCATTGCATATCTCTTCAACGCAATAAGAAATGAGTTAGCTCTTAAATGTATTGCAATGCAAAATTAATGCATAATGACTTTTATGATATTCTTCAATGCACAACGCTTGAACGTACGTGCAATGCTATGCAAAAGCAAATTGCATTGCACATCTCTTCAGTGCACGAAGGATTGAGTTAGTTCTTGAATGCATTGCAATGCAACAAAGTGCATATGACTTTTATTTTCTTCAGTGCACAACGCTTGATTGTATGTGCAATGCTATGCAAAAGTAGATTGCATTGCACATCTCTTCAGCGCACGAATGGATCAAGTTAGTTCTTGAATGCATTGCAATGCAACAAAGTGCATATGACTTTTATTTTCTTCAATGCACAACGCTTGATCGTATGTGCATTGCTATGCAAGAGGAGATTGCATTGCATATCTCTTTAACGCACTACGGAATAAGTTAGTTCTTAAATGCATTGCAATGCAAAAAAGTGCATATGACTTTTATGATATTCTTCAATGCTTGATCGTATGTGCATTGCTATGCAAGAGGAGATTGCATTGCATATCTCTTTAACGCACTACGGAATAAGTTAGTTCTTAAATGCATTGCAATGCAAAAAAGTGCATATGACTTTTATGATATTCTTCAATGCACAACGCTTGAACGTATGTGCAATGCTATGCAAGAGGAGATGGCATTGCAAATCTCTTTAACGAACTAAAGAATGAATAAGTTCTTAAATGCATTGCAATGCAAAAAAAATAATTCATGTGACTTTTATGACATTCTTCAATGCACAACGCTTGATCATACGGATATTGCATTGCATATCTCTTGAACGCACTAAAGAATGAGTAAGTTCTTAAATGCATTGCAATGCAAAAAAAAACATATGGCTTTTATGATATTCTTCAATGCACAACGCTTGATCGTACGTGCATTGTTATGCAAAAGCAGATGCAATGCTAAACAAGAGGAGATTGCATTGCATATCTCTTCAGGGCACGAAGGAATGAGTTAGTTCTTGAATGCATTGCAATGCAACAAAGTGCATATGACTTTTATGATATTCTTCAAGGCACAACACTTAATAGTGTGTGCAGTGCTATGCAAGAGGAGATTGCTTGCACATCTCTTTAAAGCAATACGGAGTGAGTTAGTTCTGAAATTTATTGCAATGCAAAGAAAAAGCACATGACTTTTATGATATTCTTCAATGCACAAGCAGTGCTATGCAAAAGCAGATTGCATTAATTATCTCTTCAGGGCACTACGGAATGAGTTAGTTCTTGAATGCATTGCAATGCAACAAAGTGCATATGATATTTTATTCTTCAATACACAAAGCTTGATCGTATGTGTAATGCTATGCAAGAGGAGATTGCATTGCATATCTCTTTAACGAACTACGGGATGAGTTAGTTCTTAAATGCATTGCAATGCAAAAAAAAAGCATATGACTTTTATGATATTCTTCAGTGCACAACGCTTGATCGTACGTGCATTGCTATGTAAAAGCAGATTGCATTGCATATCTCTTCAGGGCACTACGAATGAGTTAGTTCTTGAATGCAATGCAATGCAACAAAGTGCATATTATATTTTATTCTTCAACGCACAACGCTTAATCGTATGTGCATTGCTATGCAAAAGCAGATTGCATTGCATATCTCTTCAGGGCACTACGGGATGGGTTTGTTCTTGAATGTATTGCTATGAAACAAAGAGTGCATATGACTTTAATGATATTCTTCATGCACAACGCTTGATAGTATGTACAATGCAATGCAAAAGCATTGTTAAATGCATTTTCTTCTGTTAAATCAGACATACAGAGTCATAGAGATACTTTTAGACTCCTTCTGATGTTAAATCAGCCACACAGAGATTCCTTATGGAACTACTGAATATATTTCTCGACAAAGAATCCTCGATCTTGATCTTTCTATATATACTTATAGACTTATAGACTCCTTCTGATGTTAAATCAGTCATAAAGACGTTCCTTACGGAACTACTGAACATATTTCTGGCCAAAGATTTCTTGAACATGAACATACAATCAGATTGTCTACATTAGATCATATTTATTAGCCACACTGAAGTCCATATTTGACCCAAGGAACATATTTCTGGCCAAAGAATCCTCGATCTTGAACTTTCTATACATATTCAGAGACTCCTACTGATGCTTCAAAAGTCATTTAGAAGACCATATCTGACCTTTTGAATTTTTTCTGTTCAAAGGGTCTTCCAAAAATGTATAAACATAGATTCCTTCTTATATTAAAACAGTCATACAGAGGTTCCTTATGGAACTAATGAACATATTTCTGGCCAAAGATTTCTTGAACATGAACATACAATCAGATTGTCTACTTTAGATGATATATATTAGCCACACTGAAGTCCATATTTGACCCAAGGAACATATTTCTGGCCAAAGAATCCTCGATCTTGAACTTTCTATACATATTCAGAGACTCCTACTGATGCTTCAAAAGTCATTTAGAAGACCATATCTGACCTTTTGAATTTTTTCTGTTCAAAGGGTCTTCCAAAAATGTATAAACATAGTTTCCTTCTTATATTAAAACAGTCATACAGAGGTTCCTTATGGAACTACTGAACATATTTCTGGCCAAAGAGTTCTTGAACATTATCTTAATTTACAATCAGATTGTCTTCTTTTGATGTTATATTAGTCACACTAAAGTACATATTTGACCCAAGGAACATATTTCTGGCCAAAGAATCCTCGATCTTGATCTTTTATACATGCTCATAGACTCCTACTGATGCTTCAAAAGTCATGTTGAAGACCATATCTGACCTTTTGAACTTTTTTCTGGTCAAAGGGTCTTCAAAAAATGTATAAACTTACAGACTCCTAGACTCCTTCTGATGTTAAATTAGCCATACACAGGTTTCTTATGGAACTACTGAACATATTTCTCACCAAAGAGTTCTTGAACATGAACGTATACAATCACATTTTCTTCTTTAGATTATATATATTAGCCACACTAAAGTCCATATTTGACCCAAAGAACATATTTCTGGCCAAAGAAGCCTCGATCTTGAACTTTCTATACATTCTCATAGACTCCTACTGATGCTTCAAAAGTAATTTAGAAGACTATATCTGACCTTTTAAACATTTTTCTTTTCAAAGGGTCTTCAAAAAACGTATAAACTTACAAGACTCCTTCTGCTTTTAAATCAGTCATACAGAAGTTCCTTACGGAACTACTGAACATATTTCTGGCCAAAGAGTTCTTGAATATTATCTTATACAATCAGATTGTTTTCTTTTGATGTTATATTAGCCACACTAAAGTCCATATTTGACCCAAGGAACATATTTCTGGCCAAAGAATCCTCGATCTTGAATTTTCTATACATTCTCATAGACTCCTACTGATGCTTCAAAAGTAATTTAGAAGACTATATCTGACCTTTTGAACATTTTTCTGGTCAAAAGGTCTTCAAAAAATTTATAAGCTTATAGACTCCCTCTAATGTTAAATCAGTCATACAGAAGTTCCTTACGGAACTACTGAACATATTTCTGTTCAAAGAGTTCTTGAATATTATCTTATACAATCAGATTGTTTTCTTTTGATGTTATATTAGCCACACTAAAGTCCATATTTGACCCAAGGAACATATTTCTGGCCAAAGAATCCTCGATCTTGAACTTTCTATACATATTCATAGACTCCTACTGATGCTTCAAAAGTTATTTAGAAGACCATATCTGACATTTTGAACTTTTTTCTGGTCAAAGGGTCTTCAAAAAATGTATAAACTTACAGACTCCTAGACTCCTTCTGATGTTAAATTAGCCATACACAGGTTTCTTATGGAACTACTGAACATATTTCTCACCAAAGAGTTCTTGAACATGAACGTATACAATCACATTTTCTTCTTTAGATTATATATATTAGCCACACTAAAGTCCATATTTGACCCAAAGAACATATTTCTGGCCAAAGAAGCCTCGATCTTGAACTTTCTATACATTCTCATAGACTCCTACTGATGCTTCAAAAGTAATTTAGAAGACTATATCTGACCTTTTAAACATTTTTCTTTTCAAAGGGTCTTCAAAAAACGTATAAACTTACAAGACTCCTTCTGCTTTTAAATCAGTCATACAGAGGTTCCTTATGGAACTACTGAACATATTTCTGGCCAAAGAGTTCTTGAACATTATCTTAATTTACAATCAGATTGTCTTCTTTTGATGTTATATTAGTCACACTAAAGTCCATATTTGACCCAAGGAACATATTTCTGGCCAAAGTATCCTCGATCTTGACCTTTCTATACATGCTCATAGACTCCTACTGATGTTTCATAAGTCATTTAGAAGACCATATCTGACCTTTTGAACTTTTTTCTGGTCAAAGTGTCTTCAAAAAAATGTTTAACTATATAAACTTATAGACTCCTTCTGATGTTAAATCAGCCATACAGATGTTGCTTAGGGAACTACTGAACATATTTCTGGCAAAAGAGTTCTTGAACACTATCTCAATATACAATCAAGATTGTCTTCTTTTGATGTTTATTAGCCACACTAAAGTCCAAATTTGACCCAAGGAACATATTTCTGGCCAAAGAATCCTCGATCTTTAACTTTCTATACTACTGATGCTTCAAAAGTCATTTAGAAGACCATATCTGACCTTTTAAAAAAAATTCTTTTCAAAGGGTCTTCAAAAAATGTATAAACTTATAGGTTCCTTCTTATGTTAAATCAGTCATACAGAGGTACCTTACGGAACTACTGAACATATTTCTGGCAAAAGAGTTCTTGAACACTATCTTAATATACAATCAGATTGTCTTCTTTTTATGTTCAAAATCAAAAATTCAAAATTGACGACTCTTTGGCCTGAAATATTTTCAATGGGCATTTACTGAAGCGTGTAAAGATGTTCTAAAGCTTGATGATTTACTACATCAGATGAAATAAATGAAAATGTGTTGAAAGTTCAATATCGAGGACTCTTTTGCCATAAATATGCTCAGAAGGTCAAATATGGACAAATCTGTGGCTGATTCAAAATCAGAAGGAGCCTATGGTAAAAAACAACAACATTTGAACACACTACCAACAAAAAAATATGTTCAATAGATATATACTATTGTATGGCTGGGGAGGCATCAGAAGAAGTCATTATGTATAGAAAATTCAAGATCAAGTACTCTTTGGCCAAAAACAATTTCTTTGATCAAATATGGACTACTCTTCTGGCTGATGTGTTATCAGAAACAGTCAATCAGTATGTTTAGAAGGTTCAAGATCAAGTACTCTTTGGCCAGAAATATGTTCAGTGCTTTTAACATGGACTACTCTCTGGCTGATTTAACATCAGAAATATTCAGGAGAAAATATAGTGTTACATTTTAGTGACCATTGGGCCAAAAGTATTTTCAATGGGTCAAATACAAGGCTGGCTGATGAAAGATCAGTAGTCAATGAGAATGTGCAGGATGTTCAATATCGGACAGAAATATGTTCAGTAGGTCTATTACGGACTTCTGTACGACTGATTTAACATCATAAGGAGTCAAAGAGAATGGTTAGAAAAATCAATATCCAGGACTCTTTGGCAGAAATATGTTCAGCAAGTCAAATATGGACATCAGAGGCAGGCAATAAGTATTTTCAAAATGTTTAAGATTGAGTACTGTTTGGCCAGAAATGTTTAGAAGGTTATAAATAGTTTACAGTATGGCTGAGGTAATATGAGAAGGAAGACTCATTCTGAATTGAGTTTATGTAGTAAAACATATTTTGAGGATCTTTAAGCCAGAGATATGTTCAGCAGGTCAAATATTGACAACTCTCTGTCTGATTTAACATCAGAAAGAGTCTATGAAAATATACTGTACGTTACATTTTGGGGACCCTTTGGACATAATTATTTTCAATGGGTCAAACATAGTATGTAACATCAAAAGTAGTCAATGAAAATGTGCAGAAAGTTCAATATCAAGAACTCTTGGTCCTGAAATATGTACAGTAGGTCAAATATGGTCTACTGTATGGCAGGTATGCTGATTTAAAACCAGAAAGAGTCTATGAGAACATAAAGAATATTTCCTTTTACAACCCTTCGGCCAGTAATATGTTCAGTAGGTCTATTACGGACTCCTGTAAGACTGAAGAAACGTCATAAATTAGAATGTATAGAAAAATCAACATCCAGGACTCTTTGGCAGAAATATGTTCAGAAAGTCAAATATGGACTACTTTCTGGCTGATTTAACATCAGAAGGAGGCAATGAGTATGTACAAAATGTTTAAGATAGAGGACTGTTTGGCCAGAAATATGTTCAGTATGTTATTTATGGATTACTGTATGGACTGACGTAAAATCTGAAAGGTTCAATGTAAGTAGAAAGTTCAAGACATCTCTCTGATTTAACATCAGAAAAAGTCTATGAGAATATATGGTAAGTTCCTTTTTAGGGACCCTTTGGCCAGAAATATTTTAAATGGGTAAAATATAGGCTGCCTGAAGAAACATCAGAAGTAGTCAATGAGAATGTGTAATAAGTTAAATATCGAGGACTCTTTGGCCATAAATATGTTTAGCAGGTCAAATATGAAGATTTTACATTAGTCCAAATAATAGGTCAGTAGGTCAGACCTACCATTCCTGGCCAAAAGAGTACTCGAAATTGAACTTTCTACACATTCTTTTTGATTACTTCTTTATGCCAGTCTGATACCAGTCAGCCAGTCTTTATTTGACCCATTGAAAATATTTCTGGCCAAATGTTCCTCAAAGGTTAAATTACTATGTATAGTAGAATAGAAATATTTTCTTTACAAATTGACTCCTGACTCCTGACCTTAACATCAGATATAAAGTAGTCAATATCTGACCTTTAAAGATATTTCTGACTAAAGAATCATTGAACATTAACACTCTACACGCTCATTGACCTCCTGATGTTACATATCAGCTAGACAGTACTCCAAATTTGATTTACTAAATATATTTCTGGTCAAAGTTTACTCAAACTTTCTATGCATATCCATTGACTCCTGATGTTAAATCAGCAATGCAGAGGATACGGATCTGACCTACTGATCACATTTCTGACCCAGCGTCATCACTCTTACAATGCATTGCACAATGTAACAGTTGCATAGCTTATATTCGATTCTGCTATGCAGAACGTTTGATCGTGTTTAATGCAATGCAGCAGCACATAAATTAATCTCTTCGGAATATGTTAATTATTGCATTGCATTTTAAAGCAACTGCTCATATTATATTTTCTCGTCAAGTATACAAATTTAAATTGTGTAATAATTCAACAACAGCTAATGCAATGGTTATCATTCATACACAAATTAATAAGTTAGTTGTAGTACGCAGTGCAATGCGAAATCACACTGTCCGAAATCAAATGTTATGTTTTCATTTCACAGACAAAAGTTAAATCTGTTTACAACTACTGTTATATCTTAATGCATATCGAAACGATTTAGATATTGTAGGCATTGCAATGCAAAAGGTTAAATATTAATCTTCAGTGAACGACGTACGTTAGATTATGTGTGCAATGCAATGCCAAACAGAGTTAGTTCTTGTATATTAACATTAAAGTGACAGCTAATGTGATTTTTAGTCGTCAGTAAAAAAAAAAATTTAGTAGTGTGCAATGCAATGCGAACAAATAAGTTGTGGGTTGTCTTTCAACAGCTAATGCAATGATATTCCTATTTACAAAAATGAAAATGGTTAGTTGAAGTGTGCAATGCACATATGGTATGTGTTGTCTTTTAATTGCACAGAGGAATACATTTGCTCTTTTAGGCATTGCAAATTATACATCTAAATAGATATGTCTAGCTTATATGTTATTCTTCATGCAAAATGCAGCACATTTATACCAATATGTTGGGTTATTTGCACAAAGAAAATAAGGACTTCTAATGCAATGCAAAATCTAATTCAATGATTTCCTTTAATACACACTGAATAAGTTAGTTAAATTATGGAAATTCAATCCGAAAGCACATATGTTATTTTATGTTTTGTTTTCATTGCAACGCTTGATAGTACGTGCATTGCTATGCAAAAACAGATTGCATTGCATATCTTTTCAGGGCACGAAGGAATGAGTTAGTTCTTGAATGATTGCAATGCAACAAAGTGCATATGACTTTTACTTCATTCTTCAATATAAAACGCGTATGTGCAATGCTATGCAAGAGGAGATTGCATTGCATATATCTTTAACGCACTACGGAATTAGTTAGTTCTAAAATGCATTGCAATGCAAAAAAATGCATATGACTTTTATGATATTTTATCATAAAAGATATTTGTAGATATTTTATACTCTTCAGTGCACAACGCTTGATCGTAAGGAGATTGCATTGCATATCTCTTCAACGCAATAAGAAATGAGTTAGCTCTTAAATGTATTGCAATGCAAAATTAATGCATAATGACTTTTATGATATTCTTCAATGCACAACGCTTGAACGTACGTGCAATGCTATGCAAAAGCAGATTGCATTGCACATCTCTTCAGCGCACGAAGGAATGAGTTAGTTCTTACATGCATTGCAATGCAACAAAGTGCATATGACTTATTTTCTTCAATGCACAACGATTGATCGAATGTGCAATGCTATGCAAAAGCAGATTGCATTGCACATCTCTTCAGCGCACGAAGGATTGAGTTAGTTCTTGAATGCATTGCAATGCAACAAAGTGCATATGACTTTTATTTTCTTCAGTACACAACGCTTGATTGTATGTGCAATGCTATGCAAAAGTAGATTGCATTGCACATCTCTTCAGCGCACGAATGGATCAAGTTAGTTCTTGAATGCATTGCAATGCAACAAAGTGCATATGACTTTTATTTTCTTCAATGCACAACGCTTGATCGTATGTGCATTGCTATGCAAGAGGAGATTGCATTGCATATCTCTTTAACGCACTACGGAATAAGTTAGTTCTTAAATGCATTGCAATGCAAAAAAGTGCATATGACTTTTATGATATTCTTCAATGCTTGATCGTATGTGCATTGCTATGCAAGAGGAGATTGCATTGCATATCTCTTTAACGCACTACGGAATAAGTTAGTTCTTAAATGCATTGCAATGCAAAAAAGTGCATATGACTTTTATGATATTCTTCAATGCACAACGCTTGAACGTATGTGCAATGCTATGCAAGAGGAGATGGCATTGCAAATCTCTTTAACGAACTAAAGAATGAGTAAGTTCTTAAATGCATTGCAATGCAAAAAAAATAATTCATATGACTTTTATGACATTCTTCAATGCACAACGCTTGATCATACGGATATTGCATTGCATATCTCTTGAACGCACTAAAGAATGAGTAAGTTCTTAAATGCATTGCAATGCAAAAAAAAACATATGGCTTTTATGATATTCTTCAATGCACAACGCTTGATCGTACGTGCATTGTTATGCAAAAGCAGATGCAATGCTAAACAAGAGGAGATTGCATTGCATATCTCTTCAGGGCACGAAGGAATGAGTTAGTTCTTGAATGCATTGCAATGCAACAAAGTGCATATGACTTTTATGATATTCTTCAAGGCACAACACTTAATAGTGTGTGCAGTGCTATGCAAGAGGAGATTGCTTGCACATCTCTTTAAAGCAATACGGAGTGAGTTAGTTCTGAAATTTATTGCAATGCAAAGAAAAAGCACATGACTTTTATGATATTCTTCAATGCACAAGCAGTGCTATGCAAAAGCAGATTGCATTAATTATCTCTTCAGGGCACTACGGAATGAGTTAGTTCTTGAATGCATTGCAATGCAACAAAGTGCATATGATATTTTATTCTTCAATACACAAAGCTTGATCGTATGTGTAATGCTATGCAAGAGGAGATTGCATTGCATATCTCTTTAACGAACTACGGGATGAGTTAGTTCTTAAATGCATTGCAATGCAAAAAAAAAGCATATGACTTTTATGATATTCTTCAGTGCACAACGCTTGATCGTACGTGCATTGCTATGCAAAAGCAGATTGCATTGCATATCTCTTCAGGGCACTACGAATGAGTTAGTTCTTGAATGCAATGCAATGCAACAAAGTGCATATTATATTTTATTCTTCAATAAACAACGCTTAATCGTATGTGAAATGCTATGCAAGAGGAGATTGCATTGCATATCTCTTTAACGAACTACGGGATGAGTTTGTTCTTGAATGTATTGCTATGCAACAAAGAGTGCATATGACTTTAATGATATTCTTCAATGCACAACGCTTGATAGTATGTACAATGCAATGCAAAAGCATTGTTAAATGCATTTTCTTCTGTTAAATCAGACATACAGAGTCATAGAGATACTTTTAGACTCCTTCTGATGTTAAATCAGCCACACAGAGATTCCTTATGGAACTACTGAACATATTTCTCGACAAAGAATCCTCGATCTTGATCTTTCTATATATACTTATAGACTTATAGACTCCTTCTGATGTTAAATCAGTCATAAAGACGTTCCTTACGGGAACAACTGAACATATTTCTGGCAAAAGATTTCTTGAACATGAACATACAATCAGATTGTCTACTTTAGATGATATATATTAGCCACACTGAAGTCCATATTTGACCCAAGGAACATATTTCTGGCCAAAGAATCCTCGATCTTGAACTTTCTATACATATTCAGAGACTCCTACTGATGCTTCAAAAGTCATTTAGAAGACCATATCTGACCTTTTGAATTTTTTCTGTTCAAAGGGTCTTCCAAAAATGTATAAACATAGATTCCTTCTTATATTAAAACAGTCATACAGAGGTTCCTTATGGAACTACTGAACATATTTCTGTCCAAAGAGTTCTTGAACCTTATCTTAATGTACAATCAGATTGTATTCTTTTGATGTTATATTAGTCACACTAGAGTCCATATTAGACCCAAGGAACATATTTCTGGCCAAAGTATCCTCGATCTTGAACTTTCTATACATGCTCATAGACTCCTACTGATGCTTCAAAAGTCATTTAGAAGACCATATCTGACCTTTTGAATTTTTTCTGTTCAAAGGGTCTTCCAAAAATGTATAAACATAGATTCCTTCTTACATTAAAACAGTCATACAGAGGTTCCTTATGGAACTACTGAACATATTTCTGGCCAAAGAGTTCTTGAACCTTATCTTAATGTACAATCAGATTGTCTTCTTTTGATGTTATATTAGTCACACTAAAGTCCATATTTGACCCAAGGAGCATATTTCTGGCCAAAGAATCCTCGATCTTGAACTTTCTATACATATTCATAGACTCCTACTGATGCTTCAAAAGTCATTTAGAAGACAATATCTGACCTTTTGAAATTTTTTCTTTTCAAAGGGTCTTCAATAAATGTATAAACTTATAAGTTCCTTCTTATGTTAAATCAGTCATACAGAGGTTCCTTAGGGAACTACTGAACACATTTCTAGCAAAAGAGTTCATGAACCTTATCTTAATATACAATCAGATTATCTTCTTTTGATGTTATATTAGCCACACTTAAGCCATATTTGACCCAAGGAACATATTTCTGGCCAAAGAATCCTCGATCTTGAACTTTCTATACTACTGATGCTTCAAAAGTCATTTAGTAGACCATATCTGACCTTTTGAAATTTGTTCTTTTCAAAGGGTCTTCAAAAAATTTATAAACTTATGGGTTCCTTCTTATGTTAAATCAGTCATACAGAGGTTCCTTATGGAACTACTGAACATATTTCTGTCCAAAGAGTTCTTGAACCTTATCTTAATGTACAATCAGATTGTCTTCTTTTGATGTTATATTAGTCACACTAAAGTCCATATTAGACCCAAGGAACATATTTCTGGCCAAAGTATCCTCTATCTTGAACTTTCTATACATGCTCATAGACTCCTACTGATGTTTCATAAGTCATTTAGAAGACCATATCTGACCTTTTGAACTTTTTTCTGGTCAAAGTGTCTTCAAAAAAATGTTTAACTATATAAACTTATAGACTCCTTCTGATGTTAAATCAGCCATAATACAGAGGTTCCTCATGGAACTACTGAACACATTTCTAGCAAAAGAGTTCATGAACCTTATCTTAATATACAATCAGATATTCTTCTTTTGATGTTATATTAGCCACACTTAAGTCCATATTTGACCCAAGGAACATATTTCTGGCCAAAGAATCCTCGATCTTGAACTTTCTATACATATTCATAGACTCCTACTGATGCTTCAAAAGTCATTTAGAAGACAATATCTGACCTTTTGAAATTTTTTTTTTTCAAAGGGTCTTCAAAAAATGTATAAACATAGGTTCCTTCTTATGTTAAATCAGTCATACAGAGGTTCCTTAGCGAACTACTGAACATATTTCTGGCAAAAGAGTTATTGAACACACTAAAGTCCAAATTTGACCCAAGGAACATATTTCTGGCCAAAGAATCCTCAATCTTTAACTTTCTATACATATTCATAGACTCCTACTGATGCTTCAAAAGTCATTTAGAAGACCATATCTGACCTTTTGAACTTATTTCTCGTCAAAGGTTCTTCAAAAAATATAAACTATATAAACTTATAGACTCCTTATGATGTTAAATCAGTCATACAGAGGTTCCTTAGGGAACTACTGAACATATTTCTGGCCAAAGAGTTCTTGAACATTATCTTAATTTACAATCAGATTGTCTTCTTTTGATGTTATATTAGTCACACTAAAGTCCATATTTGAGCCAAGGAACATATTTCTGGCCAAAGAATCCTCGATCTTGATCTTTTATACATGCTCATAGACTCCTACTGATGCTTCAAAAGTCATGTTGAAGACCACATCTGACCTTTTGAACTTTTTTCTGGTCAAAGGGTCTTCAAAAAATGTATAAACTTACAGACTCCTGGACTCCTTCTGATGTTAAATTAGCCATACACAGGTTTCTTATGGAACTACTGAACATATTTCTCATCAAAGAGTTCTTGAACATGAACGTATACAATCACATTTTCTTCTTTAGATTATATATATTAGCCACACTAAAGTCCATTTGACCCAAAGAACATATTTCTGGCCAAAGAAGCCTCGATCTTGAACTTTCTATACATTCTCATAGACTCCTACTGATGCTTCAAAAGTAATTTAGAAGACTATATCTGACCTTTTGAACATTTTTCTTTTCAAAGGGTCTTCAAAAAACGTATAAACTTACAAGACTCCTTCTGCTTTTAAATCAGTCATACAGAGGTTCCTTATGGAACTACTGAAAATATTTCTGGCCAAAGAGTTCTTGAACATTGTCTTAATATACAATCAAGATTGTCTTCTTTTGATGTTATATTAGTAAAATTAAAGACCATATTTGACCCAAGGAACTTATTTTTGCCCAAAGTATCCTCGATCTTGAACTTTTTATACATGCTCATAGACTCCTACTGATGCTTCATAAGTCATTTGGAACACTATATCTGACCTTTTGAACTTTTTTTCTTTTCAAAGGGTCTTCAAAAAATGTATAAGCTTATAGACTCCCTCTAATGTTAAATCAGTCATACAGAAGTTCCTTACGCAACTACTGAAAATATTTCTGGCCAAAGAGTTCTTGAATATTATCTTATACAATCAGATTGTTTTCTTTTGATGTTATATTAGCCACACTAAAGTCCATATTTGACCCAAGGAACATATTTCTGGCCAAAGAATCCTCGATCTTGAATTTTCTATACATTCTCATAGACTCCTACTGATGCTTCAAAAGTAATTTAGAAGACTATATCTGACCTTTTGAACATTTTTCTGTTCAATTGGTCTTCCAAAAACGTATAAACTTTTTTATATAATAGGTATAATAGTATTATATATAGTTATACAATAGTATTGAACCAATTTCTTGTCAATGGGTCTTCAAAAAAATGTAAACTATAAACACTTATAGACTCCTTATGATGTAAAATCAGTCATACAGAGGTTCCTTATGGAACTACTGAACATATTTCTGTCCAAAGAGTTCTTGAACCTTATCTTAATGTACAATCAGATATTTTTCTTTTGATGTTATATTAGCCACACTAAAGTCCAAATTTGACCCAAGGAACATATTTCTGGCCAAAGAATCCTCGATCTTGAACTTTCTATACATGCTCATAGACTCCTACTGATGTTTCATAAGTCATTTAGAAGACCATATCTGACCTTTTGAACTTTTTTCTGGTCAAAGTGTCTTCAAAAAAATGTTTAACTATATAAACTTATAGACTCCTTCTGATGTTAAATCAGCCATACAGAGGTTTCTTATGGAACTACTGAACATATTTCTGTCCAAAGAGTTCTTGAACCTTATCTTAATGTACAATCAGATTGTCTTCTTTTGATGTTATATTAGTCACACTAAAGTCAAAATTTGACCCAAGGAACATATTTCTGGCCAAAGAATCCTCGATCTTGAACTTTCTATACTACTGATGCTTCAAAGGTAATTTAGAAGACCATATCTGACCATTTGAATTTTTTTCTTTTCAAAGGGTCTTCAAAAAATTTATAAACTTATAGGTTCCTTCTTAAGTTAAATCAGTCATACAGAGGTTCCTTAGGGAACTACTGAACATATTTCTGGCAAAAGAGTTCTTGAACACTATCTCAATATACAATCAAGATTGTCTTCTTTTGATGTTTATTAGCCACACTAAAGTCCAAATTTGACCCAAGGAACATATTTCTGGCCAAAGAATCCTCGATCTTGAACTTTCTATACTACTGATGCTTCAAAGGTAATTTAGAAGACCATATCTGACCTTTTGAATTTTTTTCTTTTCAAAGGGTTTTCAAAAAATGTATAAACTTATAGGTTCCTTCTTAAGTTAAATCAGAGGTTCCTTAGGGAACTACTGAACATATTTCTGGCAAAAGAGTTCTTGAAGACTATCTCAATATACAATCAAGATTGTCTACTTTTGATGTTTATTAGCCACACTAAAGTCCAAATTTGACCCCAGGAACATATTTCTGGCCAAAGATTCCTCGATCTTGAACTTTCTATACTACTGATGCTTCAAAGGTAATTTAGAAGACCATATCTGACCTTTTGAATTTTTTTCTTTTCAAAGGGTCTTCAAAAAATGTATAAACTTCTATAAGTTCCTTCTGCTGTTAAATCAGTCATACAGAGGTTCCTTATGGAACTACTGAACATATTTCTGTCCAAAGAGTTCTTGAACCTTATCTTAATGTACAATCAGATATGTTTCTTTTGATGTTATATTAGCCACACTAAAGTCCAAATTTGACCCAAGGAACATATTTCTGGCCAAAGAATCCTCGATCTTGAACTTTCTATACATATTCATAGACTCCTACTGATGCTTCAAAAGTAATTTAGAAGACCATATCTGACCTTTTGAACTTATTTCTGGTCAAAGGTTCTTCAAAAAACGTATAAACTTATAGGTTCCTTCTTATGTTAAATCAGTCATACAGAGGTTCCTTAGGGAACTACTGAACACATTTCTAGCAAAAGAGTTCATGAACCTTATCTTAATATACAATCAGATATTCTTCTTTTGATGTTATATTAGCCACACTTAAGTCCATATTTGAGCCAAGGAACATATTTCTGGCCAAAGAATCCTCGATCTTGAACTTTCTATACTACTGATGCTTCAAAAGTCATTTAGAAGACCATATCTGACCTTTTGAAATTTTTTCTTTTCAAAGGGTCTTCAAAAAATTTATAAACTTATGGGTTCCTTCTTATGTTAAATCAGTCATACAGAGGTTCCTTATGGAACTACTGAACATATTTCTGTCCAAAGAGTTCTTGAACCTTATCTTAATATACAATCAGATATTCTTCTTTTGATGTTATATTAGCCACACTAAAGTCCAAATTTGACCCAAGGAACATATTTCTGGCCAAAGAATCCTCGATCTTGAACTTTCTATACTACTGATGCTTCAAAGGTAATTTAGAAGACCATATCTGACCTTTTGAATTTTTTTCTTTTCAAAGGGTTTTCAAAAAATGTATAAACTTATAGGTTCCTTCTTAAGTTAAATCAGAGGTTCCTTAGGGAACTACTGAACATATTTCTGGCAAAAGAGTTCTTGAAGACTATCTCAATATACAATCAAGATTGTCTACTTTTGATGTTTATTAGCCACACTAAAGTCCAAATTTGACCCCAGGAACATATTTCTGGCCAACGATTCCTCGATCTTGAACTTTCTATACTACTGATGCTTCAAAGGTAATTTAGAAGACCATATCTGACCTTTTGAATTTTTTTCTTTTCAAAGGGTCTTCAAAAAATGTATAAACTTCTATAAGTTCCTTCTGCTGTTAAATCAGTCATACAGAGGTTCCTTATGGAACTACTGAACATATTTCTGTCCAAAGAGTTCTTGAACCTTATCTTAATGTACAATCAGATATTTTTCTTTTGATGTTATATTAGCCACACTAAAGTCCAAATTTGACCCAAGGAACATATTTCTGGCCAAAGAATCCTCGATCTTGAACTTTCTATACATATTCATAGACTCCTACTGATGCTTCAAAAGTAATTTAGAAGACCATATCTGACCTTTTGAACTTATTTCTGGTCAAAGGTTCTTCAAAAAACGTATAAACTTATAGGTTCCTTCTTATGTTAAATCAGTCATACAGAGGTTCCTTAGGGAACTACTGAACACATTTCTAGCAAAAGAGTTCATGAACCTTATCTTAATATACAATCAGATATTCTTCTTTTGATGTTATATTAGCCACACTGAAGTCCATATTTGAGCCAAGGAACATATTTCTGGCCAAAGAATCCTCGATCTTGAACTTTCTATACTACTGATGCTTCAAAAGTCATTTAGAAGACCATATCTGACCTTTTGAAATTTTTTCTTTTCAAAGGGTCTTCAAAAAATGTATAAACTTATGGGTTCCTTCTTATGTTAAATCAGTCATACAGAGGTTCCTTATGGAACTACTGAACATATTTCTGTCCAAAGAGTTCTTGAACCTTATCTTAATATACAATCAGATATTCTTCTTTTGATGTTATATTAGCCACACTTAAGTCCATATTTGACCCAAGGAACATATTTCTGGCCAAAGAATCCTCGATCTTGAACTTTCTATACTACTGATGCTTCAAAAGTCATTTAGAAGACCATATCTGACCTTTTGAAATTTTTTCTTTTCAAAGGGTCTTCAAAAAATGTATAAACTTCTGGGTTCCTTCTTATGTTAAATCAGTCATACAGAGGTTCCTTATGGAACTACTGAACACATTTCTGTCCAAAGAGTTCTTGAACCTTATCTTAATGTACAATCAGATATTTTTCTTTTGATGTTATATTAGCCACACTAAAGTCCAAATTTGACCCAAGGAACATATTTCTGGCCAAAGAATCCTCGATCTTGAACTTTCTATACATATTCATAGACTCCTACTGATGCTTCAAAAGTAATTTAGAAGACCATATCTGACCTTTTGAACTTATTTCTGGTCAAAGGTTCTTCAAAAAACGTATAAACTTATAGGTTCCTTCTTATGTTAAATCAGTCATACAGAGGTTCCTTAGGGAACTACTGAACACATTTCTAGCAAAAGAGTTCATGAACCTTATCTTAATATACAATCAGATATTCTTCTTTTGATGTTATATTAGCCACACTTAAGTCCATATTTGACCCAAGGAACATACTTCTGGCCAAAGAATCCTCGATCTTGAACTTTCTATACTACTGATGCTTCAAAAGTCATTTAGAAAACCATATCTGACCTTTTGAAATTTTTTCTTTTCAAAGGGTCTTCAAAAAATGTATAAACTTATGGGTTCCTTCTTATGTTAAATCAGTCATACAGAGGTTCCTTATGGAACTACTGAACATATTTCTGTCCAAAGAGTTCTTGAACCTTATCTTAATATACAATCAGATATTCTTCTTTTGATGTTATATTAGCCACACTTAAGTCCATATTTGACCCAAGGAACATATTTCTGGCCAAAGAATCCTCGATCTTGAACTTTCTATACTACTGATGCTTCAAAAGTCATTTAGAAGACCATATCTGACCTTTTGAAATTTTTTCTTTTCAAAGGGTCTTCAAAAAATGTATAAACTTATGGGTTCCTTCTTATGTTAAATCAGTCATACAGAGGTTCCTTATGGAACTACTGAACACATTTCTAGCAAAAGAGTTCATGAACCTTATCTTAATATACAATCAGATATTCTTCTTTTGATGTTATATTAGCCACACTTAAGTCCATATTTGACCCAAGGAACATATTTCTGGCCAAAGAATCCTCGATCTTGAACTTTCTATACATATTCATAGACTCCTACTTATGCTTCAAAAGTCATTTAGAAGACAATATCTGACCTTTTGAAATTTTTTCTTTTCAAAGGGTCTTCAAAAAAATGTTTAACTATATCAACTTATAGACTCCTTATGATGTAAAATCAGCCATACAGAGGTTTCTTATGGAACTACTGAACATATTTCTGTCCAAAGAGTTCTTGAACCTTATCTTAATGTACAATCAGATTGTCTTCTTTTGATGTTATATTAGTCACACTAAAGTCAATATTAGACCCAAGGAACATATTTCTGGCCAAAGTATCCTCTATCTTGAACTTTCTATACATGCTCATAAACTCCTACTGATGTTTCATAAGTCATTTAGAAGACCATATCTGACCTTTTGAACTTTTTTCTGGTCAAAGTGTCTTCAAAAAAATGTTTAACTATATCAACTTATAGACTCCTTCTGATGTTAAATCAGCCATACAGAGGTTTCTTATGGAACTACTGAACATATTTCTGTCCAAAGAGTTCTTGAACCTTATCTTAATGTACAATCAGATTGTCTTCTTTTGATGTTATATTAGTCACACTAAAGTCCAAATTTGACCCAAGGAACATATTTCTAGCCAAAGAATCCTCGATCTTGAACTTTCTATACTACTGATGCTTCAAAGGTAATTTAGAAGACCATATCTGACCATTTGAATTTTTTTCTTTTCAAAGGGTCTTCAAAAAATGTATAAACTTATAGGTTCCTTCTTAAGTTAAATCAGTCATATAGAGGTTCCTTAGGGAACTACTGAACATATTTCTGGCAAAAGAGTTCTTGAACACTATCTCAATATACAATCAAGATTGTCTTCTTTTGATGTTTATTAGCCACACTAAAGTCCAAATTTGACCCAAGGAACATATTTCTGGCCAAAGAATCCTCGATCTTGAACTTTCTATACTACTGATGCTTCAAATGTAATTTAGAAGACCATATCTGACCTTTTGAATTTTTTTCTTTTCAAAGGGTCTTCAAAAAATGTATAAACTTCTATAAGTTCCTTCTGCTGTTAAATCAGTCATACAGAGGTTCCTTATGGAACTACTGAACATATTTCTGTCCAAAGAGTTCTTGAACCTTATCTTAATGTACAATCAGATAATTTTCTTTTGATGTTATATTAGCCATACTAAAGTCCAAATTTGACCCAAGGAACATATTTCTGGCCAAAGAATCCTCGATCTTGAACTTTCTGTACTACTGATGCTTCAAAGGTAATTTAGAAGACCATATCTGACCTTTTGATTTTTTTTCTTTTTAAAGTGTCTTCAAAAAATGTATAAACTTATAGGTTCCTTCTGCTGTTAAATCAGTCATACAGAGGTTCCTTATGGAACTACTGAACATATTTCTGTCCAAAGAGTTCTTGAACCTTATCTTAATGTACAATCAGATATTTTTCTTTTGATGTTATATTAGCCACACTAAAGTCCAAATTTGACCCAAGGAACATATTTCTGGCCAAAGAATCCTCGATCTTGAACTTTCTATACGTATTCATAGACTCCTACTGATGCTTCAAAAGTCATTTAGAAGACCATATCTGACCTTTTGAACTTATTTCTGGTCAAAGGGTCTTCAAAAAATGTTTAACTATATAAACTTATAGACTCCTTCTGATGTTAAATCAGCCATACAGAGGTTTCTTATGGAACTACTGAACATATTTCTGTCCAAAGAGTTCTTGAACCTTATCTTAATGTACAATCAGATTGTCTTCTTTTGATGTTATATTAGTCACACTAAAAGTCCATATTAGACCCAAGGAACATATTTCTGGCCAAAGTATCCTCGATCTTGAACTTTCTATACATGCTCATAGACTCCTACTGATGTTTCATAAGTCATTTAGAAGACCATATCTGACCTTTTGAACTGTTTTCTGGTCAAAGTGTCTTCAAAAAACGTATAAACTTATAGATTACTTCTGCTGTTAAATCAGTCATACAGAGGTTAATTATGGAACTACTGAACATATTTCTGGCAAAAGAGTTCTTGAAGAGTTCTTGAACCTTATCTTAATGTACAATCAGATATTTTTCTTTTGATGTTATATTAGCCACACTAAAGTCCATATTTTACCCAAGGAACAAATTTTTGGCCAAAGAATCCTCGATCTTGAACTTTCTATACATATTTATAGACTCCTACTGATGCTTCAAAAGTCATTTAGAAGACAATATTTGACCTTTTGAAATTTTTTCTTTTCAAAGGGTCTTCAATAAATGTATAAACTTATAGGTACCTTCTTAAGTTAAATCAGTCAAACAGAGGTTCCTTAGGGAACTACTGAACATATTTCTGGCAAAAGAGTTCTTGAACACTATCTCAATATACAATCAAGATTGTCTTCTTTTGATGTTTATTAGCCACACTAAAGTCCAAATTTGACCTAAGGAACATATTTCTGGCCAAAGAATCCTCGATCTTGAACTTTCTGTATTACTGATGCTTCAAAGGTAATTTAGAAGACCATATCTGACCTTTTGATTTTTTTTCTTTTTAAAGGGTCTTCAAAAAAGGTATAAACTTATAGGTTCCTTCTGCTGTTAAATCAGTCATACAGAGGTTCCTTATGGAACTACTGAACATATTTCTGTCCAAAGAGTTCTTGAACCTTATCTTAATGTACAATCAGATATTTTTCTTTTGATGTTATATTAGCCACACTAAAGTCCAAATTTGACCTAAGGAACATATTTCTGGCCAAAGAATCCTCGATCTTGAACTTTCTGTACTACTGATGCTTCAAAGGTAATTTAGAAGACCATATCTGACCTTTTGATTTTTTTTCTTTTTAAAGGGTCTTCAAAAAATGTATAAACTTATAGATTCCTTCTGCCGTTAAATCAGTCATACAGAGGTTCCTTATGGAACTACTGAACATATTTCTGTCCAAAGAGTTCTTGAACCTTATCTTAATGTACAATCAGATATTTTTCTTTTGATGTTATATTAGCCACACTAAAGTCCATATTTGACCCAAGGAACATATTTCTGGCCAAAGAATCCTCGATCTTGAACTTTCTATACTACTGATGCTTCAAAAGTCATTTAGAAGACCATATCTGACCTTTTGAAATTTTTTCATTTCAAAGGGTCTTCAAAAAATGTATAAACTTATGGGTTCCTTCTTATGTTAAATCAGTCATACAGAGGTTCCTTATGGAACTACTGAACATATTTCTGGCAAAAGAGTTCTTGAACACTATCTCAATATACAATCAAGATTGTCTTCTTTTGATGTTTATTAGCCACACTAAAGTCCAAATTTGACCTAAGGAACATATTTCTGGCCAAAGAATCCTCGATCTTGAACTTTCTGTACTACTGATGCTTCAAAGGTAATTTAGAAGACCATATCTGACCTTTTGATTTTTTTTCTTTTTAAAGGGTCTTCAAAAAATGTATAAACTTATAGGTTCCTTCTGCTGTTAAATCAGTCATACAGAGGTTCCTTATGGAACTACTGAACATATTTCTGTCCAAAGAGTTCTTGAACCTTATCTTAATGTACAATCAGATATTTTTCTTTTGATGTTATATTAGCCACACTAAAGTCCAAATTTGACCCAAGGAACATATTTCTGGCCAAAGAATCCTCGATCTTGAACTTTCTATACGTATTCATAGACTCCTACTGATGCTTCAAAAGTCATTTAGAAGACCATATCTGACCTTTTGAACTTATTTCTGGTCAAAGGGTCTTCAAAAAATGTTTAACTATATAAACTTATAGACTCCTTCTGATGTTAAATCAGCCATACAGAGGTTTCTTATGGAACTACTGAACATATTTCTGTCCAAAGAGTTCTTGAACCTTATCTTAATGTACAATCAGATTGTCTTCTTTTGATGTTATATTAGTCACACTAAAAGTCCATATTAGACCCAAGGAACATATTTCTGGCCAAAGTATCCTCGATCTTGAACTTTCTATACATGCTCATAGACTCCTACTGATGTTTCATAAGTCATTTAGAAGACCATATCTGACCTTTTGAACTGTTTTCTGGTCAAAGTGTCTTCAAAAAACGTATAAACTTATAGATTACTTCTGCTGTTAAATCAGTCATACAGAGGTTAATTATGGAACTACTGAACATATTTCTGGCAAAAGAGTTCTTGAATATTATCTTATACAATCAGATTGTTTTCTTTTATGTTATATTAGCCACACTAAAGTCCATATTTGACCCAAGGAACATATTTCTGGCCAAAGAATCCTCGATCTTGAACTTTCTATACATATTCATAGACTCCTACTGATGCTTCAAAAGTCATTTAGAAGACCATATCTGACCTTTTGAACTTATTTCTGGTCAAAGGGTCTTCAAAAAATGTTTAACTATATAAACTTATAGACTCCTTCTGATGTTAAATCAGCCATACAGAGGTTTCTTATGGAACTACTGAACATATTTCTGTCCAAAGAGTTCTTGAACCTTATCTTAATGTACAATCAGATTGTCTTCTTTTGATGTTATATTAGTCACACTAAAAGTCCATATTAGACCCAAGGAACATATTTCTGGCCAAAGTATCCTCGATCTTGAACTTTCTATACATGCTCATAGACTCCTACTGATGTTTCATAAGTCATTTAGAAGACCATATCTGACCTTTTGAACTGTTTTCTGGTCAACGTGTCTTCAAAAAACGTATAAACTTATAGATTACTTCTGCTGTTAAATCAGTCATACAGAGGTTAATTATGGAACTACTGAACATATTTCTGGCAAAAGAGTTCTTGAAGAGTTCTTGAACCTTATTTTAATGTACAATCAGATTGTCTTCTTTTGATGTTATATTAGTCACACTAAAGTACATATTTGACCCAAGGAACATATTTCTGGCCAAAGAATCCTCGATCTTGAACTTTCTATACTTATTCATAGACTCCTACTGATGCTTCAAAAGTCATTTAGAAGACCAAATCTGACCTTTTGAACTTATTTCTTGTCAAAGGGTCTTCAAAAAATGTTTAACTATATAAACTTATAGACTCCTTCTGATGTTAAATCAGCCATACAGAGGTTTCTTATGGAACTACTGAACATATTTCTGTCCAAAGAGTTCTTGAACCTTATCTTAATGTACAATCAGATTGTCTTCTTTTGATGTTATATTAGTCACACTAAAGTCCATATTAGACCCAAGGAACATATATCTGGCCAAAGTATCCTCGATCTTGAACTTTCTATACATGCTCATAGACTCCTACTGATGCTTCAAAAGTCATTTAGAAGACCAAATCTGACCTTTTGAACTTATTTCTTGTCAAAGGGTCTTCAAAAAATGTTTAACTATATAAACTTATAGACTCCTTCTGATGTTAAATCAGCCATACAGAGGTTTCTTATGGAACTACTGAACATATTTCTGTCCAAAGAGTTCTTGAACCTTATCTTAATGTACAATCAGATTGTCTTCTTTTGATGTTATATTAGTCACACTAAAGTCCAAATTTGACCCAAGGAACATATTTCTGGCCAAAGTATCCTCGATCTTGAACTTTCTCTACATATTCATAGACTCCTACTGATGCTTCAAAAGTAATTTAGAAGACTATATCTGGCCTTTTGAACATTTTTCTGTTCAATTTGTCTTCAAAAAACGTATAAACTTATAGATTCCTTCTGCCGTTAAATCAGTCATACAGAGGTTCCTTATGGAACTACTGAACATATTTCTGTCCAAAGAGTTCTTGAACCTTATCTTAATGTACAATCAGATATTTTTCTTTTGATGTTATATTAGCCACACTAAAGTCCATATTTTACCCAAGGAACAAATTTCTGGCCAAAGAATCCTCGATCTTGAACTTTCTATACATATTTATAGACTCCTGCTGATGCTTCAAAAGTCATTTAGAAGACAATATTTGACCTTTTGAAATTTTTTCTTTTCAAAGGGTCTTCAATAAATGTATAAACTTATAGGTACCTTCTTAAGTTAAATCAGTCAAACAGAGGTTCCTTAGGGAACTACTGAACATATTTCTGGCAAAAGAGTTCTTGAACACTATCTCAATATACAATCAAGATTGTCTTCTTTTGATGTTTATTAGCCACACTAAAGTCCAAATTTGACCTAAGGAACATATTTCTGGCCAAAGAATCCTCGATCTTGAACTTTCTGTACTACTGATGCTTCAAAGGTAATTTAGAAGACCATATCTGACCTTTTGATTTTTTTTCTTTTTAAAGGGTCTTCAAAAAATGTATAAACTTATAGGTTCCTTCTGCTGTTAAATCAGTCATACAGAGGTTCCTTATGGAACTACTGAACATATTTCTGTCCAAAGAGTTCTTGAACCTTATCTTAATGTACAATCAGATATTTTTCTTTTGATGTTATATTAGCCACACTAAAGTCCAAATTTGACCCAAGGAACATATTTCTGGCCAAAGAATCCTCGATCTTGAACTTTCTATACGTATTCATAGACTCCTACTGATGCTTCAAAAGTCATTTAGAAGACCATATCTGACCTTTTGAACTTATTTCTGGTCAAAGGGTCTTCAAAAAATGTTTAACTATATAAACTTATAGACTCCTTCTGATGTTAAATCAGCCATACAGAGGTTTCTTATGGAACTACTGAACATATTTCTGTCCAAAGAGTTCTTGAACCTTATCTTAATGTACAATCAGATTGTCTTCTTTTGATGTTATATTAGTCACACTAAAAGTCCATATTAGACCCAAGGAACATATTTCTGGCCAAAGTATCCTCGATCTTGAACTTTCTATACATGCTCATAGACTCCTACTGATGTTTCATAAGTCATTTAGAAGACCATATCTGACCTTTTGAACTGTTTTCTGGTCAAAGTGTCTTCAAAAAACGTATAAACTTATAGATTACTTCTGCTGTTAAATCAGTCATACAGAGGTTAATTATGGAACTACTGAACATATTTCTGGCAAAAGAGTTCTTGAAGAGTTCTTGAATATTATCTTATACAATCAGATTGTTTTCTTTTATGTTATATTAGCCACACTAAAGTACATATTTGACCCAAGGAACATATTTCTGGCCAAAGAATCCTCGATCTTGAACTTTCTATACATATTTATAGACTCCTGCTGATGCTTCAAAAGTCATTTAGAAGACAATATTTGACCTTTTGAAATTTTTTCTTTTCAAAGGGTCTTCAATAAATGTATAAACTTATAGGTACCTTCTTAAGTTAAATCAGTCAAACAGAGGTTCCTTAGGGAACTACTGAACATATTTCTGGCAAAAGAGTTCTTGAACCTTATCTTAATGTACAATCAGATTGTCTTCTTTTGATGTTATATTAGTCACACTAAAGTCCAAATTTGACCCAAGGAACATATTTCTGGCCAAAGTATCCTCGATCTTGAACTTTCTCTACATATTCATAGACTCCTACTGATGCTTCAAAAGTAATTTAGAAGACTATATCTGGCCTTTTGAACATTTTTCTGTTCAATTTGTCTTCAAAAAACGTATAAACTTATAGATTCCTTCTGCCGTTAAATCAGTCATACAGAGGTTCCTTATGGAACTACTGAACATATTTCTGTCCAAAGAGTTCTTGAACCTTAACTTAATGTACAATCAGATATTTTTCTTTTGATGTTATATTAGCCACACTAAAGTCCATATTTGACCCAAGGAACATATTTCTGGCCAAAGAATCCTCGATCTTGAACTTTCTATACTACTGATGCTTCAAAAGTCATTTAGAAGACCATATCTGACCTTTTGAAATTTTTTCTTTTCAAAGGGTCTTCAAAAAATTTATAAACTTATGGGTTCCTTCTTATGTTAAATCAGTCATACAGAGGTTCCTTATGGAACTACTGAACATATTTCTGTCCAAAGAGTTCTTGAACCTTATCTTAATGTACAATCAGATATTTTTCTTTTGATGTTATATTAGCCACACTAAAGTCCAAATTTGACCCAAGGAACATATTTCTGGCCAAAGAATCCTCGATCTTGAACTTTCTATACATATTCATAGACTCCTAATGATGCTTCAAAAGTCATTTAGAAGACCATATCTGACCTTTTGAACTTTTTTCTGGTCAAAGTGTCTTCAAAAAACGTATAAACTTATAGATTACTTCTGCTGTTAAATCAGTCATACAGAGGTTAATTATGGAACTACTGAACATATTTCTGGCAAAAGAGTTCTTGAAGAGTTCTTGAACCTTATCTTAATGTACAATCAGATATTTTTCTTTTGATGTTATATTAGCCACACTAAAGTCCATATTTTACCCAAGGAACAAATTTCTGGCCAAAGAATCCTCGATCTTGAACTTTCTATACATATTTATAGACTCCTGCTGATGCTTCAAAAGTCATTTAGAAGACAATATTTGACCTTTTGAATTTTTTTCTTTTCAAAGGGTCTTCAATAAATGTATAAACATAGGTACCTTCTTAAGTTAAATCAGTCAAACAGAGGTTCCTTAGGGAACTACTGAACATATTTCTGGCAAAAGAGTTCTTGAACACTATCTCAATATACAATCAAGATTGTCTTCTTTTGATGTTTATTAGCCACACTAAAGTCCAAATTTGACCTAAGGAACATATTTCTGGCCAAAGAATCCTCGATCTTGAACTTTCTGTACTACTGATGCTTCAAAGGTAATTTAGAAGACCATATCTGACCTTTTGATTTTTTTTCTTTTTAAAGGGTCTTCAAAAAATGTATAAACTTATAGACTCCTTCTGATGTTAAATCAGCCATACAGAGGTTTCTTATGGAACTACTGAACATATTTCTGTCCAAAGAGTTCTTGAACCTTATCTTAATGTACAATCAGATTGTCTTCTTTTGATGTTATATTAGTCACACTAAAAGTCCATATTAGACCCAAGGAACATATTTCTGGCCAAAGTATCCTCGATCTTGAACTTTCTATACATGCTCATAGACTCCTACTGATGTTTCATAAGTCATTTAGAAGACCATATCTGACCTTTTGAACTGTTTTCTGGTCAAAGTGTCTTCAAAAAACGTATAAACTTATAGATTACTTCTGCTGTTAAATCAGTCATACAGAGGTTAATTATGGAACTACTGAACATATTTCTGGCAAAAGAGTTCTTGAATATTATCTTATACAATCAGATTGTTTTCTTTTATGTTATATTAGCCACACTAAAGTCCATATTTGACCCAAGGAACATATTTCTGGCCAAAGAATCCTCGATCTTGAACTTTCTATACATATTCATAGACTCCTACTGATGCTTCAAAAGTCATTTAGAAGACCATATCTGACCTTTTGAACTTATTTCTGGTCAAAGGGTCTTCAAAAAATGTTTAACTATATAAACTTATAGACTCCTTCTGATGTTAAATCAGCCATACAGAGGTTTCTTATGGAACTACTGAACATATTTCTGTCCAAAGAGTTCTTGAACCTTATCTTAATGTACAATCAGATTGTCTTCTTTTGATGTTATATTAGTCACACTAAAGTCCAAATTTGACCCAAGGAACATATTTCTGGCCAAAGTATCCTCGATCTTGAACTTTCTCTACATATTCATAGACTCCTACTGATGCTTCAAAAGTAATTTAGAAGACTATATCTGGCCTTTTGAACATTTTTCTGTTCAATTTGTCTTCAAAAAACGTATAAACTTATAGATTCCTTCTGCCGTTAAATCAGTCATACAGAGGTTCCTTATGGAACTACTGAACATATTTCTGTCCAAAGAGTTCTTGAACCTTATCTTAATGTACAATCAGATATTTTTCTTTTGATGTTATATTAGCCACACTAAAGTCCATATTTTACCCAAGGAACAAATTTCTGGCCAAAGAATCCTCGATCTTGAACTTTCTATACATATTTATAGACTCCTGCTGATGCTTCAAAAGTCATTTAGAAGACAATATTTGACCTTTTGAAATTTTTTCTTTTCAAAGGGTCTTCAATAAATGTATAAACTTATAGGTACCTTCTTAAGTTAAATCAGTCAAACAGAGGTTCCTTAGGGAACTACTGAACATATTTCTGGCAAAAGAGTTCTTGAACACTATCTCAATATACAATCAAGATTGTCTTCTTTTGATGTTTATTAGCCACACTAAAGTCCAAATTTGACCTAAGGAACATATTTCTGGCCAAAGAATCCTCGATCTTGAACTTTCTGTACTACTGATGCTTCAAAGGTAATTTAGAAGACCATATCTGACCTTTTGATTTTTTTTCTTTTTAAAGGGTCTTCAAAAAATGTATAAACTTATAGGTTCCTTCTGCTGTTAAATCAGTCATACAGAGGTTCCTTATGGAACTACTGAACATATTTCTGTCCAAAGAGTTCTTGAACCTTATCTTAATGTACAATCAGATATTTTTCTTTTGATGTTATATTAGCCACACTAAAGTCCAAATTTGACCCAAGGAACATATTTCTGGCCAAAGAATCCTCGATCTTGAACTTTCTATACGTATTCATAGACTCCTACTGATGCTTCAAAAGTCATTTAGAAGACCATATCTGACCTTTTGAACTTATTTCTGGTCAAAGGGTCTTCAAAAAATGTTTAACTATATAAACTTATAGACTCCTTCTGATGTTAAATCAGCCATACAGAGGTTTCTTATGGAACTACTGAACATATTTCTGTCCAAAGAGTTCTTGAACCTTATCTTAATGTACAATCAGATTGTCTTCTTTTGATGTTATATTAGTCACACTAAAAGTCCATATTAGACCCAAGGAACATATTTCTGGCCAAAGTATCCTCGATCTTGAACTTTCTATACATGCTCATAGACTCCTACTGATGTTTCATAAGTCATTTAGAAGACCATATCTGACCTTTTGAACTGTTTTCTGGTCAAAGTGTCTTCAAAAAACGTATAAACTTATAGATTACTTCTGCTGTTAAATCAGTCATAAAGAGGTTAATTATGGAACTACTGAACATATTTCTGGCAAAAGAGTTCTTGAATATTATCTTATACAATCAGATTGTTTTCTTTTATGTTATATTAGCCACACTAAAGTCCATATTAGACCCAAGGAACATATTTCTGGCCAAAGTATCCTCGATCTTGAACTTTCTATACATGCTCATAGACTCCTACTGATGTTTCATAAGTCATTTAGAAGACCATATCTGACCTTTTGAACTGTTTTCTGGTCAACGTGTCTTCAAAAAACGTATAAACTTATAGATTACTTCTGCTGTTAAATCAGTCATACAGAGGTTAATTATGGAACTACTGAACATATTTCTGGCAAAAGAGTTCTTGAAGAGTTCTTGAACCTTATTTTAATGTACAATCAGATATTTTTCTTTTGATGTTATATTAGCCACACTAAAGTCCAAATTTGACCCAAGGAACATATTTCTGGCCAAAGAATCCTCGATCTTGAACTTTCTATACTTATTCATAGACTCCTACTGATGCTTCAAAAGTCATTTAGAAGACCATATCTGACCTTTTGAACTTATTTCTTGTCAAAGGGTCTTCAAAAAATGTTTAACTATATAAACTTATAGACTCCTTCTGATGTTAAATCAGCCATACAGAGGTTTCTTATGGAACTACTGAACATATTTCTGTCCAAAGAGTTCTTGAACCTTATCTTAATGTACAATCAGATTGTCTTCTTTTGATGTTATATTAGTCACACTAAAAGTCCATATTAGACCCAAGGAACATATTTCTGGCCAAAGTATCCTCGATCTTGAACTTTCTATACATGCTCATAGACTCCTACTGATGTTTCATAAGTCATTTAGAAGACCATATCTGACCTTTTGAACTGTTTTCTGGTCAAAGTGTCTTCAAAAAACGTATAAACTTATAGATTACTTCTGCTGTTAAATCAGTCATACAGAGGTTAATTATGGAACTACTGAACATATTTCTGGCAAAAGAGTTCTTGAAGAGTTCTTGAATATTATCTTATACAATCAGATTGTTTTCTTTTATGTTATATTAGCCACACTAAAGTACATATTTGACCCAAGGAACATATTTCTGGCCAAAGAATCCTCGATCTTGAACTTTCTATACATATTTATAGACTCCTGCTGATGCTTCAAAAGTCATTTAGAAGACAATATTTGACCTTTTGAAATTTTTTCTTTTCAAAGGGTCTTCAATAAATGTATAAACTTATAGGTACCTTCTTAAGTTAAATCAGTCAAACAGAGGTTCCTTAGGGAACTACTGAACATATTTCTGGCAAAAGAGTTCTTGAACCTTATCTTAATGTACAATCAGATTGTCTTCTTTTGATGTTATATTAGTCACACTAAAGTCCATATTAGACCCAAGGAACATATTTCTGGCCAAAGTATCCTCGATCTTGAACTTTCTATACATGCTCATAGACTCCTACTGATGTTTCATAAGTCATTTAGAAGACCATATCTGACCTTTTGAACTGTTTTCTGGTCAAAGTGTCTTCAAAAAACGTATAAACTTATAGATTACTTCTGCTGTTAAATCAGTCATACAGAGGTTAATTATGGAACTACTGAACATATTTCTGGCAAAAGAGTTCTTGAATATTATCTTATACAATCAGATTGTTTTCTTTTATGTTATATTAGCCACACTAAAGTCCATATTTGACCCAAGGAACATATTTCTGGCCAAAGAATCCTCGATCTTGAACTTTCTATACATATTCATAGACTCCTACTGATGCTTCAAAAGTCATTTAGAAGACCATATCTGACCTTTTGAACTTATTTCTGGTCAAAGGGTCTTCAAAAAATGTTTAACTATATAAACTTATAGACTCCTTCTGATGTTAAATCAGCCATACAGAGGTTTCTTATGGAACTACTGAACATATTTCTGTCCAAAGAGTTCTTGAACCTTATCTTAATGTACAATCAGATTGTCTTCTTTTGATGTTATATTAGTCACACTAAAAGTCCATATTAGACCCAAGGAACATATTTCTGGCCAAAGTATCCTCGATCTTGAACTTTCTATACATGCTCATAGACTCCTACTGATGTTTCATAAGTCATTTAGAAGACCATATCTGACCTTTTGAACTGTTTTCTGGTCAAAGTGTCTTCAAAAAACGTATAAACTTATAGATTACTTCTGCTGTTAAATCAGTCATACAGAGGTTAATTATGGAACTACTGAACATATTTCTGGCAAAAGAGTTCTTGAAGAGTTCTTGAACCTTATTTTAATGTACAATCAGATTGTCTTCTTTTGATGTTATATTAGTCACACTAAAGTCCATATTGGACCCAAGGAACATATTTCTGGCCAAAGAATCCTCGATCTTGAACTTTCTATACATGCTCATAGACTCCTACTGATGTTTCATAAGTCATTTAGAAGACCATATCTGACCTTTTGAACTTTTTTCTGGTCAAAGTGTCTTCAAAAAACGTATAAACTTATAGATTACTTCTGCTGTTAAATTAGTCATACAGAGGTTAATTATGGAACTACTGAACATATTTCTGGCAAAAGAGTTCTTGAATATTATCTTATACAATCAGATTGTTTTCTTTTATGTTATATTAGCCACACTAAAGTACATATTTGACCCAAGGAACATATTTCTGGCCAAAGAATCCTCGATCTTGAACTTTCTATACTTATTCATAGACTCCTACTGATGCTTCAAAAGTCATTTAGAAGACCAAATCTGACCTTTTTAACTTATTTCTTGTCAAAGGGTCTTCAAAAAATGTTTAACTATATAAACTTATAGACTCCTTCTGATGTTAAATCAGCCATACAGAGGTTTCTTATGGAACTACTGAACATATTTCTGTCCAAAGAGTTCTTGAACCTTATCTTAATGTACAATCAGATTGTCTTCTTTTGATGTTATATTAGTCACACTAAAGTCCATATTAGACCCAAGGAACATATATCTGGCCAAAGTATCCTCGATCTTGAACTTTCTATACATGCTCATAGACTCCTACTGATGCTTCAAAAGTCATTTAGAAGACCAAATCTGACCTTTTGAACTTATTTCTTGTCAAAGGGTCTTCAAAAAATGTTTAACTATATAAACTTATAGACTCCTTCTGATGTTAAATCAGCCATACAGAGGTTTCTTATGGAACTACTGAACATATTTCTGTCCAAAGAGTTCTTGAACCTTATCTTAATGTACAATCAGATTGTCTTCTTTTGATGTTATATTAGTCACACTAAAGTCCAAATTTGACCCAAGGAACATATTTCTGGCCAAAGTATCCTCGATCTTGAACTTTCTCTACATATTCATAGACTCCTACTGATGCTTCAAAAGTAATTTAGAAGACTATATCTGGCCTTTTGAACATTTTTCTGTTCAATTTGTCTTCAAAAAACGTATAAACTTATAGATTCCTTCTGCCGTTAAATCAGTCATACAGAGGTTCCTTATGGAACTACTGAACATATTTCTGTCCAAAGAGTTCTTGAACCTTATCTTAATGTACAATCAGATATTTTTCTTTTGATGTTATATTAGCCACACTAAAGTCCAAATTTGACCCAAGGAACATATTTCTGGCCAAAGAATCCTCGATCTTGAACTTTCTATACATATTCATAGACTCCTAATGATGCTTCAAAAGTCATTTAGAAGACCATATCTGACCTTTTGAACTTTTTTCTGGTCAAAGTGTCTTCAAAAAACGTATAAACTTATAGATTACTTCTGCTGTTAAATCAGTCATACAGAGGTTAATTATGAAACTACTGAACATATTTCTGGCAAAAGAGTTCTTGAAGAGTTCTTGAACCTTATCTTAATGTACAATCAGATATTTTTCTTTTGATGTTATATTAGCCACACTAAAGTCCATATTTTACCCAAGGAACAAATTTCTGGCCAAAGAATCCTCGATCTTGAACTTTCTATACATATTTATAGACTCCTGCTGATGCTTCAAAAGTCATTTAGAAGACAATATTTGACCTTTTGAATTTTTTTCTTTTCAAAGGGTCTTCAATAAATGTATAAACATAGGTACCTTCTTAAGTTAAATCAGTCAAACAGAGGTTCCTTAGGGAACTACTGAACATATTTCTGGCAAAAGAGTTCTTGAACACTATCTCAATATACAATCAAGATTGTCTTCTTTTGATGTTTATTAGCCACACTAAAGTCCAAATTTGACCTAAGGAACATATTTCTGGCCAAAGAATCCTCGATCTTGAACTTTCTGTACTACTGATGCTTCAAAGGTAATTTAGAAGACCATATCTGACCTTTTGATTTTTTTTCTTTTTAAAGGGTCTTCAAAAAATGTATAAACTTATAGACTCCTTCTGATGTTAAATCAGCCATACAGAGGTTTCTTATGGAACTACTGAACATATTTCTGTCCAAAGAGTTCTTGAACCTTATCTTAATGTACAATCAGATTGTCTTCTTTTGATGTTATATTAGTCACACTAAAAGTCCATATTAGACCCAAGGAACATATTTCTGGCCAAAGTATCCTCGATCTTGAACTTTCTATACATGCTCATAGACTCCTACTGATGTTTCATAAGTCATTTAGAAGACCATATCTGACCTTTTGAACTGTTTTCTGGTCAAAGTGTCTTCAAAAAACGTATAAACTTATAGATTACTTCTGCTGTTAAATCAGTCATACAGAGGTTAATTATGGAACTACTGAACATATTTCTGGCAAAAGAGTTCTTGAAGAGTTCTTGAACCTTATTTTAATGTACAATCAGATTGTCTTCTTTTGATGTTATATTAGTCACACTAAAGTCCATATTGGACCCAAGGAACATATTTCTGGCCAAAGAATCCTCGATCTTGAACTTTCTATACATGCTCATAGACTCCTACTGATGTTTCATAAGTCATTTAGAAGACCATATCTGACCTTTTGAACTTTTTTCTGGTCAAAGTGTCTTCAAAAAACGTATAAACTTATAGATTACTTCTGCTGTTAAATTAGTCATACAGAGGTTAATTATGGAACTACTGAACATATTTCTGGCAAAAGAGTTCTTGAATATTATCTTATACAATCAGATTGTTTTCTTTTATGTTATATTAGCCACACTAAAGTACATATTTGACCCAAGGAACATATTTCTGGCCAAAGAATCCTCGATCTTGAACTTTCTATACTTATTCATAGACTCCTACTGATGCTTCAAAAGTCATTTAGAAGACCAAATCTGACCTTTTGAACTTATTTCTTGTCAAAGGGTCTTCAAAAAATGTTTAACTATATAAACTTATAGACTCCTTCTGATGTTAAATCAGCCATACAGAGGTTTCTTATGGAACTACTGAACATATTTCTGTCCAAAGAGTTCTTGAACCTTATCTTAATGTACAATCAGATTGTCTTCTTTTGATGTTATATTAGTCACACTAAAGTCCATATTAGACCCAAGGAACATATATCTGGCCAAAGTATCCTCGATCTTGAACTTTCTATACATGCTCATAGACTCCTACTGATGCTTCAAAAGTCATTTAGAAGACCAAATCTGACCTTTTGAACTTATTTCTTGTCAAAGGGTCTTCAAAAAATGTTTAACTATATAAACTTATAGACTCCTTCTGATGTTAAATCAGCCATACAGAGGTTTCTTATGGAACTACTGAACATATTTCTGTCCAAAGAGTTCTTGAACCTTATCTTAATGTACAATCAGATTGTCTTCTTTTGATGTTATATTAGTCACACTAAAGTCCAAATTTGACCCAAGGAACATATTTCTGGCCAAAGTATCCTCGATCTTGAACTTTCTCTACATATTCATAGACTCCTACTGATGCTTCAAAAGTAATTTAGAAGACTATATCTGGCCTTTTGAACATTTTTCTGTTCAATTTGTCTTCAAAAAACGTATAAACTTATAGATTCCTTCTGCCGTTAAATCAGTCATACAGAGGTTCCTTATGGAACTACTGAACATATTTCTGTCCAAAGAGTTCTTGAACCTTATCTTAATGTACAATCAGATATTTTTCTTTTGATGTTATATTAGCCACACTAAAGTCCATATTTTACCCAAGGAACAAATTTCTGGCCAAAGAATCCTCGATCTTGAACTTTCTATACATATTTATAGACTCCTGCTGATGCTTCAAAAGTCATTTAGAAGACAATATTTGACCTTTTGAAATTTTTTCTTTTCAAAGGGTCTTCAATAAATGTATAAACTTATAGGTACCTTCTTAAGTTAAATCAGTCAAACAGAGGTTCCTTAGGGAACTACTGAACGTATTTCTGGCAAAAGAGTTCTTGAACACTATCTCAATATACAATCAAGATTGTCTTCTTTTGATGTTTATTAGCCACACTAAAGTCCAAATTTGACCTAAGGAACATATTTCTGGCCAAAGAATCCTCGATCTTGAACTTTCTGTACTACTGATACTTCAAAGGTAATTTAGAAGACCATATCTGACCTTTTGATTTTTTTTCTTTTTAAAGGGTCTTCAAAAAATGTATAAACTTATAGGTTCCTTCTGCTGTTAAATCAGTCATACAGAGGTTCCTTATGGAACTACTGAACATATTTCTGTCCAAAGAGTTCTTGAACCTTATCTTAATGTACAATCAGATATTTTTCTTTTGATGTTATATTAGCCACACTAAAGTCCAAATTTGACCCAAGGAACATATTTCTGGCCAAAGAATCCTCGATCTTGAACTTTCTATACGTATTCATAGACTCCTACTGATGCTTCAAAAGTCATTTAGAAGACCATATCTGACCTTTTGAACTTATTTCTGGTCAAAGGGTCTTCAAAAAATGTTTAACTATATAAACTTATAGACTCCTTCTGATGTTAAATCAGCCATACAGAGGTTTCTTATGGAACTACTGAACATATTTCTGTCCAAAGAGTTCTTGAACCTTATCTTAATGTACAATCAGATTGTCTTCTTTTGATGTTATATTAGTCACACTAAAAGTCCATATTAGACCCAAGGAACATATTTCTGGCCAAAGTATCCTCGATCTTGAACTTTCTATACATGCTCATAGACTCCTACTGATGTTTCATAAGTCATTTAGAAGACCATATCTGACCTTTTGAACTGTTTTCTGGTCAAAGTGTCTTCAAAAAACGTATAAACTTATAGATTACTTCTGCTGTTAAATCAGTCATACAGAGGTTAATTATGGAACTACTGAACATATTTCTGGCAAAAGAGTTCTTGAAGAGTTCTTGAACCTTATCTTAATGTACAATCAGATATTTTTCTTTTGATGTTATATTAGCCACACTAAAGTCCATATTTTACCCAAGGAACAAATTTCTGGCCAAAGAATCCTCGATCTTGAACTTTCTATACATATTTATAGACTCCTACTGATGCTTCAAAAGTCATTTAGAAGACAATATTTGACCTTTTGAAATTTTTTCTTTTCAAAGGGTCTTCAATAAATGTATAAACTTATAGGTACCTTCTTAAGTTAAATCAGTCATACAGAGGTTCCTTATGGAACTACTGAACATATTTCTGGCAAAAGAGTTCTTGAACCTTATCTTAATGTACAATAAGATTGTCTTCTTTTGATGTTATATTAGTCACACTAAAGTCCAAATTAGACCCAAGGAACATATTTCTGGCCAAAGTATCCTCGATCTTGAACTTTCTATACATGCTCATAGACTCCTACTGATGTTTCATAAGTCATTTAGAAGACCATATTGACTTTTTGAAGACCCTTTGAACTTTTTTCTGGTCAAAGTGTCTTCAAAAAACGTATAAACTTATAGATTACTTCTGCTGTTAAATCAGTCATACAGAGGTTAATTATGGAACTACTGAACATATTTCTGGCAAAAGAGTTCTTGAATATTTTCTTATACAATCAGATTATTATTTTTTTTAATGTTATATTAGCCACACTAAAGTCCATATTAGACCCAAGGAACATATTTCTGGCCAAAGTATCCTCGATCTTGAACTTTCTCTACATATTCATAGACTCCTACTGATGCTTCAAAAGTAATTTAGAAGACTATATCTGGCCTTTTGAACATTTTTCTGTTCAATTTGTCTTCAAAAAACGTATAAACTTATAGATTCCTTCTGCCGTTAAATCAGTCATACAGAGGTTCCTTATGGAACTACTGAACATATTTCTGTCCAAAGAGTTCTTGAACCTTATCTTAATGTACAATCAGATATTTTTCTTTTGATGTTATATTAGCCACACTAAAGTCCATATTTGACCCAAGGAGCATATTTCTGGCTAAAGAATCCTCGATCTTGAACTTTCTATACATATTCATAGACTCCTACTGATGCTTCAAAAGTCATTTAGAAGACAATATCTGACCTTTTGAAATTTTTTCTTTTCAAAGGGTCTTCAATAAATGTATAAACTTATAGGTTCCTTCTTATGTTAAATCAGTCATACAGAGGTTCCTTAGGGAACTACTGAACACATTTCTAGCAAAAGAGTTCATGAACCTTATCTTAATATACAATCAGATATTCTTCTTTTGATGTTATATTAGTCACACTAAAAGTCCATATTAGACCCAAGGAACATATTTCTGGCCAAAGTATCCTCGATCTTGAACTTTCTATACATGCTCATAGACTCCTACTGATGTTTCATAAGTCTGAACATATTTCTGTCCAAAGAGTTCTTGAACCTTATCTTAATGTACAATCAGATATTTTTCTTTTGATGTTATATTAGCCACACTAAAGTCCAAATTTGACCCAAGGAACATATTTCTGGCCAAAGAATCCTCGATCTTGAACTTTCTATACATATTCATAGACTCCTACTGATGCTTCAAAAGTCATTTAGAAGACCATATCTGACCTTTTGAACTTATTTCTGGTCAAAGGTTCTTCAAAAAATTTAAACTATATAAACTTATAGACTCCTTATGATGTTAAATCAGTCATACAGAGGTTCCTTAGGGAACTACTGAACATATTTCTGGCAAAAGAGTTCTTGAACCTTATCTTAATGTACAATCAGATTGTCTTCTTTTGATGTTATATTAGTCACACTAAAGTCCATATTAGACCCAAGGAACATATTTCTGGCCAAAGTATCCTCGATCTTGAACTTTCTATACATGCTCATAGACTCCTACTGATGTTTCATAAGTCATTTAGAAGACCATATCTGACCTTTTGAACTTTTTTCTGGTCAAAGTGTCTTCAAAAAACGTATAAACTTATAGATTACTTCTGCTGTTAAATTAGTCATACAGAGGTTAATTATGGAACTACTGAACATATTTCTGGCAAAAGAGTTCTTGAATATTATCTTATACAATCAGATTGTTTTCTTTTATGTTATATTAGCCACACTAAAGTCCATATTTGACCCAAGGAACATATTTCTGGCCAAAGAATCCTCGATCTTGAACTTTCTATACATATTCATAGACTCCTACTGATGCTTCAAAAGTCATTTAGAAGACCATATCTGACCTTTTGAACTTATTTCTGGTCAAAGGGTCTTCAAAAAATGTTTAACTATATAAACTTATAGACTCCTTCTGATGTTAAATCAGCCATACAGAGGTTTCTTATGGAACTACTGAACATATTTCTGTCCAAAGAGTTCTTGAACCTTATCTTAATGTACAATCAGATTGTCTTCTTTTGATGTTATATTAGTCACAGTAAAGTCCATATTAGACCCAAGGAACATATTTCTGGCCAAAGTATCCTCGATCTTGAACTTTCTATACATGCTCATAGACTCCTACTGATGTTTCATAAGTCATTTAGAAGACCATATCTGACCTTTTGAACTTTTTTCTGGTCAAAGTGTCTTCAAAAAACGTATAAACTTATAGATTACTTCTGCTGTTAAATCAGTCATACAGAGGTTAATTATGGAACTACTGAACATATTTCTGGCAAAAGAGTTCTTGAAGAGTTCTTGAACCTTATCTTAATGTACAATCAGATATTTTTCTTTTGATGTTATATTAGCCACACTAAAGTCCATATTTTACCCAAGGAACAAATTTTTGGCCAAAGAATCCTCGATCTTGAACTTTCTATACATATTTATAGACTCCTACTGATGCTTCAAAAGTCATTTAGAAGACAATATTTGACCTTTTGAAATTTTTTCTTTTCAAAGGGTCTTCAATAAATGTATAAACTTATAGGTACCTTCTTAAGTTAAATCAGTCAAACAGAGGTTCCTTAGGGAACTACTGAACATATTTCTGGCAAAAGAGTTCTTGAACACTATCTCAATATACAATCAAGATTGTCTTCTTTTGATGTTTATTAGCCACACTAAAGTCCAAATTTGACCTAAGGAACATATTTCTGGCCAAAGAATCCTCGATCTTGAACTTTCTGTATTACTGATGCTTCAAAGGTAATTTAGAAGACCATATCTGACCTTTTGATTTTTTTTCTTTTTAAAGGGTCTTCAAAAAAGGTATAAACTTATAGGTTCCTTCTGCTGTTAAATCAGTCATACAGAGGTTCCTTATGGAACTACTGAACATATTTCTGTCCAAAGAGTTCTTGAACCTTATCTTAATGTACAATCAGATATTTTTCTTTTGATGTTATATTAGCCACACTAAAGTCCAAATTTGACCTAAGGAACATATTTCTGGCCAAAGAATCCTCGATCTTGAACTTTCTGTACTACTGATGCTTCAAAGGTAATTTAGAAGACCATATCTGACCTTTTGATTTTTTTTCTTTTTAAAGGGTCTTCAAAAAATGTATAAACTTATAGATTCCTTCTGCCGTTAAATCAGTCATACAGAGGTTCCTTATGGAACTACTGAACATATTTCTGTCCAAAGAGTTCTTGAACCTTATCTTAATGTACAATCAGATATTTTTCTTTTGATGTTATATTAGCCACACTAAAGTCCATATTTGACCCAAGGAACATATTTCTGGCCAAAGAATCCTCGATCTTGAACTTTCTATACTACTGATGCTTCAAAAGTCATTTAGAAGACCATATCTGACCTTTTGAATTTTTTCTGTTCAAAGGGTCTTCCAAAAATGTATAAACATAGATTCCTTCTTATATTAAAACAGTCATACAGAGGTTCCTTATGGAACTACTGAACATATTTCTGGCCAAAGAGTTCTTGAACATTATCTTAATTTACAATCAGGTTGTCTTCTTTTGATGTTATATTAGTCACACGAAAGTCCATATTTGACCCAAGGAACATATTTCTGGCCAAAGAATCCTCGATCTTGAACTTTCTATACATATTCATAGACTCCTACTGATGCTTCAAAAGTCATTTAGAAGACCATATCTAACCTTTTGAACTTATTTCTGGTCAAAGGGTCTTCAAAAATTTTTAACTATATAAACTTATAGACTCCTTATGATGTTAAATCAGTCATACAGAGGTTCCTTAGGGAACTACTGAACATATTTCTGGCAAAAGAGTTCTTGAACCTTATCTTAATGTACAATCAGATTGTCTTCTTTTGATGTTATATTAGTCACACTAAAGTCCATATTAGACCCAAGGAACATATTTCTGGCCAAAGTATCCTCGATCTTGAACTTTCTATACATGCTCATAGACTCCTACTGATGTTTCATAAGTCATTTAGAAGACCATATCTGACCTTTTGAACTTTTTTCTGGTCAAAGTGTCTTCAAAAAACGTATAAACTTATAGATTACTTCTGCTGTTAAATTAGTCATACAGAGGTTAATTATGGAACTACTGAACATATTTCTGGCAAAAGAGTTCTTGAATATTATCTTATACAATCAGATTGTTTTCTTTTATGTTATATTAGCCACACTAAAGTCCATATTTGACCCAAGGAACATATTTCTGGCCAAAGAATCCTCGATCTTGAACTTTCTATACATATTCATAGACTCCTACTGATGCTTCAAAAGTCATTTAGAAGACCATATCTGACCTTTTGAACTTATTTCTGGTCAAAGGGTCTTCAAAAAATGTTTAACTATATAAACTTGTAGACTCCTTCTGATGTTAAATCAGCCATACAGAGGTTTCTTATGGAACTACTGAACATATTTCTGTCCAAAGAGTTCTTGAACCTTATCTTAATGTACAATCAGATTGTCTTCTTTTGATGTTATATTAGTCACAGTAAAGTCCATATTAGACCCAAGGAACATATTTCTGGCCAAAGTATCCTCGATCTTGAACTTTCTATACATGCTCATAGACTCCTACTGATGTTTCATAAGTCATTTAGAAGACCATATCTGACCTTTTGAACTTTTTTCTGGTCAAAGTGTCTTCAAAAAACGTATAAACTTATAGATTACTTCTGCTGTTAAATCAGTCATACAGAGGTTAATTATGGAACTACTGAACATATTTCTGGCAAAAGAGTTCTTGAAGAGTTCTTGAACCTTATCTTAATGTACAATCAGATATTTTTCTTTTGATGTTATATTAGCCACACTAAAGTCCATATTTTACCCAAGGAACAAATTTTTGGCCAAAGAATCCTCGATCTTGAACTTTCTATACATATTTATAGACTCCTACTGATGCTTCAAAAGTCATTTAGAAGACAATATTTGACCTTTTGAAATTTTTTCTTTTCAAAGGGTCTTCAATAAATGTATAAACTTATAGGTACCTTCTTAAGTTAAATCAGTCAAACAGAGGTTCCTTAGGGAACTACTGAACATATTTCTGGCAAAAGAGTTCTTGAACACTATCTCAATATACAATCAAGATTGTCTTCTTTTGATGTTTATTAGCCACACTAAAGTCCAAATTTGACCTAAGGAACATATTTCTGGCCAAAGAATCCTCGATCTTGAACTTTCTGTATTACTGATGCTTCAAAGGTAATTTAGAAGACCATATCTGACCTTTTGATTTTTTTTCTTTTTAAAGGGTCTTCAAAAAAGGTATAAACTTATAGGTTCCTTCTGCTGTTAAATCAGTCATACAGAGGTTCCTTATGGAACTACTGAACATATTTCTGTCCAAAGAGTTCTTGAACCTTATCTTAATGTACAATCAGATATTTTTCTTTTGATGTTATATTAGCCACACTAAAGTCCAAATTTGACCTAAGGAACATATTTCTGGCCAAAGAATCCTCGATCTTGAACTTTCTGTACTACTGATGCTTCAAAGGTAATTTAGAAGACCATATCTGACCTTTTGATTTTTTTTCTTTTTAAAGGGTCTTCAAAAAATGTATAAACTTATAGATTCCTTCTGCCGTTAAATCAGTCATACAGAGGTTCCTTATGGAACTACTGAACATATTTCTGTCCAAAGAGTTCTTGAACCTTATCTTAATGTACAATCAGATATTTTTCTTTTGATGTTATATTAGCCACACTAAAGTCCATATTTGACCCAAGGAACATATTTCTGGCCAAAGAATCCTCGATCTTGAACTTTCTATACTACTGATGCTTCAAAAGTCATTTAGAAGACCATATCTGACCTTTTGAATTTTTTCTGTTCAAAGGGTCTTCCAAAAATGTATAAACATAGATTCCTTCTTATATTAAAACAGTCATACAGAGGTTCCTTATGGAACTACTGAACATATTTCTGGCCAAAGAGTTCTTGAACATTATCTTAATTTACAATCAGATTGTCTTCTTTTGATGTTATATTAGTCACACGAAAGTCCATATTTGACCCAAGGAACATATTTCTGGCCAAAGAATCCTCGATCTTGAACTTTCTATACATATTCATAGACTCCTACTGATGCTTCAAAAGTCATTTAGAAGACCATATCTAACCTTTTGAACTTATTTCTGGTCAAAGGGTCTTCAAAAATTTTTAACTATATAAACTTATAGACTCCTTATGATGTTAAATCAGTCATACAGAGGTTCCTTAGGGAACTACTGAACATATTTCTGGCAAAAGAGTTCTTGAACCTTATTTTAATGTACAATCAGATTGTCTTCTTTTGATGTTATATTAGTCACACTAAAGTCCATATTAGACCCAAGGAACATATTTCTGGCCAAAGTATCCTCGATCTTGAACTTTCTATACATGCTCATAGACTCCTACTGATGTTTCATAAGTCATTTAGAAGACCATATCTGACCTTTTGAACTTTTTTCTGGTCAAAGTGTCTTCAAAAAACGTATAAACTTATAGATTACTTCTGCTGTTAAATTAGTCATACAGAGGTTAATTATGGAACTACTGAACATATTTCTGGCAAAAGAGTTCTTGAATATTATCTTATACAATCAGATTGTTTTCTTTTATGTTATATTAGCCACACTAAAGTCCATATTTGACCCAAGGAACATATTTCTGGCCAAAGAATCCTCGATCTTGAACTTTCTATACATATTCATAGACTCCTACTGATGCTTCAAAAGTCATTTAGAAGACCATATCTGACCTTTTGAACTTATTTCTGGTCAAAGGGTCTTCAAAAAATGTTTAACTATATAAACTTATAGACTCCTTCTGATGTTAAATCAGCCATACAGAGGTTTCTTATGGAACTACTGAACATATTTCTGTCCAAAGAGTTCTTGAACCTTATCTTAATGTACAATCAGATTGTCTTCTTTTGATGTTATATTAGTCACAGTAAAGTCCATATTAGACCCAAGGAACATATTTCTGGCCAAAGTATCCTCGATCTTGAACTTTCTATACATGCTCATAGACTCCTACTGATGTTTCATAAGTCATTTAGAAGACCATATCTGACCTTTTGAACTTTTTTCTGGTCAAAGTGTCTTCAAAAAACGTATAAACTTATAGATTACTTCTGCTGTTAAATCAGTCATACAGAGGTTAATTATGGAACTACTGAACATATTTCTGGCAAAAGAGTTCTTGAAGAGTTCTTGAACCTTATCTTAATGTACAATCAGATATTTTTCTTTTGATGTTATATTAGCCACACTAAAGTCCATATTTTACCCAAGGAACAAATTTTTGGCCAAAGAATCCTCGATCTTGAACTTTCTATACATATTTATAGACTCCTACTGATGCTTCAAAAGTCATTTAGAAGACAATATTTGACCTTTTGAAATTTTTTCTTTTCAAAGGGTCTTCAATAAATGTATAAACTTATAGGTACCTTCTTAAGTTAAATCAGTCAAACAGAGGTTCCTTAGGGAACTACTGAACATATTTCTGGCAAAAGAGTTCTTGAACACTATCTCAATATACAATCAAGATTGTCTTCTTTTGATGTTTATTAGCCACACTAAAGTCCAAATTTGACCTAAGGAACATATTTCTGGCCAAAGAATCCTCGATCTTGAACTTTCTGTACTACTGATGCTTCAAAGGTAATTTAGAAGACCATATCTGACCTTTTGATTTTTTTTCTTTTTAAAGGGTCTTCAAAAAATGTATAAACTTATAGGTTCCTTCTGCTGTTAAATCAGTCATACAGAGGTTCCTTATGGAACTACTGAACATATTTCTGTCCAAAGAGTTCTTGAACCTTATCTTAATGTACAATCAGATATATTTTTTTTGATGTTATATTAGCCACACTAAAGTCCATATTTTACCCAAGGAACAAATTTTTGGCCAAAGAATCCTCGATCTTGAACTTTCTATACATATTTATAGACTCCTACTGATGCTTCAAAAGTCATTTAGAAGACAATATTTGACCTTTTGAAATTTTTTCTTTTCAAAGGGTCTTCAATAAATGTATAAACTTATAGGTACCTTCTTAAGTTAAATCAGTCAAACAGAGGTTCCTTAGGGAACTACTGAACATATTTCTGGCAAAAGAGTTCTTGAACACTATCTCAATATACAATCAAGATTGTCTTCTTTTGATGTTTATTAGCCACACTAAAGTCCAAATTTGACCTAAGGAACATATTTCTGGCCAAAGAATCCTCGATCTTGAACTTTCTGTATTACTGATGCTTCAAAGGTAATTTAGAAGACCATATCTGACCTTTTGATTTTTTTTCTTTTTAAAGGGTCTTCAAAAAATGTATAAACTTATAGGTTCCTTCTGCTGTTAAATCAGTCATACAGAGGTTCCTTATGGAACTACTGAACATATTTCTGTCCAAAGAGTTCTTGAACCTTATCTTAATGTACAATCAGATATTTTTCTTTTGATGTTATATTAGCCACACTAAAGTCCAAATTTGACCTAAGGAACATATTTCTGGCCAAAGAATCCTCGATCTTGAACTTTCTGTACTACTGATGCTTCAAAGGTAATTTAGAAGACCATATCTGACCTTTTGATTTTTTTTCTTTTTAAAGGGTCTTCAAAAAATGTATAAACTTATAGGTTCCTTCTGCTGTTAAATCAGTCATACAGAGGTTCCTTATGGAACTACTGAACATATTTCTGTCCAAAGAGTTTTTGAACCTTATCTTAATGTACAATCAGATATTTTTCTTTTGATGTTATATTAGCCACACTAAAGTCCAAATTTGACCCAAGGAACATATTTCTGGCCAAAGAATCCTCGATCTTGAACTTTCTATACGTATTCATAGACTCCTACTGATGCTTCAAAAGTCATTTTTAGAAGACCATATCTGACCTTTTGAACTTATTTCTGGTCAAAGGGTCTTCAAAAAATGTTTAACTATATAAACTTATAGACTCCTTCTGATGTTAAATCAGCCATACAGAGGTTTCTTATGGAACTACTGAACATATTTCTGTCCAAAGAGTTCTTGAACCTTATCTTAATGTACAATCAGATTGTCTTCTTTTGATGTTATATTAGTCACACTAAAAGTCCATATTAGACCCAAGGAACATATTTCTGGCCAAAGTATCCTCGATCTTGAACTTTCTATACATGCTCATAGACTCCTACTGATGTTTCATAAGTCATTTAGAAGACCATATCTGACCTTTTGAACTTTTTTTTGGTCAAAGTGTCTTCAAAAAACGTATAAACTTATAGATTACTTCTGCTGTTAAATCAGTCATACAGAGGTTAATTATGGAACTACTGAACATTTTTCTGGCAAAAGAGTTCTTGAAGAGTTCTTGAACCTTATCTTAATGTACAATCAGATATTTTTCTTTTGATGTTATATTAGCCACACTAAAGTCCATATTTTACCCAAGGAACAAATTTCTGGCCAAAGAATCCTCGATCTTGAACTTTCTATATATATTTATAGACTCCTACTGATGCTTCAAAAGTCATTTAGAAGACAATATTTGACCATTTGAAATTTTTTCTTTTCAAAGGGTCTTCAATAAATGTATAAACTTATAGGTACCTTCTTAAGTTAAATCAGTCATACAGAGGTTCCTTATGGAACTACTGAACATATTTCTGTCCAAAGAGTACTTGAACCTTATCTTAATGTACAATCAGATATTTTTCTTTTGATGTTATATTAGCCACACTAAAGTCCAAATTTGACCCAAGGAACATATTTCTGGCCAAAGAATCCTCGATCTTGAACTTTCTATACATATTCATAGACTCCTACTGATGCTTCAAAAGTCATTTAGAAGACCATATCTGACCTTTTGAACTTATTTCTGGTCAAAGGTTCTTCAAAAAATTTAAACTATATAAACTTATAGACTCCTTATGATGTTAAATCAGTCATACAGAGGTTCCTTAGGGAACTACTGAACATATTTCTGGCAAAAGAGTTCTTGAACCTTATCTTAATGTACAATCAGATTGTCTTCTTTTGATGTTATATTAGTCACACTAAAGTCCATATTAGACCCAAGGAACATATTTCTGGCCAAAGTATCCTCGATCTTGAACTTTCTATACATGCTCATAGACTCCTACTGATGTTTCATAAGTCATTTAGAAGACCATATCTGACCTTTTGAACTTTTTTCTGGTCAAAGTGTCTTCAAAAAACGTATAAACTTATAGATTACTTCTGCTGTTAAATTAGTCATACAGAGGTTAATTATGGAACTACTGAACATATTTCTGGCAAAAGAGTTCTTGAATATTATCTTATACAATCAGATTGTTTTCTTTTATGTTATATTAGCCACACTAAAGTCCATATTTGACCCAAGGAACATATTTCTGGCCAAAGAATCCTCGATCTTGAACTTTCTATACATATTCATAGACTCCTACTGATGCTTCATAAGTCATTTAGAAGACCATATCTGACCTTTTGAACTTTTTTCTGGTCAAAGTGTCTTCAAAAAACGTATAAACTTATAGATTACTTCTGCTGTTAAATCAGTCATACAGAGGTTAATTATGGAACTACTGAACATATTTCTGGCAAAAGAGTTCTTGAAGAGTTCTTGAACCTTATCTTAATGTACAATCAGATATTTTTCTTTTGATGTTATATTAGCCACACTAAAGTCCATATTTTACCCAAGGAACAAATTTCTGGCCAAAGAATCCTCGATCTTGAACTTTCTATACATATTTATAGACTCCTACTGATGCTTCAAAAGTCATTTAGAAGACAATATTTGACCTTTTGAAATTTTTTCTTTTCAAAGGGTCTTCAATAAATGTATAAACTTATAGGTACCTTCTTAAGTTAAATCAGTCAAACAGAGGTTCCTTAGGGAACTACTGAACATATTTCTGGCAAAAGAGTTCTTGAACACTATCTCAATATACAATCAAGATTGTCTTCTTTTGATGTTTATTAGCCACACTAAAGTCCAAATTTGACCTAAGGAACATATTTCTGGCCAAAGAATCCTCGATCTTGAACTTTCTGTACTACTGATGCTTCAAAGGTAATTTAGAAGACCATATCTGACCTTTTGATTTTTTTTCTTTTTAAAGGGTCTTCAAAAAATGTATAAACTTATAGGTTCCTTCTGCTGTTAAATCAGTCATACAGAGGTTCCTTATGGAACTACTGAACATATTTCTGTCCAAAGAGTTCTTGAACCTTATCTTAATGTACAATCAGATATTTTTCTTTTGATGTTATATTAGCCACACTAAAGTCCAAATTTGACCCAAGGAACATATTTCTGGCCAAAGAATCCTCGATCTTGAACTTTCTATACATATTCATAGACTCCTACTGATGCTTCAAAAGTCATTTAGAAGAGCATATCTGACCTTTTGAACTTATTCCTGGTCAAAGGTTCTTCAAAAAATTTAAACTATATAAACTTTAGACTCCTTATGATGTTAAATTAGTCATACAGAGGTTCCTTAGGGAACTACTGAACATATTTCTGGCAAAAGAGTTCTTGAACCTTATCTTAATGTACAATCAGATTGTCTTCTTTTGATGTTATATTAGTCACACTAAAGTCCATATTAGACCCAAGGAACATATTTCTGGCCAAAGTATCCTCGATCTTGAACTTTCTATACATGCTCATAGACTCCTACTGATGTTTCATAAGTCATTTAGAAGACCATATCTGACCTTTTGAACTTTTTTCTGGTCAAAGTGTCTTCAAAAAACGTATAAACTTATAGATTACTTCTGCTGTTAAATTAGTCATACAGAGGTTAATTATGGAACTACTGAACATATTTCTGGCAAAAGAGTTCTTGAATATTATCTTATACAATCAGATTGTTTTCTTTTATGTTATATTAGCCACACTAAAGTCCATATTTGACCCAAGGAACATATTTCTGGCCAAAGAATCCTCGATCTTGAACTTTCTATACGTATTCATAGACTCCTACTGATGCTTCAAAAGTCATTTAGAAGACCATATCTGACCTTTTGAACTTATTTCTGGTCAAAGGGTCTTCAAAAAATGTTTAACTATATAAACTTATAGACTCCTTCTGATGTTAAATCAGCCATACAGAGGTTTCTTATGGAACTACTGAACATATTTCTGTCCAAAGAGTTCTTGAACCTTATCTTAATGTACAATCAGATTGTCTTCTTTTGATGTTATATTAGTCACACTAAAAGTCCATATTAGACCCAAGGAACATATTTCTGGCCAAAGTATCCTCGATCTTGAACTTTCTATACATGCTCATAGACTCCTACTGATGTTTCATAAGTCATTTAGAAGACCATATCTGACCTTTTGAACTGTTTTCTGGTCAAAGTGTCTTCAAAAAACGTATAAACTTATAGATTACTTCTGCTGTTAAATCAGTCAAACAGAGGTTAATTATGGAACTACTGAACATATTTCTGGCAAAAGAGTTCTTGAAGAGTTCTTGAACCTTATCTTAATGTACAATCAGATATTTTTCTTTTGATGTTATATTAGCCACACTAAAGTCCATATTTTACCCAAGGAACAAATTTCTGGCCAAAGAATCCTCGATCTTGAACTTTCTATACATATTTATAGACTCCTACTGATGCTTCAAAAGTCATTTAGAAGACAATATTTGACCTTTTGAAATTTTTTCTTTTCAAAGGGTCTTCAATAAATGTATAAACTTATAGGTACCTTCTTAAGTTAAATCAGTCATACAGAGGTTCCTTATGGAACTACTGAACATATTTCTGTCCAAAGAGTTCTTGAACCTTATCTTAATGTACAATCAGATATTTTTCTTTTGATGTTATATTAGCCACACTAAAGTCCAAATTTGACCCAAGGAACATATTTCTGGCCAAAGAATCCTCGATCTTGAACTTTCTATACATATTCATAGACTCCTACTGATGCTTCAAAAGTCATTTAGAAGACCATATCTGACATTTTGAACTTATTTCTGGTCAAAGGGTCTTCAAAAAATTTAAACTGTATAAACTTATAGACTCCTTATGACGTTAAATCAGTCATACAGAGGTTCCTTAGGGAACTACTGAACATATTTCTGGCAAAAGAGTTCTTGAACCTTATCTTAATGTACAATCAGATTGTCTTCTTTTGATGTTATATTAGTCACACTAAAGTCCAAATTAGACCCAAGGAACATATTTCTGGCCAAAGTATCCTCGATCTTGAACTTTCTATACATGCTCATAGACTCCTACTGATGTTTCATAAGTCATTTAGAAGACCATATCTGACCTTTTGAACTTTTTTCTGGTCAAAGTGTCTTCAAAAAACGTATAAACTTATAGATTACTTCTGCTGTTAAATCAGTCATACAGAGGTTAATTATGGAACTACTGAACATATTTCTGGCAAAAGAGTTCTTGAATATTTTCTTATACAATCAGATTTTTTTTTATTTTAATGTTATATTAGCCACACTAAAGTCCATATTAGACCCAAGGAACATATTTCTGGCCAAAGTATCCTCGATCTTGAACTTTCTCTACATATTCATAGACTCCTACTGATGCTTCAAAAGTAATTTAGAAGACTATATCTGGCCTTTTGAACATTTTTCTGTTCAATTTGTCTTCAAAAAACGTATAAACTTATAGATTCCTTCTGCCGTTAAATCAGTCATACAGAGGTTCCTTATGGAACTACTGAACATATTTCTGTCCAAAGAGTTCTTGAACCTTATCTTAATGTACAATCAGATATTTTTCTTTTGATGTTATATTAGCCACACTAAAGTCCATATTTGACCCAAGGAACATATTTCTGGCCAAAGAATCCTCGATCTTGAACTTTCTATACTACTGATGCTTCAAAAGTCATTTAGAAGACCATATCTGACCTTTTGAAATTTTTTCTTTTCAAAGGGTCTTCAAAAAATGTATAAACTTATGGGTTCCTTCTTATGTTAAATCAGTCATACAGAGGTTCCTTATGGAACTACTGAACATATTTCTGTCCAAAGAGTTCTTGAACCTTATCTTAATGTACAATCAGATATTTTTTCTTTTGATATTATATTAGCCACACTAAAGTCCAAATTTGACCCAAGGAACATATTTCTGGCCAAAGAATCCTCGATCTTGAACTTTCTATACATATTCATAGACTCCTACTGATGCTTCAAAAGTCATTTAGAAGACCATATCTGACCTTTTGAACTTATTTCTGGTCAAAGGTTCTTCAAAAAATTTAAACTATATAAACTTATAGACTCCTTATGATGTTAAATCAGTCATACAGAGGTTCCTTAGGGAACTACTGAACATTTTTCTGGCAAAAGAGTTCTTGAACCTTATCTTAATGTACAATCAGATTGTCTTCTTTTGATGTTATATTAGTCACACTAAAGTCCATATTAGACCCAAGGAACATATTTCTGGCCAAAGTATCCTCGATCTTGAACTTTCTATACATGCTCATAGACTCCTACTGATGTTTCATAAGTCATTTAGAAGACCATATCTGACCTTTTGAACTTTTTTCTGGTCAAAGTGTCTTCAAAAAACGTATAAACTTATAGATTACTTCTGCTGTTAAATTAGTCATACAGAGGTTAATTATGGAACTACTGAACATATTTCTGGCAAAAGAGTTCTTGAAGAGTTCTTGAACCTTATCTTAATGTACAATCAGATATTTTTCTTTTGATGTTATATTAGCCACACTAAAGTCCATATTTTACCCAAGGAACAAATTTTTGGCCAAAGAATCCTCGATCTTGAACTTTCTATACATATTTATAGACTCCTACTGATGCTTCAAAAGTCATTTAGAAGACAATATTTGACCTTTTGAAATTTTTTCTTTTCAAAGGGTCTTCAATAAATGTATAAACTTATAGGTACCTTCTTAAGTTAAATCAGTCAAACAGAGGTTCCTTAGGGAACTACTGAACATATTTCTGGCAAAAGAGTTCTTGAACACTATCTCAATATACAATCAAGATTGTCTTCTTTTGATGTTTATTAGCCACACTAAAGTCCAAATTTGACCCAAGGAACATATTTCTGGCCAAAGAATCCTCGATCTTGAATTTTCTATACGTATTCATAGACTCCTACTGATGCTTCAAAAGTCATTTAGAAGACCATATCTGACCTTTTGAACTTATTTCTGGTCAAAGGGTCTTCAAAAAATTTAAACTTATAGACTCCTTATGACGTTAAATCAGTCATACAGAGGTTCCTTAGGGAACTACTGAACATATTTCTGGCAAAAGAGTTCTTGAACCTTATCTTAATGTACAATAAGATTGTCTTCTTTTGATGTTATATTAGTCACACTAAAGTCCAAATTAGACCCAAGGAACATATTTCTGGCCAAAGTATCCTCGATCTTGAACTTTCTATACATGCTCATAGACTCCTACTGATGTTTCATAAGACATTTAGAAGACCATATTGACTTTTTGAAGACCCTTTGAACTTTTTTCTGGTCAAAGTGTCTTCAAAAAACGTATAAACTTATAGATTACTTCTGCTGTTAAATCAGTCATACAGAGGTTAATTATGGAACTACTGAACATATTTCTGGCAAAAGAGTTCTTGAATATTTTCTTATACAATCAGATTTTTTTTTTTTTAATGTTATATTAGCCACACTAAAGTCCATATTAGACCCAAGGAACATATTTCTGGCCAAAGTATCCTCGATCTTGAACTTTCTCTACATATTCATAGACTCCTAATGATGCTTCAAAAGTAATTTAGAAGACTATATCTGGCCTTTTGAACATTTTTCCGTTCAATTTGTCTTCAAAAAACGTATAAACTTATAGATTCCTTCTGCCGTTAAATCAGTCATACAGAGGTTCCTTATGGAACTACTGAACATATTTCTGTCCAAAGAGTTCTTGAACCTTATCTTAATGTACAATCAGATATTTTTCTTTTGATGTTATATTAGCCACACTAAAGTCCATATTTGACCCAAGGAGCATATTTCTGGCTAAAGAATCCTCGATCTTGAACTTTCTATACATATTCATAGACTCCTACTGATGCTTCAAAAGTCATTTAGAAGACCATATCTGACCTTTTGAATTTTTTTCTTTTCAAAGGGTCTTCAAAAAATGTATAAACTTATGGGTTCCTTCTTATGTTAAATCAGTCATACAGAGGTTCCTTATGGAACTACTGAACATATTTCTGTCCAAACAGTTCTTGAACCTTATCTTAATGTACAATCAGATATTTTTCTTTTGATGTTATATTAGCCACACTAAAGTCCAAATTTGACCCAAGGAACATATTTCTGGCCAAAGAATCCTCGATCTTGAACTTTCTATACATATTCATAGACTCCTACTGATGCTTCAAAAGTCATTTAGAAGACCATATCTGACCTTTTGAACTTATTTCTGGTCAAAGGTTCTTCAAAAAATTTAAACTATATAAACTTATAGACTCCTTATGATGTTAAATCAGTCATACAGAGGTTCCTTACGGAACTACTGAACATATTTCTGGCAAAAGAGTTCTTGAACCTTATCTTAATGTACAATCAGATATTTTTCTTTTGATGTTATATTAGTCACACTAAAGTCCATATTAGACCCAAGGAACATATTTCTGGCCAAAGTATCCTCGATCTTGAACTTTCTATACATGCTCATAGACTCCTACTGATGTTTCATAAGTCATTTAGAAGACCATATCTGACCTTTTGAACTTTTTTCTGGTCAAAGTGTCTTCAAAAAATGTATAAACTTATAGATTACTTCTGCTGTTAAATCAGTCATACAGAGGTTAATTATGGAACTACTGAACATATTTCTGGCAAAAGAGTTCTTGAAGAGTTCTTGAACCTTATCTTAATGTACAATCAGATATTTTTCTTTTGATGTTATATTAGCCACACTAAAGTCCAAATTTGACCCAAGGAACATATTTCTGGCCAAAGTATCCTCGATCTTGAACTTTCTATACATGCTCATAGACTCCTACTGATGTTTCATAAGTCATTTAGAAGACCATATCTGACCTTTTGAACTTTTTTCTGGTCAAAGTGTCTTCAAAAAACATATAAACTTATAGATTACTTCTGCTGTTAAATCAGTCATACAGAGGTTAATTATGGAACTACTGAACATATTTCTGGCAAAAGAGTTCTTGAACCTTATCTTATACAATCAGATTGTTGTTTTTTTTATGTTATATTAGCCACACTAAAGTCCATATTTGACCCAATGACATATTTCTGGCCAAAGAATCCTCGATCTTGAACTTTCTATACATATTCATAGACTCCTACTGATGCTTCAAAAGTCATTTAGAAGACAATATCTGACCTTTTGAAATTTTTTCTTTTCAAAGGGTCTTCAAAAAATGTATAAACATAGGTTCCTTCTTATGTTAAATCAGTCATACAGAGGTTCCTTAGCGAACTACTGAACATATTTCTGGCAAAAGAGTTCTTGAACACTATCTCAATATACAATCAAGGTTGTCTTCTTTTGATGTTTATTAGCCACACTAAAGTCCAAATTTGACCCAAGGAACATATTTCTGGCCAAAGAATCCTCGATCTTGAACTTTCTATACTACTGATGCTTCATAAGTCATTTAGAAGACCATATCTGACCTTTTGAACTTTTTTCTGGTCAAAGTGTCTTCAAAAAACGTATAAACTTATAGATTACTTCTGCTGTTAAATCAGTCAAACAGAGGTTAATTATGGAACTACTGAACATATTTCTGGCAAAAGAGTTCTTGAATATTATCTTATACAATCAGATTGGTTTTTTTTTATGTTATATTAGCCACACTAAAGTCCATATTTGACCCAAGGAACATATTTCTGGCCAAAGAATCCTCGATCTTGAACTTTCTATACATTCTCATAGACTCCTACTGATGCTTCAAAAGTAATTTAGAAGACTATATCTGACCTTTTGAACATTTTTCTGTTCAATTTGTCTTCAAAAAACGTATAAACTTATAGATTCCTTCTGCTGTTAAATCAGTCATACAGAGGTTCCTTATGGAACTACTGAACATATTTCTGTCCAAAGAGTTCTTGAACCTTATCTTAATGTACAATCAGATTGTCTTCTTTTGATGTTATCTTAGTCACACTAAAGTCCATATTAGACCCAAGGAACATATTTCTGGCCAAAGTATCCTCGATCTTGAACTTTCTATACATGCTCATAGACTCCTACTGATGTTTCATAAGTCATTTAGAAGACCATATCTGACCTTTTGAACTTTTTTCTGGTCAAAGGGTCTTCAAAAAATGTATAAACTTATAGGTTCCTTCTTATGTTAAATCAGTCATACAGAGGTTCCTTAGGGAACTACTGAACATATTTCTGTCCAAAGAGTTCTTGAACCTTATCTTAATGTACAATCAGATATTTTTCTTTTGATGTTATATTAGCCACACTAAAGTCCATATTTGACCCAAGGAATATATTTCTGGCCAAAGTATCCTCGATCTTGAACTTTCTATACATGCTCATAGACTCCTACTGATGTTTCATAAGTCATTTAGGCCACATCTGGCCACATCTGACCTTTTGAACTTTTTTCTGGTCAAAGTGTCTTCAAAAAACGTATAAACTTATAGATTACTTCTGCTGTTACATCAGTCATACAGAGGTTAATTATGGAACTACTGAACATATTTCTGGTAAAAGAGTTCTTGAATATTATCTTATACAATCAGATTTTTTTTTTGTTATATTAGCCACACTAAAATCCATATTTGACCCAAAGAACATATTTCTGGCCAAAGAATCCTCGATCTTGAACTTTCTATACATTCTCATAGACTCCTACTGATGCTTCAAAAGTCATTTAGAAGACCATATCTGACCTTTCGAACATTTTTCTGTTCAATTTTTCTTCAAAAAACGTATAAACTTATAGATTCCTTCTGCTGTTAAATCAGTCATACAGAGGTTCCTTATGGAACTACTGAACATATTTCTGTCCAAAGAGTTCTTGAACCTTATCTTATACAATCAGATTTTTTTTTTTTTTATGTTATGTTAGCCACACTAAAGTCCATATTTGACCCAATGAACATATTTCTGGCCAAAAAATCCTCGATCTTGAACTTTCTATACATATTCATAGACTCCTACTGATGCTTCAAAAGTCATTTAGAAGACCATATCTGACCTTTTGAACTTATTTCTGGTCAAAGGGTCTTCAAAAAATGTATAAACTTATAGGTTCCTTCTTATGTTAAATCAGTCATGCAGACGTTCCTTAGGGAACTACTGAACATATTTCTGGCAAAAGAGTTCTTGAACACTATCTCAATATACAATCAAGATTGTCTTCTTTTGATGTTTATTAGCCACAATTAAGTCCAAATTTGACCCAAAGAACATATTTCTGGCCAAAGAATCCTCGATCTTGAACTTTCTATACTACTGATGCTTCAAAAGTCATTTAGAAGACCATATCTGACCTTTAAAAAAAAATTATTTTCAAAGGGTCTTCAAAAAATGTATAAACTTATAGGTTCCTTCTTATGTTAAATCAGTCATACAGAGGTTCCTTACGGGACTACTGAACACATTTTTTAGCAAAAGAGTTCATGAACCTTTTCTTAATATACAATCAGATATTCTTCTTTTGATGTTTATTAGCCACACTAAAGTCCAAATTTGACCCAAGGTACATATTTCTGGCCAAAGAATCCTCGATCTTGAACTTTCTATACTACTGATGCTTCAAAGGTAATTTAGAAGACCATATCTGACCTTTTGAATTTTTTTCTTTTCAAAGGGTCTTCAAAAAATGTATAAACTTATAGGTTCCTTCTGCTGTTAAATCAGTCATACAGAGGTTCCTTATGGAACTACTGAACATATTTCTGTCGAAAGAGTTCTTGAACCTTATCTTAATGTACAATCAGATATTTTTCTTTTGATGTTATATTAGCCACACTAAAGTCCAAATTTGACCCAAGGAACATATTTCTGGCCAAAGTATCCTCGATCTTGAACTTTCTATACATGCTCATAGACTCCTACTGATGTTTCATAAGTCATTTAGAAGACCATATCTGACCTTTTGAACTTTTTTCTGGTCAAAGTGTCTTCAAAAAACGTATAAACTTATAGATTACTTCTGCTGTTAAATCAGTCATACAGAGGTTAATTATGGAACTACTGAACATATTTCTGGCAAAAGAGTTCTTGAACCTTATCTTATACAATCAGATTGTTGTTTTTTTTATGTTATATTAGCCACACTAAAGTCCATATTTGACCCAATGACATATTTCTGGCCAAAGAATCCTCGATCTTGAACTTTCTATACATATTCATAGACTCCTACTGATGCTTCAAAAGTCATTTAGAAGACCATATCTGACCTTTTGAACATTATTCTGTTCAATTTGTCTTCAAAAAAATGTTTAACTATATAAACTTATAGACTCCTTCTGATGTTAAATCAGCCATACAGATGTTCCTTATGGAACTACTGAACACATTTCTAGCAAAAGAGTTCATGAACCTTATCTTAATGTACAATCAGATATTCTTCTTTTGATGTTATATTAGCCACACTTAAGTCCATATTTTACCCAAGGAACAAATTTCTGGCCAAAGAATCCTCGATCTTGAACTCTCTATACATATTTATAGACTCCTACTGATGCTTCAAACGTCATTTAGAAGACAATATTTGACCTTTTGAAATTTTTTCTTTTCAAAGGGTCTTCAAAAAATGTATAAACTTATAGGTACCTTCTTAAGTTAAATCAGTCAAACAGAGGTTCCTTAGGGAACTACTGAACATATTTCTGGCAAAAGAGTTCTTGAACACTATCTCAATATACAATCAAGATTGTCTTCTTTTGATGTTTATTAGCCACACTAAAGTCCAAATTTGACCCAAGGAACATATTTCTGGCCAAAGAATCCTCGATCTTGAACTTTCTGTACTACTGATGCTTCAAAGGTAATTTAGAAGACCATATCTGACCTTTTGAATTTTTTTCTTTTTAAAGGGTCTTCAAAAAATGTATAAACTTATAGGTTCCTTCTGCTGTTAAATCAGTCATACAGAGGTTCCTTATGGAACTACTGAACATATTTCTGTCCAAAGAGTTCTTGAACCTTATCTTAATGTACAATCAGATATTTTTCTTTTGATGTTATATTAGCCACACTAAAGTCCAAATTTGACCCAAGGAACATATTTCTGGCCAAAGAATCCTCGATCTTGAACTTTCTATACATATTCATAGACTCCTACTGATGCTTCGAAAGTCATTTAGAAGACCATATCTGACCTTTTGAACTTATTTCTGGTCAAAGGGTCTTCAAAAAATTTAAACTGTATAAACTTATAGGTTCCTTCTGCTGTTAAATCAGTCATACAGAGGTTCCTTATGGAACTACTGAACATATTTCTGTCCAAAGAGTTCTTGAACCTTATCTTAATGTACAATCAGATTGTCTTCTTTTGATGTTATATTAGTCACACTAAAGTCCAAATTAGACCCAAGGAACATATTTCTGGCCAAAGTATCCTCGATCTTGAACTTTCTATACATGCTCATAGACTCCTACTGATGTTTCATAAGACATTTAGAAGACCATATCTGACCCTTTGAACTTTTTTCTGGTCAAAGTGTCTTCAAAAAACGTATAAACTTATAGATTACTTCTGCTGTTAAATCAGTCATACAGAGGTTAATTATGGAACTACTGAACATATTTCTGGCAAAAGAGTTCTTGAATATTATCTTATACAATCAGATTGTTTTTTTTTTTTATGTTATATTAGCCACACTAAAGTCCATATTTGACCCAAGGAACATATTTCTGGCCAAAGAATCCTCGATCTTGAACTTTCTATACATTCTCATAGACTCCTACTGATGCTTCAAAAGTAATTTAGAAGACTATATCTGACCTTTTGAACATTTTTCTGTTCAATTTGTCTTCAAAAAACGTATAAACTTATAGATTCCTTCTGCTGTTAAATCAGTCATACAGAGGTTCCTTATGGAACTACTGAACATATTTCTGTCCAAAGAGTTCTTGAACCTTATCTTATTCAATCAGATATTCTTCTTTTGATTTCCATTACACGAGAGTAGATGTTAAAACTTCATGCTGATTTGTACTCGGCTTTCGCCAAGATAAGCAACACTAAGACGTAGCTTTACAGTAAACTATGCTTCTCCATCCATTTACGCTTCTTTCCATATGAGGGTGTGACTCCCCTTCTGTCCGGCGTTAACGGCTGCAGTGTACTTGGCGCGTCAGCACACACGACAGCTGCAACTACAGTGTGGTCTCCCTAGTGGACCAACACGACAACCGTCTGGATTGAGCCGAGTAGGGGACATCTCTAGGGTCTTCAAGTGGGCACCTTCCGTCCTCAGTGTTTCGTCGACTAGCCCACGACACCTCAAGAGGGCTCGACAGTGACTCTGGCGTCCCAGAGTCACCCCCCTCCGTCCCCCACTCAACTCAGCCCAGCTTACTGACCTCTACATCCCTCCTGCTGCTGAGACCTAACCACAATCTCACTATCTCTCCGCAACCCAACCATACGCGCCAACCCGATTGATTAAGGCTGTCGAGCCCCACTGGTGCGTTAAAGCAGTTACAGTGGCAACGGTTCCGTATGGCATACCACCTAACGCAAAACACAATATCTACCCAACCACCCGTCATTCTATACTATACAACCTATACAAATAGTATACTATACAACCTATACTATACAACCTATACAAATAAACCAACAGACTCTTCAAGTTTTTCAAGAATTCTACGAAACCGTAGCCTGGCGGCCTGTACCTTGCCAGCTAGAATCTTTCCGTCTCAACCACAGCCAGTTGCTACTCCTTTCTGCTGCTTCAGATAAGTTCTTTACTGTGCGACGCAACTCTTGGCCGCTGAATCCGACGTCCCTGAGGAACCGGGTTGTAGAGTGTGCCACAAAACCTCGACAACCCACTTCCACTGGATAAACCTGGACTCTCCATCCTCGCTGTTCTGCTTCAGTGGCCAAATGAGCATACCGCAGTTTCTTCCTCTCATATGCCTCATCTACAGCATCCTCCCATGGCACTGTCAACTCTATCAGTTGAACAATGCGTGCTGATCCAGACCACAAAACAATGTCTGGTCGTAGGTTAGTGGTGGCAATCTCAGGTGGAAAAATAAGCCGTTGATCAAGATCAGCCAGCATCTTCCAGTCCCTAGCAGCTTCCAGTTGTCCTGGCCGAGAATTGGTGTTAACACCTTTTCTTGGTGGTTGCTCGCCTGGGCGGAGGAATGTTGTCTTCTGCGTGTAATGTTTTGCTAGAACATGCGGCAACTTATTGGTCATACTACGCTTGCCTTCCAATGCTAAAGCCAAACATCTCAGTACTTGGTCATGGCGCCAAGTAAACCGACCTTGGCTAAGAGCCACCTTACATCCTGTCAAAATGTGCCTTAGTGTGGCAGGTGATGAACACAAAGGACAAGAGGGATCCTCTCCTACCCAGAGGTTTAGGTTCTGCGGTGATGGGAGAACATCATAGGTTGACCTAATAAGGAAACTGATCCTACTCTCTTCCATTGACCAAAGGTCTTGCCAGCCTTTGCGTTGTTCCACACTCTCCCATCTCATCCACTCTCCCTGCTTGGCCTGGGAAATGGCCTAAATACACCTCATCCTCTCCTCCTGCTTTCGCACCTCGTTGACTACCAGCTTCCTCCTTTGAGCTGGGCCTGCCTTGTGCCATTTAGGAGGAGCTAACCTGAGCCCAAAACCCCCTCTTCCATGCTGTACCTGTCCCACGATATCCCCTATTTGAAGGTCAGCCTTTGCCTCTACTACAGATTTCTTTGCTGACCACTTTCTACCAGTTTTTAACACAGGGGCTGCCTCCCTTACACATTTGTCACGTGACTCTACTAATGTCATTTCCAGTCTGACCTTGGCACACTTAAACTCCTCGGTTAAAGCAGAGACTGGCAGCTGCAATATTCCTTTACTATAAAGTCCCACTCACTTGATGTTATATTAGCCACACTAAAGTCCATATTTGACCCAATGAACATATTTCTGGCCAAAGATTCCTCGATCTTGAACTTTCTATACATATTCATAGACTCCTACTGATGCTTCAAAAGTCATTTAGAAGATCATATCTTACCGTTTGAACTTTTTTCTGGTCAAAGGGTCTTCAAAAACTGTAAACTATATAAACTTATAGACTCCTTCTGCTGTTAAATCAGTCATACAGAGGTTGCTTACGGAACTACTGAACATATTTTTGACCAAAGAGTTCTTGAACATTATATTAATATACAATCAGATTGTCTTCTTTACATGTTATATTAGCCACACTAAAGTCCATATTTGACCCAAGGAACATACTTCCGGCCAAGGAATCCTCGATCTTGAATTTTCTATACATACTCATAGACTCCTATTGATGCTTCAAAAGTAATTTAGAAGACCATATCTGACCTTTTGAATTTTTTCTGTTCAAAGGGTCTTCCAAAAATGTATAAACATAGATTCCTTCTTATATTAAAACAGTCATACAGAGGTTCCTTATGGAACTACTGAACATATTTCTGGCCAAAGAGTTCTTGAACATTATCTTAATTTACAATCAGATTGTCTTCTTTTGATGTTATATTAGTCACACTAAAGTCCATATTTGACCCAAGGAACATATTTCTGGCCAAAGAATCCTCGATCTTGATCTTTCTATACATTCTCATAGACTCCTACTGATGCTTCAAAAGTAATTTAGAAGACTATATCTGACTTTTTGAACATTTTTCTGGTCAAAAGGTCTTCAAAAAATGTATAAGCTTATAGACTCCCTCTAATGTTAAATCAGTCATACAGAAGTTCCTTACGGAACTACTGAACATATTTCTGGCCAAAGAGTTCTTGAATATTATCTTATACAATCAGATTTTTTTTTTATGTTATATTAGCCACACTAAAATCCATATTTGACCCAAAGAACATATTTCTGGCCAAAGAATCCTCGATCTTGAACTTTCTATACATTCTCATAGACTCCTACTGATGCTTCAAAAGTCATTTAGAAGACCATATCTGACCTTTCGAACATTTTTCTGTTCAATTTTTCTTCAAAAAAGTATAAACTTATAGATTCCTTCTGCTGTTAAATCAGTCATACAGAGGTTCCTTATGGAACTACTGAACATATTTCTGTCCAAAGAGTTCTTGAACCTTATCTTAATGTACAATCAGATATTTTTCTTTTGATGTTATATTAGCCACACTAAAGTCCAAATTTGACCCAAGGAACATATTTCTGGCCAAAGAATCCTCGATCTTGAACTTTCTATACATATTCATAGACTCCTACTGATGCTTCAAAAGTCATTTAGAAGACCATATCTGACCTTTTGAACTTATTTCTGGTCAAAGGTTCTTCAAAAAATTTAAACTATATAAACTTATAGACTCCTTATGATGTTAAATCAGTCATACAGAGGTTCCTTACGGAACTACTGAACATATTTCTGGCAAAAGAGTTCTTGAACCTTATCTTAATGTACAATCAGATTGTCTTCTTTTGATGTTATATTAGTCACACTAAAGTCCATATTAGACCCAAGGAACATATTTCTGGCCAAAGTATCCTCGATCTTGAACTTTCTATACATGCTCATAGACTCCTACTGATGTTTCATAAGTCATTTAGAAGACCATATCTGACCTTTTGAACTTTTTTCTGGTCAAAGTGTCTTCAAAAAATGTATAAACTTATAGATTACTTCTGCTGTTAAATCAGTCATACAGAGGTTAATTATGGAACTACTGAACATATTTCTGGCAAAAGAGTTCTTGAAGAGTTCTTGAACCTTATCTTAATGTACAATCAGATATTTTTCTTTTGATGTTATATTAGCCACACTAAAGTCCAAATTTGACCCAAGGAACATATTTCTGGCCAAAGTATCCTCGATCTTGAACTTTCTATACATGCTCATAGACTCCTACTGATGTTTCATAAGTCATTTAGAAGACCATATCTGACCTTTTGAACTTTTTTCTGGTCAAAGTGTCTTCAAAAAACATATAAACTTATAGATTACTTCTGCTGTTAAATCAGTCATACAGAGGTTAATTATGGAACTACTGAACATATTTCTGGCAAAAGAGTTCTTGAACCTTATCTTATACAATCAGATTGTTTTTTTTTTTTTAATGTTATATTAGCCACACTAAAGTCCATATTTGACCCAATGACATATTTCTGGCCAAAGAATCCTCGATCTTGAACTTTCTATACATATTCATAGACTCCTACTGATGCTTCAAAAGTCATTTAGAAGACCATATCTGACCTTTTGAACATTATTCTGTTCAATTTGTCTTCAAAAAAATGTTTAACTATATAAACTTATAGACTCCTTCTGATGTTAAATCAGCCATACAGATGTTCCTTATGGAACTACTGAACACATTTCTAGCAAAAGAGTTCATGAACCTTATCTTAATATACAATCAGATATTCTTCTTTTGATGTTATATTAGCCACACTTAAGTCCATATTTTACCCAAGGAACAAATTTCTGGCCAAAGAATCCTCGATCTTGAACTTTCTATACATATTTATAGACTCCTACTGATGCTTCAAAAGTCATTTAGAAGACAATATCTGACCTTTTGAAATTTTTTCTTTTCAAAGGGTCTTCAAAAAATGTATAAACATAGGTTCCTTCTTATGTTAAATCAGTCATACAGAGGTTCCTTAGCGAACTACTGAACATATTTCTGGCAAAAGAGTTATTGAACACACTAAAGTCCAAATTTGACCCAAGGAACATATTTCTGGCCAAAGAATCCTCAATCTTGAACTTTCTATACATATTCATAGACTCCTACTGATGCTTCAAAAGTCATTTAGAATACCATATCTGACCTTTTGAACTTATTTCTCGTCAAAGGTTCTTCAAAAAATTTAAACTATATAAACTTATAGACTCCTTATGATGTTAAATCAGTCATACAGAGGTTCCTTAGGGAACTACTGAACATATTTCTGGCAAAAGAGTTCTTGAACCTTATCTTAATGTACAATCAGATTGTCTTCTTTTGATGTTATATTAGTCACACTAAAGTCCATATTAGACCCAAGGAACATATTTCTGGCCAAAGTATCCTCGATCTTGAACTTTCTATACATGCTCATAGACTCCTACTGATGTTTCATAAGTCATTTAGAAGACCATATCTGACCTTTTGAACTTTTTTCTGGTCAAAGTGTCTTCAAAAAAATGTTTAACTATATAAACTTATAGACTCCTTATGATGTTAAATCAGTCATACAGAGGTTCCTTATGGAACTACTGAACACATTTCTAGCAAAAGAGTTCCTGAACCTTATCTTAATATACAATCAGATATTCTTCTTTTGATGTTATATTAGCCACACTTAAGTCCATATTTGACCCAAGGAACATATTTCTGGCCAAAGAATCCTCGATCTTGAACTTTCTATACATATTCATAGACTCCTACTGATGCTTCAAAAGTCATTTAGAAGACCATATCTGACCTTTTGAAATTTTTTCTTTTCAAAGGGTCTTCAAAAAATGTATAAACTTATAGGTTCCTTCTTATGTTAAATCAGTCATACAGAGGTTCCTTAGGGAACTACTGAACATATTTCTGGCAAAAATGTTCTTGAACACTATCTCAATATACAATCAAGATTGTCTTCTTTTGATGTTTATTAGCCACACTAAAGTCCAAATTTGACCCAAGGAACATATTTCTGGCCAAAGAATCCTCGATCTTGAACTTTCTATACTACTGATGCTTCAAAAGTCATTTAGAAGACCATATCTGACCTTTAAAAAAAAAATTCTTTTCAAAGGGTCTTCAAAAAATGTATAAACTTATAGGTTCCTTCTTATGTTAAATCAGTCATACAGAGGTACCTTACGGAACTACTGAACATATTTCTGGCAAAAGAGTTCTTGAACACTATCTTAATCTACAATCAGATTGTCTTCTTTTTATGTTCAAAATCAAAAATTCAAAATTGACGACTCTTTGGCCTGAAATATTTTCAATGGGCATTTACTGAAGCGTGTAAAGATGTTCTAAAGCTTGATGATTTACTACATCAGATGAAATAAATGAAAATGTGTTGAAAGTTCAATATCGAGGACTCTTTTGCCATAAATATGCTCAGAAGGTCAAATATGGACAAATCTGTGGCTGATTCAAAATCAGAAGGAGCCTATGGTAAAAAACAACAACATTTGAACACACTACCAACAAAAAAATATGTTCAATAGATATATACTACTGTATGGCTGGGGAGGCATCAGAAGAAGTCATTATGTATAGAAAATTCAAGATCAAGTACTCTTTGGCCAAAAACAATTTCTTTGATCAAATATGGACTACTGTCTGGCTGATGTGTTATCAGAAACAGTCAATCAGTATGTTTAGAAGGTTCAAGATCAAGTACTCTTTGGCCAGAAATATGTTCAGTGGTTTTAACATGGACTACTCTCTGGCTGATTTAACATCAGAAATATTCAGGAGAAAATATAGTGTTACATTTTAGTGACCATTGGGCCAAAAGTATTTTCAATGGGTCAAATACAAGGCTGGCTGATGAAAGATCAGTAGTCAATGAGAATGTGCAGGATGTTCAATATCGGACAGAAATATGTTCAGTAGGTCTATTACGGACTTCTGTACGACTGATTTAACATCATAAGGAGTCAAAGAGAATGGTTAGAAAAATCAATATCCAGGACTCTTTGGCAGAAATATGTTCAGCAAGTCAAATATGGACTACTGTCTGGCTGATTTAACATCAGAGGCAGGCAATAAGTATATTCAAAATGTTTAAGATTGAGTACTGTTTGGCCAGAAATGTTTAGAAGGTTACAAATAGTTTACATTATGGCTTAGGTAATATGAGAAGGAAGACTCCTTCTGAATTGAGTTTATGTAGTAAAACATATTTTGAGGATCTTTAAGCCAGAGATATGTTCAGCAGGTCAAATATTGACAACTCTCTGTCTGATTTAACACCAGAAAGAGTCTATGAGAATATACTGTACGTTACATTTTGGGGACCCTTTGGACATAATTATTTTCAATGGGTCAAACATAGTATGTAACATCAAAAGTAGTCAATGAAAATGTGCAGAAAGTTCAATATCAAGTACTCTTGGTCCTGAAATATGTACAGTAGGTCAAATATGGTCTACTGTATGGCAGGTATGCTGATTTAAAACCAGAAAGAGTCTATGAGAACATAAAGAATATTTCCTTTTACAACCCTTCGGCCAGTAATATGTTCAGTAGGTCTATTACGGACTTCTGTAAGACTGAAGAAACGTCATAAATTAGAATGTATAGAAAAATCAACATCCAGGACTCTTTGGCAGAAATATGTTCAGAAAGTCAAATATGGACTACTTTCTGGCTGATTTAACATCAGAAGGAGGCAATGAGTATGTACAAAATGTTAAAGATAGAGGACTGTTTGGCCAGAAATATGTTCAGTATGTTATGGACTGACGTAAAATCTGAAAGGTTCAATGTAAGTAGAAAGTTCAAGACATCTCTCTGATTTAACATCAGAAAAAGTCTATGAGAATATATGGTAAGTTCCTTTTTAGGGACCCTTTGGCCAGAAATATTTTAAATGGGTAAAATATAGGCTGCCTGAAGAAACATCAGAAGTAGTCAATGAGAATGTGTAATAAGTTAAATATCGAGGACTCTTTGGCCATAAATATGTTCAGCAGGTCAAATATGAAGATTTTACATTAGTCCAAATAATAGGTCAGTAGGTCAGACCTACCATTCCTGGCCAAAAGAGTACTCGAAATTGAACTTTCTACACATTCTTTTTGATTACTTCTTTATGCCAGTCTGATACCAGTCAGCCAGTCTTTATTTGACGCATTGAAAATATTTCTGGCCAAATGTTCCTCAAAGGTTAAATTACTATGTATAGTAAGAATAGAAATATTTTCTTTACAAATTGACTCCTGACTCCTGACCTTGACATCAGATATAAAGTAGTCAATATCTGACCTTTAAAGATATTTCTGACTAAAGAATCATTGAACATTAACACTCTACACGCTCATTGACCTCCTGATGTTACATATCAGCTAGACAGTACTCCAAATTTGATTTACTAAATATATTTCTGGTCAAAGTTTACTCAAACTTTCTATGCATATCCATTGACTCCTGATGTTAAATCAGCAATGCAGAGGATACGGATCTGACCTACTGATCACATTTCTGACCCAGCGTCATCACTCTTACAATGCATTGCACATTGTAACAGTTGCATAGCTTATATTCGATTCTGCTATGCAGAACGTTTGAACGTTTGAACGTTTGATGTGCTGCTGCATCATAAATTAATCTCTTCGGAATGTGTTAATTATTGCATTGCATTTTAAAGCAACTGCTCATATTATATTTTCTCGTCAAGTATACAAATTTACATTGTGTAATAATTCAACAACAGCTAATGCAATGGTTATCATTCATACACAAATTAATAAGTTAGTTGTAGTACGCAGTGCAATGCGAAATCACACTGTCCGAAATCAAATGTTATATTTTCATTTCACAGACAAAAGTTAAATCTGTTTACAACTACTGTTATATCTTAATGCATATCGAAACGATTTAGATAGGCATTGCAATGCAAAAGGTTAAATATTAATCTTCAGTGAACGACGTACGTTAGATTATGTGTGCAATGCAATGCCAAACAGAGTTAGTTCTTGTATATTAACATTAAAGTGACAGCTAATGTGATTTTTAGTCGTCAGTAAAAAAAAAAAAAATTAGTAGTGTGAAATGCAATGCGAACAAATAAGTTGTGGGTTGTCTTTCAACAGCTAATGCAATGATATTCCTATTTACAAAAATGAAAATGGTTAGTTGAAGTGTGCAATGCACATATGGTATGTGTTGTCTTTTAATTGCACAGAGGAATACATTTGCTCTTTTAGGCATTGAAAATTATACATCTAAATAGATATGTCTAGCTTATATGTTATTCTTCATGCAAAATGCAGCACATTTATACCAATATGTTAGGTTATTTGCACAAAGAAAATAAGGACTTCTAATGCAATGCAAAATCTAATTCAATGATTTCCTTTAATACACACTGAATAAGTTAGTTAAATTATGGAAATTCAATCCGAAAGCACATATGTTATTTTATGTTTTGTTTTCATTGCAACGCTTGATAGTACGTGCATTGCTATGCAAAACAGATTGCATTGCATATCTTTTCAGGGCACGAAGGATCGAGTTAGTTCTTGAATGATTGCAATGCAACAAAGTGCATATGACTTTTACTTCATTCTTCAATATAAAACGCGTGATCGTATGTGCAATGCTATGCAAGAGGAGATTGCATTGCATATATCTTTAACGGAATTAGTTCTAAAATGCATTGCAATGCAAAAAAATGCATATGACTTTTATGATATTTTATCATAAAAGATATTTGTAGATATTTTATATTCTTCAGTGCACAACGCTTGATCGTAAGGAGATTGCATTGCATATCTCTTCAACGCAATAAGAAATGAGTTAGCTCTTAAATGTATTGCAATGCAAAATTAATGCATAATGACTTTAATGATATTCTTCAATGCACAACGCTTGAACGTACGTGCAATGCTATGCAAAAGCAGATTGCATTGCACATCTCTTCAGCGCACGAAGGAATGAGTTAGTTATTACATGCATTGCAATGCAACAAAGTGCATATGACTTATTTTCTTCAATGCACAACGATTGATCGTATGTGCAATGCTATGCAAAAGCAGATTGCATTGCACATCTCTTCAGTGCACGAAGGATTGAGTTAGTTCTTGAATGCATTGCAATGCAACAAAGTGCATATGACTTTTGTGATATTCTTCAATGCACAACGCTTGAACGTATGTGCAATGCTATGCAAGAGGAGATTGCATTGCATATCTCTTTAACGCACTACGGAATAAGTTAGTTCTTAAATGCATTGCAATGCAAAAAAGTGCATATGACTTTTATGATATTCTTCAATGCACAACGCTTGAACGTATGTGCAATGATATGCAAGAGGAGATGGCAAATCTAATGAACTAAAGAATGATTCAGTTCTTAAATGCATTGCAATGCAAAAAAAATAATTCATATGACTTTTATGACATTCTTCAATGCACAACGCTTGATCATACGGATATTGCATTGCATATCTCTTGAACGCACTAAAGAATGAGTAAGTTCTTAAATGCATTGCAATGCAAAAAAAAACATGGCTTTTATGATATTCTTCAATGCACAACGCTTGATCGTACGTGTATTGTTATGCAAAAGCAGATGCAATGCTAAACAAGAGGAGATTGCATTGCATATCTCTTCAGGGCACGAAGGAATGAGTTAGTTCTTGAATGCATTGCAATGCAACAAAGTGCATATGACTTTTATGATATTCTTCAAGGCACAACACTTGATAGTATGTGCAGTGCTATGCAAGAGGAGATTGCTTGCACATCTCTTTAAAGCAATACGGAGTGAGTTAGTTCTGAAATGTATTGCAATGCAAAGAAAAAGCACGTGACTTTTATGATATTCTTCAATGCACAACGCTTGGTCGTACGTGCATTGCTATGCAAAAGCAGATTGCATTGCTTATCTCTTCAGGGCACTACGGAATGAGTTAGTTCTTGAATGCATTGCAATGCAACAAAGTGCATATGATATTTTATTCTTCAATACACAAAGCTTGATCGTATGTGTAATGCTATGCAAGAGGAGATTGCATTGCATATCTCTTTAACGAACTACGGGATGAGTTAGTTCTTAAATGCATTGCAATGCAAAAAAAAAGCATATGACTTTTATGATATTCTTCAGTGCACAACGCTTGATCGTACGTGCATTGCTATGCAAAAGCAGATTGCATTGCATATCTCTTCAGGGCACTACGAATGAGTTAGTTCTTGAATGCAATGCAATGCAACAAAATGCATATTATATTTTATTCTTCAATGCACAACGCTTAATCGTATGTGAAATGCTATGCAAGAGGAGATTGCATTGCATATCTCTTTAACGAACTACGGGATGAGTTTGTTCTTGAATGCATTGCTATGCAACAAAGTGCATATGACTTTAATGATATTCTTCAATGCAAAACGCTTGATAGTATGTGCAATGCAATGCAAAAGCATTGTTAAATGCATTTTCTTCTGTTAAATCAGACATACAGAGTCATAGAGATACTTTTAGACTCCTTCTGATGTTAAATCAGCCACACAGAGATTCCTTATGGAACTACTGAACATATTTCTCGACAAAGAATCCTCGATCTTGATCTTTCTATATATACTTATAAACTTATAGACTCCTTCTGATGTTAAATCAGTCATACAGAGGTTCCTTACGGAACTACTGAACATGTTTCTGGCCAAAGAGTTCTTGAACATTATCTTAATAATGTTCAATCAGATCAGATTGTCTTCTAAAATCAGATTGTCTTCTTTTGATGTTATATTAGTCACACTGAAGTCCATATTTGACCCAAGGAACATATTTCTGGCCAAAGAATCCTCGATCTTGAACTTTCTATACATATTCATCGACTCCTACTGATGCTTCAAAAGTCATTTAGAAGATCATATCTTACCGTTTGAACTTTTTTCTGGTCAAAGGGTCTTTAAAAAATTTTAACTATATAAACTTATAGACTCCTTCTGCTGTTAAATCAGTCATACAGAGGTTGCATACGGAACTACTGAACATATTTTTGACCAAAGAGTTCTTGAACCTTATCTTAATATAAAATCAGATTGTCTTCTTTACATGTTATATTAGCCACACTAAAGTTCATATTTGACAAAAAGGAACATACTTCCGGCCAAGGAATCCTCGATCTTGAAACTTCTATACATACTCATAGACTCCTACTGATGCTTCAAAAGTAATTTAGAAGACCTTATCTGACCTTTTGAATTTGTTCTGTTCAAAGGGTCTTCCAAAAATGTATAAACATAGATTCCTTCTTATATTAAAACAGTCATACAGAGGTTCCTTATGGAACTACTGAACATATTTCTGGCAAAAGAGTTCTTGAACCTTATCTTAATGTACAATCAGATTGTCTTCTTTTGATGTTATATTAGTCACACTAAAGTCCATATTAGACCCAAGGAACATATTTCTGGCCAAAGTATCCTCGATCTTGAACTTTCTATACATGCTCATAGACTCCTACTGATGTTTCATAAGTCATTTAGAAGACCATATCTGACCTTTTGAACTTTTTTCTGGTCAAAGTGTCTTCAAAAAACGTATAAACTTATAGATTACTTCTGCTGTTAAATCAGTCAAACAGAGGTTAATTATGGAACTACTGAACATATTTCTGGCAAAAGAGTTCTTGAATATTATCTTATACAATCAGATTGGTTTTTTTTAATGTTATATTAGCCACACTAAAGTCCATATTTGACCCAAGGAACATATTTCTGGCCAAAGAATCCTCGATCTTGAACTTTCTATACATTCTCATAGACTCCTACTGATGCTTCAAAAGTAATTTAGAAGACTATATCTGACCTTTTGAAAATTTTTCTGTTCAATTTGTCTTCAAAAAACGTATAAACTTATAGATTCCTTCTGCTGTTAAATCAGTCATACAGAGGTTCCTTATGGAACTACTGAACATATTTCTGTCCAAAGAGTTCTTGAACCTTATCTTAATGTACAATCAGATTGTCTTCTTTTGATGTGATCTTAGTCACACTAAAGTCCATATTAGACCCAAGGAACATATTTCTGGCCAAAGTATCCTCGATCTTGAACTTTCTATACATGCTCATAGACTCCTACTGATGTTTCATAAGTCATTTAGAAGACCATATCTGACCTTTTGAACTTTTTTTCTGGTCAAAGGGTCTTCAAAAAATGTATAAACTTATAGGTTCCTTCTTATGTTAAATCAGTCATACAGAGGTTCCTTAGGGAACTACTGAACATATTTCTGGCAAAAGAGTTCTTGAACACTATCTCAATATACAATCAAGGTTGTCTTCTTTTGATGTTTATTAGCCACACTAAAGTCCAAATTTGACCCAAGGAACATATTTCTGGCCAAAGAATCCTCGATCTTGAACTTTCTATACTACTGATGCTTCATAAGTCATTTAGAAGACCATATCTGACCTTTTGAACTTTTTTCTGGTCAAAGTGTCTTCAAAAAACGTATAAACTTATAGATTACTTCTGCTGTTAAATCAGTCAAACAGAGGTTAATTATGGAACTACTGAACATATTTCTGGCAAAAGAGTTCTTGAATATTATCTTATACAATCAGATTGTTTTTTTTTTATGTTATATTAGCCACACTAAAGTCCATATTTGACCCAAGGAACATATTTCTGGCCAAAGAATCCTCGATCTTGAACTTTCTATACATTCTCATAGACTCCTACTGATGCTTCAAAAGTAATTTAGAAGACTATATCTGACCTTTTGAACATTTTTCTGTTCAATTTGTCTTCAAAAAACGTATAAACATAGATTCCTTCTGCTGTTAAATCAGTCATACAGAGGTTCCTTATGGAACTACTGAACATATTTCTGTCCAAAGAGTTCTTGAACCTTATCTTAATGTACAATCAGATTGTCTTCTTTTGATGTTATCTTAGTCACACTAAAGTCCATATTAGACCCAAGGAACATATTTCTGGCCAAAGTATCCTCGATCTTGAACTTTCTATACATGCTCATAGACTCCTACTGATGTTTCATAAGTCATTTAGAAGACCATATCTGACCTTTTGAACTTTTTTCTGGTCAAAGGGTCTTCAAAAAATGTATAAACTTATAGGTTCCTTCTTATGTTAAATCAGTCATACAGAGGTTCCTTAGGGAACTACTGAACATATTTCTGTCCAAAGAGTTCTTGAACCTTATCTTAATGTACAATCAGATATTTTTCTTTTGATGTTATATTAGCCACACTAAAGTCCATATTTGACCCAAGGAACATATTTCTGGCCAAAGTATCCTCGATCTTGAACTTTCTATACATACTCATAGACTCCTACTGATGTTTCATAAGTCATTTAGGCCACATCTGGCCACATCTGACCTTTTGAACTTTTTTCTGGTCAAAGTGTCTTCAAAAAACGTATAAACTTATAGATTACTTCTGCTGTTACATCAGTCATACAGAGGTTAATTATGGAACTACTGAACATATTTCTGGTAAAAGAGTTCTTGAATATTATCTTATACAATCAGATTTTTTTTTTGTTATATTAGCCACACTAAAATCCATATTTGACCCAAAGAACATATTTCTGGCCAAAGAATCCTCGATCTTGAACTTTCTATACATTCTCATAGACTCCTACTGATGCTTCAAAAGTCATTTAGAAGACCATATCTGACCTTTCGAACATTTTTCTGTTCAATTTTTCTTCAAAAAACGTATAAACTTATAGATTCCTTCTGCTGTTAAATCAGTCATACAGAGGTTCCTTATGGAACTACTGAACATATTTCTGTCCAAAGAGTTCTTGAACCTTATCTTATACAATCAGATTTTTTTTTTTTTTTATGTTATGTTAGCCACACTAAAGTCCATATTTGACCCAATGAACATATTTCTGGCCAAAAAATCCTCGATCTTGAACTTTCTATACATATTCATAGACTCCTACTGATGCTTCAAAAGTCATTTAGAAGACCATATCTGACCTTTTGAACTTATTTCTGGTCAAAGGGTCTTCAAAAAATGTATAAACTTATAGGTTCCTTCTTATGTTAAATCAGTCATGCAGACGTTCCTTAGGGAACTACTGAACATATTTCTGGCAAAAGAGTTCTTGAACACTATCTCAATATACAATCAAGATTGTCTTCTTTTGATGTTTATTAGCCACAATTAAGTCCAAATTTGACCCAAAGAACATATTTCTGGCCAAAGAATCCTCGATCTTGAACTTTCTATACTACTGATGCTTCAAAAGTCATTTAGAAGACCATATCTGACCTTTAAAAAAAAATTCTTTTCAAAGGGTCTTCAAAAAATGTATAAACTTATAGGTTCCTTCTTATGTTAAATCAGTCATACAGAGGTTCCTTACGGGACTACTGAACACATTTTTTAGCAAAAGAGTTCATGAACCTTTTCTTAATATACAATCAGATATTCTTCTTTTGATGTTTATTAGCCACACTAAAGTCCAAATTTGACCCAAGGTACATATTTCTGGCCAAAGAATCCTCGATCTTGAACTTTCTATACTACTGATGCTTCAAAGGTAATTTAGAAGACCATATCTGACCTTTTGAATTTTTTTCTTTTCAAAGGGTCTTCAAAAAATGTATAAACTTATAGGTTCCTTCTGCTGTTAAATCAGTCATACAGAGGTTCCTTATGGAACTACTGAACATATTTCTGTCGAAAGAGTTCTTGAACCTTATCTTAATGTACAATCAGATATTTTTCTTTTGATGTTATATTAGCCACACTAAAGTCCAAATTTGACCCAAGGAACATATTTCTGGCCAAAGTATCCTCGATCTTGAACTTTCTATACATGCTCATAGACTCCTACTGATGTTTCATAAGTCATTTAGAAGACCATATCTGACCTTTTGAACTTTTTTCTGGTCAAAGTGTCTTCAAAAAACGTATAAACTTATAGATTACTTCTGCTGTTAAATCAGTCATACAGAGGTTAATTATGGAACTACTGAACATATTTCTGGCAAAAGAGTTCTTGAACCTTATCTTATACAATCAGATTGTTGTTTTTTTTATGTTATATTAGCCACACTAAAGTCCATATTTGACCCAATGACATATTTCTGGCCAAAGAATCCTCGATCTTGAACTTTCTATACATATTCATAGACTCCTACTGATGCTTCAAAAGTCATTTAGAAGACCATATCTGACCTTTTGAACATTATTCTGTTCAATTTGTCTTCAAAAAAATGTTTAACTATATAAACTTATAGACTCCTTCTGATGTTAAATCAGCCATACAGATGTTCCTTATGGAACTACTGAACACATTTCTAGCAAAAGAGTTCATGAACCTTATCTTAATGTACAATCAGATATTCTTCTTTTGATGTTATATTAGCCACACTTAAGTCCATATTTTACCCAAGGAACAAATTTCTGGCCAAAGAATCCTCGATCTTGAACTCTCTATACATATTTATAGACTCCTACTGATGCTTCAAACGTCATTTAGAAGACAATATTTGACCTTTTGAAATTTTTTCTTTTCAAAGGGTCTTCAAAAAATGTATAAACTTATAGGTACCTTCTTAAGTTAAATCAGTCAAACAGAGGTTCCTTAGGGAACTACTGAACATATTTCTGGCAAAAGAGTTCTTGAACACTATCTCAATATACAATCAAGATTGTCTTCTTTTGATGTTTATTAGCCACACTAAAGTCCAAATTTGACCCAAGGAACATATTTCTGGCCAAAGAATCCTCGATCTTGAACTTTCTGTACTACTGATGCTTCAAAGGTAATTTAGAAGACACACGACAGCTGCAACTACAGTGTGGTCTCCCTAGTGGACCAACACGACAACCGTCTGGATTGAGCCGAGTAGGGGACATCTCTAGGGTCTTCAAGTGGGCACCTTCCGTCCTCAGTGTTTCGTCGACTAGCCCACGACACCTCAAGAGGGCTCGACAGTGACTCTGGCGTCCCAGAGTCACCCCCCTCCGTCCCCCACTCAACTCAGCCCAGCTTACTGACCTCTACATCCCTCCTGCTGCTGAGACCTAACCACAATCTCACTATCTCTCCGCAACCCAACCATACGCGCCAACCCGATTGATTAAGGCTGTCGAGCCCCACTGGTGCGTTAAAGCAGTTACAGTGGCAACGGTTCCGTATGGCATACCACCTAACGCAAAACACAATATCTACCCAACCACCCGTCATTCTATACTATACAACCTATACAAATAGTATACTATACAACCTATACTATACAACCTATACAAATAAACCAACAGACTCTTCAAGTTTTTCAAGAATTCTACGAAACCGTAGCCTGGCGGCCTGTACCTTGCCAGCTAGAATCTTTCCGTCTCAACCACAGCCAGTTGCTACTCCTTTCTGCTGCTTCAGATAAGTTCTTTACTGTGCGACGCAACTCTTGGCCGCTGAATCCGACGTCCCTGAGGAACCGGGTTGTAGAGTGTGCCACAAAACCTCGACAACCCACTTCCACTGGATAAACCTGGACTCTCCATCCTCGCTGTTCTGCTTCAGTGGCCAAATGAGCATACCGCAGTTTCTTCCTCTCATATGCCTCATCTACAGCATCCTCCCATGGCACTGTCAACTCTATCAGTTGAACAATGCGTGCTGATCCAGACCACAAAACAATGTCTGGTCGTAGGTTAGTGGTGGCAATCTCAGGTGGAAAAATAAGCCGTTGATCAAGATCAGCCAGCATCTTCCAGTCCCTAGCAGCTTCCAGTTGTCCTGGCCGAGAATTGGTGTTAACACCTTTTCTTGGTGGTTGCTCGCCTGGGCGGAGGAATGTTGTCTTCTGCGTGTAATGTTTTGCTAGAACATGCGGCAACTTATTGGTCATACTACGCTTGCCTTCCAATGCTAAAGCCAAACATCTCAGTACTTGGTCATGGCGCCAAGTAAACCGACCTTGGCTAAGAGCCACCTTACATCCTGTCAAAATGTGCCTTAGTGTGGCAGGTGATGAACACAAAGGACAAGAGGGATCCTCTCCTACCCAGAGGTTTAGGTTCTGCGGTGATGGGAGAACATCATAGGTTGACCTAATAAGGAAACTGATCCTACTCTCTTCCATTGACCAAAGGTCTTGCCAGCCTTTGCGTTGTTCCACACTCTCCCATCTCATCCACTCTCCCTGCTTGGCCTGGGAAATGGCCTAAATACACCTCATCCTCTCCTCCTGCTTTCGCACCTCGTTGACTACCAGCTTCCTCCTTTGAGCTGGGCCTGCCTTGTGCCATTTAGGAGGAGCTAACCTGAGCCCAAAACCCCCTCTTCCATGCTGTACCTGTCCCACGATATCCCCTATTTGAAGGTCAGCCTTTGCCTCTACTACAGATTTCTTTGCTGACCACTTTCTACCAGTTTTTAACACAGGGGCTGCCTCCCTTACACATTTGTCACGTGATTCTACTAATGTCATTTCCAGTCTGACCTTGGCACACTTAAACTCCTCGGTTAAAGCAGAGACTGGCAGCTGCAATATTCCTTTACTATAAAGTCCCACTCACTTGATGTTATATTAGCCACACTAAAGTCCATATTTGACCCAATGAACATATTTCTGGCCAAAGATTCCTCGATCTTGAACTTTCTATACATATTCATAGACTCCTACTGATGCTTCAAAAGTCATTTAGAAGATCATATCTTACCGTTTGAACTTTTTTCTGGTCAAAGGGTCTTCAAAAACTGTAAACTATATAAACTTATAGACTCCTTCTGCTGTTAAATCAGTCATACAGAGGTTGCTTACGGAACTACTGAACATATTTTTGACCAAAGAGTTCTTGAACATTATATTAATATACAATCAGATTGTCTTCTTTACATGTTATATTAGCCACACTAAAGTCCATATTTGACCCAAGGAACATACTTCCGGCCAAGGAATCCTCGATCTTGAATTTTCTATACATACTCATAGACTCCTATTGATGCTTCAAAAGTAATTTAGAAGACCATATCTGACCTTTTGAATTTTTTCTGTTCAAAGGGTCTTCCAAAAATGTATAAACATAGATTCCTTCTTATATTAAAACAGTCATACAGAGGTTCCTTATGGAACTACTGAACATATTTCTGGCCAAAGAGTTCTTGAACATTATCTTAATTTACAATCAGATTGTCTTCTTTTGATGTTATATTAGTCACACTAAAGTCCATATTTGACCCAAGGAACATATTTCTGGCCAAAGAATCCTCGATCTTGATCTTTCTATACATTCTCATAGACTCCTACTGATGCTTCAAAAGTAATTTAGAAGACTATATCTGACTTTTTGAACATTTTTCTGGTCAAAAGGTCTTCAAAAAATGTATAAGCTTATAGACTCCCTCTAATGTTAAATCAGTCATACAGAAGTTCCTTACGGAACTACTGAACATATTTCTGGCCAAAGAGTTCTTGAATATTATCTTATACAATCAGATTTTTTTTTTATGTTATATTAGCCACACTAAAATCCATATTTGACCCAAAGAACATATTTCTGGCCAAAGAATCCTCGATCTTGAACTTTCTATACATTCTCATAGACTCCTACTGATGCTTCAAAAGTCATTTAGAAGACCATATCTGACCTTTCGAACATTTTTCTGTTCAATTTTTCTTCAAAAAAGTATAAACTTATAGATTCCTTCTGCTGTTAAATCAGTCATACAGAGGTTCCTTATGGAACTACTGAACATATTTCTGTCCAAAGAGTTCTTGAACCTTATCTTATACAATCAGATTGTTGTTTTTTTTATGTTATATTAGCCACACTAAAGTCCATATTTGACCCAATGACATATTTCTGGCCAAAGAATCCTCGATCTTGAACTTTCTATACATATTCATAGACTCCTACTGATGCTTCAAAAGTCATTTAGAAGACCATATCTGACCTTTTGAACATTATTCTGTTCAATTTGTCTTCAAAAAAATGTTTAACTATATAAACTTATAGACTCCTTCTGATGTTAAATCAGCCATACAGATGTTCCTTATGGAACTACTGAACACATTTCTAGCAAAAGAGTTCATGAACCTTATCTTAATGTACAATCAGATATTCTTCTTTTGATGTTATATTAGCCACACTTAAGTCCATATTTTACCCAAGGAACAAATTTCTGGCCAAAGAATCCTCGATCTTGAACTTTCTATACATATTTATAGACTCCTACTGATGCTTCAAACGTCATTTAGAAGACAATATTTGACCTTTTGAAATTTTTTCTTTTCAAAGGGTCTTCAAAAAATGTATAAACTTATAGGTACCTTCTTAAGTTAAATCAGTCAAACAGAGGTTCCTTAGGGAACTACTGAACATATTTCTGGCAAAAGAGTTCTTGAACACTATCTCAATATACAATCAAGATTGTCTTCTTTTGATGTTTATTAGCCACACTAAAGTCCAAATTTGACCCAAGGAACATATTTCTGGCCAAAGAATCCTCGATCTTGAACTTTCTGTACTACTGATGCTTCAAAGGTAATTTAGAAGACCATATCTGACCTTTTGAATTTTTTTCTTTTTAAAGGGTCTTCAAAAAATGTATAAACTTATAGGTTCCTTCTGCTGTTAAATCAGTCATACAGAGGTTCCTTATGGAACTACTGAACATATTTCTGTCCAAAGAGTTCTTGAACCTTATCTTAATGTACAATCAGATATTTTTCTTTTGATGTTATATTAGCCACACTAAAGTCCAAATTTGACCCAAGGAACATATTTCTGGCCAAAGAATCCTCGATCTTGAACTTTCTATACATATTCATAGACTCCTACTGATGCTTCAAAAGTCATTTAGAAGACCATATCTGACCTTTTGAACTTATTTCTGGTCAAAGGGTCTTCAAAAAATTTAAACTGTATAAACTTATAGACTCCTTATGATGTTAAATCAGTCATACAGAGGTTCCTTAGGGAACTACTGAACATATTTCTGGCAAAAGAGTTCTTGAACCTTATCTTAATGTACAATCAGATTGTCTTCTTTTGATGTTATATTAGTCACACTAAAGTCCAAATTAGACCCAAGGAACATATTTCTGGCCAAAGTATCCTCGATCTTGAACTTTCTATACATGCTCATAGACTCCTACTGATGTTTCATAAGACATTTAGAAGACCATATCTGACCCTTTGAACTTTTTTCTGGTCAAAGTGTCTTCAAAAAACGTATAAACTTATAGATTACTTCTGCTGTTAAATCAGTCATACAGAGGTTAATTATGGAACTACTGAACATATTTCTGGCAAAAGAGTTCTTGAATATTATCTTATACAATCAGATTGTTTTTTTTTTTTATGTTATATTAGCCACACTAAAGTCCATATTTGACCCAAGGAACATATTTCTGGCCAAAGAATCCTCGATCTTGAACTTTCTATACATTCTCATAGACTCCTACTGATGCTTCAAAAGTAATTTAGAAGACTATATCTGACCTTTTGAACATTTTTCTGTTCAATTTGTCTTCAAAAAACGTATAAACTTATAGATTCCTTCTGCTGTTAAATCAGTCATACAGAGGTTCCTTATGGAACTACTGAACATATTTCTGTCCAAAGAGTTCTTGAACCTTATCTTAATGTACAATCAGATTGTCTTCTTTTGATGTTATCTTAGTCACACTAAAGTCCAAATTAGACCCAAGGAACATATTTCTGGCCAAAGTATCCTCGATCTTGAACTTTCTATACATGCTCATAGACTCCTACTGATGTTTCATAAGACATTTAGAAGACCATATCTGACCCTTTGAACTTTTTTCTGGTCAAAGTGTCTTCAAAAAACGTATAAACTTATAGATTACTTCTGCTGTTAAATCAGTCATACAGAGGTTAATTATGGAACTACTGAACATATTTCTGGCAAAAGAGTTCTTGAACACTATCTCAATATACAATCAAGATTGTCTTCTTTTGATGTTTATTAGCCACACTAAAGTCCAAATTTGACCCAAGGAACATATTTCTGGCCAAAGAATCCTCGATCTTTAACTTTCTATACTACTGATGCTTCAAAAGTCATTTAGAAGACCATATCTGACCTTTTAAAAAAAAATTCTTTTCAAAGGGTCTTCAAAAAATGTATAAACTTATAGGTTCCTTCTTATGTTAAATCAGTCATACAGAGGTACCTTACGGAACTACTGAACATATTTCTGGCAAAAGAGTTCTTGAACACTATCTTAATATACAATCAGATTGTCTTCTTTTTATGTTCAAAATAAAAAATTCAAAATTGACGACTCTTTGGCCTGAAATATTTTCAATGGGCATTTACTGAAGCGTGTAAAGATGTTCTAAAGCTTGATGATTTACTACATCAGATGAAATAAATGAAAATGTGTTGAAAGTTCAATATCGAGGACTCTTTTGCCATAAATATGCTCAGAAGGTCAAATATGGACAAATCTGTGGCTGATTCAAAATCAGAAGGAGCCTATGGTAAAAAACAACAACATTTGAACACACTACCAACAAAAAATAGATATATACTACTCAATAGATCAATAGATATATACTACTGTATGGCTGGGGAGGCATCAGAAGAAGTCATTATGTATAGAAAATTCAAGATCAAGTACTCTTTGGCCAAAAACAATTTCTTTGATCAAATATGGACTACTGTCTGGCTGATGTGTTATCAGAAACAGTCAATCAGTATGTTTAGAAGGTTCAAGATCAAGTACTCTTTGGCCAGAAATATGTTCAGTGGTTTTAACATGGACTACTCTCTGGCTGATTTAACATCAGAAATATTCAGGAGAAAATATAGTGTTACATTTTAGTGACCATTGGGCCAAAAGTATTTTCAATGGGTCAAATACAAGGCTGGCTGATGAAAGATCAGTAGTCAATGAGAATGTGCAGGATGTTCAATATCGGACAGAAATATGTTCAGTAGGTCTATTATGGACTTCTGTACGACTGATTTAACATCATAAGGAGTCAAAGAGAATGGTTAGAAAAATCAATATCCAGGACTCTTTGGCAGAAATATGTTCAGCAAGTCAAATATGGACTACTGTCTGGCTGATTTAACATCAGAGGCAGGCAATAAGTATATTCAAAATGTTTAAGATTGAGTACTGTTTGGCCAGAAATGTTTAGAAGGTTACAAATAGTTTACATTATGGCTTAGGTAATATGAGAAGGAAGACTCCTTCTGAATTGAGTTTATGTAGTAAAACATATTTTGAGGATCTTTAAGCCAGAGATATGTTCAGCAGGTCAAATATTGACAACTCTCTGTCTGATTTAACACCAGAAAGAGTCTATGAGAATATACTGTACGTTACATTTTGGGGACCCTTTGGACATAATTATTTTCAATGGGTCAAACATAGTATGTAACATCAAAAGTAGTCAATGAAAATGTGCAGAAAGTTCAATATCAAGTACTCTTGGTCCTGAAATATGTACAGTAGGTCAAATATGGTCTACTGTATGGCAGGTATGCTGATTTAAAACCAGAAAGAGTCTATGAGAACATAAAGAATATTTCCTTTTACAACCCTTCGGCCAGTAATATGTTCAGTAGGTCTATTACGGACTTCTGTAAGACTGAAGAAACGTCATAAATTAGAATGTATAGAAAAATCAACATCCAGGACTCTTTGGCAGAAATATGTTCAGAAAGTCAAATATGGACTACTTTCTGGCTGATTTAACATCAGAAGGAGGCAATGAGTATGTACAAAATGTTAAAGATAGAGGACTGTTTGGCCAGAAATATGTTCAGTATGTTATGGACTGATGTAAAATCTGAAAGGTTCAATGTAAGTAGAAAGTTCAAGACATCTCTCTGATTTAACATCAGAAAAAGTCTATGAGAATATATGGTAAGTTCCTTTTTAGGGACCCTTTGGCCAGAAATATTTTAAATGGGTAAAATATAGGCTGCCTGAAGAAACATCAGAAGTAGTCAATGAGAATGTGTAATAAGTTAAATATCGAGGACTCTTTGGCCATAAATATGTTCAGCAGGTCAAATATGAAGATTTTACATTAGTCCAAATAATAGGTCAGTAGGTCAGACCTACCATTCCTGGCCAAAAGAGTACTCGAAATTGAACTTTCTACACATTCTTTTTGATTACTTCTTTATGCCAGGCTGATACCAGTCAGCCAGTCTTTATTTGACGCATTGAAAATATTTCTGGCCAAATGTTCCTCAAAGGTTAAATTACTATGTATAGTAGAATAGAAATATTTTCTTTACAAATTGACTCCTGACTCCTGACCTTGACATCAGATATAAAGTAGTCAATATCTGACCTTTAAAGATATTTCTGACTAAAGAATCATTGAACATTAACACTCTACACGCTCATTGACCTCCTGATGTTACATATCAGCTAGACAGTACTCCAAATTTGATTTACTAAATATATTTCTGGTCAAAGTTTACTCAAACTTTCTATGCATATCCATTGACTCCTGATGTTAAATCAGCAATGCAGAGGATACGGATCTGACCTACTGATCACATTTCTGACCCAGCGTCATCACTCTTACAATGCATTGCACATTGTAACAGTTGCATAGCTTATATTCGATTCTGCTATGCAGAACGTTTGATCGTGTTTAATGCAATGCAGCAGCACATAAATTAATCTCTTCGGAATGTGTTAATTATTGCATTGCATTTTAAAGCAACTGCTCATATTATATTTTCTCGTCAAGTATACAAATTTACATTGTGTAATAATTCAACAACAGCTAATGCAATGGTTATCATTCATACACAAATTAATAAGTTAGTTGTAGTACGCAGTGCAATGCGAAATCACACTGTCCGAAATCAAATGTTATATTTTCATTTCACAGACAAAAGTTAAATCTGTTTACAACTACTGTTATATCTTAATGCATATCGAAACGATTTAGATAGGCATTGCAATGCAAAAGGTTAAATATTAATCTTCAGTGAACGACGTACGTTAGATTATGTGTGCAATGCAATGCCAAACAGAGTTAGTTCTTGTATATTAACATTAAAGTGACAGCTAATGTGATTTTTAGTCGTCAGTAAAAAAAAAAAATTTAGTAGTGTGCAATGCAATGCGAACAAATAAGTTGTGGGTTGTCTTTCAACAGCTAATGCAATGATATTCCTATTTACAAAAATGAAAATGGTTAGTTGAAGTGTGCAATGCACATATGGTATGTGTTGTCTTTTAATTGCACAGAGGAATACATTTGCTCTTTTAGGCATTGAAAATTATACATCTAAATAGATATGTCTAGCTTATATGTTATTCTTCATGCAAAATGCAGCACATTTATACCAATATGTTAGGTTATTTGCACAAAGAAAATAAGGACTTCTAATGCAATGCAAAATCTAATTCAATGATTTCCTTTCATACACACTGAATAAGTTAGTTAAATTATGGAAATTCAATCCGAAAGCACATATGTTATTTTATGTTTTGTTTTCATTGCAACGCTTGATAGTACGTGCATTGCTATGCAAAAACAGATTGCATTGCATATCTTTTCAGGGCACGAAGGATTGAGTTAGTTCTTGAATGATTGCAATGCAACAAAGTGCATATGACTTTTACTTCATTCTTCAATATAAAACGCGTGATCGTATGTGCAATGCTATGCAAGAGGAGATTGCATTGCATATATCTTTAACGCACTACGGAATTAGTTAGTTCTAAAATGCATTGCAATGCAAAAAAATGCATATGACTTTTATGATATTTTATCATAAAAGATATTTGTAGATATTTTATATTCTTCAGTGCACAACGCTTGATCGTAAGGAGATTGCATTGCATATCTCTTCAACGCAATAAGAAATGAGTTAGCTCTTAAATGTATTGCAATGCAAAATTAATGCATAATGACTTTTATGATATTCTTCAATGCACAACGCTTGAACGTACGTGCAATGCTATGCAAAAGCAGATTGCATTGCACATCTCTTCAGCGCACGAAGGAATGAGTTAGTTCTTACATGAGCAATGCAGTTCTTACAAAGTGCATATGACTTATTTTCTTCAATGCACAACGATTGATCGTATGTGCAATGCTATGCAAAAGCAGATTGCATTGCACATCTCTTCAGTGCACGAAGGATTGAGTTAGTTCTTGAATGCATTGCAATGCAACAAAGTGCATATGACTTTTATGATATTCTTCAATGCACAACGCTTGAACGTATGTGCAATGCTATGCAAGAGGAGATTGCATTGCATATCTCTTTAACGCACTACGGAATAAGTTAGTTCTTAAATGCATTGCAATGCAAAAAAGTGCATATGACTTTTATGATATTCTTCAATGCACAACGCTTGAACGTATGTGCAATGATATGCAAGAGCAGATGGCATTGCAAATCTCTTTAACGAACTAAAGAATGAGTAAGTTCTTAAATGCATTGCAATGCAAAAAAAATAATTCATATGACTTTTATGACATTCTTCAATGCACAACGCTTGATCATACGGATATTGCATTGCATATCTCTTGAACGCACTAAAGAATGAGTAAGTTCTTAAATGCATTGCAATGCAAAAAAAAACATATGGCTTTTATGATATTCTTCAATGCACAACGCTTGATCGTACGTGCATTGTTATGCAAAAGCAGATGCAATGCTAAACAAGAGGAGATTGCATTGCATATCTCTTCAGGGCACGAAGGAATGAGTTAGTTCTTGAATGCATTGCAATGCAACAAAGTGCATATGACTTTTATGATATTCTTCAAGGCACAACACTTGATAGTATGTGCAGTGCTATGCAAGAGGAGATTGCTTGCACATCTCTTTAAAGCAATACGGAGTGAGTTAGTTCTGAAATGTATTGCAATGCAAAGAAAAAGCACATGACTTTTATGATATTCTTCAATGCACAACGCTTGGTCGTACGTGCATTGCTATGCAAAAGCAGATTGCATTGCTTATCTCTTCAGGGCACTACGGAATGAGTTAGTTCTTGAATGCATTGCAATGCAACAAAGTGCATATGATATTTTATTCTTCAATACACAAAGCTTGATCGTATGTGTAATGCTATGCAAGAGAAGATTGCATTGCATATCTCTTTAACGAACTACGGGATGAGTTAGTTCTTAAATGCATTGCAATGCAAAAAAAAAGCATATGACTTTTATGATATTCTTCAGTGCACAACGCTTGATCGTACGTGCATTGCTATGCAAAAACAGATTGCATTGCATATCTTTTCAGGGCACGAAGGATCGAGTTAGTTCTTGAATGATTGCAATGCAACAAAGTGCATATGACTTTTACTTCATTCTTCAATATAAAACGCGTGATCGTATGTGCAATGCTATGCAAGAGGAGATTGCATTGCATATATCTTTAACGCACTATGGAATTAGTTAGTTCTAAAATGCATTGCAATGCAAAAAAATGCATATGACTTTTATGATATTTTATCATAAAAGATATTTGTAGATATTTTATATTCTTCAGTGCACAACGCTTGATCGTAAGGAGATTGCATTGCATATCTCTTCAACGCAATAAGAAATGAGTTAGCTCTTAAATGTATTGCAATGCAAAATTAATGCATAATGACTTTTATGATATTCTTCAATGCACAACGCTTGAACGTACGTGCAATGCTATGCAAATGCAGATTGCATTGCACATCTCTTCAGCGCACGAAGGAATGAGTTAGTTCTGACATGAGCAATGCAGTTCTTACAAAGTGCATATGACTTATTTTCTTCAATGCACAACGATTGATCGTATGTGCAATGCTATGCAAAAGCAGATTGCATTGCACATCTCTTCAGTGCACGAAGGATTGAGTTAGTTCTTGAATGCATTGCAATGCAACAAAGTGCATATGACTTTTATGATATTCTTCAATGCACAACGCTTGAACGTATGTGCAATGCTATGCAAGAGGAGATTGCATTGCATATCTCTTTAACGCACTACGGAATAAGTTAGTTCTTAAATGCATTGCAATGCAAAAAAGTGCATATGACTTTTATGATATTCTTCAATGCACAACGCTTGAGCGTATGTGCAATGATATGCAAGAGGAGATGGCATTGCAAATCTCTTTAACGAACTAAAGAATGAGTAAGTTCTTAAATGCATTGCAATGCAAAAAAAAAGCATATGACTTTTATGATATTCTTCAGTGCACAACGCTTGATCGTACGTGCATTGCTATGCAAAAGCAGATTGCATTGCATATCTCTTCAGGGCACTACGAATGAGTTAGTTCTTGAATGCAATGCAATGCAACAAAATGCATATTATATTTTATTCTTCAATGCACAACGCTTAATCGTATGTGAAATGCTATGCAAGAGGAGATTGCATTGCATATCTCTTTAACGAACTACGGGATGAGTTTGTTCTTGAATGCATTGCTATGCAACAAAGTGCATATGACTTTAATGATATTCTTCAATGCAAAACGCTTGATAGTATGTGCAATGCAATGCAAAAGCATTGTTAAATGCATTTTCTTCTGTTAAATCAGACATACAGAGTCATAGAGATACTTTTAGACTCCTTCTGATGTTAAATCAGCCACACAGAGATTCCTTATGGAACTACTGAACATATTTCTCGACAAAGAATCCTCGATCTTGATCTTTCTATATATACTTATAAACTTATAGACTCCTTCTGATGTTAAATCAGTCATACAGAGGTTCCTTACGGAACTACTGAACATGTTTCTGGCCAAAGAGTTCTTGAACATTATCTTAATAATGTTCAATCAGATCAGATTGTCTTCTAAAATCAGATTGTCTTCTTTTGATGTTATATTAGTCACACTGAAGTCCATATTTGACCCAAGGAACATATTTCTGGCCAAAGAATCCTCGATCTTGAACTTTCTATACATATTCATCGACTCCTACTGATGCTTCAAAAGTCATTTAGAAGATCATATCTTACCGTTTGAACTTTTTTCTGGTCAAAGGGTCTTTAAAAAATTTTAACTATATAAACTTATAGACTCCTTCTGCTGTTAAATCAGTCATACAGAGGTTGCATACGGAACTACTGAACATATTTTTGACCAAAGAGTTCTTGAACCTTATCTTAATATAAAATCAGATTGTCTTCTTTACATGTTATATTAGCCACACTAAAGTTCATATTTGACAAAAAGGAACATACTTCCGGCCAAGGAATCCTCGATCTTGAAACTTCTATACATACTCATAGACTCCTACTGATGCTTCAAAAGTAATTTAGAAGACCTTATCTGACCTTTTGAATTTGTTCTGTTCAAAGGGTCTTCCAAAAATGTATAAACATAGATTCCTTCTTATATTAAAACAGTCATACAGAGGTTCCTTATGGAACTACTGAACATATTTCTGGCAAAAGAGTTCTTGAACCTTATCTTAATGTACAATCAGATTGTCTTCTTTTGATGTTATATTAGTCACACTAAAGTCCATATTAGACCCAAGGAACATATTTCTGGCCAAAGTATCCTCGATCTTGAACTTTCTATACATGCTCATAGACTCCTACTGATGTTTCATAAGTCATTTAGAAGACCATATCTGACCTTTTGAACTTTTTTCTGGTCAAAGTGTCTTCAAAAAACGTATAAACTTATAGATTACTTCTGCTGTTAAATCAGTCAAACAGAGGTTAATTATGGAACTACTGAACATATTTCTGGCAAAAGAGTTCTTGAATATTATCTTATACAATCAGATTGTTTTTTTTTAATGTTATATTAGCCACACTAAAGTCCATATTTGACCCAAGGAACATATTTCTGGCCAAAGAATCCTCGATCTTGAACTTTCTATACATTCTCATAGACTCCTACTGATGCTTCAAAAGTAATTTAGAAGACTATATCTGACCTTTTGAAAATTTTTCTGTTCAATTTGTCTTCAAAAAACGTATAAACTTATAGATTCCTTCTGCTGTTAAATCAGTCATACAGAGGTTCCTTATGGAACTACTGAACATATTTCTGTCCAAAGAGTTCTTGAACCTTATCTTAATGTACAATCAGATTGTCTTCTTTTGATGTGATCTTAGTCACACTAAAGTCCATATTAGACCCAAGGAACATATTTCTGGCCAAAGTATCCTCGATCTTGAACTTTCTATACATGCTCATAGACTCCTACTGATGTTTCATAAGTCATTTAGAAGACCATATCTGACCTTTTGAACTTTTTTTCTGGTCAAAGGGTCTTCAAAAAATGTATAAACTTATAGGTTCCTTCTTATGTTAAATCAGTCATACAGAGGTTCCTTAGGGAACTACTGAACATATTTCTGGCAAAAGAGTTCTTGAACACTATCTCAATATACAATCAAGGTTGTCTTCTTTTGATGTTTATTAGCCACACTAAAGTCCAAATTTGACCCAAGGAACATATTTCTGGCCAAAGAATCCTCGATCTTGAACTTTCTATACTACTGATGCTTCATAAGTCATTTAGAAGACCATATCTGACCTTTTGAACTTTTTTCTGGTCAAAGTGTCTTCAAAAAACGTATAAACTTATAGATTACTTCTGCTGTTAAATCAGTCAAACAGAGGTTAATTATGGAACTACTGAACATATTTCTGGCAAAAGAGTTCTTGAATATTATCTTATACAATCAGATTGGTTTTTTTTAATGTTATATTAGCCACACTAAAGTCCATATTTGACCCAAGGAACATATTTCTGGCCAAAGAATCCTCGATCTTGAACTTTCTATACATTCTCATAGACTCCTACTGATGCTTCAAAAGTAATTTAGAAGACTATATCTGACCTTTTGAACATTTTTCTGTTCAATTTGTCTTCAAAAAACGTATAAACTTATAGATTCCTTCTGCTGTTAAATCAGTCATACAGAGGTTCCTTATGGAACTACTGAACATATTTCTGTCCAAAGAGTTCTTGAACCTTATCTTAATGTACAATCAGATTGTCTTCTTTTGATGTTGTCTTAGTCACACTAAAGTCCATATTAGACCCAAGGAACATATTTCTGGCCAAAGTATCCTCGATCTTGAACTTTCTATACATGCTCATAGACTCCTACTGATGTTTCATAAGTCATTTAGAAGACCATATCTGACCTTTTGAACTTTTTTCTGGTCAAAGGGTCTTCAAAAAATGTATAAACTTATAGGTTCCTTCTTATGTTAAATCAGTCATACAGAGGTTCCTTAGGGAACTACTGAACATATTTCTGTCCAAAGAGTTCTTGAACCTTATCTTAATGTACAATCAGATATTTTTCTTTTGATGTTATATTAGCCACACTAAAGTCCATATTTGACCCAAGGAACATATTTCTGGCCAAAGTATCCTCGATCTTGAACTTTCTATACATGCTCATAGACTCCTACTGATGTTTCATAAGTCATTTAGGCCACATCTGGCCACATCTGACCTTTTGAACTTTTTTCTGGTCAAAGTGTCTTCAAAAAACGTATAAACTTATAGATTACTTCTGCTGTTACATCAGTCATACAGAGGTTAATTATGGAACTACTGAACATATTTCTGGTAAAAGAGTTCTTGAATATTATCTTATACAATCAGATTTTTTTTTTGTTATATTAGCCACACTAAAATCCATATTTGACCCAATGAACATATTTCTGGCCAAAGAATCCTCGATCTTGAACTTTCTATACATTCTCATAGACTCCTACTGATGCTTCAAAAGTCATTTAGAAGACCATATCTGACCTTTCGAACATTTTTCTGTTCAATTTTTCTTCAAAAAACGTATAAACTTATAGATTCCTTCTGCTGTTAAATCAGTCATACAGAGGTTCCTTATGGAACTACTGAACATATTTCTGTCCAAAGAGTTCTTGAACCTTATCTTATACAATCAGATTTTTTTTTTTTTTATGTTATGTTAGCCACACTAAAGTCCATATTTGACCCAATGAACATATTTCTGGCCAAAAAATCCTCGATCTTGAACTTTCTATACATATTCATAGACTCCTACTGATGCTTCAAAAGTCATTTAGAAGACCATATCTGACCTTTTGAACTTATTTCTGGTCAAAGGGTCTTCAAAAAATGTATAAACTTATAGGTTCCTTCTTATGTTAAATCAGTCATGCAGACGTTCCTTAGGGAACTACTGAACATATTTCTGGCAAAAGAGTTCTTGAACACTATCTCAATATACAATCAAGATTGTCTTCTTTTGATGTTTATTAGCCACAATTAAGTCCAAATTTGACCCAAAGAACATATTTCTGGCCAAAGAATCCTCGATCTTGAACTTTCTATACTACTGATGCTTCAAAAGTCATTTAGAAGACCATATCTGACCTTTAAAAAAAAATTCTTTTCAAAGGGTCTTCAAAAAATGTATAAACTTATAGGTTCCTTCTTATGTTAAATCAGTCATACAGAGGTTCCTTACGGGACTACTGAACACATTTTTTAGCAAAAGAGTTCATGAACCTTTTCTTAATATACAATCAGATATTCTTCTTTTGATGTTTATTAGCCACACTAAAGTCCAAATTTGACCCAAGGTACATATTTCTGGCCAAAGAATCCTCGATCTTGAACTTTCTATACTACTGATGCTTCAAAGGTAATTTAGAAGACCATATCTGACCTTTTGAATTTTTTTCTTTTCAAAGGGTCTTCAAAAAATGTATAAACTTATAGGTTCCTTCTGCTGTTAAATCAGTCATACAGAGGTTCCTTATGGAACTACTGAACATATTTCTGTCGAAAGAGTTCTTGAACCTTATCTTAATGTACAATCAGATATTTTTCTTTTGATGTTATATTAGCCACACTAAAGTCCAAATTTGACCCAAGGAACATATTTCTGGCCAAAGAATCCTCGATCTTGAACTTTCTATACATGCTCATAGACTCCTACTGATGTTTCATAAGTCATTTAGAAGACCATATCTGACCTTTTGAACTTTTTTCTGGTCAAAGTGTCTTCAAAAAACGTATAAACTTATAGATTACTTCTGCTGTTAAATCAGTCATACAGAGGTTAATTATGGAACTACTGAACATATTTCTGGCAAAAGAGTTCTTGAACCTTATCTTATACAATCAGATTGTTGTTTTTTTTATGTTATATTAGCCACACTAAAGTCCATATTTGACCCAATGACATATTTCTGGCCAAAGAATCCTCGATCTTGAACTTTCTATACATATTCATAGACTCCTACTGATGCTTCAAAAGTCATTTAGAAGACCATATCTGACCTTTTGAACATTATTCTGTTCAATTTGTCTTCAAAAAAATGTTTAACTATATAAACTTATAGACTCCTTCTGATGTTAAATCAGCCATACAGATGTTCCTTATGGAACTACTGAACACATTTCTAGCAAAAGAGTTCATGAACCTTATCTTAATGTACAATCAGATATTCTTCTTTTGATGTTATATTAGCCACACTTAAGTCCATATTTTACCCAAGGAACAAATTTCTGGCCAAAGAATCCTCGATCTTGAACTTTCTATACATATTTATAGACTCCTACTGATGCTTCAAACGTCATTTAGAAGACAATATTTGACCTTTTGAAATTTTTTCTTTTCAAAGGGTCTTCAAAAAATGTATAAACTTATAGGTACCTTCTTAAGTTAAATCAGTCAAACAGAGGTTCCTTAGGGAACTACTGAACATATTTCTGGCAAAAGAGTTCTTGAACACTATCTCAATATACAATCAAGATTGTCTTCTTTTGATGTTTATTAGCCACACTAAAGTCCAAATTTGACCCAAGGAACATATTTCTGGCCAAAGAATCCTCGATCTTGAACTTTCTGTACTACTGATGCTTCAAAGGTAATTTAGAAGACCATATCTGACCTTTTGAATTTTTTTCTTTTTAAAGGGTCTTCAAAAAATGTATAAACTTATAGGTTCCTTCTGCTGTTAAATCAGTCATACAGAGGTTCCTTATGGAACTACTGAACATATTTCTGTCCAAAGAGTTCTTGAACCTTATCTTAATGTACAATCAGATATTTTTCTTTTGATGTTATATTAGCCACACTAAAGTCCAAATTTGACCCAAGGAACATATTTCTGGCCAAAGAATCCTCGATCTTGAACTTTCTATACATATTCATAGACTCCTACTGATGCTTCGAAAGTCATTTAGAAGACCATATCTGACCTTTTGAACTTATTTCTGGTCAAAGGGTCTTCAAAAAATTTAAACTGTATAAACTTATAGGTTCCTTCTGCTGTTAAATCAGTCATACAGAGGTTCCTTATGGAACTACTGAACATATTTCTGTCCAAAGAGTTCTTGAACCTTATCTTAATGTACAATCAGATTGTCTTCTTTTGATGTTATATTAGTCACACTAAAGTCCAAATTAGACCCAAGGAACATATTTCTGGCCAAAGTATCCTCGATCTTGAACTTTCTATACATGCTCATAGACTCCTACTGATGTTTCATAAGACATTTAGAAGACCATATCTGACCCTTTGAACTTTTTTCTGGTCAAAGTGTCTTCAAAAAACGTATAAACTTATAGATTACTTCTGCTGTTAAATCAGTCATACAGAGGTTAATTATGGAACTACTGAACATATTTCTGGCAAAAGAGTTCTTGAATATTATCTTATACAATCAGATTGTTTTTTTTTTTATGTTATATTAGCCACACTAAAGTCCATATTTGACCCAAGGAACATATTTCTGGCCAAAGAATCCTCGATCTTGAACTTTCTATACATTCTCATAGACTCCTACTGATGCTTCAAAAGTAATTTAGAAGACTATATCTGACCTTTTGAACATTTTTCTGTTCAATTTGTCTTCAAAAAACGTATAAACTTATAGATTCCTTCTGCTGTTAAATCAGTCATACAGAGGTTCCTTATGGAACTACTGAACATATTTCTGTCCAAAGAGTTCTTGAACCTTATCTTATTCAATCAGATATTCTTCTTTTGATTTCCATTACACGAGAGTAGATGTTAAAACTTCATGCTGATTTGTACTCGGCTTTCGCCAAGATAAGCAACACTAAGACGTAGCTTTACAGTAAACTATGCTTCTCCATCCATTTACGCTTCTTTCCATATGAGGGTGTGACTCCCCTTCTGTCCGGCGTTAACGGCTGCAGTGTACTTGGCGCGTCAGCACACACGACAGCTGCAACTACAGTGTGGTCTCCCTAGTGGACCAACACGACAACCGTCTGGATTGAGCCGAGTAGGGGACATCTCTAGGGTCTTCAAGTGGGCACCTTCCGTCCTCAGTGTTTCGTCGACTAGCCCACGACACCTCAAGAGGGCTCGACAGTGACTCTGGCGTCCCAGAGTCACCCCCCTCCGTCCCCCACTCAACTCAGCCCAGCTTACTGACCTCTACATCCCTCCTGCTGCTGAGACCTAACCACAATCTCACTATCTCTCCGCAACCCAACCATACGCGCCAACCCGATTGATTAAGGCTGTCGAGCCCCACTGGTGCGTTAAAGCAGTTACAGTGGCAACGGTTCCGTATGGCATACCACCTAACGCAAAACACAATATCTACCCAACCACCCGTCATTCTATACTATACAACCTATACAAATAGTATACTATACAACCTATACTATACAACCTATACAAATAAACCAACAGACTCTTCAAGTTTTTCAAGAATTCTACGAAACCGTAGCGTGGCGGCCTGTACCTTGCCAGCTAGAATCTTTCCGTCTCAACCACAGCCAGTTGCTACTCCTTTCTGCTGCTTCAGATAAGTTCTTTACTGTGCGACGCAACTCTTGGCCGCTGAATCCGACGTCCCTGAGGAACCGGGTTGTAGAGTGTGCCACAAAACCTCGACAACCCACTTCCACTGGATAAACCTGGACTCTCCATCCTCGCTGTTCTGCTTCAGTGGCCAAATGAGCATACCGCAGTTTCTTCCTCTCATATGCCTCATCTACAGCATCCTCCCATGGCACTGTCAACTCTATCAGTTGAACAATGCGTGCTGATCCAGACCATAAAACAATGTCTGGTCGTAGGTTAGTGGTGGCAATCTCAGGTGGAAAAATAAGCCGTTGATCAAGATCAGCCAGCATCTTCCAGTCCCTAGCAGCTTCCAGTTGTCCTGGCCGAGAATTGGTGTTAACACCTTTTCTTGGTGGTTGCTCGCCTGGGCGGAGGAATGTTGTCTTCTGCGTGTAATGTTTTGCTAGAACATGCGGCAACTTATTGGTCATACTACGCTTGCCTTCCAATGCTAAAGCCAAACATCTCAGTACTTGGTCATGGCGCCAAGTAAACCGACCTTGGCTAAGAGCCACCTTACATCCTGTCAAAATGTGCCTTAGTGTGGCAGGTGATGAACACAAAGGACAAGAGGGATCCTCTCCTACCCAGAGGTTTAGGTTCTGCGGTGATGGGAGAACATCATAGGTTGACCTAATAAGGAAACTGATCCTACTCTCTTCCATTGACCAAAGGTCTTGCCAGCCTTTGCGTTGTTCCACACTCTCCCATCTCATCCACTCTCCCTGCTTGGCCTGGGAAATGGCCTAAATACACCTCATCCTCTCCTCCTGCTTTCGCACCTCGTTGACTACCAGCTTCCTCCTTTGAGCTGGGCCTGCCTTGTGCCATTTAGGAGGAGCTAACCTGAGCCCAAAACCCCCTCTTCCATGCTGTACCTGTCCCACGATATCCCCTATTTGAAGGTCAGCCTTTGCCTCTACTACAGATTTCTTTGCTGACCACTTTCTACCAGTTTTTAACACAGGGGCTGCCTCCCTTACACATTTGTCACGTGACTCTACTAATGTCATTTCCAGTCTGACCTTGGCACACTTAAACTCCTCGGTTAAAGCAGAGACTGGCAGCTGCAATATTCCTTTACTATAAAGTCCCACTCACTTGATGTTATATTAGCCACACTAAAGTCCATATTTGACCCAATGAACATATTTCTGGCCAAAGATTCCTCGATCTTGAACTTTCTATACATATTCATAGACTCCTACTGATGCTTCAAAAGTCATTTAGAAGATCATATCTTACCGTTTGAACTTTTTTCTGGTCAAAGGGTCTTCAAAAACTGTAAACTATATAAACTTATAGACTCCTTCTGCTGTTAAATCAGTCATACAGAGGTTGCTTACGGAACTACTGAACATATTTTTGACCAAAGAGTTCTTGAACATTATATTAATATACAATCAGATTGTCTTCTTTACATGTTATATTAGCCACACTAAAGTCCATATTTGACCCAAGGAACATACTTCCGGCCAAGGAATCCTCGATCTTGAATTTTCTATACATACTCATAGACTCCTATTGATGCTTCAAAAGTAATTTAGAAGACCATATCTGACCTTTTGAATTTTTTCTGTTCAAAGGGTCTTCCAAAAATGTATAAACATAGATTCCTTCTTATATTAAAACAGTCATACAGAGGTTCCTTATGGAACTACTGAACATATTTCTGGCAAAAGAGTTCTTGAACCTTATCTTAATGTACAATCAGATTGTCTTCTTTTGATGTTATATTAGTCACACTAAAGTCCAAATTAGACCCAAGGAACATATTTCTGGCCAAAGTATCCTCGATCTTGAACTTTCTATACATGCTCATAGACTCCTACTGATGTTTCATAAGACATTTAGAAGACCATATCTGACCCTTTGAACTTTTTTCTGGTCAAAGTGTCTTCAAAAAACGTATAAACTTATAGATTACTTCTGCTGTTAAATCAGTCATACAGAGGTTAATTATGGAACTACTGAACATATTTCTGGCAAAAGAGTTCTTGAATATTATCTTATACAATCAGATTGTTTTTTTTTTTTATGTTATATTAGCCACACTAAAGTCCATATTTGACCCAAGGAACATATTTCTGGCCAAAGAATCCTCGATCTTGAACTTTCTGTACATTCTCATAGACTCCTACTGATGCTTCAAAAGTAATTTAGAAGACTATATCTGACCTTTTGAACATTTTTCTGTTCAATTTGTCTTCAAAAAACGTATAAACTTATAGATTCCTTCTGCTGTTAAATCAGTCATATAGAGGTTCCTTATGGAACTACTGAACATATTTCTGTCCAAAGAGTTCTTGAACCTTATCTTATTCAATCAGATATTCTTCTTTTGATGTTATATTAGCCACACTAAAGTCCATATTTGACCCAATGAACATATTTCTGGCCAAAGATTCCTCGATCTTGAACTTTCTATACATATTCATAGACTCCTACTGATGCTTCAAAAGTCATTTAGAAGACCATATCTGACCTTTTGAACTTATTTCTGGTCAAAGGGTCTTCAAAAAATTTAAACTATATAAACTTATAGACTCCTTATGTTAAATCAGTCATACAGAGGTTCCTTATGGAACTACTGAACATATTTCTGTCCAAAGAAATCTTGAACCTTATCTTAATGTACAATCAGATTGTCTTCTTTTGATGTTATATTAGTCACACTAAAGTCCATATTAGACCCAAGGAACATATTTCTGGCCAAAGATTCCTCGATCTTGAACTTTCTATACATATTCATAGACTCCTACTGATGCTTCAAAAGGTCATTTAGAAGACCATATCTGACCTTTTGAACTTATTTCTGGTCAAAGGGTCTTCAAAAAATTTAAACTATATAAACTTATAGACTCCTTATGTTAAATCAGTCATACAGAGGTTCCTTATGGAACTACTGAACATATTTCTGTCCAAAGAAATCTTGAACCTTATCTTAATGTACAATCAGATTGTCTTCTTTTGATGTTATATTAGTCACACTAAAGTCCATATTAGACCCAAGGAACATATTTCTGGCCAAAGAATCCTCGATCTTGAACTTTCTATACATGCTCATAGACTCCTACTGATGTTTCATAAGTCATTTAGAAGACCATATCTGACCTTTTGAACTTTTTTCTGGTCAAAGTGTCTTCAAAAAAATGTTTAACTATATAAACTTATAGACTCCTTCTGATGTTAAATCAGCCATAATACAGAGGTTCCTTATGGAACTACTGAACACATTTCTAGCAAAAGAGTTCATGAACCTTACCTTAATATACAATCAGATTGTCTTCTTTTGATGTTATATTAGTCACACTAAAGTCCATATTAGACCCAAGGAACATATTTCTGGCCAAAGTATCCTCGATCTTGAACTTTCTATACATGCTCATAGACTCCTACTGATGCTTCAAAAGTCATTTAGAAGACAATATCTGACCTTTTGAAATTTTTTCTTTTCAAAGGGTCTTCAAAAAATTTATAAACATAGGTTCCTTCTTATGTTAAATCAGTCATACAGAGGTTCCTTAGCGAACTACTGAACATATTTTTGGCAAAAGAGTTCTTGAATATTATTTTATACAATCAGATATTTTTCTTTTGATGTTATATTAGCCACACTAAAGTCCAAATTTGACCCACAAGAACATATTTCTGGCCAAAGAATCCTCGATCTTGAACTTTCTATACATATTCATAGACTCCTACTGATGCTTCAAAAGTCATTTAGAAGACCATATCTGACCTTTTGAACTTATTTCTGGTCAAAGGGTCTTCAAAAAATTTAAACTGTATAAACTTATAGACTCCTTATGATGTTAAATCAGTCATACAGAGGTTCCTTAGGGAACTACTGAACATATTTCTGGCAAAAGAGTTCTTGAACCTTATCTTAATGTACAATCAGATTGTCTTCTTTTGATGTTATATTAGTCACACTAAAGTCCAAATTAGACCCAAGGAACATATTTCTGGCCAAAGTATCCTCGATCTTGAACTTTCTATACATGCTCATAGACTCCTACTGATGTTTCATAAGACATTTAGAAGACCATATCTGACCCTTTGAACTTTTTTCTGGTCAAAGTGTCTTCAAAAAACGTATAAACTTATAGATTACTTCTGCTGTTAAATCAGTCATACAGAGGTTAATTATGGAACTACTGAACATATTTCTGGCAAAAGAGTTCTTGAATATTATCTTATACAATCAGATTGTTTTGTTTTTTTATGTTATATTAGCCACACTAAAGTCCATATTTGACCCAAGGAACATATTTCTGGCCAAAGAATCCTCGATCTTGAACTTTCTATACATTCTCATAGACTCCTACTGATGCTTCAAAAGTAATTTAGAAGACTATATCTGACCTTTTGAACATTTTTCTGTTCAATTTGTCTTCAAAAAACGTATAAACTTATAGATTCCTTCTGCTGTTAAATCAGTCATACAGAGGTTCCTTATGGAACTACTGAACATATTTCTGTCCAAAGAGTTCTTGAACCTTATCTTAATGTACAATCAGATTGTCTTCTTTTGATGTTATCTTAGTCACACTAAAGTCCATATTTGACCCAAGGAACATATTTCTGGCCAAAGAATCCTCGATCTTGAACTTTCTATACATATTCATAGACTCCTACTGATGCTTCAAAAGTCATTTAGAAGACCATATCTGACCTTTTGAAATTTTTTCTTTTCAAAGGGTCTTCAAAAAATGTGTAAACTTATAGGTTCCTTCTTATGTTAAATCAGTCATACAGAGGTTCCTTAGGGAACTACTGAACATATTTCTGGCAAAAGAGTTCTTGAACACTATCTCAATATACAATCAAGATTGTCTTCTTTTGATGTTTATTAGCCACACTAAAGTCCAAATTTGACCCAAGGAACATATTTCTGGCCAAAGAATCCTCGATCTTTAACTTTCTATACTACTGATGCTTCAAAAGTCATTTAGAAGACCATATCTGACCTTTTAAAAAAAAATTCTTTTCAAAGGGTCTTCAAAAAATGTATAAACTTATAGGTTCCTTCTTATGTTAAATCAGTCATACAGAGGTACCTTACGGAACTACTGAACATATTTCTGGCAAAAGAGTTCTTGAACACTATCTTAATATACAATCAGATTGTCTTCTTTTTATGTTCAAAATAAAAAATTCAAAATTGACGACTCTTTGGCCTGAAATATTTTCAATGGGCATTTACTGAAGCGTGTAAAGATGTTCTAAAGCTTGATGATTTACTACATCAGATGAAATAAATGAAAATGTGTTGAAAGTTCAATATCGAGGACTCTTTTGCCATAAATATGCTCAGAAGGTCAAATATGGACAAATCTGTGGCTGATTCAAAATCAGAAGGAGCCTATGGTAAAAAACAACAACATTTGAACACACTACCAACAAAAAATAGATATATACTACTCAATAGATCAATAGATATATACTACTGTATGGCTGGGGAGGCATCAGAAGAAGTCATTATGTATAGAAAATTCAAGATCAAGTACTCTTTGGCCAAAAACAATTTCTTTGATCAAATATGGACTACTGTCTGGCTGATGTGTTATCAGAAACAGTCAATCAGTATGTTTAGAAGGTTCAAGATCAAGTACTCTTTGGCCAGAAATATGTTCAGTGGTTTTAACATGGACTACTCTCTGGCTGATTTAACATCAGAAATATTCAGGAGAAAATATAGTGTTACATTTTAGTGACCATTGGGCCAAAAGTATTTTCAATGGGTCAAATACAAGGCTGGCTGATGAAAGATCAGTAGTCAATGAGAATGTGCAGGATGTTCAATATCGGACAGAAATATGTTCAGTAGGTCTATTACGGACTTCTGTACGACTGATTTAACATCATAAGGAGTCAAAGAGAATGGTTAGAAAAATCAATATCCAGGACTCTTTGGCAGAAATATGTTCAGCAAGTCAAATATGGACTACTGTCTGGCTGATTTAACATCAGAGGCAGGCAATAAGTATATTCAAAATGTTTAAGATTGAGTACTGTTTGGCCAGAAATGTTTAGAAGGTTACAAATAGTTTACATTATGGCTTAGGTAATATGAGAAGGAAGACTCCTTCTGAATTGAGTTTATGTAGTAAAACATATTTTGAGGATCTTTAAGCCAGAGATATGTTCAGCAGGTCAAATATTGACAACTCTCTGTCTGATTTAACACCAGAAAGAGTCTATGAGAATATACTGTACGTTACATTTTGGGGACCCTTTGGACATAATTATTTTCAATGGGTCAAACATAGTATGTAACATCAAAAGTAGTCAATGAAAATGTGCAGAAAGTTCAATATCAAGTACTCTTGGTCCTGAAATATGTACAGTAGGTCAAATATGGTCTACTGTATGGCAGGTATGCTGATTTAAAACCAGAAAGAGTCTATGAGAACATAAAGAATATTTCCTTTTACAACCCTTCGGCCAGTAATATGTTCAGTAGGTCTATTACGGACTTCTGTAAGACTGAAGAAACGTCATAAATTAGAATGTATAGAAAAATCAACATCCAGGACTCTTTGGCAGAAATATGTTCAGAAAGTCAAATATGGACTACTTTCTGGCTGATTTAACATCAGAAGGAGGCAATGAGTATGTACAAAATGTTAAAGATAGAGGACTGTTTGGCCAGAAATATGTTCAGTATGTTATGGACTGATGTAAAATCTGAAAGGTTCAATGTAAGTAGAAAGTTCAAGACATCTCTCTGATTTAACATCAGAAAAAGTCTATGAGAATATATGGTAAGTTCCTTTTTAGGGACCCTTTGGCCAGAAATATTTTAAATGGGTAAAATATAGGCTGCCTGAAGAAACATCAGAAGTAGTCAATGAGAATGTGTAATAAGTTAAATATCGAGGACTCTTTGGCCATAAATATGTTCAGCAGGTCAAATATGAAGATTTTACATTAGTCCAAATAATAGGTCAGTAGGTCAGACCTACCATTCCTGGCCAAAAGAGTACTCGAAATTGAACTTTCTACACATTCTTTTTGATTACTTCTTTATGCCAGGCTGATACCAGTCAGCCAGTCTTTATTTGACGCATTGAAAATATTTCTGGCCAAATGTTCCTCAAAGGTTAAATTACTATGTATAGTAGAATAGAAATATTTTCTTTACAAATTGACTCCTGACTCCTGACCTTGACATCAGATATAAAGTAGTCAATATCTGACCTTTAAAGATATTTCTGACTAAAGAATCATTGAACATTAACACTCTACACGCTCATTGACCTCCTGATGTTACATATCAGCTAGACAGTACTCCAAATTTGATTTACTAAATATATTTCTGGTCAAAGTTTACTCAAACTTTCTATGCATATCCATTGACTCCTGATGTTAAATCAGCAATGCAGAGGATACGGATCTGACCTACTGATCACATTTCTGACCCAGCGTCATCACTCTTACAATGCATTGCACATTGTAACAGTTGCATAGCTTATATTCGATTCTGCTATGCAGAACGTTTGATCGTGTTTAATGCAATGCAGCAGCACATAAATTAATCTCTTCGGAATGTGTTAATTATTGCATTGCATTTTAAAGCAACTGCTCATATTATATTTTCTCGTCAAGTATACAAATTTACATTGTGTAATAATTCAACAACAGCTAATGCAATGGTTATCATTCATACACAAATTAATAAGTTAGTTGTAGTACGCAGTGCAATGCGAAATCACACTGTCCGAAATCAAATGTTATATTTTCATTTCACAGACAAAAGTTAAATCTGTTTACAACTACTGTTATATCTTAATGCATATCGAAACGATTTAGATAGGCATTGCAATGCAAAAGGTTAAATATTAATCTTCAGTGAACGACGTACGTTAGATTATGTGTGCAATGCAATGCCAAACAGAGTTAGTTCTTGTATATTAACATTAAAGTGACAGCTAATGTGATTTTTAGTCGTCAGTAAAAAAAAAAAATTTAGTAGTGTGCAATGCAATGCGAACAAATAAGTTGTGGGTTGTCTTTCAACAGCTAATGCAATGATATTCCTATTTACAAAAATGAAAATGGTTAGTTGAAGTGTGCAATGCACATATGGTATGTGTTGTCTTTTAATTGCACAGAGGAATACATTTGCTCTTTTAGGCATTGCAAATTATACATCTAAATAGATATGTCTAGCTTATATGTTATTCTTCATGCAAAATGCAGCACATTTATACCAATATGTTAGGTTATTTGCACAAAGAAAATAAGGACTTCTAATGCAATGCAAAATCTAATTCAATGATTTCCTTTCATACACACTGAATAAGTTAGTTAAATTATGGAAATTCAATCCGAAAGCACATATGTTATTTTATGTTTTGTTTTCATTGCAACGCTTGATAGTACGTGCATTGCTATGCAAAAACAGATTGCATTGCATATCTTTTCAGGGCACGAAGGATTGAGTTAGTTCTTGAATGATTGCAATGCAACAAAGTGCATATGACTTTTACTTCATTCTTCAATATAAAACGCGTGATCGTATGTGCAATGCTATGCAAGAGGAGATTGCATTGCATATATCTTTAACGCACTACGGAATTAGTTAGTTCTAAAATGCATTGCAATGCAAAAAAATGCATATGACTTTTATGATATTTTATCATAAAAGATATTTGTAGATATTTTATATTCTTCAGTGCACAACGCTTGATCGTAAGGAGATTGCATTGCATATCTCTTCAACGCAATAAGAAATGAGTTAGCTCTTAAATGTATTGCAATGCAAAATTAATGCATAATGACTTTTATGATATTCTTCAATGCACAACGCTTGAACGTACGTGCAATGCTATGCAAAAGCAGATTGCATTGCACATCTCTTCAGCGCACGAAGGAATGAGTTAGTTCTTACATGAGCAATGCAGTTCTTACAAAGTGCATATGACTTATTTTCTTCAATGCACAACGATTGATCGTATGTGCAATGCTATGCAAAAGCAGATTGCATTGCACATCTCTTCAGTGCACGAAGGATTGAGTTAGTTCTTGAATGCATTGCAATGCAACAAAGTGCATATGACTTTTATGATATTCTTCAATGCACAACGCTTGAACGTATGTGCAATGCTATGCAAGAGGAGATTGCATTGCATATCTCTTTAACGCACTACGGAATAAGTTAGTTCTTAAATGCATTGCAATGCAAAAAAGTGCATATGACTTTTATGATATTCTTCAATGCACAACGCTTGAACGTATGTGCAATGATATGCAAGAGCAGATGGCATTGCAAATCTCTTTAACGAACTAAAGAATGAGTAAGTTCTTAAATGCATTGCAATGCAAAAAAAATAATTCATATGACTTTTATGACATTCTTCAATGCACAACGCTTGATCATACGGATATTGCATTGCATATCTCTTGAACGCACTAAAGAATGAGTAAGTTCTTAAATGCATTGCAATGCAAAAAAAAACATATGGCTTTTATGATATTCTTCAATGCACAACGCTTGATCGTACGTGCATTGTTATGCAAAAGCAGATGCAATGCTAAACAAGAGGAGATTGCATTGCATATCTCTTCAGGGCACGAAGGAATGAGTTAGTTCTTGAATGCATTGCAATGCAACAAAGTGCATATGACTTTTATGATATTCTTCAAGGCACAACACTTGATAGTATGTGCAGTGCTATGCAAGAGGAGATTGCTTGCACATCTCTTTAAAGCAATACGGAGTGAGTTAGTTCTGAAATGTATTGCAATGCAAAGAAAAAGCACATGACTTTTATGATATTCTTCAATGCACAACGCTTGGTCGTACGTGCATTGCTATGCAAAAGCAGATTGCATTGCTTATCTCTTCAGGGCACTACGGAATGAGTTAGTTCTTGAATGCATTGCAATGCAACAAAGTGCATATGATATTTTATTCTTCAATACACAAAGCTTGATCGTATGTGTAATGCTATGCAAGAGAAGATTGCATTGCATATCTCTTTAACGAACTACGGGATGAGTTAGTTCTTAAATGCATTGCAATGCAAAAAAAAAGCATATGACTTTTATGATATTCTTCAGTGCACAACGCTTGATCGTACGTGCATTGCTATGCAAAAACAGATTGCATTGCATATCTTTTCAGGGCACGAAGGATCGAGTTAGTTCTTGAATGATTGCAATGCAACAAAGTGCATATGACTTTTACTTCATTCTTCAATATAAAACGCGTGATCGTATGTGCAATGCTATGCAAGAGGAGATTGCATTGCATATATCTTTAACGCACTACGGAATTAGTTAGTTCTAAAATGCATTGCAATGCAAAAAAATGCATATGACTTTTATGATATTTTATCATAAAAGATATTTGTAGATATTTTATATTCTTCAGTGCACAACGCTTGATCGTAAGGAGATTGCATTGCATATCTCTTCAACGCAATAAGAAATGAGTTAGCTCTTAAATGTATTGCAATGCAAAATTAATGCATAATGACTTTTATGATATTCTTCAATGCACAACGCTTGAACGTACGTGCAATGCTATGCAAATGCAGATTGCATTGCACATCTCTTCAGCGCACGAAGGAATGAGTTAGTTCTGACATGAGCAATGCAGTTCTTACAAAGTGCATATGACTTATTTTCTTCAATGCACAACGATTGATCGTATGTGCAATGCTATGCAAAAGCAGATTGCATTGCACATCTCTTCAGTGCACGAAGGATTGAGTTAGTTCTTGAATGCATTGCAATGCAACAAAGTGCATATGACTTTTATGATATTCTTCAATGCACAACGCTTGAACGTATGTGCAATGCTATGCAAGAGGAGATTGCATTGCATATCTCTTTAACGCACTACGGAATAAGTTAGTTCTTAAATGCATTGCAATGCAAAAAAGTGCATATGACTTTTATGATATTCTTCAATGCACAACGCTTGAGCGTATGTGCAATGATATGCAAGAGGAGATGGCATTGCAAATCTCTTTAACGAACTAAAGAATGAGTAAGTTCTTAAATGCATTGCAATGCAAAAAAAATAATTCTCATGACTTTTATGACATTCTTCAATGCACAACGCTTGATCATACGGATATTGCATTGCATTTCTCTTGAACGCACTAAAGAATGAGTAAGTTCTTAAATGCATTGCAATGCAAAAAAAAACATATGGCTTTTATGATATTCTTCAATGCACAACGCTTGATCGTACGTGCATTGTTATGCAAAAGCAGATGCAATGCTAAACAAGAGGAGATTGCATTGCATATCTCTTCAGGGCACGAAGGAATGAGTTAGTTCTTGAATGCATTGCAATGCAACAAAGTGCATATGACTTTTATGATATTCTTCAAGGCACAACACTTGATAGTATGTGCAGTGCTATGCAAGAGGAGATTGCTTGCACATCTCTTTAAAGCAATACGGAGTGAGTTAGTTCTGAAATGTATTGCAATGCAAAGAAAAAGCACATGACTTTTATGATATTCTTCAATGCACAACGCTTGGTCGTACGTGCATTGCTATGCAAAAGCAGATTGCATTGCTTATCTCTTCAGGGCACTACGGAATGAGTTAGTTCTTGAATGCATTGCAATGCAACAAAGTGCATATGATATTTTATTCTTCAATACACAAAGCTTGATCGTATGTGTAATGCTATGCAAGAGAAGATTGCATTGCATATCTCTTTAACGAACTACGGGATGAGTTAGTTCTTAAATGCATTGCAATGCAAAAAAAAAGCATATGACTTTTATGATATTCTTCAGTGCACAACGCTTGATCGTACGTGCATTGCTATGCAAAAGCAGATTGCATTGCATATCTCTTCAGGGCACTACGAATGAGTTAGTTCTTGAATGCAATGCAATGCAACAAAGTGCATATTATATTTTATTCTTTAATGCACAACGCTTAATCGTATGTGAAATGCTATGCAAGAGGAGATTGCATTGCATATCTCTTTAACGAACTACGGGATGAGTTTGTTCTTGAATGCATTGCTATGCAACAAAGTGCATATGACTTTAATGATATTCTTCAATGCACAACGCTTGATAGTATGTGCAATGCAATGCAAAAGCATTGTTAAATGCATTTTCTTCTGTTAAATCAGACATACAGAGTCATAGAGATACTTTTAGACTCCTTCTGATGTTAAATCAGCCACACAGAGATTCCTTATGGAACTACTGAACATATTTCTCGACAAAGAATCCTCGATCTTGATCTTTCTATATATACTTATAAACTTATAGACTCCTTCTGATGTTAAATCAGTCATACAGAGGTTCCTTACGGAACTACTGAACATGTTTCTGGCCAAAGAGTTCTTGAACATTATCTTAATAATGTTCAATCAGATCAGATTGTCTTCTAAAATCAGATTGTCTTCTTTTGATGTTATATTAGTCACACTGAAGTCCATATTTGACCCAAGGAACATATTTCTGGCCAAAGAATCCTCGATCTTGAACTTTCTATACATATTCATCGACTCCTACTGATGCTTCAAAAGTCATTTAGAAGATCATATCTTACCGTTTGAACTTTTTTCTGGTCAAAGGGTCTTTAAAAAATTTTAACTATATAAACTTATAGACTCCTTCTGCTGTTAAATCAGTCATACAGAGGTTGCATACGGAACTACTGAACATATTTTTGACCAAAGAGTTCTTGAACCTTATCTTAATATAAAATCAGATTGTCTTCTTTACATGTTATATTAGCCACACTAAAGTCCATATTTGACCCAAGGAACATATTTCTGGCCAAAGAATCCTCGATCTTGATCTTTTATACATGCTCATAGACTCCTACTGATGCTTCAAAAGTCATGTTGAAGACCATATCTGACCTTTTGAACTTTTTTCTGGTCAAAGGGTCTTCAAAAAATGTATAAACTTACAGACTCCTAGACTCCTTCTGATGTTAAATTAGCCATACACAGGTTTCTTATGGAACTACTGAACATATTTCTCACCAAAGAGTTCTTGAACATGAACGTATACAATCACATTTTCTTCTTTAGATTATATATATTAGCCACACTAAAGTCCATATTTGACCCAAAGAACATATTTCTGGCCAAAGAAGCCTCGATCTTGAACTTTCTAAACATTCTCATAGACTCATACTGATGCTTCAAAAGTAATTTAGAAGACTATATCTGACCTTTTGAACATTTTTCTTTTCAAAGGGTCTTCAAAAAACGCATAAACTTATATAAGTTCCTTCTGCTGTTAAATCAGTCATAGAGAGGTTCCTTATGGAACTACTGAACATATTTCTGTCCAAAGAGTTCTTGAACCTTATCTTAATGTACAATCAGATATTTTTCTTTTGATGTTATATTAGCCACACTAAAGTCCAAATTTGACCCAAGGAACATATTTCTGGCCAAAGAATCCTCGATCTTGAACTTTCTATACTACTGATGCTTCAAAAGTCATTTAGAAGATCATATCTGACCTTTTGAACATTTTTCTTTTCAAAGGGTCTTCAAAAAATGTATAAACTTATAGGTTCCTTCTTATGTTAAATCAGTCATACAGAGGTTCCTTACGGAACTACTGAACATATTTCTGTCCAAAGAGTTCTTGAACCTTATCTTAATGTACAATCAGATTGTCTTCTTTTGATGTTATATTAGTCACACTAAAGTCCATATGACTTTTATTTTCTTCAGTGCACAACGCTTGATTGTATGTGCAATGCTATGCAAGAGGAGATTGCATTGCATATCTCTTTAACGCACTACGGAATAAGTTAGTTCTTAAATGCATTGCAATGCAAAAAAGTGCATATGACTTTTATGATATTCTTCAATGCACAACGCTTGAACGTATGTGCAATGCTATGCAAGAGGAGATGGCATTGCAAATCTCTTTAACGAACTAAAGAATGAGTAAGTTCTTAAATGCATTGCAATGCAAAAAAAAATAATTCATATGACTTTTATGACATTCTTCAATGCACAACGCTTGATCATACGGATATTGCATTGCATATCTCTTGAACGCACTAAAGAATGAGTAAGTTCTTAAATGCATTGCAATGCAAAAAAAAAAAACATATGGCTTTTATGATATTCTTGAATGCACAACGCTTGATCGTACGTGCATTGTTATGCAAAAGCAGATGCAATGCTAAACAAGAGGAGATTGCATTGCATATCTCTTCAGGGCAAGAAGGAATGAGTTAGTTCTTCAATGCATTGCAATGCAACAAAGTGCAATTTACCTAATTGTTATTCTTCAATTGACAACGCTTCATCGTATGTGCAATGCTATGCAAGAGCATATTGCATTAGACATCCCTTCAACGCATGAAGTAATGAGTTAGTTCTTGATTGCCTTGCAATGCAACAAAGTGCACATTACTTAAATGTTATTCTTCGAAGTACAACACTTGTGCAATGCAATGCAACCACGCTGTGCTGCACATCTCTTCAACTCACTAGAACGAGTTAGTTTTTAGTGAATGCATTGCAATACAACAAAGTGGTGCATATGATTTTTGTTATTCTTCAATGCACAACGCTTGATTGTATGTGCAATGCTATGCAAGAGCAGATTGCATTAGACATCTCTTCAACGCATGAAGGAAAGAGTTAGTTCTTGAATGCTTTGCAATGCAACAAAGTGCACATTACTTAAATGTTATTCTTCAATGCACAACGCTTGTGCAATGCAATGCAATGCAATGCAATACAATGCAACCTATGAATGCAACAGCACGCTGCGTTGCACATGACCAACGCACTACGGAACGAGTTAGATCTTGAATGCATTGCAATGCAACAAAAGTGCACATTACTTAAATGTTATTCTTCATTGCACTTCACTTGTGCAATGCAATGCATGGCAACATCACGCAGAATTGCATATCTCTTCAACGCACTACGGAACGAGTTAGTTCTTGAAAGCATTGCAATGCAACAAAGTGCACATAATTAAATGTTATTCTTCAATGCACAACGCTTGTGCAATGCAATGCAATGCTGCACAAACGATCTAACGATGGGCATTGAAGAAGATATGTGCTTGGTGCATTTCAGTGCATGCCACAACTAACTCATTCAGTTGCAACGAAGTGCTCTATGTTATAAGTGAATATAAGTGCTCTTGCACAAACTGTCTAACATTGCGATTTGAAGAATAACATATAAGCTATGCACTGTTGCATTGTATTGCATACCAGAACTAACTAAAAAAAAAATCTAAATTATTACTCTATGCAATGAAAACACACAACATATTCGTTTTACATAACTAACATTTGTGTATTAAATGGAAAGCATTGAAATAGCTATTGATCACAATTCATACAGTAACAAACCCATTCAGTTTGTGCAACGAAGTGATAACATGTCCATGCATTAGATTGCACAAACGATCTAACATTGCACTTTGAAGAATAACATATATGCTATGCACTTTTGTTGCATTGCATTGCTTAACAGAATTACTAACTCATTGCGTTGTGCTTTGAGGAGATACAATTTGTGCTGTTGCATTGCATTACTACAAAAACCTTATTCCTTTTTGCATTAAAGGGAAATTATTAAAATGCATAGAATAACTACCTCATACATCATGTGCAACGAAGAGATAACGTGTTTTATTGCATTGCACATAATATCTATGAATACCGTTGAAGAATAACGTATAAGCGAAGCACGTTGCATTTCAATGCATGCCAGAACTAACTCATTCCTTTGTGCATTAAAAGAGATAACATGAGTGCTGATGCATTGCATTGCACAAATGATCTAACGATGTGCATTGAAGAATATCATATAAACTATGCATTGGTGATGATCTCCAACAACTGGCAACTGGCATCTCCGCAAGCTGATCCAAGCTGATGTGCAAAGACCATAAATGGACATGAAAGGCAATACATACAAAAAATATTGTATCCCTGAAACAACACTAAAACATTTTTCCTGAATCCAGTACTGTTTTACTTTCAAAGAGCAGACATAGCCTATACTATAGCCTACACACAGACATTAAATTTGAATTTGTCTTAATTTGACCAATAACTAGTTTTTATTGTTAATTTAATTGCCCATTGTGCTTCACAGTCCATAAAAAAACACTCAAAAGTAATAAATGTAGCCTATTATGTTATTTTTTACTTTTTGCAAAACAGATCCAGAAGGCTTTCATATTAGATTTATATTTTTGGAATTATATATATATATATATATATGTATATATATATATATATATATTCGGCCTATATATATATATAAATGTATATATATATAGACTTAAAAAAAGCTACCACACTTTATTGTAATATAAAATATTGTTACTGAAAGTTTTATATAGCATAATTAAAAGAATTGATTGAATTTTTCAACTAATGTTACAAGTCCAAAAAAGTCCATACTGTCATGGTGCTCTTCGGTCACTTTTGACCAAACGATTTTCTGTTTCGAATTTTAAAATTCACAATTATACACAAATGAACTGGTAGGGCTATTACCATACAGCATAATTGAGTCAGAAGACTGAAATAAGAGGTTGAAATAAGATCAGATCCAGATAGATTAAGCTGTGATAAAGCATTCATGTTTATTTTTGTAATTTTTTTATTGAATTTGAATGTTATGTTTGAAAGCTTTCTCTGTATTCAGGTTTGACTGTAGTTATAATTATGCAAAAACGTGTACACTTCAAATCAAATTTTTTTTTAAACCTTGACAAAAAGTATTATTTGAGAATTTCTAAAAAAAATACATTTAAATCTACATCTTAAAAGTAAATAATTTTGTCCAAAAACTACTAGAGAATTCACATAGAGAGCTATACAGGCATCTAGTGGTAACACCATGAAATTACATGTTTTATTTTATATTCTCTCAACAGATGGCGCTAATCTGACTTCAAAAATGGGATTTAAGAACATCTATGGCAGGAATTTTGTAAACACAGCAATTACAGTTTTTTTCAACCGCTAACAAGCGCTTGCCCATACTTCAGATACTTTTTCTAAACTCTTAACACAGACTCACACCTATAAAACACAATTGTCCAAATGGATAACTTTCTTCTCAAAAACACATTTTGTTAAATATATACTAACTCTTCATTTCAAAATAGAACACATCTTTCTCTGCACACACTAACTTTACCAAAACACTGGAAATCTCACTCAAAATGAAATTATTCTGTCAAAGAATAACACTTGTTTTCACTTCACAAGGTACATGCAGTCAATCAAAGTACACCAGGTTTAAAAATACTGGCTATTGTTGACATTACAAAAACTGCATAGACTTTTATGTTTCGGTTTTATAGGTATTTGCATGCAAAAAGTGCAATCCACCGTTTTTATACTACATTTCTTGGTTGGGAACTGTATGTCCACATGTACAGTAATGCTCACATTCAAAAGCAATCCAGTAAAAAGCAAATACATTTTATTTCCTTTACTGTTTACTACAGGATGTACAGTAGAAACACGGTATGATGGAACAATTTTTTTTACAGTATTGCTTACAGTGAACAAAATATCCATGAAACACACAAGAGCATTCTGAAAAAAAAAGGGGGGGGGGGGGGGGACTAAAAATAGCACAAAATTACTGTATCTAATCTCTGCAATCTTCAGGGTTAGGCCACATGTTTTCATCAACATCACATGTGATATTATCCAAGGCGATGCACCTGGGATAAAACCGCTTGGTATTGCACCTCTTTTACTGCATCTCTCACTGCACCTCTCACTGCTCCTGCATCTCTCACTGCACCTCTCACTGCACCTCTCACTGCACCTCTCACTGCACCTCTCACTGCATCTCTCACTGCACCTCTCACTGCACCTGCATCTCTCACTGCACCTCTCACTGCATCTCTCACTGCATCTCTCACTGCACCTCTCACTGCACCTCTCACTGCATCTCTCACTGCATCTCTCACTGCATCTCTCACTGCACCTCTCACTGCTCCTGCATCTCTCACTGCATCTCTCACTGCACCTCTCACTGCATCTCTCACTGCATCTCTCACTGCACCTCTCACTGCTCCTGCATCTCTCACTGCATCTCTTACTGCTCCTGCATCTCTCACTGCACCTCTCACTGCATCTCTCACTGCACCTCTCACTGCACCTCTCACTGCACCTCTCACTGCATCTCTCACTGCACCTCTCACTGCACCTCTCACTGCATCTCTCACTGCACCTCTCACTGCACCTCTCACTGCTCCTGCATCTCTCACTGCACCTCTCACTGCACCTCTCACTGCATCTCTCACTGCACCTCTCACTGCATCTCTCACTGCACCTCTCACTGCACCTCTCACTGCATCTCTCACTGCATCTCTCACTGCATCTCTCACTGCATCTCTCACTGCATCTCTCACTGCACCTCTCACTGCTCCTGCATCTCTCACTGCATCTCTCACTGCACCTCTCACTGCATCTCTCACTGCATCTCTCACTGCACCTCTCACTGCTCCTGCATCTCTCACTGCATCTCTCACTGCATCTCTCACTGCTCCTGCATCTCTCACTGCACCTCTCACTGCACCTCTCACTGCATCTCTCACTGCACCTCTCACTGCACCTCTCACTGCATCTCTCACTGCACCTCTCACTGCACCTCTCACTGCACCTCTCACTGCATCTCTCACTGCATCTCTCACTGCACCTCTCACTGCACCTCTCACTGCTCCTGCATCTCTCACTGCATCTCTCACTGCACCTCTCACTGCATCTCTCACTGCACCTCTCACTGCACCTCTCACTGCACCTCTCACTGCATCTCTCACTGCACCTCTCACTGCACCTCTCACTGCTCCTGCATCTCTCACTGCATCTCTCACTGCACCTCTCACTGCATCTCTCACTGCATCTCTCACTGCACCTCTCACTGCTCCTGCATCTCTCACTGCATCTCTCACTGCTCCTGCATCTCTCACTGCACCTCTCACTGCACCTCTCACTGCATCTCTCACTGCACCTCTCACTGCACCTCTCACTGCACCTCTCACTGCATCTCTCACTGCATCTCTCACTGCACCTCTTACTGCACCTTTCACTGCTCCTGCATCTCTCACTGCACCTCTCACTGCATCTCTCACTGCACCTCTCACTGCACCTCTCACTGCACCTCTCACTGCACCTCTCACTGCATCTCTCACTGCACCTCTCACTGCACCTCTCCCTGCACCTCTCACTGGGCCTTGTCTTCTCCCTGGGCCCCTTGCTCTCACTCTTTCTCGTCCAGACATTTTAGTGTTTGTCTTTTTACAAACACAAAAACTTTTTTTTAGTGTTTCTGTTTCCAAAAACATCACTCCTCAAAGTCCTCATTTTACTGTATAAGTGTCAATGTAATAGAAAAAAAAAAAAAATAACCCCTGCCACTGAGTCTAAGCCAGACTGGAATCAGCTGTGGTTGGCCCAATTTACCCAACATAAATAATCTGTGGGTCAATTATTCAATTGTTTATTTATTATCAGCTGAGATATATTGTTTTTGAACTGATATCATTGCAGAAGCAGAGGTTTTTATACTGTATCTAAGGTTTAGAATATTGTTTTTGCAATAGCAAAATGGATGGTGTGTGTTAACATTTGTAAATACTACAAAAACAATCCATAATTTTGTTGGGAGGTATAGCTTGTCTGTTAAGAAAATGCAAGCATTGTGGAAATGTGTTCACTGACTGCATATTGTGTGAAAACGACATGAAATGTGTGAATAGTATGGCCACAAAAGACCGATGCTGTGTTTAGAGTTTTGAAAATGTGACAACTGATTGGACAAACGCTTGTTAGCGACTGAAAAAAACTGTGAAAAAAAAGGTTGCCTGCCAAAAATATAAATATGAGACATTATCTGTTGAAATTTCCATTTTAATGGGAGTTAAAAAATTATGTGGAATATCTTGTGCTTTTCCAACTTCCGTCAAAGCATGTTTGTTGTAAATAAACCATTAATAAACCTTTCCACTTTAACATTTATTTAACATTTGTGAAAGATTATGATAATTATATTATGTATTTATGTATAAGTAATTTTATTTAGATTGAGTTAGTGTTGAGATCTCTTAGTTCTTGAAATAAAAGATCATGCTTGATTAGATTTTATCCACTTTTTATTAGCTTGTTATTTGTTTGATATTATGTATTTATTTTTATGCATGACTTTAATTAAAAAATGTTTACAAGTTGCTAAAACACAAGTTCTCAAAACCTTAAACACAAAACCAAATCTTCTGTCAAAATCAAACAATTGACTCAAATCCATTTTATCTGTGCTCAAAATCCAACAATACTTTCAGCTCATACACACAGTGAGTCAAAGTAGTCACTACATCAACAAATGAAGAACACAGCCTCCAAGTATGCCTTTACAGAAAAAAAGTATTGTAACACAGTAAATAAATGTAGCAATTTTATGTAAAAAAGTAGGTTATAGTAATTGCAACTTAGTATTAAGGTAACAGTAGTAATGTGAATAAATTGTACACTGTATGTACAGCAAGTATACTGTAATATTGTACTGAATATTGTACAGTAGGGCTGTATGTGTACAAAATACAAAATGTGTATTTCAGCACGTGCATACTGTAAAAATACAGTAGTCCAACTCCAAAAGCCAAAAAGGTTACAGTAAAAAACTCTGATTTTGCAGTTGCACAACTCTTCTGAGTGTTCAAACATGCTTTTCATTTAAAGTCAAAATCAAAGCATCAATCATGTTGGGTCCGGCCTGAGGACTTTGTCTACATCACAGGCATTGACACATTTCTTCACCCATTTTCTCACAACATTACAGTTTCACAATCCATAAATCCATAACGTCTCACCCAATTCCCTAAACATCCTATTTTCAGGTCAAAATTACTGTAAGCTCTACACTCAAAACCATTCACTCTTGCTAAAAAACTAAACTTTGCCCTCAGACATCACACACTACAACATTGTCTTACACACTGGTGCAATACATTTAAAACAACATTTCCAAAACTGGTAAGTTATGTTGCTTGTGGTTCCCCCCTCACAAACCTTTTCACATGATGAACACAAAAGAAACAACCAATGGATACATTGGCACATTTTTATTGTCATGTACTACACAGTACAAGACACACACAAAAAATAATTTTTTTCCGCCTCAGCATTGCATTTTTGGTCTGGACCAATCTTGTCCACATAACAGGCTATATTGGCCCTAGCCAGGCAGCGGGGGTGAAATCCTCTTGCATGCCTGTTCCCCGCTGGCACGCATCAACTGAAATATTTGGCAGGCTTCTTCCATTTCATCGTCTCTGTGTCCTAGAAAAATAGAAGTACTGTTACTGTAACTAACATCCTTTTTACAAAATGGAAACATTCAGAAAACTCTATCTGTATCAGAGACAATTTGATGGATTTATTTTTATTACAGTAGTAGTGCAACAGCTACAGTACATGTATGTGTTGTAGCAGCACATAGTACAACTCTCAAAAGTTACAGAGTAGTTTCAAATTTGGCCTTACTTGTAGCCCAGCCTGCCTGCCCCACTAACACAGAACGTTTAGGGAACGTTAGTTTATGGTTCTCTAAATGTTAGTTTGAACCAAACCAAAAACTAACATTTAGCCTCCTGACACCCGAGAGTTTGCCTGGTGTGCATTTTATAATTGTTCTTACTATTTGGGATAAGTAGGACCTAATAAGTATAATAACTAAAATTTGTTTTTGTACAGGAAGTAGTTTTTGCAGAAAATGATGTCCTCATGTGAGGACAGTGGGTCTATGATTTACCATATGATGTCCTCATGTGAGGACACAGTACTAGCAATAAAAAAAAAACTTAAATGGTTGTAATTCAAGAATGCTTTGGAATATAGACATATGGTTGGTCTTGTTTTTAAGAAGACATTTGCCAGATTATTGTAGAAGTGAAATAAATTATGAAAGTGAAACAGAAAAAAAGTTAAATAAGTTTGAGTTTATGAAAATACAGAATGGAAAAATATAATTATTTATATTTTATATAAAATGTATATATTATAAAATATATTTTACTCTAAAACTGCTAGAAAATTAAAGGCAAAAATCGAAACAAGTTGTGTTCCAAATTTTAGGTTGATATCTCAAAAAATTAGCTTTCAGTAAGATTTTATTTGGGCGTAGTACCAAACTTTTTCACTAGATGGACAGCCAGCTTCCTTACTGACCATATAAGGGCGCCTCCATTTTCATATGTTTTGAGTGATCTGAACCATGTTTTTCCATAATTTCATACAATTTATTAAGTATACATCCTATTCAGAAATAGTATGGGTGTTTTGGCAGTATTTGATTTGATTTCAACCTCTAATAAACATAAAAAGAGCACATCACAAATGTGCTCTTTTTGCCGCATCACAAATCGAGAATTCATAATATTTTTCTTTATTTTCTAAAAATGTTCAGACCTTTTTTTCTCATAACATTTAATTAGGGTTATCTTTTGAACTGGCATGAAAACAAACTGAGGTTTCTTCCAATCTTTCATGATTTTTCATGTTTTTTTCTATTTCAAAATAAAGGCCTAAACACGCCTAATGAATATGAAATATTCTTGTTGCAAATTGATAAATTACTGCTCTTCTGTAATTTATTTTAAAAAACAGCCACCAAATATGAAAACTAGAGATTGTAAGCTTTCAAATGATATATAGTTTGTCAATATAACTTTAGGTTTTTACTAAGATATTATTGTTCTAAATATATATGGGCAAACGTCCCAGGTGGGACGGTGACAGTTAAGCGGATAACGTAATATAGTCCCAATGTCCTCAAACGAGTACTTCCCATTTACTGATGTCCTAGAGTGCTACTATTACTAAAATATGTCAAATTTTAATCCCCATATGATGATAGAGACAGTATTGTACATAAATACATTTGTTTCATTCATATAATTTGATTATATTTTTTACCTGGGTCATTTTTCTTTTGGGAACTGGTGTAGAAGTGTTAGGTTAGGGTTAGGGTCATTTTCTTCTCACTGACATTGGTGTAATGTTGTGATATCACCACAAGATGGTGTGGGCAGTGCCCCTAAATGTGGCCAACATGTCTAAGATTTACAAATTTGACTATCATTGTGTCAAGAGGCAAAAATGTAATGTCCTCATATGAGGACGCAGGGTCTCAGGAGGTTAGGGAACATTTGCTGAGGGTTATAACACTTCCATGGGGACCAAAACCTTAAGGGAATGTTCCCGCAACCAAAAACGAACTTTCCCAGAACGTTCTGGGAACCATAAATTGTTTGCTGGGATCATAGTCATTCCATGGACAAAGACATGGGCAACTAGTGTCTTGTCTCCTTGCCCTTGGCCCTCCACCTTCCTCCTTTTTGATAAATGGTTTTGAAATTTTAGTTCAAAAGCCTGGTAATTGTCATGATCCCGGTATCCTCCTCTTACACTCTACCACCCTCTCCTGGTCACACTCTTTATTACATCCTTTTACACACACACATTCCCATTCATTATCTCTGCAGCTCTCAGCTGTCTCTCATCACCTCATTACTCTCCCTCCTCTCCTCCCCAGCTGGTTCCCACTTTCTCTGATTAGACTCTCTATTTCTAGTCTTCCCTGTCCTTTGTTCTTTGTCAGATTATTGCCATATGTTACGTACCTGTGTGTCTGCTGAAACCAAGTCGTGTCGTGTCGTGTCGTGTCGTGTCGTGTCGTGTCGTGTCGTGTCCTGTCTGGTGCGTGTCTCTATCTGTCTACCTTATTACCTCGACTCTGCTTTGTTACTTCTTCAGCTAACGTGAGTGGTCAAGGATTGGCGTTCCCGTGCTCTCTACGGACCCAGCCTGTCTCATCCTCCGGGGATTTCCCGTTGCCGGCCCTGACCGTACATTTCTGTTCTATTACTGAATGACTTTCCGTTTTCCTTTGGATGAGACTATCTTCAGTTGGATTTATTCGCCTTGTGTGCCACCTGTGTTATTTTGCCTGAACTATTAAACTTTGTCAAACTGCCCTTTGCTTTTGGGTCCTCTCTCCTACACGTGACAGTAATAGCATTTACAGGTTTTCTCAATTGCTTAAACACAGTTGCCCACTCTGACATCTCATTTTCAAAACAGTTCACACACAGGATAAAACAATCTCAATGGCCAAAATGACTAATTTTGTTAGCAAAATGCTCTAACACTCACAAAACATTAAAAACATGCAACATAAGCAAATATTTCCATCAGACACCACACCATGGTCAAATTAATTTATTCTTTCAATCAATCATTGCACAATGGACAACAAAATACAGCCATCAATATGAAATATGATACTCTACAAACTCAAATGGATACTGAAAAAAAAAAGAAAACTACCAAAGGAAACTTATTATTACTTTATATATTTTTTATCTTTCACATTTAGTCCATTTGTTCTTGACGATTATGCCACAGGTTCTCATCAACATCGCATTGAATGTTTTTCCTTGCAATGCACCGAGGGAAATACATATCCATCCCTGGCAGTCCTCTGCACCTACTGCCAGGCAACCAGCATTCATTGCCTCCAGGAGGGGCATCTGCTCATATGGCTGGTGATCATACACCTCCACCCCATCATTGGAGATGGCAGCACACATGGTGATATTGGCACCCCTCTGACCTGGCACTGTGACAATGGCCCTCTGCCCAATGATGTTCCTCCCTCACTTTACAGAGGTTCATCCACAAAAATGAATTTGTGATGTGCCCCTTCAGCTTCAAGCTCCATTATTCTCTAAGAAAAAGAGCAAATTCATAGAGCAAATTATTCCAGTCGCATAACTGTGGTAAACAATACAAACAATTTACAATAAAAAATCTGTGCCTGCACATACTGGAGTCGTGCCTCCTTTACAATGTCAGAATTTCTTTGAAATGGAACTCTGTACAGCTGCTTCATTCTGACATGGTTTCGTTAAGGACTCGATCTAAAGTTGCCAAACTCACACTGTTTATATTTCTAGATGTACAGCTGCTTTGAAACAATCTACCTTGTTAAAAGTGCTAAATGAAGATGACTTGACTTGACTAAATGCACCCTGATCTGCAATTCTGCTCCCTGGATTTCACGCTGTCTGATTGCATTGTTTGCCACTACCATATCTACAATGGCAGACTCCTGTTCAATACTAAATATCTTTCCTCTGCCACCAGTGTGTGGTAATGTGTGGATTCTATAAAGTAAACGCAAAAAGCATGTCAAAATGTACATTACTGTATGACAGTCACATAAATGGGATTGATAAAACATCTGCATTACTGTAGATACAGTTTGTTCTGCTAACAGGGCAATACAGTAAAACTGAAATACACAGCGGTATACATTACAGTGACACTGTGAATTACCTGTTCTCATTCCGAAAAAGCCTGACAATAGATGCCACAGTGCTCCGACTCAGAATGGGCTGGACCCTTTGTCCAGCCTCTCTAAAGGACAAGCCATGATTGATGACATGGTCAATTGTTGCCCGAATTTCATTTGAAACTTGAGCTCGATTTCATCCTCTTGCTGATGCAGCTCCTCCACCACGCATACAAACCCCTCTTCCATGGCCTCTTGCTCTCCTTCTGTGCCTATGGCCTCTTTGATCCATGCTTGCAAATAGCAACACAGAGGTGGCATCTTTTATAGATGGATGAGGACTGATTGCTGATTGAAGAGTTGTGCAAATTACTGTTTTTTCAGTCGCTAACCAGCGTTTGTCCAATCAGTTGTCACATTTTCAAAACTCTAAACACAATTAGCACAGCATCGGTCTTTTGTGTCCATACTATTCACACATTTCATGTCGTTTTCACACAATATGCAGTCGGTGAACACATTTCCACAATTTTTGCATTTTCTTAACAGACAAGTTATACCTCCCAACAAAATTATGGATTGATTTTGTATTATTTACAAATGTTAAAGCAGCACTATGTAGCTTTTTCAACCTTTATAATATTTTTCCAAAACCCTTGACATGGTACATCGACTTACAATAGGTTGAATGACACGTCTGCCATAGCCTGACGGTGTCTGTATCGCTTTTATTGGCACTTTGTAACTTCGGGGTGCAGGTAGGAACCCGACCACAAAAAGAACTACAAAATTCGACTGCTTTACGGCATATATCACTTCCCCCACCACCCCCCACTTCCTCAAATTCTGACGTGAGAGCCCAACCAGCGTTTTTTATTTATTTATTTTTTACCTCTGTCTGTTGTTGTCATGGCCGAAGCAGCAAATAAAACTGTAGCTGTCGCAGATAAGGTATTTTCTTGCTGAATAATCATCATCGTTTGAAAGATTTTTGTTTGTTTGTTTTATAAATATTGTGTAATTTTTATTTGGGAATTGTATTTGATTTGCATTATAGTTTTGCAATAGTGACACCTACTGGAGAAAATAAGTGACGTAAGACGTACTGGTCATGTGATTTTGATTATTTGCGTGAACACAGAGAAGAAACTGAGGTGTCGTACACGAATTGAGAGGTGTAAAATTGAGAAGAGTTTTTGATCAGAAAATGCCTACTAATGTCTCCTGAATCCTGATTGAAAGGCACACGGTATGTTTGCATATATCTTGGTTATTGTTTATGTGTATTGATTTGAATTTAATAAGCTATATCGAACGACGTCATGGCAAAATCACTTAATCACAAATTTGATTGTAATTTTGGTTTATTTTCAGTTTTTTCACGGTGTCCATTTGATGTTTGTGATGTTGATTGTCCTGATTCTTAAGAAGAAGAAATTAAATATAGAAGACATCGAAGGCATCAGTTGAAGCGTGATTTTTTCTGGTCTGGAGAAAACATTCAGGAGCCGTTATAGTGAAAAAACGAGCATTTACCCTGCCTGGAAGAGTGCAAGAGTTCATCGTGGAAAAGGAAAGATCGCCAGACCTCGATGTGAAGCGCCTACTCCAGTCGACCCCGGTAGAACACTACAGCCATTGGTGAAAGTGAAGACGTCGCCATTTAACAGAGCAACGCGATTTCGTCGCATTGAAACACTATTGCGTTTCGCGTGACTGCATTCCTTGCCGTGCTGAAGTGTAACGCAAGAAGATATTGCTGCAGTGACGACGGACAGCCACAAGGCGGCAACGTTACGATGTTTTCGGACAATCTAGTTGTCAATAAGAGTTGCTACCTTTGGATTTGCAGGTCAGACTGTATCTTTTCAACTTGAAATTTCATTTCTTGGTTGCTTTAACATTTATTCTAGTTGAAAGTGTGCAAATGGTTGAAACAAATATTTGCATTTGATAATTTTCTAAACTGATAGAAGTGTGTAACTTGTTTAATAATTGACATTGTGCAATTTCCACATGGTATTACAGCTTGTTATCAGTGTTTAAAGCTTATTAATAGTGTGGTTTACAGCAAGTTACAGACATGGATCAAAATAGATCAGACATTTGTGTCTTAGACCAAGTGGTTCAAGCTCTTGAAGAAGAAAAGGCACAATTAGAAGGGAAATTAGAAACGGAAATTGATGCCTCTGATAGAGAAAAATATGAAGAACGCTTAGCTGAAATTAATGCAGATCTGGAAGTTAATAAGACGAGATTACAGGAATCCTCATCACGAGTTGAACAAGAAGTTAGGCGATCAGAAAGAGAAAGGCGTCCAACAGAAAAAATGCTCGAGTTTAGACGTGACGAGTTGGCAAAAAGAGAAAGGAAGTTTATGTTCACATACTTAAACTTTAAAGCTGAAGCTCAATTTATCAGATCTAAACTGAAAGAAGAGTGCTCTAAAACCAAGTTAGATGATATGATGGTGACAGCAGAGAAACGTGAAGCAGAGTTAAAACAAATATATGAGAGTATTCGTGCCCTGAACGTCCCATCTCAAGATATAAGAAGGAGAATGGATAGCTGCACTTCAGTTACTAGTGAAATAACTGCACTACTGAAAGGACGTTGCACAGAAGTTGGCACAAAGGAGTTTGATGCTGAAGCTGTAAAAGAAACACTCCTTCAGTTACTGCAAAGAGATGACGCAAGGTCAGTTTATGGATCAACTGTGTCGAGAGCTGAAAGAGATAGTCAGCAGGGAAGTCATATGTCAGCAAAAAGGGCAGAAGCAGCGGCACGCTTAGCTGCGAAACGTGCTGAACTAAAGAGAGAAAAAGAAATCTCAGCTCAAAGAAAAGAGGTACTAGCCCAACAAGAGAGGTTAAAAATGCTGGAGGAGCAAAGGGATCTTGAAGTAATGGAAGCTGAATACATTGTGTATGCAGAAGAGGAATCAAGATTGAACGCTGAAATAGGAGATGCTAAAGAAAGAAGCACTATGCCTCCAAGTCAGCTTCCACTGCACCACAAAAACCCTTCATGCATCAAGGTTTCCCAAGAAACTTTAGCTCAACCTTGCTCTGAAAATGAGCTAGAGAAAAGAGTAGATGAGGTCTTGTTAGTGAAAGCACTAAAAGAATCCCTGGCAATGACTAAACTTCCAGCTCCAGAGCCATTCACGTTTACAGGTGACCCACTCAAGTTCACTGAATGGTGCACCTGCTTTAAAGCTTTGATCGAAACAAACTGTTCAAGCCCAGGACATCGGTTGTTCTATCTGAAAAGGTATATAAGTGGCGATGCGCTTAGTGTACTAGAGGGAACATTTTATAGGAGTGATGAGGATGCATACACACAAGCTTGGGATGCCCTGAACAAACGTTATGGACACCCCTTTGTAGTTCAAAGAGCGTTTAGAACAAAGCTAAATAACTGGCCAAAACTTGGACCCAAAGAATCACTGAAATTAAGGGAGTTTAGTGATTTCCTCATCTCTTGCAAAAATGCAATGCCTCATGTACATGGTTTGAGGGTTTTGGACGATTGTGAAGAAAACCAGAAATTGCTTCAGAAACTTCCTGACTGGATAACAACTCGCTGGAATAGGTATGTCACTAAAGCATTAGATGAAGAGAAGCCATACCCAAGCTTCACTGAGTTTTCAGACTTTGTGGCAGAGGAGGCACGTATTGCATGTAATCCTGTTTCCTCTCTACTTGCTTTAAAACATGCAGATGAAAAGTCTGGCAAGGAGCAGAAACGTCTCAAGGCCAATGCTCTGACACAAAATGTTAAACCCATTGCAAGGAGTGCATTGGAAAGAGAGAAAGGCTTCAAACCTTCTGTCACTCAGGATAATAGACAAATAGAATGTGTCTGCTGTCAGCAAAATCATTTTATATACAAATGTGAAAGGTTTGCGGCAATGCCTCTTGAGGAGAAGAAAAGGTTTGTCATCAACAACAAGATGTGCTTTGGTTGTCTCAGAGTCGGCCATGTCTCTAAAAACTGTAGAAAGCGAGCTACTTGCAACATCTGCAGGCAGAGTCACCCCTCTCCACTTCATGAAGAACGCTCTCAAGGAGGAAAGCCAGAAGCTTCACCTGATGAAAGGGCTTCCACTAGCTTATGCAGTGTGGAGATGGATAATGGTAATCACACTTCGATGATTGTTCCAGTATGGGTCTCTTGTGCCACAAAGGACAGCACAGAAATTTTAGCCTACGCATTGCTGGACACGCAGAGCAGTAATACATTTATCAATCAAGACATCTGTGATAAACTACAAGCAAACACAGAACCTGTGAAATTAAAGCTGTCCACAATGACTGATAGAGCTTCAATAGAGAATTGTCAGAGAGCAGTTGGACTAAGAGTAAGAGGTTATAGTCTGCAAGAGTACATCGAGTTGCCACCCGTATACACTCGAGAATACATTCCCTTGGAACGAGATAGCATTCCTACTTGTAAAAAAGGCTCAGAAATGGATGCATCTGCTCAGTGTTGCAGACAAGATGCCAGATTTGTTGAATTGTCCTGTAGGGCTTCTAATTGGCTTTGATTGTCCAAGGGCTCTGAAGCCAACCCAAGTGATATCAGGGAAGGATCACGAACCGTACGCAGTCAAAACGGACTTAGGCTGGAGTATAGTGGGATCCATAACACCCCATACTTGCTCTAGAAATGTAGCGGGGTTCTGTCATCGCATTTCTGTGAAGGAACTCCCAGCAATCACACCTGCTGCGGTAATCAGGACGTTAGAAGCAGATTTTCGGGATACAGACTCAAGAGAAAAGACAATATCTCAGGAGGACATTCAGTTTCTTCAACAGTTGGATGAAATGACTCAACACAACAAAGAAGGACATGTGGAAATGCCCTTACCTTTCAGAGAGCGTCCTCAATTACCGAACAATAAGCAGCTTGCTACGGTTCGTTTGAAACATTTGAAAAGAAAACTGGAGAGAAATCCCAAGTACAGAGAAGACTATGTGAAATTTATGGATAGTGTCTTTAGAGATGGTGATGCCGAAGAAGCAGATGTCATACCAAAAGAAGGCAATGCATGGTACATTCCGCACCATGGGGTATACCATCCCAGGAAGCCAGAAAAAATAAGAGTGGTATTTGACTGCTCAGCCAAATTTCAAGGTACATCTCTAAATGACCACTTATTCACAGGTCCAGACTTAACAAATGCTCTAACTGGAGTTTTGTGCAGATTTCGTGAGCATCAGATTGCGATTGCTTGTGATGTGGAGAAGATGTTCCACCGCTTTCACGTCAGTCCAGATGATCGTGATTTCCTGAGATTCCTATGGTGGGAAGAAGGGAACACCGAACGGGAACCCAGGGAATACCGCATGCGAGTGCATATTTTTGGAGCTGCATCCTCTCCGGGTTGTGCGAACTACAGCATGAAATATCTTGCCAGCAAATATGAAAAAGACTACCCACTGACAGCGAGCTTCATTCGCAAAAATTTCTATGTGGATGATGGACTTGTCAGCTTTGATTCCATTGAGAAGGCCAACAAGTTGGTTAGTGAAGCGCAAGAAGCCTTGGCTAAGGGAAAACTGCGTTTACACAAGTTTGTGTCCAATAGCAGAGAAGTCTTGAGTGCAATTCCAGAGAGCGAACGTGCCAGTGTAGTGAAGGATGTCGATCTAAACTACAATGAGCTTCCAATGCAGAGTGTACTGGGAGTAAAGTGGAACGTAGAGACTGATACATTCTCTTTCAAAGTTGACCTTAATGAAAAGGCTGCCACTCGGCGAGGAATTCTGTCAGTTGTCGCAAGTGTGTATGACCCATTAGGTTTTCTCGCTCCCTATATCTTGAATGGGAAGAGAGTGCTCCAGGAGATGTGCAAACGAGGGGTAGGATGGGATGAACCTCTTCCCTCTGATCTGAAGCCAAAGTGGGATACATGGATACATGACTTGGAGAATCTCCAAAAGGTTAAAATACCGAGATGCTTAATTCCTGGAAATATAGGCAGAATTCAGAAAATAGAACTGCATCATTTTTCAGATGCTAGCTGTGAGGGTTATGGGCAGTGTTCATACATCAGGATTGTTGCTGATGAACAAGTACATTGTGCACTGGTCATGGGTAAGGCCAGAGTAGCCCCTACGAAGGTTTTCAGCATACCACGCCTTGAGCTGACCGCAGCCACAGTTTCTGCAGCAGTAAGTCATGTTCTTAGGGAAGAGCTTGATCTGAAGGTAAATGAGGAGTTTTTCTGGACTGATTCCCAGGTAGTGCTAGGGTATATCAAGAACGAAGCCCGACGCTTTCATGTCTTTGTAGCTAATCGTGTACAGAAGATAAGAGACTCTACAGATCCAAGACAATGGTTCTACGTGGAAACAAGTCAAAATCCTGCAGACTGTGCGTCAAGGGGTCTCAAGGTGGCAGACCTGATAGAGTCAAGTTGGTTGATAGGTCCCAAGTTCTTATGGGAACGGGAGATTAGCACTCATGAAAAATCCCCCGTGCTTCTTGTAGGTGACCCTGAGGTAAAGGTCCTGAAAACAGATGCCTGTGTAAGAGGTAGCTTTCTTGAAAGACTCTCAAGATTCTCAGATTGGAATACAGCTCTCCATACTATTGCTAGGATCAAAAGACTGGGAAACAAAGACAAGTCAGGGTTCATTAGTGTAGAGGAGAAACAGAAAGCAGCTCTTGTGCTCATCAAGGCAGCACAAAGAGAAGCCTTTGAAGAAGAACTGAAATTGCTTAGTCAAAACCCTGCTAAGCTGCCAAAGAGTAACAAGTTATACCAACTTGATCCCATCCTCCAGACTGAACTGCTTAGGGTTGGAGGACGATTAAGTAAGTCTAACGCAGCATTTGAGTTGAAACATCCAGTAATTCTTCCTAAGGAAGGCATTGTCACACAACTAATACTTGACCATTGTCACAAGAAAACTCAACATCAAGGCCGAGGTCAAACCTTGAATGAGCTCAGAGCCAATGGATATTGGGTATTAGGTGCAAGCAATGTAGTGGCTAAGAACATCAAAAATTGTGTTACTTGCAGAAAGCTGCGTAGATCAGTCGAAGAACAACGTATGGCTGACCTTCCAGCTGACCGAGTGGAACCCTCACCTCCATTCTCGTATTCTGGTATCGACTGTTTCGGCCCCTTCTACACAAAACAAGGTCGGAAGGAATTCAAGAGGTATGGACTGTTGTTTACGTGCATGAGCTCCAGGGCTGTACATTTAGAGATGCTAGAAGATCTTTCCACCGATGCATTTCTGAATGCCTTGAGGTGTTTCATAGCAATCAGAGGAGCCGTGCGACAGATCAGATCCGACCAAGGCACGAATTTTGTGGGGGCTAAGAATGAGCTGGAGAAAGGTTTGAAGGATCTGGACCAAGAGAGGATCTCTACCTATCTTGCAAGCAAACAATGTGACTTCCTTATGAATGTTCCTGAAGCAAGCCACATGGGAGGTGTGTGGGAACGCCAAATAAGGACTGTAAGGAGTGTGATGAACTCTGTTCTGGCACAAGCTAAAGGAAGACTGGATGACACTTCATTAAGGACATTTTTCTACGAGGCAATGTCAATTGTAAATAGTCGTCCGCTTACCACTAACACAATAAATGACCCAAAGAGTGTTGAGCCTTTGACGCCCAATCATCTGCTCACGATGAAGACCTCAGTGCCTCTTCCTCCTCCTGGCAAATTTGTCCGTGAAGATTTGTACGCTAGGAAAAGATGGAGGAGAGTGCAGTACTTGTCGGAACAGTTTTGGAGCAGATGGCGCAAAGAGTACCTGGCCAACGTAAGCCTCAGACAGCAATGGCACACGCCTAGAAGAAATGTTCATGTTGGAGATGTAGTAATTCTCAAAGAGGACAATGTTCCCAGAAGTGAATGGAGGCTAGCTAGAGTCGTTGAGACAAGTGTAGACGATGATGGGTTAGTGCGAAAGGTTAAACTCCAGATGGGACAAAGTAAGTTAGGAAAAAAGGGTGAGCGATTGACACACATATCCCTTTTGGAGCGTCCAATCCAAAAATTAGAAGTAATAGTTGAAAACAACTCTTAAACTATGAGTGAAACCTCAAAATGGAATTAGACGAATTAGTTTTGACATCTAAAATAGTTTAATTCAAATAAGGTTAAAATAACACTGGTTGTGAAAGTGTTGAAAGATGAATGAAAGTTAGTAACAGCTTATAGGAAAATTCCAGGATTCATTTAATTTGATAAAAATATTACTGACTTAAATCCTTGTAATTTTGGTGGCAGTGTAGCTGTCGCAGATAAGGTATTTTCTTGCTGAATAATCATCATCGTTTGAAAGATTTTTGTTTGTTTGTTTTATAAATATTGTGTAATTTTTATTTGGGAATTGTATTTGATTTGCATTATAGTTTTGCAATAGTGACACCTACTGGAGAAAATAAGTGACGTAAGACGTACTGGTCATGTGATTTTGATTATTTGCGTGAACACAGAGAAGAAACTGAGGTGTCGTACACGAATTGAGAGGTGTAAAATTGAGAAGAGTTTTTGATCAGAAAATGCCTACTAATGTCTCCTGAATCCTGATTGAAAGGCACACGGTATGTTTGCATATATCTTGGTTATTGTTTATGTGTATTGATTTGAATTTAATAAGCTATATCGAACGACGTCATGGCAAAATCACTTCATCACAAATTTGATTGTAATTTTGGTTTATTTTCAGTTTTTTCACGGTGTCCATTTGATGTTTGTGATGTTGATTGTCCTGATTCTTAAGAAGAAGAAATTAAATATAGAAGACATCGAAGGCATCAGTTGAAGCGTGATTTTTTCTGGTCTGGAGAAAACATTCAGGAGCCGTTATAAAAACCAAGAAGCCAAAGGTTTTGTCGGAGGACAGTAGAAAGAGAAAAAGGGAGAGTGACAAAAAGACTGGACGAGGATCATATTGATCCAGCGTTTGCTCGCTGGCGTGAGCTAAAGGAGGAGGAGGGGTGCGTGCCCGATGCTGGCCGTCAAAAAATAAATCATAAGTAAGCCTATGTCTAAACGGCGTGTACAAGTTTGGTAGGGGCTACATTACATTCTTGCAAGTAAATAATGCATGATTAGACGGACAAAATAATCGTTCAGGGTAACTCTCCTAATGTCTGCAGGCTGATAGTCATGTTAATTTATTTATTTTTCTGGTGAGAAAGTGTCTTGCCTCAGGCTATAATGCAAATCGATTTTTCAGATTCATCTATGGTAGCTTGATATTACAGTTTTTAACGATTGCTATGACAGATTTTTCAATACTTTTAACAATTTTGCAAAACTCTTAACACAGTTAGCACTACATCCGCCTGTGTAAGCTATACTATTACAGTTTTTTTTCAGTCGTTAACAAGCGTTTGTCCAATCAGTTGTCACTTTTTCAAAACTCTAAACACAGTTAGCACAGCATCGGTCTTTTGTGGCCATACCACTCACACATTTCATGCAGTTTTCACACAATATGCAGTCAGTGAACACATTTCCACAATGCTTACATTTTCTTAACAGACAAGCTATACCTCCCAACAAAATGATGGATTGCTTTTGTAGTATTTACGAATGTTAACAAACACCATCCCACAATAGTAAAAACAATATTCCAAACCTTAGATACAGTATAAAAACCTCTGCTTCTGCGATGATATCAGTTCAAAAACAATATATTTATATATTTCAGCTGATAATAAACAAACAATTGAATAATTGACACACAGCTGATTTATGTTGGGTAAACTGGGCCAACAACAGCTGATTCCAGTCTGGCTTAGACTCAGTGGCAGGGGTTATTTTTTCTATTACATTGACACTTAAACAGTAAAAGGAGGACTTTGAGGAGTGATGTTTTTGGAAACAGAAACAGAAAAAGACAAACACTGTAAAAGTATGGACGAGGAAGAGTAAGAGCAAGGGGCCCAGGGAGAAGAGCAGGCTCAGTGAGAGGTGCAGTGAGATGCAGTGAGAGGTGCAGTGAGAGATGCAGTGAGAGGAGCAGTGAGAGAGCAGTGAGAGATGCAGTGAGAGGTGCAGTGAGAGGTGCAGTGAGAGGAGCAGTGAGAGAGCAGTGAGAGATGCAGTGAGAGGTGCAGTGAGAGATGCAGTGAGAGGTGCAGTGAGAGGTGCAGTGAGAGATGCAGTGAGAGGAGCAGTGAGAGAGCAGTGAGAGATGCAGTGAGAGATGCAGTGAGAGGTGCAGTGAGAGGAGCAGTGAGAGAGCAGTGAGAGATGCAGTGAGAGGTGCAGTGAGAGGTGCAGTGAGAGATGCAGTGAGAGGTGCAGTGAGATATGCAGTGAGAGGTGCAGTGAGAGATGCAGTGAGAGGTGCAGTGAGAGGTGCATTGAGAGATGCAGTGAGAGGTGCAGTGAGAGATGCAGTGAGAGGTGCAGTGAGAGATGCAGTGAGAGGTGCAGTGAGAGATGCAGTGAGAGGTGCAGTGAGAGGTGTTATGGTTGACCATATGGCCATATGGTTTACTGTAACCGTACATTATAAAGCACTCTGAGATGGGTCTTTTTTTATTGAATTTCTGCAGCGAAAGACCTAAACCCAACAGAACAAAAATGTAGAGAGGCTTCAAAAGAAACTGCAGTGCAAAACACAATCTATACAATATACTGTCTGTTGTATAAGGGCATACCTGACACATATACAATACAGTAATGCAGTTTCTGTAATCCCATCTGATGTTAGTGTTTTTTTAAAGTTTTTTTACAGACAGACAAACAGACCAAAATAGTACAGTAACTTGAAAAATTGAGTAATTCCATAATTCCAGAAGTTAAATAAAAGTGTGTGATTGTATAGGTGTGTGTGTGTGGGTGGGTGTGAGTGTGGGTGTGTGTATGTGTGTGTATGCAAAAGCAAAGTAACCATTTACTGTATTATTTACTGTATTACCATCATCACCACCACCATCACCACCACCACTCCTCACCACCATCATCATACTGACAACATTGTATTATGTAGTCAATTTAAATTTTTTATTCTTATTTCTATCTTTTCTGCTATGTAACAATTACCATTGTCAGCATGATGTTAGTGTTTCTGTGACATTGTGTTATGATTGACTAAATCTTCCTGTTGGACAAGAACATATGTTAGTGTTTTGAAAAATTATTTGATTTTGAGACATGTTTGCAGTGTTTTGGTAGACATAGTGTATTGTTGCTAGAGTATTACTGTATTTTGAAAATTAGTGTTGGAGATTAGTTTACAATGTGTGATTTTGAGCATGAAATTAACTGTTATGCCAATTGTGTGTTGTAGGTGTGTTGGTGCGTTAAGAGTTTAGGAAATTTGTTAAAAGTATTGAAAAAATTGTCATAGTGATTGTAAAAAACTGTATAATATTGAAAATAGTTATTACCTACCACACAAACATTGAATTGAATTAGCATTTCCATTATGTAAAACAGCAGCCAATAATAGGCTAGCAGCTACTATAAATATGCTGGCTTGTAAACGTGAGCTACACTTTTGGCTTTTGGCTTTTGAAAAAAATAAAGCCCATGAAACTATATTCAGACATACTGAAATATATGCCACTGTACCTGGGATGATGACATTACACACGCAACGCTGGCAGTCTGCCTAACTCCTCTCAGTCTGAAAACTCCTTCAGAGTTCGGGGGTATCGGCTTCTCAACAGATGCACGCGTGTATCCCCTGGTGTAATCATGACAGATTTCACGACAGTAGTAGAAGACAATACTGTTTCCGAACTGTAGGGGGACCCCGAGAGCAAAAGTTCAAAAGTAACATAATGCTGCTTTAACACACACCATCCCACAATAGCAAAAACAATATTCCAAACTTTAGATACAGTCTAAAAACCTCTGCTTCTGCAATGATATCAGTTCAAAAACAATATATCTCAGCTGATAATAAACAAACAATTGAACACAGACACACAGCTGATTTATGTTGGGTAAACTGGGCCAAGTCTGGCTTAGACTCAGTGGCAGGGGTTATTTTTTTCTATTGCATTGACACTTATACAGTAAAAGGAGGACTTAGAGGAGTGATGTTTTTGGAAACATTTCGAAAATGTCTGGACGAGGAAGAGTAAGAGCAAGGGGCCCAGTGAGAGAGCAGTGAGAGATGCAGTGAGAGATGCAGTGAGAGGTGCAGTGAGAGGTGCAGTGAGAGATGCAGTGAGAGGAGCAGTGAGAGAGCAGTGAGAGATGCAGTGAGAGGTGCAGTGAGAGGTGCAGTGAGAGATGCAGTGAGAGGTGCAGTGAGAGATGCAGTGAGAGGAGCAGTGAGAGATGCAGTGAGAGGTGCAGTGAGAGGTGCAGTGAGAGATCCAGTGAGAGGTGCAGTGAGAGATGCAGTGAGAGGTGCAGTGAGAGGTGCAGAGAGATGCAGTGAGAGAGCAGTGAGAGATGCAGTGAGAGGTGCAGTGAGAGGAGCAGTGAGAGAGCAGTGAGAGATGCAGTGAGAGGTGCAGTGAGAGGTGCAGTGAGAGATGCAGTGAGAGATGCAGTGAGAGGTGCAGTGAGAGATGCAGTGAGAGGAGCAGTGAGAGAGCAGTGAGAGATGCAGTGAGAGGTGCAGTGAGAGGTGCAGTGAGAGATGCAGTGAGAGATGCAGTGAGAGGAGCAGGTGCAGTGAGAGATGCAGTGAGATATGTTATACTGTATATATGATATACAGTATTTTGAAACCTGGTGTACTTTGACTGACTGCATGTACTTTGTGAAGTGAAAACAAGTGTTATTCTTTGACAGAAGCATTTCATTTTACGTAAAGTTAGTGTGTGCAGAGAAAGATGTTCTATTTTGAAATGAAGAGTTAGTATATATTTAAACAAAATGTGTTTTTGAGAAGAAAATGATCCATTTGGCCAATTGTGTTTTGTAGGTGTGAGTCTGTGTTAAGAGTTTAGAAAAAGTATCTGAAGTATGGGTAAGCGCTTGTTAGCGATTGAAAAAAACTGTAGTTTCACACAGGTGCATAGAGATTTATAATCATACAAGTACTTTCTATCAGCAGTGACATGTTTTCCTTCTGTTCAACACAGTGAATCCAATAGAGTTCAGGGTCTTTCAATGAGATCTGTGGTAACTGTATTAACAAAGAGTGTGAAAAATGTGTGAAACAAAAGAAAAAGTGTTAAAACATTTGCAAGAGAAGACTTCTGCTGTGCTAATAATGTGATGATGAAGATCAAGTGGATCCCAGTTTCATTCAGTGTGTCTTAGCAAATGAGAAAAACTGTAATTTGAAATCTCTATCTGGGTGACCCCATGGCTGATGGTGATCCATCATCCCACATAGAGGGTGGGATGGTGTTCCCTTAGTTAATGCTACGCAGGCCGTATATTGGAACAGTGGTACTGGAATCACTGTAGTAAAAGCTTTACAGTAAGTTTTTACTGAAATGAAAACATAAAATTGCTGCCATTGATCAACAACACATTCAACATGCATGGCCTTTGGTTACTATGGAAGCTCAAAAGAATAAAAGGTAATTGTGACTTTTTATCTTACAAATCAGACTTTTTTTCTTTTCTCAGAAGATATAAAGTCCCAATTACCTTTTTTAATTTTCTATTCCATGACAGAAATAACCTTTTATAGGTTCCACATGTGTAAGGGGGAAACCATAAAGATGCAAAGTACACCACACATTATTCCTCCTTTCTCCTAAACTCTTCTTCTCCCTTGTCTTGACCCAATTACTCATCTCCTTCAACTATTACTCTCCTTTGTCCAGACATAATTTTCTCTCTCTCTCTGCTTCTCTGTGTTATTTGGCATCCACATTGAACAAAAAACATTCAGGGCCCTATCTTGCACTCAGCGCAATTGACTTTGTACACCGACGCATGTATCATTCCTATTTTGCACCCGCGCAAAGCGGACTTTTCCCTCCACAGACACACGTCGGTTAACTAAGAAATACACTTGCGCTCCCCGGGGCGGTTCAGCGCAAAGAGGAGGCGTGTTCCGGCGCAAACTTTCCCTCGTGCTATTTTGCAGTTCCAGAAAACAATTGCGCCACTGACCAGAAAAAACCTAGTCTAAAGTCATTGGCGCGTTGCGCGTACATTCAGATGCTATTTTAAGCGCGCGTGCTTGGTCATAATACAGAGTGTGAACAACGCGCATACACTGTATAGGCTATGATTCTCTCATCTACACAGATGCATTTTCCTTTTTGCAAATGATACATTATTATAAGGAAAAATATTAAAACACGAGGGAAATCATTGTTGTCCAGTCAAGTCAAGTATATTTATATAGTGCTTTTCACAATAGAGATTGTATCAAAGCAGCTTCACAGTATTAATATGTAGTGACCGCAGTAACGCACCTATAAGAGAAATGCACATTATTCTACATAAGCAGAAAGTAGTCGGTTTCTTTTCGTTTTGAATTGTTTTGTTTAAAATTAGACATTTCAATTTCTATATATTTCTCTATATTTTTCTCGTGTCTGTGAGGCAGCTTAAACGCTGAGTTTCGGTTCATTTATGAGACGAGCTCCAGTTCACGAGCAATCGCGCCGGCGCCTCCATGTCCTGTTATTTTGTCTGTATATTTGCTTCTTATTTATTAAATCCAGGCAATTGGTTGATGAAACATTGATTAAAATTAAGATACAATTGATACAAAACGAAATTCACATTTTAGAAATGCTTTCTACAAAACAAAACTTAATGAAGAGGTCAAAATCATGTCTGGCCCACATGTCTCCCGATATATGCGGCATCTTGCAACACATCCCGCCTTGCTAAAACACACATGTGGGCTACAAACTTTTGTCAAGCAACATTATTTATTTCCGATTTAAAAAAAAATTTGGTTTTAATTTTAAAAAATGATTTAACGAATGATAGCTACACGGGGGCTATTTGTAAACCGTTATTGTCAAATAAAAATAGTCTGATAAATGTTAGTTTATAAAAATACAGCTGTTCATTGTTTGTTCATGTTGCATTAAAAAAATAATAGTGTAGCGGGTACAGGATCTCCGTATCAGCTGACAGTTAAGTGTTCCCAGCAATCTGTGGAATGGTGGAATAAACACAGGACAACAATATGCGTGTGATCAGCTCCGGTCTTGCTGGGTTATCTCTTTTACTTCAAAATGTTCACATTCGAACAAACACAAATGTCCAAAACAAAATACATTGTCACAATAAATTGTTTATGTAGAATTTCACTGTTTCAGTCTCTTTCTTGCAACTACACAATGTTCTCATGAAGATCTGTCCATCAGCCAATCACTGTATTTCTCATTTACATATTCAAAATGTTGTTCAGTGTTCAATGAAAACACATATTCAAACAAGGCATTCCTGTGTATTTTCCCCATTTTAGACCACTCACATGCATTTTTAAAGTAAAATACACATTATTATTAACTGATATAATGACATTTAAACATGTTCACCTTCAATTAACTCTGTAATGCTGCATACAGACTATCCAATCGCGGGTGAACATCGCGATTTCATTTTGTGATTAACCATGTAAAACTTTATCAAAACTAATCAATTTGCAATCATTAATATGCACTAACATGTATTCTTCCAACATCCATGGAGATTGACATATAAAACAATTGACTAACCTGTGGAATGGTGGAATAAACACAGGACAACAATATGCATGTGATCAGCTCCGGTCTTGCTGGGTTATGACGAGCAACGCAGCAGACACTTCGCAACACACTGCACTCACATAGCGCCCTCCACTGGTCTGGCAGAACCACCATCCACTCAATGTATTACATACAGCGACAATACTACATTCATCAATTGTGACGAACCAACAATTGGGGCATCACATTCTCCCCACCACAGAAGGTGAACCACTAAACTTTTACTTAATGTCCTTAAGCATAACTTTTATAAGATGGAACCATAAAAGTAATTGGCACTACGCTGTATGGATCATTGGCATAGCCTAACCATGTGTGTGCAGTTGTGGGTATCAATGGTAGTGACTGAATTGGTTTTGCTGCTACTGTGTTTAGTGTAGGTAATGTTTGGAATGTGGGTTGTCCAAGGTATGGGTAAGTCATTCTTTGGGCAGGTCTTCTATCTCTGAGTGACCGTCTGATTGCTCCACAGGATTCCTGTTGCTGTGACCCTCCCTCCTGGTCCTCAGTCATCTGTTCCTCTCGTGTGTCTCCATATTCTGGCTCCATGCCTTGTTCTGGCTCTGGATTCTCAACAGGTAGGTAAGTGTCAGGTTGTAGGTAAGTATCACTAGACATGTACTCTGGTTCTGTTGGTACTTGTTCCACCAATGGTGAATCATCTCCTTCCATGATGTAGGATCCATTCAATCCTTGCCGAGTCAGTATACTTTCTGATTCTTCTCTTCTAGATCTTGGATTTTCTGGAATGCTGGCCCTCCTCCAACAGTAACCTCCTTCCTCTTCAGAGCTAGATTCTCCATCTTCTCCTGCCTTCTCTTTTTGTGTCGCCTTTCTGTTCTGCTGTCCCCTTGTCTCAACACTTCCTTTTTTAGGCACTTCCTGTCTCTTTGGGTCCAGACTCTCTTGGTAAGTCATTCACAAGCAGAAGGAGGTTTCGGTGCAGTGTTCTGATCTTGCACCCATCATTTTCAGGATGCACTTTGTATACAAAGTTGTCACCTAATTGCTCCTTTACAACGTAAATGCTAGGCTCCCAATAAGAACGCAGCTTTCCTGGACCACCTCTCTGACTCAAATTCCTTACCAGGACACGATCTCCAGGTCTTAGGATGACACAGCTGGCTTTCTGATCATAATACTCCTTATTGCGAAGACTCATCTGTTTACTGTTTTGTGCTGCAATCCTATAGGCTTCAGCCATCCGACCTGCCCAGCGTTCCGCATACCCGTGGGGGGTGGTGAATCCATCTTCCTGCACCAGCCCAAACAATAAGTCAACGGGGAGTCGTGGATGACGACCATACATAAGGTAAAACGGAGAATACCCCGTAGATTCATGTTTGGTGCAGTTGTAGGCATGGATTGCCTTCTGCAGATGTTCCCTCCAACTCTGTTTGTCCTTATCAGTCAATGTCCGCAGCATCTGGAGCAAGGTTCTGTTTAGTCTCTCGACAGGATTACCTTGGGGGTGGTATGGTGTAGTCCTGGAGCGACCAACTCCAGAGAGCTTCTGTAGGTTGTGGAAGAGAGAATTTTCAAACTCACGCCCCTGATCATGATGTAATTTTGCAGGGAATCCGAAACGAGGTATGAAGTCATTGAATATTTTCTCAGCTGCGGTCTTCCCAGATTTGTTCCTGGTAGGATAGGCCTGGGCAAATCTGGTGAAGTGGTCAATCACCATAAGGATGTATTCATACCCCCCGCGACTGGCCTCGAGGTGCAAGTAATCAATACATACTAACTCAAGGGGTGCGCTTGATGTGATCCCTCCCATTGGTGCACGCACATGCATTACTGGCTGTTTCTGTGTTATGCATGGACACTGGCGGGTCACATATTCTTCCACACTCCTCCTCATTCCAGGCCAGTAGAACCTCTCTCGAGTTAGCTGTAACACCTTCTCTGACCCGACATGACTCATGTGGTTATGCAGCTGCTGAAGAACCATCTGGCGATACTTTGCGGGCAAAACCAGTTGTCGTCTTTGTGTTGTTATCCTATACAAGATGCTGTTTTCTAGGACCAACCGTTGCCATTCTCTTAACAGCTTCCTTGTATCGCTAGCCGCCGTGCACCGAACATCAGGGGTCAGAGTCTTACCAGCTTCCTTCAGTTTGAAAACTGGCCCAATCACCATGTCCTCCCGCTGGGCTTTACTTAATTCATCAGCACTGATGGCCGGTGGGAACTGATTATGGAGTGTGACCATGTCTGGCGCAGTCAAATTTAGAGCTGCCACCCAGGCCACATCTCTATTTTTGGACATCATGTTGCCCTCCCAGGTTGCTTGGATGACATTTTGTGACAGGCCCTCAGTGCACTCACTGATGTATTGGTCCATGTCCAAGGGACAACGTGACAACAGGTCTGCATCGTTGTTGCTCTTGCCCGGTCTGTATTTGATCTCAAATCGAAAGTCCGCGAGCTCCCCCACCCAACGATAACCAGCTGCATTTAACTTTGCAGAACTCAACACATAAGTGAGAGGGTTATTATCAGTATAGATAGTAAAATACGGGGCATAGAAGAGGTAGTCGCAGAACTTTTCGCACACTGCCCACTTAAGTGCGAGAAACTCCAGCTTGCCTGAATGGAGCCTGTAGTTTTTCTCAGCAGGGGACAGTGTTCTTGAGCCATATGCGATGACCCGTAATTTTCCTTCTTGCCTCTGGTAAAGTACTGCCCCCAGTCCTTGCTCAGACGCATCTGTGTGTAATACAAACGGGGTATCAAAGTCAGGGTATGCAAGTACAGGCGGACTGGTCAGCATGTCAATGAGTGTGTCCAAGCTCTGCTGGTGCCTGTCTTCCCACACAACCGGATGTCGAGATGGCATCTGTGGACTTCTCTTCCTTTCCTTCTTACGTCCTACTTGTGGTGGAGTTTCTGATGTGCTAGCCTGAAGCAGCTCATAAATGGGTTTCGCCAACCTAGCAAAATCTTGAATGTAGCTTCGATAATAGCTCAGGAAGCCTACAAGTCGGCGGACTTCTCCAACATTTTGAGGTGTTTTGTCACGGAGAACCCTCACCGCCTCCAGATCTTTTGGATCCACTCTTACTCCATCTGCAGACACAAGACGACCAAGGTACCGGACCTCCTGCTTAAACAACTCACACTTAGCTGGCCTTAGCTTGACTCCATGCTGCCGAAGAGCTCTGAACACAACTCGCAGTTTCTCCACATGCTCTTCAAAGGATTTGGCAAAACACAGCACATCATCCAGGTAGGGCAGACAACACTCATCACGGATGGAATCTAACATCTCTTCCATACTCTGCTGAAAAGCGGCTGGGGCATTTGATAGACCAAAGGGTATCCTTACCCATTCAAATAGGCCCCAAGGGGTCACAAATGCGGTCAAGTGCCTTGACCCTTCAGCCATAAATCCCTGATGGTAAGCCTTACCCTGGTCGAGTATGGAGAACCAACGGTAACCACCCAGGGTGTTCATGAGATCCTGGATTCGTGGCAGAGGATGGCGATCGGGCACAGTTTTCTTGTTAAGCTGTCGGTAGTCAATACACAAACGTAGTGTACCATCTTTTTTTCGGACACACACTACCGGGGCAGCATAGGGTGATCAGGATTTTACGATCCAACCCTTGGCAAGCAAGTCCTGAACATACTCTTTTACTTCCTTCAAGAGTGGCTTGGGTATAGATGTGTAGGCCTTTTGCACTGGGATATCGTCCTTCACGTTCAGAGTCATCTGTAGACTGGGGATGTTCCCAATGTCATTTTCATCATGGGCAAACACAGCAGACTCTTCATAAAGTAGTTGTTTCACAACTGCTTGACTGCTTGATTTCAAATGACTCAAATCTACGGGAGGATGCCACAGTGTGCCACTGTCATCCGGCTGCACTGGCTGAGATGAAACCATTTCCCGTGAGCTGCTTGATTCAACTTGATCAGTCTGGATAATCTTGCTAATGGTCGCTATTTCCCCAAGTATAGCTCTTTTTGGAATGGTCACGTCATGCTTAGTGTGATTTCCAACTGGAACTTTTATATATGACTGCCCACCTTTGTGAATCTCAATCAGTCCTTCTCCAAGGTCGAGATGTCCTACAGTTGAGACCTCATCACTTGGCTCAAACAGAACTGCAGGGTCGGAAGTGTTGAAGTTATAAGGCACCCTACATTTCACATTAGCGACCTGGCCAGGACGAATAGTGAAACTCCGGGGTCCTACCCTCACCCGAGCTGTGTCTGCATATACTTTGTCTGCACGAATGAAGCCAACTGACACCTCAACCGGATCATCTTGGGTACTTCCAGTGTTACTCATAAGGGAATGCAGGGTAGTAAGAATATCTGTACTATCTTTTGGCCCTGTAATTAACTCTGAGATCACATTAAACCCCAAAAGAGGCCTCTCCAACTTCAGCTGACTAACCAGAAAGGGAACTTGGATGGAGTAACGAGTCCCGTCATGTCCAGGTAAACTCCTCGGTTAAAGCAGAGACTGGCAGCTGCAATATTCCTTTACTATAAAGTCCCACTCACTTGATGTTATATTAGCCACACTAAAGTCCATATTTGACCCAATGAACATATTTCTGGCCAAAGATTCCTCGATCTTGAACTTTCTATACATATTCATAGACTCCTACTGATGCTTCAAAAGTCATTTAGAAGACCATATCTGACCTTTTGAACTTATTTCTGGTCAAAGGGTCTTCAAAAAATTTAAACTATATAAACTTATAGACTCCTTATGTTAAATCAGTCATACAGAGGTTCCTTATGGAACTACTGAACATATTTCTGTCCAAAGAAATCTTGAACCTTATCTTAATGTACAATCAGATTGTCTTCTTTTGATGTTATATTAGTCACACTAAAGTCCATATTAGACCCAAGGAACATATTTCTGGCCAAAGAATCCTCGATCTTGAACTTTCTATACATGCTCATAGACTCCTACTGATGTTTCATAAGTCATTTTAGAAGACCATATCTGACCTTTTGAACTTTTTTCTGGTCAAAGTGTCTTCAAAAAAATGTTTAACTATATAAACTTATAGACTCCTTCTGATGTTAAATCAGCCATAATACAGAGGTTCCTTATGGAACTACTGAACACATTTCTAGCAAAAGAGTTCATGAACCTTACCTTAATATACAATCAGATTGTCTTCTTTTGATGTTATATTAGTCACACTAAAGTCCATATTAGACCCAAGGAACATATTTCTGGCCAAAGTATCCTCGATCTTGAACTTTCTATACATGCTCATAGACTCCTACTGATGCTTCAAAAGTCATTTAGAAGACAATATCTGACCTTTTGAAATTTTTTCTTTTCAAAGGGTCTTCAAAAAATTTATAAACATAGGTTCCTTCTTATGTTAAATCAGTCATACAGAGGTTAATTATGGAACTACTGAACATATTTCTGGCAAAAGAGTTCTTGAATATTATCTTATACAATCAGATTGTTTTTTTTTTATGTTATATTAGCCAAACTAAAGACCATATTTGACCCAAGGAAAATATTTCTGGCCAAAGAATCCTCGATCTTGAACTTTCTATACATTCTCATAGACTCCTACTGATGCTTCAAAAGTAATTTAGAAGACTATATCTTTACCTTTTGAATATTTTTCTGTTCAATTTGTCTTCAAAAAACGTATAAACTTATCCTTCTGCAGTTAAATCAGTCATACAGAGGTTCCTTATGGAACTACTGAACACATTTCTGGCAAAAGAGTTCTTGAACACTATCTCAATATACAATCAAGATTGTCTTCTTTTGATGTTTATTAGCCACACTAAAGTCCAAATTTGACCCAAGGAACATATTTCTGGCCAAAGAATCCTCGATCTTGAACTTTCTATACTACTGATGCTTCAAAAGTCATTTAGAAAACCATATCTGACCTTTCGAAATTTTTTCTTTTCAAAGGGTCTTCTAAAAATGTATAAACTTATAGGTTCCTTCTTATGTTAAATCAGTCATACAGAGGTTCCTTAGGGACCTACTGAACATATTTCTGGCAAAAGAGTTCTTGAATACTATCTCAATATACAATCAAGATTGACTTCTTTTGATGTTTATTAGCCACACTAAAGTCCAAATTTGACCCAAGGAACATATTTCTGGCCAAAGAATCCTCGATCTTGTACTTTCTATACTACTGATGCTTCAAAAGTCATTTAGAAGACCATATCTGACCTTTTAAAAAAAAATCTTTTCAAACGGTCTTCAAAAAATGTATAAACTTATAGGTTCCTTCTTATGTTAAATCAGTCATACAGAGGTTCCTTACGGAACTACTGAACACATTTTTTAGCAAAAGAGTTCATGAACCTTATCTTAATATACAATCAGATATTCTTCTTTTGATGTTATATTAGCCACACTTAAGTCCATATTTGCCCCAAGGAACATATTTCTGGCCAAAGAATCCTCGATCTTGAACTTTCTATACATATTCATAGACTCCTACTGATGCTTCAAAAGTCATTTAGAAGACAATATCTGACCTTTTGAAATTTTTTCTTTTCAAAGGGTCTTCAAAAAATGTATAAACTTATAGGTTCCTTTTTATGTTAAATCAGTCATACAGAGGTTCCTTAGGGAACTACTGAACATGTTTCTGGCCAAAGAGTTCTTGAACATTATCTTAACAATGTTCAATCAGATCAGATTGTCTTCAAAAATCAGATTGTCTACTTTTGATGTTATATTAGTCACACTGAAGTCCATATTTGACCCAAGGAACATATTTCTGGCCAAAGAATCCTCGATCTTGAACTTTCTATACATATTCATCGACTCCTACTGATGCTTCAAAAGTCATTTAGAAGATCATATCTTACCGTTTGAACTTTTTTCTGGTCAAAGGGTCTTCAAAAACTGTAAACTATATAAACTTATAGACTCCTTCTGCTGTTAAATCAGTCATACAGAGGTTGCTTACGGAACTACTGAACATATTTTTGACCAAAGAGTTCTTGAACATTATATTAATATACAATCAGATTGTCTTCTTTACATGTTATATTAGCCACACTAAAGTCCATATTTGACCCAAGGAACATACTTCCGGCCAAGGAATCCTCGATCTTGAATTTTCTATACATACTCATAGACTCCTATTGATGCTTCAAAAGTAATTTAGAAGACCATATCTGACCTTTTGAATTTTTTCTGTTCAAAGGGTCTTCCAAAAATGTATAAACATAGATTCCTTCTTATATTAAAACAGTCATACAGAGGTTCCTTATGGAACTACTGAACATATTTCTGGCCAAAGAGTTCTTGAACATTATCTTAATTTACAATCAGATTGTCTTCTTTTGATGTTATATTAGTCACACTAAAGTCCATATTTGACCCAAGGAACATATTTCTGGCCAAAGAATCCTCGATCTTGATCTTTCTATACATTCTCATAGACTCCTACTGATGCTTCAAAAGTAATTTAGAAGACTATATCTGACTTTTTGAACATTTTTCTGGTCAAAAGGTCTTCAAAAAATGTATAAGCTTATAGACTCCCTCTAATGTTAAATCAGTCATACAGAAGTTCCTTACGGAACTACTGAACATATTTCTGGCCAAAGAGTTCTTGAATATTATCTTATACAATCAGATTTTTTTTTTATGTTATATTAGCCACACTAAAATCCATATTTGACCCAAAGAACATATTTCTGGCCAAAGAATCCTCGATCTTGAACTTTCTATACATTCTCATAGACTCCTACTGATGCTTCAAAAGTCATTTAGAAGACCATATCTGACCTTTCGAACATTTTTCTGTTCAATTTTTCTTCAAAAAAGTATAAACTTATAGATTCCTTCTGCTGTTAAATCAGTCATACAGAGGTTCCTTATGGAACTACTGAACATATTTCTGTCCAAAGAGTTCTTGAACCTTATCTTATACAATCAGATTGTTGTTTTTTTTATGTTATATTAGCCACACTAAAGTCCATATTTGACCCAATGACATATTTCTGGCCAAAGAATCCTCGATCTTGAACTTTCTATACATATTCATAGACTCCTACTGATGCTTCAAAAGTCATTTAGAAGACCATATCTGACCTTTTGAACATTATTCTGTTCAATTTGTCTTCAAAAAAATGTTTAACTATATAAACTTATAGACTCCTTCTGATGTTAAATCAGCCATACAGATGTTCCTTATGGAACTACTGAACACATTTCTAGCAAAAGAGTTCATGAACCTTATCTTAATGTACAATCAGATATTCTTCTTTTGATGTTATATTAGCCACACTTAAGTCCATATTTTACCCAAGGAACAAATTTCTGGCCAAAGAATCCTCGATCTTGAACTTTCTATACATATTTATAGACTCCTACTGATGCTTCAAACGTCATTTAGAAGACAATATTTGACCTTTTGAAATTTTTTCTTTTCAAAGGGTCTTCAAAAAATGTATAAACTTATAGGTACCTTCTGAAGTTAAATCAGTCAAACAGAGGTTCCTTAGGGAACTACTGAACATATTTCTGGCAAAAGAGTTCTTGAACACTATCTCAATATACAATCAAGATTGTCTTCTTTTGATGTTTATTAGCCACACTAAAGTCCAAATTTGACCCAAGGAACATATTTCTGGCCAAAGAATCCTCGATCTTGAACTTTCTGTACTACTGATGCTTCAAAGGTAATTTAGAAGACCATATCTGACCTTTTGAATTTTTTTCTTTTTAAAGGGTCTTCAAAAAATGTATAAACTTATAGGTTCCTTCTGCTGTTAAATCAGTCATACAGAGGTTCCTTATGGAACTACTGAACATATTTCTGTCCAAAGAGTTCTTGAACCTTATCTTAATGTACAATCAGATATTTTTCTTTTGATGTTATATTAGCCACACTAAAGTCCAAATTTGACCCAAGGAACATATTTCTGGCCAAAGAATCCTCGATCTTGAACTTTCTATACATATTCATAGACTCCTACTGATGCTTCAAAAGTCATTTAGAAGACCATATCTGACCTTTTGAACTTATTTCTGGTCAAAGGGTCTTCAAAAAATTTAAACTGTATAAACTTATAGACTCCTTATGATGTTAAATCAGTCATACAGAGGTTCCTTAGGGAACTACTGAACATATTTCTGGCAAAAGAGTTCTTGAACCTTATCTTAATGTACAATCAGATTGTCTTCTTTTGATGTTATATTAGTCACACTAAAGTCCAAATTAGACCCAAGGAACATATTTCTGGCCAAAGTATCCTCGATCTTGAACTTTCTATACATGCTCATAGACTCCTACTGATGTTTCATAAGACATTTAGAAGACCATATCTGACCCTTTGAACTTTTTTCTGGTCAAAGTGTCTTCAAAAAACGTATAAACTTATAGATTACTTCTGCTGTTAAATCAGTCATACAGAGGTTAATTATGGAACTACTGAACATATTTCTGGCAAAAGAGTTCTTGAATATTATCTTATACAATCAGATTTTTTTTTTTTTTTATGTTATATTAGCCACACTAAAGTCCATATTTGACCCAAGGAACATATTTCTGGCCAAAGAATCCTCGATCTTGAACTTTCTATACATTCTCATAGACTCCTACTGATGCTTCAAAAGTAATTTAGAAGACTATATCTGACCTTTTGAACATTTTTCTGTTCAATTTGTCTTCAAAAAACGTATAAACTTATAGATTCCTTCTGCTGTTAAATCAGTCATACAGAGGTTCCTTATGGAACTACTGAACATATTTCTGTCCAAAGAGTTCTTGAACCTTATCTTATTCAATCAGATATTCTTCTTTTGATGTTATATTAGCCACACTAAAGTCCATATTTGACCCAATGAACATATTTCTGGCCAAAGATTCCTCGATCTTGAACTTTCTATACATATTCATAGACTCCTACTGATGCTTCAAAAGTCATTTAGAAGACCATATCTGACCTTTTGAACTTATTTCTGGTCAAAGGGTCTTCAAAAAATTTAAACTATATAAACTTATAGACTCCTTATGTTAAATCAGTCATACAGAGGTTCCTTATGGAACTACTGAACATATTTCTGTCCAAAGAAATCTTGAACCTTATCTTAATGTACAATCAGATTGTCTTCTTTTGATGTTATATTAGTCACACTAAAGTCCATATTAGACCCAAGGAACATATTTCTGGCCAAAGATTCCTCGATCTTGAACTTTCTATACATATTCATAGACTCCTACTGATGCTTCAAAAGTCATTTAGAAGACCATATCTGACCTTTTGAACTTATTTCTGGTCAAAGGGTCTTCAAAAAATTTAAACTATATAAACTTATAGACTCCTTATGTTAAATCAGTCATACAGAGGTTCCTTATGGAACTACTGAACATATTTCTGTCCAAAGAAATCTTGAACCTTATCTTAATGTACAATCAGATTGTCTTCTTTTGATGTTATATTAGTCACACTAAAGTCCATATTAGACCCAAGGAACATATTTCTGGCCAAAGAATCCTCGATCTTGAACTTTCTATACATGCTCATAGACTCCTACTGATGTTTCATAAGTCATTTAGAAGACCATATCTGACCTTTTGAACTTTTTTCTGGTCAAAGTGTCTTCAAAAAAATGTTTAACTATATAAACTTATAGACTCCTTCTGATGTTAAATCAGCCATAATACAGAGGTTCCTTATGGAACTACTGAACACATTTCTAGCAAAAGAGTTCATGAACCTTACCTTAATATACAATCAGATTGTCTTCTTTTGATGTTATATTAGTCACACTAAAGTCCATATTAGACCCAAGGAACATATTTCTGGCCAAAGTATCCTCGATCTTGAACTTTCTATACATGCTCATAGACTCCTACTGATGCTTCAAAAGTCATTTAGAAGACAATATCTGACCTTTTGAAATTTTTTCTTTTCAAAGGGTCTTCAAAAAATTTATAAACATAGGTTCCTTCTTATGTTAAATCAGTCATACAGAGGTTCCTTAGCGAACTACTGAACATATTTTTGGCAAAAGAGTTCTTGAATATTATCTTATACAATCAGATATTTTTCTTTTGATGTTATATTAGCCACACTAAAGTCCAAATTTGACCCACAAGAACATATTTCTGGCCAAAGAATCCTCGATCTTGAACTTTCTATACATATTCATAGACTCCTACTGATGCTTCAAAAGTCATTTAGAAGACCATATCTGACCTTTTGAACTTATTTCTGGTCAAAGGGTCTTCAAAAAATTTAAACTGTATAAACTTATAGACTCCTTATGATGTTAAATCAGTCATACAGAGGTTCCTTAGGGAACTACTGAACATATTTCTGGCAAAAGAGTTCTTGAACCTTATCTTAATGTACAATCAGATTGTCTTCTTTTGATGTTATATTAGTCACACTAAAGTCCAAATTAGACCCAAGGAACATATTTCTGGCCAAAGTATCCTCGATCTTGAACTTTCTATACATGCTCATAGACTCCTACTGATGTTTCATAAGACATTTAGAAGACCATATCTGACCCTTTGAACTTTTTTCTGGTCAAAGTGTCTTCAAAAAACGTATAAACTTATAGATTACTTCTGCTGTTAAATCAGTCATACAGAGGTTAATTATGGAACTACTGAACATATTTCTGGCAAAAGAGTTCTTGAATATTATCTTATACAATCAGATTGTTTTTTTTTTTTATGTTATATTAGCCACACTAAAGTCCATATTTGACCCAAGGAACATATTTCTGGCCAAAGAATCCTCGATCTTGAACTTTCTATACATTCTCATAGACTCCTACTGATGCTTCAAAAGTAATTTAGAAGACTATATCTGACCTTTTGAACATTTTTCTGTTCAATTTGTCTTCAAAAAACGTATAAACTTATAGATTCCTTCTGCTGTTAAATCAGTCATACAGAGGTTCCTTATGGAACTACTGAACATGTTTCTGTCCAAAGAGTTCTTGAACCTTATCTTAATGTACAATCAGATTGTCTTCTTTTGATGTTATCTTAGTCACACTAAAGTCCATATTAGACCCAAGGAACATATTTCTGGCCAAAGTATCCTCGATCTTGAACTTTCTATACATGCTCATAGACTCCTACTGATGTTTCCTAAGTCATTTAGAAGACCATATCTGACCTTTTGAACTTTTTTCTGGTCAAAGTGTCTTCAAAAATTTTTTTAACTATATAAACTTATAGATTCCTTCTGCTGTTAAATCAGTCATACAGAGGTTCCTTATGGAACTACTGAACATATTTCTGTCCAAAGAGTTCTTGAACCTTATCTTAATGTACAATCAGATTGTCTTCTTTTGATGTTATCTTAGTCACACTAAAGTCCATATTTGACCCAAGGAACATATTTCTGGCCAAAGAATCCTCGATCTTGAACTTTCTATACATATTCATAGACTCCTACTGATGCTTCAAAAGTCATTTAGAAGACCATATCTGACCTTTTGAAATTTTTTCTTTTCAAAGGGTCTTCAAAAAATGTATAAACTTATAGGTTCCTTCTTATGTTAAATCAGTCATACAGAGGTTCCTTAGGGAACTACTGAACATATTTCTGGCAAAAGAGTTCTTGAACACTATCTCAATATACAATCAAGATTGTCTTCTTTTGATGTTTATTAGCCACACTAAAGTCCAAATTTGACCCAAGGAACATATTTCTGGCCAAAGAATCCTCGATCTTTAACTTTCTATACTACTGATGCTTCAAAAGTCATTTAGAAGACCATATCTGACCTTTTAAAAAAAAATTCTTTTCAAAGGGTCTTCAAAAAATGTATAAACTTATAGGTTCCTTCTTATGTTAAATCAGTCATACAGAGGTACCTTACGGAACTACTGAACATATTTCTGGCAAAAGAGTTCTTGAACACTATCTTAATATACAATCAGATTGTCTTCTTTTTATGTTCAAAATAAAAAATTCAAAATTGACGACTCTTTGGCCTGAAATATTTTCAATGGGCATTTACTGAAGCGTGTAAAGATGTTCTAAAGCTTGATGATTTACTACATCAGATGAAATAAATGAAAATGTGTTGAAAGTTCAATATCGAGGACTCTTTTGCCATAAATATGCTCAGAAGGTCAAATATGGACAAATCTGTGGCTGATTCAAAATCAGAAGGAGCCTATGGTAAAAAACAACAACATTTGAACACACTACCAACAAAAAATAGATATATACTACTCAATAGATCAATAGATATATACTACTGTATGGCTGGGGAGGCATCAGAAGAAGTCATTATGTATAGAAAATTCAAGATCAAGTACTCTTTGGCCAAAAACAATTTCTTTGATCAAATATGGACTACTGTCTGGCTGATGTGTTATCAGAAACAGTCAATCAGTATGTTTAGAAGGTTCAAGATCAAGTACTCTTTGGCCAGAAATATGTTCAGTGGTTTTAACATGGACTACTCTCTGGCTGATTTAACATCAGAAATATTCAGGAGAAAATATAGTGTTACATTTTAGTGACCATTGGGCCAAAAGTATTTTCAATGGGTCAAATACAAGGCTGGCTGATGAAAGATCAGTAGTCAATGAGAATGTGCAGGATGTTCAATATCGGACAGAAATATGTTCAGTAGGTCTATTACGGACTTCTGTACGACTGATTTAACATCATAAGGAGTCAAAGAGAATGGTTAGAAAAATCAATATCCAGGACTCTTTGGCAGAAATATGTTCAGCAAGTCAAATATGGACTACTGTCTGGCTGATTTAACATCAGAGGCAGGCAATAAGTATATTCAAAATGTTTAAGATTGAGTACTGTTTGGCCAGAAATGTTTAGAAGGTTACAAATAGTTTACATTATGGCTTAGGTAATATGAGAAGGAAGACTCCTTCTGAATTGAGTTTATGTAGTAAAACATATTTTGAGGATCTTTAAGCCAGAGATATGTTCAGCAGGTCAAATATTGACAACTCTCTGTCTGATTTAACACCAGAAAGAGTCTATGAGAATATACTGTACGTTACATTTTGGGGACCCTTTGGACATAATTATTTTCAATGGGTCAAACATAGTATGTAACATCAAAAGTAGTCAATGAAAATGTGCAGAAAGTTCAATATCAAGTACTCTTGGTCCTGAAATATGTACAGTAGGTCAAATATGGTCTACTGTATGGCAGGTATGCTGATTTAAAACCAGAAAGAGTCTATGAGAACATAAAGAATATTTCCTTTTACAACCCTTCGGCCAGTAATATGTTCAGTAGGTCTATTACGGACTTCTGTAAGACTGAAGAAACGTCATAAATTAGAATGTATAGAAAAATCAACATCCAGGACTCTTTGGCAGAAATATGTTCAGAAAGTCAAATATGGACTACTTTCTGGCTGATTTAACATCAGAAGGAGGCAATGAGTATGTACAAAATGTTAAAGATAGAGGACTGTTTGGCCAGAAATATGTTCAGTATGTTATGGACTGACGTAAAATCTGAAAGGTTCAATGTAAGTAGAAAGTTCAAGACATCTCTCTGATTTAACATCAGAAAAAGTCTATGAGAATATATGGTAAGTTCCTTTTTAGGGACCCTTTGGCCAGAAATATTTTAAATGGGTAAAATATAGGCTGCCTGAAGAAACATCAGAAGTAGTCAATGAGAATGTGTAATAAGTTAAATATCGAGGACTCTTTGGCCATAAATATGTTCAGCAGGTCAAATATGAAGATTTTACATTAGTCCAAATAATAGGTCAGTAGGTCAGACCTACCATTCCTGGCCAAAAGAGTACTCGAAATTGAACTTTCTACACATTCTTTTTGATTACTTCTTTATGCCAGGCTGATACCAGTCAGCCAGTCTTTATTTGACGCATTGAAAATATTTCTGGCCAAATGTTCCTCAAAGGTTAAATTACTATGTATAGTAGAATAGAAATATTTTCTTTACAAATTGACTCCTGACTCCTGACCTTGACATCAGATATAAAGTAGTCAATATCTGACCTTTAAAGATATTTCTGACTAAAGAATCATTGAACATTAACACTCTACACGCTCATTGACCTCCTGATGTTACATATCAGCTAGACAGTACTCCAAATTTGATTTACTAAATATATTTCTGGTCAAAGTTTACTCAAACTTTCTATGCATATCCATTGACTCCTGATGTTAAATCAGCAATGCAGAGGATACGGATCTGACCTACTGATCACATTTCTGACCCAGCGTCATCACTCTTACAATGCATTGCACATTGTAACAGTTGCATAGCTTATATTCGATTCTGCTATGCAGAACGTTTGATCGTGTTTAATGCAATGCAGCAGCACATAAATTAATCTCTTCGGAATGTGTTAATTATTGCATTGCATTTTAAAGCAACTGCTCATATTATATTTTCTCGTCAAGTATACAAATTTACATTGTGTAATAATTCAACAACAGCTAATGCAATGGTTATCATTCATACACAAATTAATAAGTTAGTTGTAGTACGCAGTGCAATGCGAAATCACACTGTCCGAAATCAAATGTTATATTTTCATTTCACAGACAAAAGTTAAATCTGTTTACAACTACTGTTATATCTTAATGCATATCGAAACGATTTAGATAGGCATTGCAATGCAAAAGGTTAAATATTAATCTTCAGTGAACGACGTACGTTAGATTATGTGTGCAATGCAATGCCAAACAGAGTTAGTTCTTGTATATTAACATTAAAGTGACAGCTAATGTGATTTTTAGTCGTCAGTAAAAAAAAAAAATTTAGTAGTGTGCAATGCAATGCGAACAAATAAGTTGTGGGTTGTCTTTCAACAGCTAATGCAATGATATTCCTATTTACAAAAATGAAAATGGTTAGTTGAAGTGTGCAATGCACATATGGTATGTGTTGTCTTTTAATTGCACAGAGGAATACATTTGCTCTTTTAGGCATTGAAAATTATACATCTAAATAGATATGTCTAGCTTATATGTTATTCTTCATGCAAAATGCAGCACATTTATACCAATATGTTAGGTTATTTGCACAAAGAAAATAAGGACTTCTAATGCAATGCAAAATCTAATTCAATGATTTCCTTTCATACACACTGAATAAGTTAGTTAAATTATGGAAATTCAATCCGAAAGCACATATGTTATTTTATGTTTTGTTTTCATTGCAACGCTTGATAGTACGTGCATTGCTATGCAAAAACAGATTGCATTGCATATCTTTTCAGGGCACGAAGGATTGAGTTAGTTCTTGAATGATTGCAATGCAACAAAGTGCATATGACTTTTACTTCATTCTTCAATATAAAACGCGTGATCGTATGTGCAATGCTATGCAAGAGGAGATTGCATTGCATATATCTTTAACGCACTACGGAATTAGTTAGTTCTAAAATGCATTGCAATGCAAAAAAATGCATATGACTTTTATGATATTTTATCATAAAAGATATTTGTAGATATTTTATATTCTTCAGTGCACAACGCTTGATCGTAAGGAGATTGCATTGCATATCTCTTCAACGCAATAAGAAATGAGTTAGCTCTTAAATGTATTGCAATGCAAAATTAATGCATAATGACTTTTATGATATTCTTCAATGCACAACGCTTGAACGTACGTGCAATGCTATGCAAAAGCAGATTGCATTGCACATCTCTTCAGCGCACGAAGGAATGAGTTAGTTCTTACATGAGCAATGCAGTTCTTACAAAGTGCATATGACTTATTTTCTTCAATGCACAACGATTGATCGTATGTGCAATGCTATGCAAAAGCAGATTGCATTGCACATCTCTTCAGTGCACGAAGGATTGAGTTAGTTCTTGAATGCATTGCAATGCAACAAAGTGCATATGACTTTTATGATATTCTTCAATGCACAACGCTTGAACGTATGTGCAATGCTATGCAAGAGGAGATTGCATTGCATATCTCTTTAACGCACTACGGAATAAGTTAGTTCTTAAATGCATTGCAATGCAAAAAAGTGCATATGACTTTTATGATATTCTTCAATGCACAACGCTTGAACGTATGTGCAATGATATGCAAGAGCAGATGGCATTGCAAATCTCTTTAACGAACTAAAGAATGAGTAAGTTCTTAAATGCATTGCAATGCAAAAAAAATAATTCATATGACTTTTATGACATTCTTCAATGCACAACGCTTGATCATACGGATATTGCATTGCATATCTCTTGAACGCACTAAAGAATGAGTAAGTTCTTAAATGCATTGCAATGCAAAAAAAACATATGGCTTTTATGATATTCTTCAATGCACAACGCTTGATCGTACGTGCATTGTTATGCAAAAGCAGATGCAATGCTAAACAAGAGGAGATTGCATTGCATATCTCTTCAGGGCACGAAGGAATGAGTTAGTTCTTGAATGCATTGCAATGCAACAAAGTGCATATGACTTTTATGATATTCTTCAAGGCACAACACTTGATAGTATGTGCAGTGCTATGCAAGAGGAGATTGCTTGCACATCTCTTTAAAGCAATACGGAGTGAGTTAGTTCTGAAATGTATTGCAATGCAAAGAAAAAGCACATGACTTTTATGATATTCTTCAATGCACAACGCTTGGTCGTACGTGCATTGCTATGCAAAAGCAGATTGCATTGCTTATCTCTTCAGGGCACTACGGAATGAGTTAGTTCTTGAATGCATTGCAATGCAACAAAGTGCATATGATATTTTATTCTTCAATACACAAAGCTTGATCGTATGTGTAATGCTATGCAAGAGAAGATTGCATTGCATATCTCTTTAACGAACTACGGGATGAGTTAGTTCTTAAATGCATTGCAATGCAAAAAAAAAGCATATGACTTTTATGATATTCTTCAGTGCACAACGCTTGATCGTACGTGCATTGCTATGCAAAAACAGATTGCATTGCATATCTTTTCAGGGCACGAAGGAATGAGTTAGTTCTTGAATGATTGCAATGCAACAAAGTGCATATGACTTTTACTTCATTCTTCAATATAAAACGCGTGATCGTATGTGCAATGCTATGCAAGAGGAGATTGCATTGCATATATCTTTAACGCACTACGGAATTAGTTAGTTCTAAAATGCATTGCAATGCAAAAAAATGCATATGACTTTTATGATATTTTATCATAAAAGATATTTGTAGATATTTTATATTCTTCAGTGCACAACGCTTGATCGTAAGGAGATTGCATTGCATATCTCTTCAACGCAATAAGAAATGAGTTAGCTCTTAAATGTATTGCAATGCAAAATTAATGCATAATGACTTTTATGATATTCTTCAATGCACAACGCTTGAACGTACGTGCAATGCTATGCAAATGCAGATTGCATTGCACATCTCTTCAGCGCACGAAGGAATGAGTTAGTTCTGACATGAGCAATGCAGTTCTTACAAAGTGCATATGACTTATTTTCTTCAATGCACAACGATTGATCGTATGTGCAATGCTATGCAAAAGCAGATTGCATTGCACATCTCTTCAGTGCACGAAGGATTGAGTTAGTTCTTGAATGCATTGCAATGCAACAAAGTGCATATGACTTTTATGATATTCTTCAATGCACAACGCTTGAACGTATGTGCAATGCTATGCAAGAGGAGATTGCATTGCATATCTCTTTAACGCACTACGGAATAAGTTAGTTCTTAAATGCATTGCAATGCAAAAAAGTGCATATGACTTTTATGATATTCTTCAATGCACAACGCTTGAACGTATGTGCAATGATATGCAAGAGGAGATGGCATTGCAAATCTCTTTAACGAACTAAAGAATGAGTAAGTTCTTAAATGCATTGCAATGCAAAAAAAATAATTCATATGACTTTTATGACATTCTTCAATGCACAACGCTTGATCATACGGATATTGCATTGCATTTCTCTTGAACGCACTAAAGAATGAGTAAGTTCTTAAATGCATTGCAATGCAAAAAAAAACATATGGCTTTTATGATATTCTTCAATGCACAACGCTTGATCGTACGTGCATTGTTATGCAAAAGCAGATGCAATGCTAAACAAGAGGAGATTGCATTGCATATCTCTTCAGGGCACGAAGGAATGAGTTAGTTCTTGAATGCATTGCAATGCAACAAAGTGCATATGACTTTTATGATATTCTTCAAGGCACAACACTTGATAGTATGTGCAGTGCTATGCAAGAGGAGATTGCTTGCACATCTCTTTAAAGCAATACGGAGTGAGTTAGTTCTGAAATGTATTGCAATGCAAAGAAAAAGCACATGACTTTTATGATATTCTTCAATGCACAGCGCTTGGTCGTACGTGCATTGCTATGCAAAAGCAGATTGCATTGCTTATCTCTTCAGGGCACTACGGAATGAGTTAGTTCTTGAATGCATTGCAATGCAACAAAGTGCATATGATATTTTATTCTTCAATACACAAAGCTTGATCGTATGTGTAATGCTATGCAAGAGAAGATTGCATTGCATATCTCTTTAACGAACTACGGGATGAGTTAGTTCTTAAATGCATTGCAATGCAAAAAAAAAGCATATGACTTTTATGATATTCTTCAGTGCACAACGCTTGATCGTACGTGCATTGCTATGCAAAAGCAGATTGCATTGCATATCTCTTCAGGGCACTACGAATGAGTTAGTTCTTGAATGCAATGCAATGCAACAAAGTGCATATTATATTTTATTCTTTAATGCACAACGCTTAATCGTATGTGAAATGCTATGCAAGAGGAGATTGCATTGCATATCTCTTTAACGAACTACGGGATGAGTTTGTTCTTGAATGCATTGCTATGCAACAAAGTGCATATGACTTTAATGATATTCTTCAATGCACAACGCTTGATAGTATGTGCAATGCAATGCAAAAGCATTGTTAAATGCATTTTCTTCTGTTAAATCAGACATACAGAGTCATAGAGATACTTTTAGACTCCTTCTGATGTTAAATCAGCCACACAGAGATTCCTTATGGAACTACTGAACATATTTCTCGACAAAGAATCCTCGATCTTGATCTTTCTATATATACTTATAAACTTATAGACTCCTTCTGATGTTAAATCAGTCATACAGAGGTTCCTTACGGAACTACTGAACATGTTTCTGGCCAAAGAGTTCTTGAACATTATCTTAATAATGTTCAATCAGATCAGATTGTCTTCTAAAATCAGATTGTCTTCTTTTGATGTTATATTAGTCACACTGAAGTCCATATTTGACCCAAGGAACATATTTCTGGCCAAAGAATCCTCGATCTTGAACTTTCTATACATATTCATCGACTCCTACTGATGCTTCAAAAGTCATTTAGAAGATCATATCTTACCGTTTGAACTTTTTTCTGGTCAAAGGGTCTTTAAAAAATTTTAACTATATAAACTTATAGACTCCTTCTGCTGTTAAATCAGTCATACAGAGGTTGCATACGGAACTACTGAACATATTTTTGACCAAAGAGTTCTTGAACCTTATCTTAATATAAAATCAGATTGTCTTCTTTACATGTTATATTAGCCACACTAAAGTCCATATTTGACCCAAGGAACATATTTCTGGCCAAAGAATCCTCGATCTTGATCTTTTATACATGCTCATAGACTCCTACTGATGCTTCAAAAGTCATGTTGAAGACCATATCTGACCTTTTGAACTTTTTTCTGGTCAAAGGGTCTTCAAAAAATGTATAAACTTACAGACTCCTAGACTCCTTCTGATGTTAAATTAGCCATACACAGGTTTCTTATGGAACTACTGAACATATTTCTCACCAAAGAGTTCTTGAACATGAACGTATACAATCACATTTTCTTCTTTAGATTATATATATTAGCCACACTAAAGTCCATATTTGACCCAAAGAACATATTTCTGGCCAAAGAAGCCTCGATCTTGAACTTTCTATACATTCTCATAGACTCATACTGATGCTTCAAAAGTAATTTAGAAGACTATATCTGACCTTTTGAACATTTTTCTTTTCAAAGGGTCTTCAAAAAACGCATAAACTTCTATAAGTTCCTTCTGCTGTTAAATCAGTCATAGAGAGGTTCCTTATGGAACTACTGAACATATTTCTGTCCAAAGAGTTCTTGAACCTTATCTTAATGTACAATCAGATATTTTTCTTTTGATGTTATATTAGCCACACTAAAGTCCAAATTTGACCCAAGGAACATATTTCTGGCCAAAGAATCCTCGATCTTGAACTTTCTATACATATTCATAGACTCCTACTGATGCTTCAAAAGTCATTTAGAAGACCATATCTGACCTTTTGAACTTATTTCTGGTCAAAGTGTCTTCAAAAAACGTATAAACTTATAGATTACTTCTGCTGTTACATCAGTCATACAGAGGTTAATTATGGAACTACTGAACATATTTCTGGCAAAAGAGTTCTTGAACACTATCTCAATATACAATCAAGATTGTCTTCTTTTGATGTTTTATTAGCCACACTAAAGTCCAAATTTGACCCAAGGAACATATTTCTGGCCAAAGAATCCTCGATCTTGAACTTTCTATACTACTGATGCTTCAAAAGTCATTTAGAAGATCATATCTGACCTTTTGAACATTTTTCTTTTCAAAGGGTCTTCAAAAAATGTATAAACTTATAGGTTCCTTCTTATGTTAAATCAGTCATACAGAGGTTCCTTACGGAACTACTGAACATATTTCTGTCCAAAGAGTTCTTGAACCTTATCTTAATGTACAATCAGATATTTTTCTTTTGATGTTATATTAGCCACACTAAAGTCCATATTTGACCCAAGGAACATATTTCTGGCCAAAGTATCCTCGATCTTGAACTTTCTATACATGCTCATAGAATCCTACTGATGTTTCATAAGTCATTTAGAAGACCACATCTGACCTTTTGAACTTTTTTCTGGTCAAAGTGTCTTCAAAAAACGTATAAACTTATAGATTACTTCTGCTGTTACATCAGTCATACAGAGGTTAATTATGGAACTACTGAACATATTTCTGGCAAAAGAGTTCTTGAATATTATCTTATACAATCAGATTTTTTTTTAATGTTATATTAGCCACACTAAAGTCCATATTTGACCCAAGGAACATATTTCTGGCCAAAGAATCCTCGATCTTGAACTTTCTATACATTCTCATAGACTCCTACTGATGCTTCAAAAGTAATTTAGAAGACTATATCTGACCTTTTGAACATTATTCTGTTCAATTTGTCTTCAAAAAACGTATAAACTTATCCTTCTGCTGTTAAATCAGTCATACAGAGGTTCCTTATGGAACTACTGAACACATTTCTAGCAAAAGAGTTCATGAACCTTATCTTAATATACAATCAGATATTCTTCTTTTGATGTTATATTAGCCACACTTAAGTCCATATTTTACCCAAGGAACAAATTTCTGGCCAAAGAATCCTCGATCTTGAACTTTCTATACATATTTATAGACTCCTACTGATGCTTCAAAAGTCATTTAGAAGACAATATCTGACCTTTTGAAATTTTTTCTTTTCAAAGGGTCTTCAAATTTTTTTAAAACTTATAGGTTCCCTCTTATGTTAAATCAGTCATACAGAGGTTCCTTAGGGAACTACTGAACATATTTCTGGCAAAAGAGTTCTTGAACACTATCTCAATATACAATCAAGATTGTCTTCTTTTGATGTTTATTAGCCACACTAAAGTCCAAATTTGACCCAAGGAACATATTTCTGGCCAAAGAATCCTCGATCTTGAACTGTCTATACTACTGATGTTTCAAAAGTCATTTAGAAGACCATATCTGACCTTTTAAAAATTTTTCTTTTCAAAGGGTCTTCAAAAAATGTATAAACTTATAGGTTCCTTCTTATGTTAAATCAGTCATGCAGAGGTTCCTTAGGGAACTACTGAACATATTTCTGGCAAAAGAGTTCTTGAACACTATCTTAATATACAATCAGATTGTCTTCTTTTTATGTTTAAAATCAAAAATTCAAAATTGACGACTCTTTGGCCTGAAATATTTTCAATGGGCATTTACTGAAGCGTGTAAAGATGTTCTAAAGCTTGATGATTTACTACATCAGATGAAATAAATGAAAATGTGTTGAAAGTTCAATATCGAGGACTCTTTTGCCATAAATATGCTCAGAAGGTCAAATATAGACAAATCTGTGGCTGATTCAAAATCAGAAGGAGCCTATGGTAAAAAACAACAACATTTGAACACACTACCAACAAAAAAATATGTTCAATAGATTAGATATATACTACTGTATGGCTGGGGAGGCATCAGAGGAAGTCATTATGTATAGAAAATTCAAGATCAAGTACTCTTTGGCCAAAAACATTTTCTTTGATCAAATATGGACTACTGTCTGGCTGATGTGTTATCAGAAACAGTCAATCAGTATGTTTAGAAGGTTCAAGATCAAGTACTCTTTGGCCAGAAATATGTTCAGTGGTTTTAACATGGACTACTCTCTGGCTGATTTAACATCAGAAATATTCAGGAGAAAATATATTGTTACATTTTAGTGACCATTGGGCCAAAAGTATTTTCAATGGGTCAAATACAAGGCTGGCTGATGAAAGATCAGTAGTCAATGAGAATGTGCAGGATGTTCAATATCGGACAGAAATATGTTCAGTAGGTCTATTACGGACTTCTGTACGACTGATTTAACATCATAAGGAGTCAATGAAAATGAGCAGAAAGTTCAATATCAAGTACTCTTGGTCCTGAAATATGTACAGTAGGTCAAATATGGTCTACTGTATGGCAGGTATGCTGATTTAAAACCAGAAAGAGTCTATGAGAACATAAAGAATATTTCCTTTTACAACCCTTCGGCCAGTAATATGTTCAGTAGGTCTATTACGGACTTCTGTAAGACTGAAGAAACGTCATAAATTAGAATGTATAGAAAAATCAACATCCAGGACTCTTTGGCAGAAATATGTTCAGAAAGTCAAATATGGACTACTTTCTGGCTGATTTAACATCAGAAGGAGGCAATGAGTATGTACAAAATGTTTAAGATAGAGGACTGTTTGGCCAGAAATATGTTCAGTATGTTATTTATGGACTACTGTATGTCCATGTAAAATCTGAAAGGTTCAATGTAAGTAGAAAGTTCAAGACATCTCTCTGGCTGATTTAACATCAGAAAAAGTCTATGAGAATCTATGGTAAGTTCCTTTTTAGGGACGCTTTGGCCAGAAATATTTTAAATGGGTAAAATATAGGCTGCCTGAAGAAACATCAGAAGTAGTCAATGAGAATGTGTAATAAGTTAAATATCGAGGACTCTTTGGCCATAAATATGTTCAGCAGGTCAAATATGAAGATTTTACATTAGTCCAAATAATAGGTCAGTAGGTCAGACCTACCATTCCTGGCCAAAAGAGTACTCGAAATTGAACTTTCTACACATTCTTTTTGATTACTTCTTTATGCCAGTCTGATACCAGTCAGCCAGTCTTTATTTGACGCATTGAAAATATTTCTGGCCAAATGTTCCTCAAAGGTTAAATTACTATGTATAGTAGAATAGAAATATTTTCTTTACAAATTGACTCCTGACCTTGACATCAGATATAAAGTAGTCAATATCTGACCTTTAAAGATATTTCTGACTAAAGAATCATTGAACATTAACACTCTACACGCTCATTGACCTCCTGATGTTACATATCAGCTAGACAGTACTCCAAATTTGATTTACTAAATATATTTCTGGTCAAAGTTTACTCAAACTTTCTATGCATATCCATTGACTCCTGATGTTAAATAAGCAATGCAGAGGATACGGATCTGACCTACTGATCACATTTCTGACCCAGCGTCATCACTCTTACAATGCATTGCACAATGTAACAGTTGCATAGCTTATATTCGATTCTGCTATGCAGAACGTTTGATCGTGTTTAATGCAATGCAGCAGCACATAAATTAATCTCTTCGGAATGTGTTAATTATTGCATTGCATTTTAAAGCAACTGCTCATATTATATTTTCTCGTCAAGTATACAAATTTAAATTGTGTAATAATTCAACAACAGCTAATGCAATGGTTATCATTCATGCACAAATTAATACGTTAGTTGTAGTACGCAGTGCAATGCGAAATCACACTGTCCGAAATCAAATGTTATATTTTCATTTCAGAGACAAAAGTTAAATCTGTTTACAACTACTGTTATATCTTAATGCATATCGAAACGATTTAGATAGGCATTGCAATGCAAAAGGTTAAATATTAATCTTCAGTGAACGACGTACGTTAGATTATGTGTGCAATGCAATGCCAAACAGAGTTAGTTCTTGTATATTAACATTAAAGTGACAGCTAATGTGATTTTTAGTCGTCAGTAAAAAAAAAATAATTAGTAGTGTGCAATGCAATGCGAACAAATAAGTTGTGGGTTGTCTTTCAACAGCTAATGCAATGATATTCCTATTTACAAAAATGAAAATGGTTAGTTGAAGTGTGCAATGCACATATGGTATGTGTTGTCTTTTAATTGCACAGAGGAATACATTTGCTCTTTTCGGCATTGAAAATTATACATCTAAATAGATATGTCTAGCTTATATGTTATTCTTCATGCAAAATGCAGCACATTTATACCAATATGTTAGGTTATTTGCACAAAGAAAATAAGGACTTCTAATGCAATGCAAAATCTAATTCAATGATTTCCTTTAATACACACTGAATAAGTTAGTTAAATTATGGAAATTCAATCCGAAAGCACATATGTTATTTTATGTTTTGTTTTCATTGCAACGCTTGATAGTACGTGCATTGCTATGCAAAAACAGATTGCATTGCATATCTTTTCAGGGCATGAAGGAATGAGTTAGTTCTTGAATGATTGCAATGCAACAAAGTGCATATGACTTTTACTTCATTCTTCAATATAAAACGCGTGATCGTATGTGCAATGCTATGCAAGAGGAGATTGCATTGCATATATCTTTAACGCACTACGGAATTAGTTAGTTCTAAAATGCATTGCAATGCAAAAAAATGCATATGACTTTTATGATATTTTATCATAAAAGATATTTGTAGATATTTTATATTCTTCAGTGCACAACGCTTGATCGTAAGGAGATTGCATTGCATATCTCTTCAACGCAATAAGAAATGAGTTAGCTCTTAAATGTATTGCAATGCAAAATTAATGCATAATGACTTTTATGATGTTCTTCAATGCACAACGCTTGAACGTACGTGCAATGCTATGCAAAAGCAGATTGCATTGCACATCTCTTCAGCGCACGAAGGAATGAGTTAGTTCTTACATGCATTGCAATGCAACAAAGTGCATATGACTTATTTTCTTCAATGCACAACGATTGATCGTATGTGCAATGCTATGCAAAAGCAGATTGCATTGCACATCTCTTCAGTGCACGAAGGATTGAGTTAGTTCTTGAATGCATTGCAATGCAACAAAGTGCATATGACTTTTATGATATTCTTCAATGCACAACGCTTGAATGTATGTGCAATGCTATGCAAGAGGAGATTGCATTGCATATCTCTTTAACGCACTACGGAATAAGTTAGTTCTTAAATGCATTGCAATGCAAAAAAGTGCATATGACTTTTATGATATTCTTCAATGCACAACGCTTGAACGTATGTGCAATGATATGCAAGAGGAGATGGCATTGCAAATCTCTTTAACGAACTAAAGAATGAGTAAGTTCTTAAATGCATTGCAATGCAAAAAAAATAATTCATATGACTTTTATGACATTCTTCAATGCACAACGCTTGATCATACGGATATTGCATTGCATATCTCTTGAACGCACTAAAGAATGAGTAAGTTCTTAAATGCATTGCAATGCAAAAAAAAACATGGCTTTTATGATATTCTTCAATGCACAACGCTTGATCGTACGTGCATTGTTATGCAAAAGCAGATGCAATGCTAAACAAGAGGAGATTGCATTGCATATCTCTTCAGGGCACGAAGGAATGAGTTAGTTCTTGAATGCATTGCAATGCAACAAAGTGCATATGACTTTTATGATATTCTTCAAGGCACAACACTTGATAGTATGTGCAGTGCTATGCAAGAGGAGATTGCTTGCACATCTCTTTAAAGCAATACGGAGTGAGTTAGTTCTGAAATGTATTGCAATGCAAAGAAAAAGCACATGACTTTTACGATATTCTTCAATGCACAACGCTTGGTCGTACGTGCATTGCTATGCAAAAGCAGATTGCATTGCTTATCTCTTCAGGGCACTACGAATGAGTTAGTTCTTGAATGCAATGCAATGCAACAAAATGCATATTATATTTTATTCTTCAATGCACAACGCTTAATCGTATGTGAAATGCCATGCAAGAGGAGATTGCATTGCATATCTCTTTAACGAACTACGGGATGAGTTTGTTCTTGAATGCATTGCTATGCAACAAAGTGCATATGACTTTAATGATATTCTTCAATGCACAACGCTTGATAGTATGTGCAATGCAATGCAAAAGCATTGTTAAATGCATTTTCTTCTGTTAAATCAGACATACAGAGTCATAGAGATACTTTTAGACTCCTTCTGATGTTAAATCAGCCACACAGAGATTCCTTATGGAACCACTGAACATATTTCTCGACAAAGAATCCTCGATCTTGATCTTTCTATATATACTTATAAACTTATAGACTCCTTCTGATGTTAAATCAGTCATACAGAGGTTCCTTACGGAACTACTGAACATGTTTCTGGCCAAAGAGTTCTTGAACATTATCTTAATAATGTTCAATCAGATCAGATTGTCTTCTAAAATCAGATTGTCTTCTTTTGATGTTATATTAGTCACACTGAAGTCCATATTTGACCCAAGGAACATATTTCTGGCCAAAGAATCCTCGATCTTGAACTTTCTATACATATTCATCGACTCCTACTGATGCTTCAAAAGTCATTTAGAAGATCATATCTTACCGTTTGAACTTTTTTCTGGTCAAAGGGTCTTCAAAAAATTTTAACTATATAAACTTATAGACTCCTTCTGCTGTTAAATCAGTCATACAGAGGTTGCTTACGGAACTACTGAACATTTTTTTGACCAAAGAGTTCTTGAACCTTATCTTAATATAAAATCAGATTGTCTTCTTTACATGTTATATTAGCCACACTAAAGTCCATATTTGACAAAAAGGAACATACTTCCGGCCAAGGAATCCTCGATCTTGAATTTTCTATACATACTCATAGACTCCTACTGATGCTTCAAAAGTAATTTAGAAGACCATATCTGACCTTTTGAATTTTTTCTGTTCAAAGGGTCTTCCAAAAATGTATAAACATAGATTCCTTCTTATATTAAAACAGTCATACAGAGGTTCCTTATGGAACTACTGAACATATTTCTGGCCAAAGAGTTCTTGAACATTATCTTAATTTACAATCAGATTGTCTTCTTTTGATGTTATATTAGTCACACGAAAGTCCATATTTGACCCAAGGAACATATTTCTGGCCAAAGAATCCTCGATCTTGAACTTTCTATACATATTCATAGACTCCTACTGATGCTTCAAAAGTCATTTAGAAGACCATATCTAACCTTTTGAACTTATTTCTGGTCAAAGGGTCTTCAAAAATTTTTAACTATATAAACTTATAGACTCCTTATGATGTTAAATCAGTCATACAGAGGTTCCTTAGGGAACTACTGAACATATTTCTGGCAAAAGAGTTCTTGAACCTTATCTTAATGTACAATCAGATTGTCTTCTTTTGATGTTATATTAGCCAAACTAAAGTCCATATTTGACCCAATGAACATATTTCTGGCCAAAGAATCCTCGATCTTGAACTTTCTATACATGCTCATAGACTCCTACTGATGTTTCATAAGTCATTTAGAAGACCATATCTGACCCAAGGAACATATTTCTGGCCAAAGAATCCTCGATCTTGAACTTTCTATACATTCTCATAGACTCCTACTGATGCTTCAAAAGTAATTTAGAAGACTATATCTGACCTTTTGAACATTTTTCTGTTCAATTTGTCTTCAAAAAACGTATAAACTTATAGATTCCTTCTGCTGTTAAATCAGTCATACAGAGGTTAATTATGGAACTACTGAACATATTTCTGGCAAAAGAGTTCTTGAACACTATCTCAATATACAATCAAGATTGTCTTCTTTTGATGTTTATTAGCCACACTAAAGTCCATATTTGACCCAATGAACATATTTCTGGCCAAAGAATCCTCGATCTTGAACTTTCTGTACTACTGATGCTTCAAAGGTAATTTAGAAGACCATATCTGACCTTTTGAATTTTTTTCTTTTTAAAGGGTCTTCAAAAAATGTATAAACTTATAGGTTCCTTCTGCTGTTAAATCAGTCATACAGAGGTTCCTTATGGAACTACTGAACATATTTCTGGCCAAAGATTTCTTGAACATGAACATACAATCAGATTGTCTACTTTAGATGATATATATTAGCCCAACCCGATCTCAGTAAATGCGTCTTTATTGCACGCATGTGCATTGTCGTGTAATTTATACGCTAAATTGAGTTTTTACGTGCATAGGTTGGTTAGGGTAGGTTTAGGTGTGTGTGGGGTGCGTGTGTATTATACGCTTGGGTAGGATTAGTGGTGTGGGGTGCGTGTGTATTACACGCAAATGAACTGCGTATCAAATGCACGCAAAAAACTGCGTCTCATATGCACGTAAAAACTCATTTTCGCGTATCAATTACACGACAATGCACCATGCGTGTCATAGAAACGCATTTAGCCACACTGAATTCCATATTTGACCCAAGGAACATATTTCTGGCCAAGGAATCCTCGATCTTGATCTTTCTATATATACTTATAGACTTATAGACTCCTTCTGATGTTAAATCAGTCATACAGACGTTCCTTACGGAACTACTGAACATATTTCTGGCCAAAGATTTCTTGAACATGAACATACAATCAGATTGTCTACTTTAGATGATATATATTAGCCACACTGAAGTCCATATTTGACCCAAGGAACATATTTCTGGCCAAGGAATCCTCGATCTTGAACTTTCTATACATATTCAGAGACTCCTACTGATGCTTCACAAGTCATTTAGAAGACAATATCTGACCTTTTGAACACTTTCCTGTACAAAGGGTCTTCAAAAAATTTATCAACTTTTAGATTCCTTCTGATGTTAAATCAGTCATACAGAGGTTCCTTACGGAGCTACTGAACATGTTTCTGGCCAAAGAGTTCTTGAACATTATCTTAATAATGTTCAATCAGATCAGATTGTCTTCTAAAATCAGATTGTCTTCTTTTGATGTTATATTAGTCACACTGAAGTCCATATTTGACCCAAGGAACATATTTCTGACCAAAGAATCCTCGATCTTAAACTTTCTATACATATTCATCGACTCCTACTGATGCTTCAAAAGTCATTTAGAAGATCATATCTTACCATTTGAACTTTTTTCTGGTCAAAGGGTCTTCAAAAAATTTAAACTATATAAACTTATAGACTCCTTCTGCTGTTAAATCAGTCATACAGAGTTTGCTTACGGAACTACTGAACATATTTTTGACCAAAGAGTTCTTGAACATTATCTTAATATACAATCAGATTGTCTTCTTTACATGTTATATTAGCCACACTAAAGTCCATATTTGACCCAAGGAACATACTTCCGGCCAAGGAATCCTCGATCTTGAATTTTCTATACATACTCATAGACTCCTACTGATGCTTCAAAAGTAATTTAGAAGACCATATCTGACCTTTTGAATTTTTGCTGTTCAAAGGGTCTTCCAAAAACGTATAAACTTTTTTATATAATAGGTATAATAGTATTATATATAGTTATATAAAATAGTATTGAACTCATTTCTTGTCAATGGGTCTTCAAAAAAATGTAAACTATAAACACTTATAGACTCCTTCTGATGTTAAATCAGTCATACAGAGGTTCCTCACGGAACTACTGATCATATTTCTGGCCAAAGAGTTCTTGAACATTGTCTTAAAATACAATCAGATTGTCTTCTTTTGATGTTAAATTTGTCACACTAAAGTTCATATTTGACCCAAGGAACACATTTCTGGCCAAAGAATCCTCGATCTAGAATTTTCTATAGACAAATTTTCTATTTTCATAGACTCCTACTAATATAATATAAGTCATTTAGACCATATCTGAAGACCATATCTGACCTTTTGAACTTATTTCTGGTCAAAGTGTCTTCACATTTTTTTTCACTAGATAAACTTAAAGATTCCTTCTGATGTTAAATCAGCCAAAGTTTTCAAAAGTTTTATGGACTTTATAGTGTGGCTAATATAACATCAAAAGAAGACAATCTGATTGTATATTAAGATAATATTCAAGAACTCTTTGGCCAGAAATATGTTCAGTAGTTCCGTAAGGAACCTCTGTATGACTGATTTAATATCAGAAGGAGTCTATAAGTTTATACATTTTTTGAAGACCCTTTGAACAGAAAAAAGTTCAAAAGGTCAGATATGGTCTTCTAAATGACTTTTGAATGTATAAAAAGTTCAAGATCGAGGACTCTTTGGCTAGAAATATGTTCCTTGGGTCAAATATGGATTTTAGTCTCCTACTGATGCTTCAAAAGTAATTTAGAAGACTATATCTGACCTTTTGAACATTTTTCTGTTCAATTGGTCTTCCAAAAACGTATAAACTTTTTTATATAATAGGTATAATAGTATTATATATAGTTATATAATAGTATTGAACTCATTTCTTGTCAATGGGTCTTCAAAAAAATGTAAACTATAAACACTTATAGACTCCTTCTAGATTATGTGTGCAATGCAATGCCAAACAGAGTTAGTTCTTGTATATTAACATTAAAGTGACAGCTAATGTGATTTTTAGTCGTCAGTAAAAATTTGTAGATATGCAATGCAATGCGAACAAATAAGTTGTGGGTTGTCTTTCAACAGCTAATGCAATGATATTCCTATGTACAAAAATGAAAATGGTTAGTTGAAGTGTGCAATGCACATATGGTATGTGTTGTCTTTTAATTGCACAGAGGAATACATTTGCTCTTTTAGGCATTGAAAATTATACATCTAAATAGATATGTCTATAGCTTATATGTTATTCTTCAAGGAAAATGCAGCACATTTATACCAATATGTTAGGTTATTTGCATCTAATTTAAATCTAATTCAATGATTTCCTTTAATACACACTGAATAAGTTAGTTAAATTATGGAAATTCAATCCGAAAGCACATATGTTATTTTATGTTTTGTTTTCATTGCAACGCTTGATAGTACGTGCATTGCTATGCAAAAACAGATTGCATTGCATATCTTTTCAGGGCACGAAGGAATGAGTTAGTTCTTGAATGATTGCAATGCAACAAAGTGCATATGACTTTTACTTCATTCTTCAATATAAAACGCGTGATCGTATGTGCAATGCTATGCAAGAGGAGATTGCATTGCATATATCTTTAACGCACTACGGAATTAGTTAGTTCTAAAATGCATTGCAATGCAAAAAAATGCATATGACTTTTATGATATTTTATCATAAAAGATATTTGTAGATATTTTATATTCTTCAGTGCACAACGCTTGATCGTAAGGAGATTGCATTGCATATCTTTTCAACGCAATAAGAAATGAGTTAGCTCTTAAATGTATTGCAATGCAAAATTAATGCATAATGACTTTTATGATATTCTTCAATGCACAACGCTTGAACGTACGTGCAATGCTATGCAAAAGCAGATTGCATTGCACATCTCTTCAGCGCACGAAGGAATGAGTTAGTTCTTACATGCATTGCAATGCAACAAAGTGCATATGACTTATTTTCTTCAATGCACAACGATTGATCGTAAGTGCAATGCTATGCAAAAGCAGATTGCATTGCACATCTCTTCAGCGCACGAAGGATTGAGTTAGTTCTTGAATGCATTGCAATGCAATAAAGTGCATATGACTTTTATTTTCTTCAGTGCACAACGCTTGATTGTATGTGCAATGCTATGCAAGAGGAGATTGCATTGCATATCTCTTTAACGCACTACGGAATAAGTTAGTTCTTAAATGCATTGCAATGCAAAAAAGTGCATATGACTTTTATGATATTCTTCAATGCACAACGCTTGAACGTATGTGCAATGCTATGCAAGAGGAGATGGCATTGCAAATCTCTTTAACGAACTAAAGAATGAGTAAGTTCTTAAATGCATTGCAATGCAAAAAAAAATAATTCATATGACTTTTATGACATTCTTCAATGCACAACGCTTGATCATACGGATATTGCATTGCATATCTCTTGAACGCACTAAAGAATGAGTAAGTTCTTAAATGCATTGCAATGCAAAAAAAAAAACATATGGCTTTTATGATATTCTTGAATGCACAACGCTTGATCGTACGTGCATTGTTATGCAAAAGCAGATGCAATGCTAAACAAGAGGAGATTGCATTGCATATCTCTTCAGGGCACGAAGGAATGAGTTAGTTCTTCAATGCATTGCAATGCAACAAAGTGCAATTTACCTAATTGTTATTCTTCAATTGACAACGCTTCATCGTATGTGCAATGCTATGCAAGAGCATATTGCATTAGACATCCCTTCAACGCATGAAGTAATGAGTTAGTTCTTGATTGCCTTGCAATGCAACAAAGTGCACATTACTTAAATGTTATTCTTCGAAGTACAACACTTGTGCAATGCAATGCAACCACGCTGTGCTGCACATCTCTTCAACTCACTAGAACGAGTTAGTTTTTAGTGAATGCATTGCAATACAACAAAGTGGTGCATATGATTTTTGTTATTCTTCAATGCACAACGCTTGATTGTATGTGCAATGCTATGCAAGGGCAGATTGCATTAGACATCTCTTCAACGCATGAAGGAAAGAGTTAGTTCTTGAATGCTTTGCAATGCAACAAAGTGCACATTACTTAAATGTTATTCTTCAATGCACAACGCTTGTGCAATGCAATGCAATGCAATACAATGCAACCTATGAATGCAACAGCACGCTGCGTTGCACATGACCAACGCACTACGGAACGAGTTAGTTCTTGAATGCATTGCAATGCAACAAAAGTGCACATTACTTAAATGTTATTCTTCATTGCACTTCACTTGTGCAATGCAATGCATGGCAACATCACGCAGAATTGCATATCTCTTCAACGCACTACGGAACGAGTTAGTTCTTGAAAGCATTGCAATGCAACAAAGTGCACATAATTAAATGTTATTCTTCAATGCACAACGCTTGTGCAATGCAATGCAATGCTGCACAAACGATCTAACGATGGGCATTGAAGAAGATATGTGCTTGGTGCATTTCAGTGCATGCCACAACTAACTCATTCAGTTGCAACGAAGTGCTCTATGTTATAAGTGAATATAAGTGCTCTTGCACAAACTGTCTAACATTGCGATTTGAAGAATAACATATAAGCTATGCACTGTTGCATTGTATTGCATACCAGAACTAACTAAAAAAAAAATCTAAATTATTACTCTATGCAATGAAAACACACAACATATTCGTTTTACATAACTAACATTTGTGTATTAAATGGAAAGCATTGAAATAGCTATTGATCACAATTCATACAGTAACAAACCCATTCAGTTTGTGCAACGAAGTGATAACATGTCCATGCATTAGATTGCACAAACGATCTAACATTGCACTTTGAAGAATAACATATATGCTATGCACTTTTGTTGCATTGCATTGCTTAACAGAATTACTAACTCATTGCGTTGTGCTTTGAGGAGATACAATTTGTGCTGTTGCATTGCATTACTACAAAAACCTTATTCCTTTTTGCATTAAAGGGAAATTATTAAAATGCATAGAATAACTACCTCATACATCATGTGCAACGAAGAGATAACGTGTTTTATTGCATTGCACATGATATCTATGAATACCGTTGAAGAATAACGTATAAGCGAAGCACGTTGCATTTCAATGCATGCCAGAACTAACTCATTCCTTTGTGCATTAAAAGAGATAACATGAGTGCTGATGCATTGCATTGCACAAATGATCTAACGATGTGCATTGAAGAATATCATATAAACTATGCATTGGTGATGATCTCCAACAACTGGCAACTGGCATCTCCGCAAGCTGATCCAAGCTGATGTGCAAAGACCATAAATGGACATGAAAGGCAATACATACAAAAAATATTGTATCCCTGAAACAACACTAAAACATTTTTCCTGAATCCAGTACTGTTTTACTTTCAAAGAGCAGACATAGCCTATACTATAGCCTACACACAGACATTAAATTTGAATTTGTCTTAATTTGACCAATAACTAGTTTTTATTGTTAATTTAATTGCCCATTGTGCTTCACAGTCCATAAAAAAACACTCAAAAGTAATAAATGTAGCCTATTATGTTATTTTTTACTTTTTGCAAAACAGATCCAGAAGGCTTTCATATTAGATTTATATTTTTGGAATTATATATATATATATATATATATATATGTATATATATATATATATATATTCGGCCTATATATATATATAAATGTATATATATATATATAGATATTTTGAAACTGTTAGGACCTGTGAATGTACAGTTTAAAATATTTGCACAACTTAAAAAAAGCTACCACACTTTATTGTAATATAAAATATTGTTACTGAAAGTTTTATATAGCATAATTAAAAGAATTGATTGAATTTTTCAACTAATGTTACAAGTCCAAAAAAGTCCATACTGTCATGGTGCTCTTCGGTCACTTTTGACCAAACGATTTTCTGTTTCGAATTTTAAAATTCACAATTATACACAAATGAACTGGTAGGGCTATTACCATACAGCATAATTGAGTCAGAAGACTGAAATAAGAGGTTGAAATAAGATCAGATCCAGATAGATTAAGCTGAATTTGATGAATTTATAGATGAATTTGAATGTTATGTTTGAAAGCTTTCTCTGTATTCAGGTTTGACTGTAGTTATAATTATGCAAAAACGTGTACACTTCAAATCAAATTTTTTTTAAAACCTTGACAAAAAGTATTATTTGAGAATTTCTAAAAAAAATACATTTAAATCTACATCTTAAAAGTAAATAATTTTGTCCAAAAACTACTAGAGAATTCACATAGAGAGCTATACAGGCATCTAGTGGTAACACCATGAAATTACATGTTTTATTTTATATTCTCTCAACAGATGGCGCTAATCTGACTTCAAAAATGGGATTTAAGAACATCTATGGCAGGAATTTTGTAAACACAGCAATTACAGTTTTTTTCAACCGCTAACAAGCGCTTGCCCATACTTCAGATACTTTTTCTAAACTCTTAACACAGACTCACACCTATAAAACACAATTGTCCAAATGGATAACTTTCTTCTCAAAAACACATTTTGTTAAATATATACTAACTCTTCATTTCAAAATAGAACACATCTTTCTCTGCACACACTAACTTTACCAAAACACTGGAAATCTCACTCAAAATGAAATTATTCTGTCAAAGAATAACACTTGTTTTCACTTCACAAGGTACATGCAGTCAATCAAAGTACACCAGGTTTAAAAATACTGGCTATTGTTGACATTACAAAAACTGCATAGACTTTTATGTTTCGGTTTTATAGGTATTTGCATGCAAAAAGTGCAATCCACCGTTTTTATACTACATTTCTTGGTTGGGAACTGTATGTCCACATGTACAGTAATGCTCACATTCAAAAGCAATCCAGTAAAAAGCAAATACATTTTATTTCCTTTACTGTTTACTACAGGATGTACAGTAGAAACACGGTATGATGGAACAATTTTTTTTACAGTATTGCTTACAGTGAACAAAATATCCATGAAACACACAAGAGCATTCTGAAAAAAAAAGGGGGGGGGGGGGGACTAAAAATAGCACAAAATTACTGTATCTAATCTCTGCAATCTTCAGGGTTAGGCCACATGTTTTCATCAACATCACATGTGATATTATCCAAGGCGATGCACCTGGGATAAAACCGCTTGGTATTGCACCTCTTACTGCATCTCTCACTGCACCTCTCACTGCTCCTGCATCTCTCACTGCACCTCTCACTGCACCTCTCACTGCACCTCTCACTGCACCTCTCACTGCATCTCTCACTGCACCTCTCACTGCACCTGCATCTCTCACTGCACCTCTCACTGCATCTCTCACTGCATCTCTCACTGCACGTCTCACTGCACCTCTCACTGCATCTCTCACTGCACCTCTCACTGCACCTCTCACTGCATCTCTCACTGCATCTCTCACTGCACCTCTTACTGCACCTTTCACTGCTCCTGCATCTCTCACTGCACCTCTCACTGCATCTCTCACTGCACCTCTCACTGCACCTCTCACTGCACCTCTCACTGCACCTCTCACTGCATCTCTCACTGCACCTCTCACTGCACCTCTCCCTGCACCTCTCACTGGGCCTTGTCTTCTCCCTGGGCCCCTTGCTCTCACTCTTTCTCGTCCAGACATTTTAGTGTTTGTCTTTTTACAAACACAAAAACTTTTTTTTAGTGTTTCTGTTTCCAAAAACATCACTCCTCAAAGTCCTCCTTTTACTGTATAAGTGTCAATGTAATAGAAAAAAAAAAAAAAAAAAACCCTGCCACTGAGTCTAAGCCAGACTGGAATCAGCTGTGGTTGGCCCAATTTACCCAACATAAATAATCTGTGGGTCAATTATTCAATTGTTTATTTATTATCAGCTGAGATATATTGTTTTTGAACTGATATCATTGCAGAAGCAGAGGTTTTTATACTGTATCTAAGGTTTAGAATATTGTTTTTGCAATAGCAAAATGGATGGTGTGTGTTAACATTTGTAAATACTACAAAAACAATCCATAATTTTGTTGGGAGGTATAGCTTGTCTGTTAAGAAAATGCAAGCATTGTGGAAATGTGTTCACTGACTGCATATTGTGTGAAAACGACATGAAATGTGTGAATAGTATGGCCACAAAAGACCGATGCTGTGTTTAGAGTTTTGAAAATGTGACAACTGATTGGACAAACGCTTGTTAGCGACTGAAAAAAACTGTGAAAAAAAAGGTTGCCTGCCAAAAATATAAATATGAGACATTATCTGTTGAAATTTCCATTTTAATGGGAGTTAAAAAATTATGTGGAATATCTTGTGCTTTTCCAACTTCCGTCAAAGCATGTTTGTTGTAAATAAACCATTAATAAACCTTTCCACTTTAACATTTATTTAACATTTGTGAAAGATTATGATAATTATATTATGTATTTATGTATAAGTAATTTTATTTAGATTGAGTTAGTGTTGAGATCTCTTAGTTCTTGAAATAAAAGATCATGCTTGATTAGATTTTATCCACTTTTTATTAGCTTGTTATTTGTTTGATATTATGTATTTATTTTTATGCATGACTTTAATTAAAAAATGTTTACAAGTTGCTAAAACACAAGTTCTCAAAACCTTAAACACAAAACCAAATCTTCTGTCAAAATCAAACAATTGACTCAAATCCATTTTATCTGTGCTCAAAATCCAACAATACTTTCAGCTCATACACACAGTGAGTCAAAGTAGTCACTACATCAACAAATGAAGAACACAGCCTCCAAGTATGCCTTTACAGAAAAAAAGTATTGTAACACAGTAAATAAATGTAGCAATTTTATGTAAAAAAGTAGGTTATAGTAATTGCAACTTAGTATTAAGGTAACAGTAGTAATGTGAATAAATTGTACACTGTATGTACAGCAAGTATACTGTAATATTGTACTGAATATTGTACAGTAGGGCTGTATGTGTACAAAATACAAAATGTGTATTTCAGCACGTGCATACTGTAAAAATACAGTAGTCCAACTCCAAAAGCCAAAAAGGTTACAGTAAAAAACTCTGATTTTGCAGTTGCACAACTCTTCTGAGTGTTCAAACATGCTTTTCATTTAAAGTCAAAATCAAAGCATCAATCATGTTGGGTCCGGCCTGAGGACTTTGTCTACATCACAGGCATTGACACATTTCTTCACCCATTTTCTCACAACATTACAGTTTCACAATCCATAAATCCATAACGTCTCACCCAATTCCCTAAACATCCTATTTTCAGGTCAAAATTACTGTAAGCTCTACACTCAAAACCATTCACTCTTGCTAAAAAACTAAACTTTGCCCTCAGACATCACACACTACAACATTGTCTTACACACTGGTGCAATACATTTAAAACAACATTTCCAAAACTGGTAAGTTATGTTGCTTGTGGTTCCCCCCTCACAAACCTTTTCACATGATGAACACAAAAGAAACAACCAATGGATACATTGGCACATTTTTATTGTCATGTACTACACAGTACAAGACACACACAAAAAATAATTTTTTTCCGCCTCAGCATTGCATTTTTGGTCTGGACCAATCTTGTCCACATAACAGGCTATATTGGCCCTAGCCAGGCAGCGGGGGTGAAATCCTCTTGCATGCCTGTTCCCCGCTGGCACGCATCAACTGAAATATTTGGCAGGCTTCTTCCATTTCATCGTCTCTGTGTCCTAGAAAAATAGAAGTACTGTTACTGTAACTAACATCCTTTTTACAAAATGGAAACATTCAGAAAACTCTATCTGTATCAGAGACAATTTGATGGATTTATTTTTATTACAGTAGTAGTGCAACAGCTACAGTACATGTATGTGTTGTAGCAGCACATAGTACAACTCTCAAAAGTTACAGAGTAGTTTCAAATTTGGCCTTACTTGTAGCCCAGCCTGCCTGCCCCACTAACACAGAACGTTTAGGGAACGTTAGTTTATGGTTCTCTAAATGTTAGTTTGAACCAAACCAAAAACTAACATTTAGCCTCCTGACACCCGAGAGTTTGCCTGGTGTGCATTTTATAATTGTTCTTACTATTTGGGATAAGTAGGACCTAATAAGTATAATAACTAAAATTTGTTTTTGTACAGGAAGTAGTTTTTGCAGAAAATGATGTCCTCATGTGAGGACAGTGGGTCTATGATTTACCATATGATGTCCTCATGTGAGGACACAGTACTAGCAATAAAAAAAAAACTTAAATGGTTGTAATTCAAGAATGCTTTGGAATATAGACATATGGTTGGTCTTGTTTTTAAGAAGACATTTGCCAGATTATTGTAGAAGTGAAATAAATTATGAAAGTGAAACAGAAAAAAAGTTAAATAAGTTTGAGTTTATGAAAATACAGAATGGAAAAATATAATTATTTATATTTTATATAAAATGTATATATTATAAAATATATTTTACTCTAAAACTGCTAGAAAATTAAAGGCAAAAATCGAAACAAGTTGTGTTCCAAATTTTAGGTTGATATCTCAAAAAATTAGCTTTCAGTAAGATTTTATTTGGGCGTAGTACCAAACTTTTTCACTAGATGGACAGCCAGCTTCCTTACTGACCATATAAGGGCGCCTCCATTTTCATATGTTTTGAGTGATCTGAACCATGTTTTTCCATAATTTCATACAATTTATTAAGTATACATCCTATTCAGAAATAGTATGGGTGTTTTGGCAGTATTTGATTTGATTTCAACCTCTAATAAACATAAAAAGAGCACATCACAAATGTGCTCTTTTTGCCGCATCACAAATCGAGAATTCATAATATTTTTCTTTATTTTCTAAAAATGTTCAGACCTTTTTTTCTCATAACATTTAATTAGGGTTATCTTTTGAACTGGCATGAAAACAAACTGAGGTTTCTTCCAATCTTTCATGATTTTTCATGTTTTTTTCTATTTCAAAATAAAGGCCTAAACACGCCTAATGAATATGAAATATTCTTGTTGCAAATTGATAAATTACTGCTCTTCTGTAATTTATTTTAAAAAACAGCCACCAAATATGAAAACTAGAGATTGTAAGCTTTCAAATGATATATAGTTTGTCAATATAACTTTAGGTTTTTACTAAGATATTATTGTTCTAAATATATATGGGCAAACGTCCCAGGTGGGACAGTGACAGTTAAGCGGATAACGTAATATAGTCCCAATGTCCTCAAACGAGTACTTCCCATTTACTGATGTCCTAGAGTGCTACTATTACTAAAATATGTCAAATTTTAATCCCCATATGATGATAGAGACAGTATTGTACATAAATACATTTGTTTCATTCATATAATTTGATTATATTTTTTACCTGGGTCATTTTTCTTTTGGGAACTGGTGTAGAAGTGTTAGGTTAGGGTTAGGGTCATTTTCTTCTCACTGACATTGGTGTAATGTTGTGATATCACCACAAGATGGTGTGGGCAGTGCCCCTAAATGTGGCCAACATGTCTAAGATTTACAAATTTGACTATCATTGTGTCAAGAGGCAAAAATGTAATGTCCTCATATGAGGACGCAGGGTCTCAGGAGGTTAGGGAACATTCGCTGAGGGTTATAACACTTCCATGGGGACCAAAACCTTAAGGGAATGTTCCCGCAACCAAAAACGAACTTTCCCAGAACGTTCTGGGAACCATAAATTGTTTGCTGGGATCATAGTCATTCCATGGACAAAGACATGGGCAACTAGTGTCTTGTCTCCTTGCCCTTGGCCCTCCACCTTCCTCCTTTTTGATAAATGGTTTTGAAATTTTAGTTCAAAAGCCTGGTAATTGTCATGATCCCGGTATCCTCCTCTTACACTCTACCACCCTCTCCTGGTCACACTCTTTATTACATCCTTTTACACACACACATTCCCATTCATTATCTCTGCCGCTCTCAGCTGTCTCTCATCACCTCATTACTCTCCCTCCTCTCCTCCCCAGCTGGTTCCCACTTTCTCTGATTAGACTCTCTATTTCTAGTCTTCCCTGTCCTTTGTTCTTTGTCAGATTATTGCCATATGTTACGTACCTGTGTGTCTGCTGAAACCAAGTCGTGTCGTGTCGTGTCGTGTCCTGTCTGGTGCGTGTCTCTATCTGTCTACCTTATTACCTCGACTCTGCTTTGTTACTTCTTCAGCTAACGTGAGTGGTCAAGGATTGGCGTTCCCGTGCTCTCTACGGACCCAGCCTGTCTCATCCTCCGGGGATTTCCCGTTGCCGGCCCTGACCGTACATTTCTGTTCTATTACTGAATGACTTTCCGTTTTCCTTTGGATGAGACTATCTTCAGTTGGATTTATTCGCCTTGTGTGCCACCTGTGTTATTTTGCCTGAACTATTAAACTTTGTCAAACTGCCCTTTGCTTTTGGGTCCTCTCTCCTACACGTGACAGTAATAGCATTTACAGGTTTTCTCAATTGCTTAAACACAGTTGCCCGCTCTGACATCTCATTTTCAAAACAGTTAACACACAGGATAAAACAATCTCAATGGCCAAAATGACTAATTTTGTTAGCAAAATGCTCTAACACTCACAAAACATTAAAAACATGCAACATAAGCAAATATTTCCATCAGACACCACACCATGGTCAAATTAATTTATTCTTTCAATCAATCATTGCACAATGGACAACAAAATACAGCCATCAATATGAAATATGATACTCTACAAACTCAAATGGATACTGAAAAAAAAAAGAAAACTACCAAAGGAAACTTATTATTACTTTATATATTTTTTATCTTTCACATTTAGTCCATTTGTTCTTGACGATTATGCCACAGGTTCTCATCAACATCGCATTGAATGTTTTTCCTTGCAATGCACCGAGGGAAATACATATCCATCCCTGGCAGTCCTCTGCACCTACTGCCAGGCAACCAGCATTCATTGCCTCCAGGAGGGGCATCTGCTCATATGGCTGGTGATCATACACCTCCACCCCATCATTGGAGATGGCAGCACACATGGTGATATTGGCACCCCTCTGACCTGGCACTGTGACAATGGCCCTCTGCCCAATGATGTTCCTCCCTCACTTTACAGAGGTTCATCCACAAAAATGAATTTGTGATGTGCCCCTTCAGCTTCAAGCTCCATTATTCTCTAAGAAAAAGAGCAAATTCATAGAGCAAATTATTCCAGTCGCATAACTGTGGTAAACAATACAAACAATTTACAATAAAAAATCTGTGCCTGCACATACTGGAGTCGTGCCTCCTTTACAATGTCAGAATTTCTTTGAAATGGAACTCTGTACAGCTGCTTCATTCTGACATGGTTTCGTTAAGGACTCGATCTAAAGTTGCCAAACTCACACTGTTTATATTTCTAGATGTACAGCTGCTTTGAAACAATCTACCTTGTTAAAAGTGCTAAATGAAGATGACTTGACTTGACTAAATGCACCCTGATCTGCAATTCTGCTCCCTGGATTTCACGCTGTCTGATTGCATTGTTTGCCACTACCATATCTACAATGGCAGACTCCTGTTCAATACTAAATATCTTTCCTCTGCCACCAGTGTGTGGTAATGTGTGGATTCTATAAAGTAAACGCAAAAAGCATGTCAAAATGTACATTACTGTATGACAGTCACATAAATGGGATTGATAAAACATCTGCATTACTGTAGATACAGTTTGTTCTGCTAACAGGGCAATACAGTAAAACTGAAATACACAGCGGTATACATTACAGTGACACTGTGAATTACCTGTTCTCATTCCGAAAAAGCCTGACAATAGATGCCACAGTGCTCCGACTCAGAATGGGCTGGACCCTTTGTCCAGCCTCTCTAAAGGACAAGCCATGATTGATGACATGGTCAATTGTTGCCCGAATTTCATTTGAAACTTGAGCTCGATTTCATCCTCTTGCTGATGCAGCTCCTCCACCACGCATACAAACCCCTCTTCCATGGCCTCTTGCTCTCCTTCTGTGCCTATGGCCTCTTTGATCCATGCTTGCAAATAGCAACACAGAGGTGGCATCTTTTATAGATGGATGAGGACTGATTGCTGATTGAAGAGTTGTGCAAATTACTGTTTTTTCAGTCGCTAACCAGCGTTTGTCCAATCAGTTGTCACATTTTCAAAACTCTAAACACAATTAGCACAGCATCGGTCTTTTGTGTCCATACTATTCACACATTTCATGTCGTTTTCACACAATATGCAGTCGGTGAACACATTTCCACAATTTTTGCATTTTCTTAACAGACAAGTTATACCTCCCAACAAAATTATGGATTGATTTTGTATTATTTACAAATGTTAAAGCAGCACTATGTAGCTTTTTCAACCTTTATAATATTTTTCCAAAACCCTTGACATGGTACATCGACTTACAATAGGTTGAATGACACGTCTGCCATAGCCTGACGGTGTCTGTATCGCTTTTATTGGCACTTTGTAACTTCGGGGTGCAGGTAGGAACCCGACCACAAAAAGAACTACAAAATTCGACTGCTTTACGGCATATATCACTTCCCCCACCACCCCCCACTTCCTCAAATTCTGACGTGAGAGCCCAACCAGCGTTTTTTATTTATTTATTTTTTACCTCTGTCTGTTGTTGTCATGGCCGAAGCAGCAAATAAAACTGTAGCTGTCGCAGATAAGGTATTTTCTTGCTGAATAATCATCATCGTTTGAAAGATTTTTGTTTGTTTGTTTTATAAATATTGTGTAATTTTTATTTGGGAATTGTATTTGATTTGCATTATAGTTTTGCAATAGTGACACCTACTGGAGAAAATAAGTGACGTAAGACGTACTGGTCATGTGATTTTGATTATTTGCGTGAACACAGAGAAGAAACTGAGGTGTCGTACACGAATTGAGAGGTGTAAAATTGAGAAGAGTTTTTGATCAGAAAATGCCTACTAATGTCTCCTGAATCCTGATTGAAAGGCACACGGTATGTTTGCATATATCTTGGTTATTGTTTATGTGTATTGATTTGAATTTAATAAGCTATATCGAACGACGTCATGGCAAAATCACTTAATCACAAATTTGATTGTAATTTTGGTTTATTTTCAGTTTTTTCACGGTGTCCATTTGATGTTTGTGATGTTGATTGTCCTGATTCTTAAGAAGAAGAAATTAAATATAGAAGACATCGAAGGCATCAGTTGAAGCGTGATTTTTTCTGGTCTGGAGAAAACATTCAGGAGCCGTTATAGTGAAAAAACGAGCATTTACCCTGCCTGGAAGAGTGCAAGAGTTCATCGTGGAAAAGGAAAGATCGCCAGACCTCGATGTGAAGCGCCTACTCCAGTCGACCCCGGTAGAACACTACAGCCATTGGTGAAAGTGAAGACGTCGCCATTTAACAGAGCAACGCGATTTCGTCGCATTGAAACACTATTGCGTTTCGCGTGACTGCATTCCTTGCCGTGCTGAAGTGTAACGCAAGAAGATATTGCTGCAGTGACGACGGACAGCCACAAGGCGGCAACGTTACGATGTTTTCGGACAATCTAGTTGTCAATAAGAGTTGCTACCTTTGGATTTGCAGGTCAGACTGTATCTTTTCAACTTGAAATTTCATTTCTTGGTTGCTTTAACATTTATTCTAGTTGAAAGTGTGCAAATGGTTGAAACAAATATTTGCATTTGATAATTTTCTAAACTGATAGAAGTGTGTAACTTGTTTAATAATTGACATTGTGCAATTTCCACATGGTATTACAGCTTGTTATCAGTGTTTAAAGCTTATTAATAGTGTGGTTTACAGCAAGTTACAGACATGGATCAAAATAGATCAGACATTTGTGTCTTAGACCAAGTGGTTCAAGCTCTTGAAGAAGAAAAGGCACAATTAGAAGGGAAATTAGAAACGGAAATTGATGCCTCTGATAGAGAAAAATATGAAGAACGCTTAGCTGAAATTAATGCAGATCTGGAAGTTAATAAGACGAGATTACAGGAATCCTCATCACGAGTTGAACAAGAAGTTAGGCGATCAGAAAGAGAAAGGCGTCCAACAGAAAAAATGCTCGAGTTTAGACGTGACGAGTTGGCAAAAAGAGAAAGGAAGTTTATGTTCACATACTTAAACTTTAAAGCTGAAGCTCAATTTATCAGATCTAAACTGAAAGAAGAGTGCTCTAAAACCAAGTTAGATGATATGATGGTGACAGCAGAGAAACGTGAAGCAGAGTTAAAACAAATATATGAGAGTATTCGTGCCCTGAACGTCCCATCTCAAGATATAAGAAGGAGAATGGATAGCTGCACTTCAGTTACTAGTGAAATAACTGCACTACTGAAAGGACGTTGCACAGAAGTTGGCACAAAGGAGTTTGATGCTGAAGCTGTAAAAGAAACACTCCTTCAGTTACTGCAAAGAGATGACGCAAGGTCAGTTTATGGATCAACTGTGTCGAGAGCTGAAAGAGATAGTCAGCAGGGAAGTCATATGTCAGCAAAAAGGGCAGAAGCAGCGGCACGCTTAGCTGCGAAACGTGCTGAACTAAAGAGAGAAAAAGAAATCTCAGCTCAAAGAAAAGAGGTACTAGCCCAACAAGAGAGGTTAAAAATGCTGGAGGAGCAAAGGGATCTTGAAGTAATGGAAGCTGAATACATTGTGTATGCAGAAGAGGAATCAAGATTGAACGCTGAAATAGGAGATGCTAAAGAAAGAAGCACTATGCCTCCAAGTCAGCTTCCACTGCACCACAAAAACCCTTCATGCATCAAGGTTTCCCAAGAAACTTTAGCTCAACCTTGCTCTGAAAATGAGCTAGAGAAAAGAGTAGATGAGGTCTTGTTAGTGAAAGCACTAAAAGAATCCCTGGCAATGACTAAACTTCCAGCTCCAGAGCCATTCACGTTTACAGGTGACCCACTCAAGTTCACTGAATGGTGCACCTGCTTTAAAGCTTTGATCGAAACAAACTGTTCAAGCCCAGGACATCGGTTGTTCTATCTGAAAAGGTATATAAGTGGCGATGCGCTTAGTGTACTAGAGGGAACATTTTATAGGAGTGATGAGGATGCATACACACAAGCTTGGGATGCCCTGAACAAACGTTATGGACACCCCTTTGTAGTTCAAAGAGCGTTTAGAACAAAGCTAAATAACTGGCCAAAACTTGGACCCAAAGAATCACTGAAATTAAGGGAGTTTAGTGATTTCCTCATCTCTTGCAAAAATGCAATGCCTCATGTACATGGTTTGAGGGTTTTGGACGATTGTGAAGAAAACCAGAAATTGCTTCAGAAACTTCCTGACTGGATAACAACTCGCTGGAATAGGTATGTCACTAAAGCATTAGATGAAGAGAAGCCATACCCAAGCTTCACTGAGTTTTCAGACTTTGTGGCAGAGGAGGCACGTATTGCATGTAATCCTGTTTCCTCTCTACTTGCTTTAAAACATGCAGATGAAAAGTCTGGCAAGGAGCAGAAACGTCTCAAGGCCAATGCTCTGACACAAAATGTTAAACCCATTGCAAGGAGTGCATTGGAAAGAGAGAAAGGCTTCAAACCTTCTGTCACTCAGGATAATAGACAAATAGAATGTGTCTGCTGTCAGCAAAATCATTTTATATACAAATGTGAAAGGTTTGCGGCAATGCCTCTTGAGGAGAAGAAAAGGTTTGTCATCAACAACAAGATGTGCTTTGGTTGTCTCAGAGTCGGCCATGTCTCTAAAAACTGTAGAAAGCGAGCTACTTGCAACATCTGCAGGCAGAGTCACCCCTCTCCACTTCATGAAGAACGCTCTCAAGGAGGAAAGCCAGAAGCTTCACCTGATGAAAGGGCTTCCACTAGCTTATGCAGTGTGGAGATGGATAATGGTAATCACACTTCGATGATTGTTCCAGTATGGGTCTCTTGTGCCACAAAGGACAGCACAGAAATTTTAGCCTACGCATTGCTGGACACGCAGAGCAGTAATACATTTATCAATCAAGACATCTGTGATAAACTACAAGCAAACACAGAACCTGTGAAATTAAAGCTGTCCACAATGACTGATAGAGCTTCAATAGAGAATTGTCAGAGAGCAGTTGGACTAAGAGTAAGAGGTTATAGTCTGCAAGAGTACATCGAGTTGCCACCCGTATACACTCGAGAATACATTCCCTTGGAACGAGATAGCATTCCTACTTGTAAAAAAGGCTCAGAAATGGATGCATCTGCTCAGTGTTGCAGACAAGATGCCAGATTTGTTGAATTGTCCTGTAGGGCTTCTAATTGGCTTTGATTGTCCAAGGGCTCTGAAGCCAACCCAAGTGATATCAGGGAAGGATCACGAACCGTACGCAGTCAAAACGGACTTAGGCTGGAGTATAGTGGGATCCATAACACCCCATACTTGCTCTAGAAATGTAGCGGGGTTCTGTCATCGCATTTCTGTGAAGGAACTCCCAGCAATCACACCTGCTGCGGTAATCAGGACGTTAGAAGCAGATTTTCGGGATACAGACTCAAGAGAAAAGACAATATCTCAGGAGGACATTCAGTTTCTTCAACAGTTGGATGAAATGACTCAACACAACAAAGAAGGACATGTGGAAATGCCCTTACCTTTCAGAGAGCGTCCTCAATTACCGAACAATAAGCAGCTTGCTACGGTTCGTTTGAAACATTTGAAAAGAAAACTGGAGAGAAATCCCAAGTACAGAGAAGACTATGTGAAATTTATGGATAGTGTCTTTAGAGATGGTGATGCCGAAGAAGCAGATGTCATACCAAAAGAAGGCAATGCATGGTACATTCCGCACCATGGGGTATACCATCCCAGGAAGCCAGAAAAAATAAGAGTGGTATTTGACTGCTCAGCCAAATTTCAAGGTACATCTCTAAATGACCACTTATTCACAGGTCCAGACTTAACAAATGCTCTAACTGGAGTTTTGTGCAGATTTCGTGAGCATCAGATTGCGATTGCTTGTGATGTGGAGAAGATGTTCCACCGCTTTCACGTCAGTCCAGATGATCGTGATTTCCTGAGATTCCTATGGTGGGAAGAAGGGAACACCGAACGGGAACCCAGGGAATACCGCATGCGAGTGCATATTTTTGGAGCTGCATCCTCTCCGGGTTGTGCGAACTACAGCATGAAATATCTTGCCAGCAAATATGAAAAAGACTACCCACTGACAGCGAGCTTCATTCGCAAAAATTTCTATGTGGATGATGGACTTGTCAGCTTTGATTCCATTGAGAAGGCCAACAAGTTGGTTAGTGAAGCGCAAGAAGCCTTGGCTAAGGGAAAACTGCGTTTACACAAGTTTGTGTCCAATAGCAGAGAAGTCTTGAGTGCAATTCCAGAGAGCGAACGTGCCAGTGTAGTGAAGGATGTCGATCTAAACTACAATGAGCTTCCAATGCAGAGTGTACTGGGAGTAAAGTGGAACGTAGAGACTGATACATTCTCTTTCAAAGTTGACCTTAATGAAAAGGCTGCCACTCGGCGAGGAATTCTGTCAGTTGTCGCAAGTGTGTATGACCCATTAGGTTTTCTCGCTCCCTATATCTTGAATGGGAAGAGAGTGCTCCAGGAGATGTGCAAACGAGGGGTAGGATGGGATGAACCTCTTCCCTCTGATCTGAAGCCAAAGTGGGATACATGGATACATGACTTGGAGAATCTCCAAAAGGTTAAAATACCGAGATGCTTAATTCCTGGAAATATAGGCAGAATTCAGAAAATAGAACTGCATCATTTTTCAGATGCTAGCTGTGAGGGTTATGGGCAGTGTTCATACATCAGGATTGTTGCTGATGAACAAGTACATTGTGCACTGGTCATGGGTAAGGCCAGAGTAGCCCCTACGAAGGTTTTCAGCATACCACGCCTTGAGCTGACCGCAGCCACAGTTTCTGCAGCAGTAAGTCATGTTCTTAGGGAAGAGCTTGATCTGAAGGTAAATGAGGAGTTTTTCTGGACTGATTCCCAGGTAGTGCTAGGGTATATCAAGAACGAAGCCCGACGCTTTCATGTCTTTGTAGCTAATCGTGTACAGAAGATAAGAGACTCTACAGATCCAAGACAATGGTTCTACGTGGAAACAAGTCAAAATCCTGCAGACTGTGCGTCAAGGGGTCTCAAGGTGGCAGACCTGATAGAGTCAAGTTGGTTGATAGGTCCCAAGTTCTTATGGGAACGGGAGATTAGCACTCATGAAAAATCCCCCGTGCTTCTTGTAGGTGACCCTGAGGTAAAGGTCCTGAAAACAGATGCCTGTGTAAGAGGTAGCTTTCTTGAAAGACTCTCAAGATTCTCAGATTGGAATACAGCTCTCCATACTATTGCTAGGATCAAAAGACTGGGAAACAAAGACAAGTCAGGGTTCATTAGTGTAGAGGAGAAACAGAAAGCAGCTCTTGTGCTCATCAAGGCAGCACAAAGAGAAGCCTTTGAAGAAGAACTGAAATTGCTTAGTCAAAACCCTGCTAAGCTGCCAAAGAGTAACAAGTTATACCAACTTGATCCCATCCTCCAGACTGAACTGCTTAGGGTTGGAGGACGATTAAGTAAGTCTAACGCAGCATTTGAGTTGAAACATCCAGTAATTCTTCCTAAGGAAGGCATTGTCACACAACTAATACTTGACCATTGTCACAAGAAAACTCAACATCAAGGCCGAGGTCAAACCTTGAATGAGCTCAGAGCCAATGGATATTGGGTATTAGGTGCAAGCAATGTAGTGGCTAAGAACATCAAAAATTGTGTTACTTGCAGAAAGCTGCGTAGATCAGTCGAAGAACAACGTATGGCTGACCTTCCAGCTGACCGAGTGGAACCCTCACCTCCATTCTCGTATTCTGGTATCGACTGTTTCGGCCCCTTCTACACAAAACAAGGTCGGAAGGAATTCAAGAGGTATGGACTGTTGTTTACGTGCATGAGCTCCAGGGCTGTACATTTAGAGATGCTAGAAGATCTTTCCACCGATGCATTTCTGAATGCCTTGAGGTGTTTCATAGCAATCAGAGGAGCCGTGCGACAGATCAGATCCGACCAAGGCACGAATTTTGTGGGGGCTAAGAATGAGCTGGAGAAAGGTTTGAAGGATCTGGACCAAGAGAGGATCTCTACCTATCTTGCAAGCAAACAATGTGACTTCCTTATGAATGTTCCTGAAGCAAGCCACATGGGAGGTGTGTGGGAACGCCAAATAAGGACTGTAAGGAGTGTGATGAACTCTGTTCTGGCACAAGCTAAAGGAAGACTGGATGACACTTCATTAAGGACATTTTTCTACGAGGCAATGTCAATTGTAAATAGTCGTCCGCTTACCACTAACACAATAAATGACCCAAAGAGTGTTGAGCCTTTGACGCCCAATCATCTGCTCACGATGAAGACCTCAGTGCCTCTTCCTCCTCCTGGCAAATTTGTCCGTGAAGATTTGTACGCTAGGAAAAGATGGAGGAGAGTGCAGTACTTGTCGGAACAGTTTTGGAGCAGATGGCGCAAAGAGTACCTGGCCAACGTAAGCCTCAGACAGCAATGGCACACGCCTAGAAGAAATGTTCATGTTGGAGATGTAGTAATTCTCAAAGAGGACAATGTTCCCAGAAGTGAATGGAGGCTAGCTAGAGTCGTTGAGACAAGTGTAGACGATGATGGGTTAGTGCGAAAGGTTAAACTCCAGATGGGACAAAGTAAGTTAGGAAAAAAGGGTGAGCGATTGACACACATATCCCTTTTGGAGCGTCCAATCCAAAAATTAGAAGTAATAGTTGAAAACAACTCTTAAACTATGAGTGAAACCTCAAAATGGAATTAGACGAATTAGTTTTGACATCTAAAATAGTTTAATTCAAATAAGGTTAAAATAACACTGGTTGTGAAAGTGTTGAAAGATGAATGAAAGTTAGTAACAGCTTATAGGAAAATTCCAGGATTCATTTAATTTGATAAAAATATTACTGACTTAAATCCTTGTAATTTTGGTGGCAGTGTAGCTGTCGCAGATAAGGTATTTTCTTGCTGAATAATCATCATCGTTTGAAAGATTTTTGTTTGTTTGTTTTATAAATATTGTGTAATTTTTATTTGGGAATTGTATTTGATTTGCATTATAGTTTTGCAATAGTGACACCTACTGGAGAAAATAAGTGACGTAAGACGTACTGGTCATGTGATTTTGATTATTTGCGTGAACACAGAGAAGAAACTGAGGTGTCGTACACGAATTGAGAGGTGTAAAATTGAGAAGAGTTTTTGATCAGAAAATGCCTACTAATGTCTCCTGAATCCTGATTGAAAGGCACACGGTATGTTTGCATATATCTTGGTTATTGTTTATGTGTATTGATTTGAATTTAATAAGCTATATCGAACGACGTCATGGCAAAATCACTTCATCACAAATTTGATTGTAATTTTGGTTTATTTTCAGTTTTTTCACGGTGTCCATTTGATGTTTGTGATGTTGATTGTCCTGATTCTTAAGAAGAAGAAATTAAATATAGAAGACATCGAAGGCATCAGTTGAAGCGTGATTTTTTCTGGTCTGGAGAAAACATTCAGGAGCCGTTATAAAAACCAAGAAGCCAAAGGTTTTGTCGGAGGACAGTAGAAAGAGAAAAAGGGAGAGTGACAAAAAGACTGGACGAGGATCATATTGATCCAGCGTTTGCTCGCTGGCGTGAGCTAAAGGAGGAGGAGGGGTGCGTGCCCGATGCTGGCCGTCAAAAAATAAATCATAAGTAAGCCTATGTCTAAACGGCGTGTACAAGTTTGGTAGGGGCTACATTACATTCTTGCAAGTAAATAATGCATGATTAGACGGACAAAATAATCGTTCAGGGTAACTCTCCTAATGTCTGCAGGCTGATAGTCATGTTAATTTATTTATTTTTCTGGTGAGAAAGTGTCTTGCCTCAGGCTATAATGCAAATCGATTTTTCAGATTCATCTATGGTAGCTTGATATTACAGTTTTTAACGATTGCTATGACAGATTTTTCAATACTTTTAACAATTTTGCAAAACTCTTAACACAGTTAGCACTACATCCGCCTGTGTAAGCTATACTATTACAGTTTTTTTTCAGTCGTTAACAAGCGTTTGTCCAATCAGTTGTCACTTTTTCAAAACTCTAAACACAGTTAGCACAGCATCGGTCTTTTGTGGCCATACCACTCACACATTTCATGCAGTTTTCACACAATATGCAGTCAGTGAACACATTTCCACAATGCTTACATTTTCTTAACAGACAAGCTATACCTCCCAACAAAATGATGGATTGCTTTTGTAGTATTTACGAATGTTAACAAACACCATCCCACAATAGTAAAAACAATATTCCAAACCTTAGATACAGTATAAAAACCTCTGCTTCTGCGATGATATCAGTTCAAAAACAATATATTTATATATTTCAGCTGATAATAAACAAACAATTGAATAATTGACACACAGCTGATTTATGTTGGGTAAACTGGGCCAACAACAGCTGATTCCAGTCTGGCTTAGACTCAGTGGCAGGGGTTATTTTTTCTATTACATTGACACTTAAACAGTAAAAGGAGGACTTTGAGGAGTGATGTTTTTGGAAACAGAAACAGAAAAAGACAAACACTGTAAAAGTATGGACGAGGAAGAGTAAGAGCAAGGGGCCCAGGGAGAAGAGCAGGCTCAGTGAGAGGTGCAGTGAGAGATGCAGTGAGAGGTGCAGTGAGAGATGCAGTGAGAGGAGCAGTGAGAGAGCAGTGAGAGATGCAGTGAGAGGTGCAGTGAGAGGTGCAGTGAGAGGAGCAGTGAGAGAGCAGTGAGAGATGCAGTGAGAGGTGCAGTGAGAGATGCAGTGAGAGGTGCAGTGAGAGGTGCAGTGAGAGATGCAGTGAGAGGAGCAGTGAGAGAGCAGTGAGAGATGCAGTGAGAGATGCAGTGAGAGGTGCAGTGAGAGGAGCAGTGAGAGAGCAGTGAGAGATGCAGTGAGAGGTGCAGTGAGAGGTGCAGTGAGAGATGCAGTGAGAGGTGCAGTGAGAGATGCAGTGAGAGGTGCAGTGAGAGATGCAGTGAGAGGTGCAGTGAGAGGTGCATTGAGAGATGCAGTGAGAGGTGCAGTGAGAGATGCAGTGAGAGGTGCAGTGAGAGATGCAGTGAGAGGTGCAGTGAGAGATGCAGTGAGAGGTGCAGTGAGAGGTGTTATGGTTGACCATATGGCCATATGGTTTACTGTAACCGTACATTATAAAGCACTCTGAGATGGGTCTTTTTTTATTGAATTTCTGCAGCGAAAGACCTAAACCCAACAGAACAAAAATGTAGAGAGGCTTCAAAAGAAACTGCAGTGCAAAACACAATCTATACAATATACTGTCTGTTGTATAAGGGCATACCTGACACATATACAATACAGTAATGCAGTTTCTGTAATCCCATCTGATGTTAGTGTTTTTTTTTAAGTTTTTTTACAGACAGACAAACAGACCAAAATAGTACAGTAACTTGAAAAATTGAGTAATTCCATAATTCCAGAAGTTAAATAAAAGTGTGTGATTGTATAGGTGTGTGTGTGTGGGTGGGTGTGAGTGTGGGTGTGTGTATGTGTGTGTATGCAAAAGCAAAGTAACCATTTACTGTATTATTTACTGTATTACCATCATCACCACCACCATCACCACCACCACTCCTCACCACCATCATCATACTGACAACATTGTATTATGTAGTCAATTTAAATTTTTTATTCTTATTTCTATCTTTTCTGCTATGTAACAATTACCATTGTCAGCATGATGTTAGTGTTTCTGTGACATTGTGTTATGATTGACTAAATCTTCCTGTTGGACAAGAACATATGTTAGTGTTTTGAAAAATTATTTGATTTTGAGACATGTTTGCAGTGTTTTGGTAGACATAGTGTATTGTTGCTAGAGTATTACTGTATTTTGAAAATTAGTGTTGGAGATTAGTTTACAATGTGTGATTTTGAGCATGAAATTAACTGTTATGCCAATTGTGTGTTGTAGGTGTGTTGGTGCGTTAAGAGTTTAGGAAATTTGTTAAAAGTATTGAAAAAATTGTCATAGTGATTGTAAAAAACTGTATAATATTGAAAATAGCTATTACCTACCACACAAACATTGAATTGAATTAGCATTTCCATTATGTAAAACAGCAGCCAATAATAGGCTAGCAGCTACTATAAATATGCTGGCTTGTAAACGTGAGCTACACTTTTGGCTTTTGGCTTTTGAAAAAAATAAAGCCCATGAAACTATATTCAGACATACTGAAATATATGCCACTGTACCTGGGATGATGACATTACACACGCAACGCTGGCAGTCTGCCTAACTCCTCTCAGTCTGAAAACTCCTTCAGAGTTCGGGGGTATCGGCTTCTCAACAGATGCACGCGTGTATCCCCTGGTGTAATCATGACAGATTTCACGACAGTAGTAGAAGACAATACTGTTTCCGAACTGTAGGGGGACCCCGAGAGCAAAAGTTCAAAAGTAACATAATGCTGCTTTAACACACACCATCCCACAATAGCAAAAACAATATTCCAAACTTTAGATACAGTCTAAAAACCTCTGCTTCTGCAATGATATCAGTTCAAAAACAATATATCTCAGCTGATAATAAACAAACAATTGAACACAGACACACAGCTGATTTATGTTGGGTAAACTGGGCCAAGTCTGGCTTAGACTCAGTGGCAGGGGTTATTTTTTTCTATTGCATTGACACTTATACAGTAAAAGGAGGACTTAGAGGAGTGATGTTTTTGGAAACATTTCGAAAATGTCTGGACGAGGAAGAGTAAGAGCAAGGGGCCCAGTGAGAGAGCAGTGAGAGATGCAGTGAGAGATGCAGTGAGAGGTGCAGTGAGAGGTGCAGTGAGAGATGCAGTGAGAGGAGCAGTGAGAGAGCAGTGAGAGATGCAGTGAGAGGTGCAGTGAGAGGTGCAGTGAGAGATGCAGTGAGAGGTGCAGTGAGAGATGCAGTGAGAGGAGCAGTGAGAGATGCAGTGAGAGGTGCAGTGAGAGGTGCAGTGAGAGATCCAGTGAGAGGTGCAGTGAGAGATGCAGTGAGAGGTGCAGTGAGAGGTGCAGAGAGATGCAGTGAGAGAGCAGTGAGAGATGCAGTGAGAGGTGCAGTGAGAGGAGCAGTGAGAGAGCAGTGAGAGATGCAGTGAGAGGTGCAGTGAGAGGTGCAGTGAGAGATGCAGTGAGAGATGCAGTGAGAGGTGCAGTGAGAGATGCAGTGAGAGGAGCAGTGAGAGAGCAGTGAGAGATGCAGTGAGAGGTGCAGTGAGAGGTGCAGTGAGAGATGCAGTGAGAGGAGCAGGTGCAGTGAGAGATGCAGTGAGATATGTTATACTGTATATATGATATACAGTATTTTGAAACCTGGTGTACTTTGACTGACTGCATGTACTTTGTGAAGTGAAAACAAGTGTTATTCTTTGACAGAAGCATTTCATTTTACGTAAAGTTAGTGTGTGCAGAGAAAGATGTTCTATTTTGAAATGAAGAGTTAGTATATATTTAAACAAAATGTGTTTTTGAGAAGAAAATGATCCATTTGGCCAATTGTGTTTTGTAGGTGTGAGTCTGTGTTAAGAGTTTAGAAAAAGTATCTGAAGTATGGGTAAGCGCTTGTTAGCGATTGAAAAAAACTGTAGTTTCACACAGGTGCATAGAGATTTATAATCATACAAGTACTTTCTATCAGCAGTGACATGTTTTCCTTCTGTTCAACACAGTGAATCCAATAGAGTTCAGGGTCTTTCAATGAGATCTGTGGTAACTGTATTAACAAAGAGTGTGAAAAATGTGTGAAACAAAAGAAAAAGTGTTAAAACATTTGCAAGAGAAGACTTCTGCTGTGCTAATAATGTGATGATGAAGATCAAGTGGATCCCAGTTTCATTCAGTGTGTCTTAGCAAATGAGAAAAACTGTAATTTGAAATCTCTATCTGGGTGACCCCATGGCTGATGGTGATCCATCATCCCACATAGAGGGTGGGATGGTGTTCCCTTAGCTAATGCTACGCAGGCCGTATATTGGAACAGTGGTACTGGAATCACTGTAGTAAAAGCTTTACAGTAAGTTTTTACTGAAATGAAAACATAAAATTGCTGCCATTGATCAACAACACATTCAACATGCATGGCCTTTGGTTACTATGGAAGCTCAAAAGAATAAAAGGTAATTGTGACTTTTTATCTTACAAATCAGACTTTTTTTCTTTTCTCAGAAGATATAAAGTCCCAATTACCTTTTTTAATTTTCTATTCCATGACAGAAATAACCTTTTATAGGTTCCACATGTGTAAGGGGGAAACCATAAAGATGCAAAGTACACCACACATTATTCCTCCTTTCTCCTAAACTCTTCTTCTCCCTTGTCTTGACCCAATTACTCATCTCCTTCAACTATTACTCTCCTTTGTCCAGACATAATTTTCTCTCTCTCTCTGCTTCTCTGTGTTCTTTGGCATCCACATTGAACAAAAAACATTCAGGGCCCTATCTTGCACTCAGCGCAATTGACTTTGTACACCGACGCATGTATCATTCCTATTTTGCACCCGCGCAAAGCGGACTTTTCCCTCCACAGACACACGTCGGTTAACTAAGAAATACACTTGCGCTCCCCGGGGCGGTTCAGCGCAAAGAGGAGGCGTGTTCCGGCGCAAACTTTCCCTCGTGCTATTTTGCAGTTCCAGAAAACAATTGCGCCACTGACCAGAAAAAACCTAGTCTAAAGTCATTGGCGCGTTGCGCGTACATTCAGATGCTATTTTAAGCGCGCGTGCTTGGTCATAATACAGAGTGTGAACAACGCGCATACACTGTATAGGCTATGATTCTCTCATCTACACAGATGCATTTTCCTTTTTGCAAATGATACATTATTATAAGGAAAAATATTAAAACACGAGGGAAATCATTGTTGTCCAGTCAAGTCAAGTATATTTATATAGTGCTTTTCACAATAGAGATTGTATCAAAGCAGCTTCACAGTATTAATATGTAGTGACCGCAGTAACGCACCTATAAGAGAAATGCACATTATTCTACATAAGCAGAAAGTAGTCGGTTTCTTTTCGTTTTGAATTGTTTTGTTTAAAATTAGACATTTCAATTTCTATATATTTCTCTATATTTTTCTCGTGTCTGTGAGGCAGCTTAAACGCTGAGTTTCGGTTCATTTATGAGACGAGCTCCAGTTCACGAGCAATCGCGCCGGCGCCTCCATGTCCTGTTATTTTGTCTGTATATTTGCTTCTTATTTATTAAATCCAGGCAATTGGTTGATGAAACATTGATTAAAATTAAGATACAATTGATACAAAACGAAATTCACATTTTAGAAATGCTTTCTACAAAACAAAACTTAATGAAGAGGTCAAAATCATGTCTGGCCCACATGTCTCCCGATATATGCGGCATCTTGCAACACATCCCGCCTTGCTAAAACACACATGTGGGCTACAAACTTTTGTCAAGCAACATTATTTATTTCCGATTTAAAAAAAAATTTGGTTTTAATTTTAAAAAATGATTTAACGAATGATAGCTACACGGGGGCTATTTGTAAACCGTTATTGTCAAATAAAAATAGTCTGATAAATGTTAGTTTATAAAAATACAGCTGTTCATTGTTTGTTCATGTTGCATTAAAAAAATAATAGTGTAGCGGGTACAGGATCTCCGTATCAGCTGACAGTTAAGTGTTCCCAGCAATCTGTGGAATGGTGGAATAAACACAGGACAACAATATGCGTGTGATCAGCTCCGGTCTTGCTGGGTTATCTCTTTTACTTCAAAATGTTCACATTCGAACAAACACAAATGTCCAAAACAAAATACATTGTCACAATAAATTGTTTATGTAGAATTTCACTGTTTCAGTCTCTTTCTTGCAACTACACAATGTTCTCATGAAGATCTGTCCATCAGCCAATCACTGTATTTCTCATTTACATATTCAAAATGTTGTTCAGTGTTCAATGAAAACACATATTCAAACAAGGCATTCCTGTGTATTTTCCCCATTTTAGACCACTCACATGCATTTTTAAAGTAAAATACACATTATTATTAACTGATATAATGACATTTAAACATGTTCACCTTCAATTAACTCTGTAATGCTGCATACATACTATCCAATCGCGGGTGAACATCGCGATTTCATTTTGTGATTAACCATGTAAAACTTTATCAAAACTAATCAATTTGCAATCATTAATATGCACTAACATGTATTCTTCCAACATCCATGGAGATTGACATATAAAACAATTGACTAACCTGTGGAATGGTGGAATAAACACAGGACAACAATATGCATGTGATCAGCTCCGGTCTTGCTGGGTTATGACGAGCAACGCAGCAGACACTTCGCAACACACTGCACTCACATAGCGCCCTCCACTGGTCTGGCAGAACCACCATCCACTCAATGTATTACATACAGCGACAATACCACATTCATCAATTGTGACGAACCAACAATTGGGGCATCACACTCTCCCCACCACAGAAGGTGAACCACTAAACTTTTACTTAATGTCCTTAAGCATAACTTTTATAAGATGGAACCATAAAAGTAATTGGCACTACGCTGTATGGATCATTGGCATAGCCTAACCATGTGTGTGCAGTTGTGGGTATCAATGGTAGTGACTGAATTGGTTTTGCTGCTACTGTGTTTAGTGTAGGTAATGTTTGGAATGTGGGTTGTCCAAGGTATGGGTAAGTCATTCTTTGGGCAGGTCTTCTATCTCTGAGTGACCGTCTGATTGCTCCACAGGATTCCTGTTGCTGTGACCCTCCCTCCTGGTCCTCAGTCATCTGTTCCTCTCGTGTGTCTCCATATTCTGGCTCCATGCCTTGTTCTGGCTCTGGATTCTCAACAGGTAGGTAAGTGTCAGGTTGTAGGTAAGTATCACTAGACATGTACTCTGGTTCTGTTGGTACTTGTTCCACCAATGGTGAATCATCTCCTTCCATGATGTAGGATCCATTCAATCCTTGCCGAGTCAGTATACTTTCTGATTCTTCTCTTCTAGATCTTGGATTTTCTGGAATGCTGGCCCTCCTCCAACAGTAACCTCCTTCCTCTTCAGAGCTAGATTCTCCATCTTCTCCTGCCTTCTCTTTTTGTGTCGCCTTTCTGTTCTGCTGTCCCCTTGTCTCAACACTTCCTTTTTTAGGCACTTCCTGTCTCTTTGGGTCCAGACTCTCTTGGTAAGTCATTCACAAGCAGAAGGAGGTTTCGGTGCAGTGTTCTGATCTTGCACCCATCATTTTCAGGATGCACTTTGTATACAAAGTTGTCACCTAATTGCTCCTTTACAACGTAAATGCTAGGCTCCCAATAAGAACGCAGCTTTCCTGGACCACCTCTCTGACTCAAATTCCTTACCAGGACACGATCTCCAGGTCTTAGGATGACACAGCTGGCTTTCTGATCATAATACTCCTTATTGCGAAGACTCATCTGTTTACTGTTTTGTGCTGCAATCCTATAGGCTTCAGCCATCCGACCTGCCCAGCGTTCCGCATACCCGTGGGGGGTGGTGAATCCATCTTCCTGCACCAGCCCAAACAATAAGTCAACGGGGAGTCGTGGATGACGACCATACATAAGGTAAAACGGAGAATACCCCGTAGATTCATGTTTGGTGCAGTTGTAGGCATGGATTGCCTTCTGCAGATGTTCCCTCCAACTCTGTTTGTCCTTATCAGTCAATGTCCGCAGCATCTGGAGCAAGGTTCTGTTTAGTCTCTCGACAGGATTACCTTGGGGGTGGTATGGTGTAGTCCTGGAGCGACCAACTCCAGAGAGCTTCTGTAGGTTGTGGAAGAGAGAATTTTCAAACTCACGCCCCTGATCATGATGTAATTTTGCAGGGAATCCGAAACGAGGTATGAAGTCATTGAATATTTTCTCAGCTGCGGTCTTCCCAGATTTGTTCCTGGTAGGATAGGCCTGGGCAAATCTGGTGAAGTGGTCAATCACCATAAGGATGTATTCATACCCCCCGCGACTGGCCTCGAGGTGCAAGTAATCAATACATACTAACTCAAGGGGTGCGCTTGATGTGATCCCTCCCATTGGTGCACGCACATGCATTACTGGCTGTTTCTGTGTTATGCATGGACACTGGCGGGTCACATATTCTTCCACACTCCTCCTCATTCCAGGCCAGTAGAACCTCTCTCGAGTTAGCAGTAACACCTTCTCTGACCCGACATGACTCATGTGGTTATGCAGCTGCTGAAGAACCATCTGGCGATACTTTGCGGGCAAAACCAGTTGTCGTCTTTGTGTTGTTATCCTATACAAGATGCTGTTTTCTAGGACCAACCGTTGCCATTCTCTTAACAGCTTCCTTGTATCGCTAGCCGCCGTGCACCGAACATCAGGGGTCAGAGTCTTACCAGCTTCCTTCAGTTTGAAAACTGGCCCAATCACCATGTCCTCCCGCTGGGCTTTACTTAATTCATCAGCACTGATGGCCGGTGGGAACTGATTATGGAGTGTGACCATGTCTGGCGCAGTCAAATTTAGAGCTGCCACCCAGGCCACATCTCTATTTTTGGACATCATGTTGCCCTCCCAGGTTGCTTGGATGACATTTTGTGACAGGCCCTCAGTGCACTCACTGATGTATTGGTCCATGTCCAAGGGACAACGTGACAACAGGTCTGCATCGTTGTTGCTCTTGCCCGGTCTGTATTTGATCTCAAATCGAAAGTCCGCGAGCTCCCCCACCCAACGATAACCAGCTGCATTTAACTTTGCAGAACTCAACACATAAGTGAGAGGGTTATTATCAGTATAGATAGTAAAATACGGGGCATAGAAGAGGTAGTCGCAGAACTTTTCGCACACTGCCCACTTAAGTGCGAGAAACTCCAGCTTGCCTGAATGGAGCCTGTAGTTTTTCTCAGCAGGGGACAGTGTTCTTGAGCCATATGCGATGACCCGTAATTTTCCTTCTTGCCTCTGGTAAAGTACTGCCCCCAGTCCTTGCTCAGACGCATCTGTGTGTAATACAAACGGGGTATCAAAGTCAGGGTATGCAAGTACAGGCGGACTGGTCAGCATGTCAATGAGTGTGTCCAAGCTCTGCTGGTGCCTGTCTTCCCACACAACCGGATGTCGAGATGGCATCTGTGGACTTCTCTTCCTTTCCTTCTTACGTCCTACTTGTGGTGGAGTTTCTGATGTGCTAGCCTGAAGCAGCTCATAAATGGGTTTCGCCAACCTAGCAAAATCTTGAATGTAGCTTCGATAATAGCTCAGGAAGCCTACAAGTCGGCGGACTTCTCCAACATTTTGAGGTGTTTTGTCACGGAGAACCCTCACCGCCTCCAGATCTTTTGGATCCACTCTTACTCCATCTGCAGACACAAGACGACCAAGGTACCGGACCTCCTGCTTAAACAACTCACACTTAGCTGGCCTTAGCTTGACTCCATGCTGCCGAAGAGCTCTGAACACAACTCGCAGTTTCTCCACATGCTCTTCAAAGGATTTGGCAAAACACAGCACATCATCCAGGTAGGGCAGACAACACTCATCACGGATGGAATCTAACATCTCTTCCATACTCTGCTGAAAAGCGGCTGGGGCATTTGATAGACCAAAGGGTATCCTTACCCATTCAAATAGGCCCCAAGGGGTCACAAATGCGGTCAAGTGCCTTGACCCTTCAGCCATAAATCCCTGATGGTAAGCCTTACCCTGGTCGAGTATGGAGAACCAACGGTAACCACCCAGGGTGTTCATGAGATCCTGGATTCGTGGCAGAGGATGGCGATCGGGCACAGTTTTCTTGTTAAGCTGTCGGTAGTCAATACACAAACGTAGTGTACCATCTTTTTTTCGGACACACACTACCGGGGCAGCATAGGGTGATCAGGATTTTACGATCCAACCCTTGGCAAGCAAGTCCTGAACATACTCTTTTACTTCCTTCAAGAGTGGCTTGGGTATAGATGTGTAGGCCTTTTGCACTGGGATATCGTCCTTCACGTTCAGAGTCATCTGTAGACTGGGGATGTTCCCAATGTCATTTTCATCATGGGCAAACACAGCAGACTCTTCATAAAGTAGTTGTTTCACAACTGCTTTACTGCTTGATTTCAAATGACTCAAATCTACGGGAGGATGCCACAGTGTGCCACTGTCATCCGGCTGCACTGGCTGAGATGAAACCATTTCCCGTGAGCTGCTTGATTCAACTTGATCAGTCTGGATAATCTTGCTAATGGTCGCTATTTCCCCAAGTATAGCTCTTTTTGGAATGGTCACGTCATGCTTAGTGTGATTTCCAACTGGAACTTTTATATATGACTGCCCACCTTTGTGAATCTCAATCAGTCCTTCTCCAAGGTCGAGATGTCCTACAGTTGAGACCTCATCACTTGGCTCAAACAGAACTGCAGGGTCGGAAGTGTTGAAGTTATAAGGCACCCTACATTTCACATTAGCGACCTGGCCAGGACGAATAGTGAAACTCCGGGGTCCTACCCTCACCCGAGCTGTGTCTGCATATACTTTGTCTGCACGAATGAAGCCAACTGACACCTCAACCGGATCATCTTGGGTACTTCCAGTGTTACTCATAAGGGAATGCAGGGTAGTAAGAATATCTGTACTATCTTTTGGCCCTGTAATTAACTCTGAGATCACATTAAACCCCAAAAGAGGCCTCTCCAACTTCAGCTGACTAACCAGAAAGGGAACTTGGATGGAGTAACGAGTCCCGTCATGTCCAGGTAAGCTTACTGTTGCTTCAACCCACCCACTAAATGGGATTACATCCCCACTGATGGCGAATACCTCCAGACCAGCACTGGGTCCCACTATTTCAGATAAGGGGCGAACGTCATGTGTTGGTAGGTACTTTTCCCTCCAGTTCTGATCGATAATGCTAACCTGTGCTCCAGTGTCCAGAAGCATGCTTATTTTATGGCCCCCAATTTCCCCTTCCAGTAGACACTTCTTCCCGACAAACTGAACAATCTTTTCTTCTGAGTTCTGAGGCTGTCTTGTGTATGGTTCCCTTGCAGTGCTGCCTCTGTGATTCCACGCCCCAAAATTAACTGTATAGTTACGGCAGGGTGACCCTGGTTTGGTGACTGCAGTCTGTGGTGTGCTCTTTAGTCTGGTGCTGGGTGCTGGTCTGTTTTGTCTGTTTAGGCAGCCAACAGCCCTGTGACCCTCTTCGCCACACAAAAAACAGTGATTGCATGTCTCTACTTTCCCGTGCTTAGTACAGTTGGGACAACCTAGTCTTCTCCTCTTTTCAGGTGCTTTAGCCGTGCACTGACACTGCTGTTCTGTCATTTTTGTCTGCTGCAGTGAATTGACAACATTCGTCAGCGCTTCCAATTGGGTTATTAGTTTGCGAATCTCTTTATCAGTATGTTCTGTAGTGACAGCTGCTGCCTTAATTCCTGGATCTTCTTCGATCTGAGCACTACGAGCATGATTTACTTTATGTCGTGGCAGTGACTGCAGTCGTCGCTGTCTTTCCTCTTCCTCACTTGTAACCTTTACAAGCTGTCTGAGAAGCATGTCATCAGTTACGTATCCGGCAGCGACAAGTTGTTTAAACTCACGACGAATCTCACTGTACTTGGGCCCCAGACCCTGGCAAACTGTATGGAGAAACACTTCTTGAATGGTCTTGGCATCATACTTTATATTAGCTGTGCTGTGCTTAGAAGCAAACTGGATCTTTTGTTTAAGGCCAATGACGCGATAAAGAAATTGCTGTGGATTTTCGTTTTCTCCTTGGCGTGCACACATCAAATTTTGAAACAGCTCAGTGCTACTCTTATCACCTAAGTGAGACTGTAATAGTCTTCTTAACTCTTGTACTGTCAAATCCTCTTTTTCCATTAACATCTCCTTGAAATGGCCAGGTTTAGTGATTTTCAGGACCCCTCTAATAATTTCACTCTCGCTAAAATGTTCTTGTAGGCCCTCGTCAATTTGTCGACATAGACTGTTAAAGCTGATCTCAGAAGTGGAGTCACCAATCTGACCTCCATGGACTTTAAACTCTCTCTGTGAGATATATGGGAGTTCTCTCCTGAACACTTGGTCATCGGTATTGGGAAGGGAAGGGTAAGTCTGAAAAGGAGGCTGGAAAGAGCTGGGCTGTGGAGGTATAGTGTAAGGACCCTTAGCTTGAATCTTTCGGCCAAGCTCCTCGTACATTTTCAACATCTGCTGATATTCAGTGTCTCCAGCATATGTGTAGACACAAATGTGGGTGTGACTAGTATTTGTGTTTGTGTCAGATGCTGTGTGATCAGAATGAACCTGAGCTTGAGCTGTACTTGTGACATGTGTTGTGTCTTTTTGTGTGGCTATGTGCTGGGACTGAGTAATTTGTGTAATTTTGTCTCTTAAATCAAGTAATACAGCCATCCCCTCATCTTCCCTTCTCAACAGGCTTTTACCACACAAAAACCCACTAACAAAATCAAAACAACCCTCTTCATCCCCCAGTTCTACTTGTGATTCTTCCCTCTCGTCAATTTGTTCGATGTTTTTAGCGATAAAGAAGAGTTCATCAGCAGACAGTTCACAGAGTGCTTTCCTGATTTCTCTCACCAGGCTTCTTCTCTCGTTTGTCATCGTACTGACCTCCATACCACTGTTAACAACAGTCAAACAATAGCAGGCCTTCCATTCAGGAATTCACAGCAAGCTGGTCTTCGGATTCTTTTGGATAAGCTCCACTTCTCCAGCAGGTGGCGCTATCCCGGACGAGCCCCCAAGAACTGTAGCGGGTACAGGATCTCCGTATCAGCTGACAGTTAAGTGTTCCCAGCAATCTGTGGAATGGTGGAATAAACACAGGACAACAATATGCGTGTGATCAGCTCCGGTCTTGCTGGGTTATCTCTTTTACTTCAAAATGTTCACATTCGAACAAACACAAATGTCCAAAACAAAATACATTGTCACAATAAATTGTTTATGTAGAATTTCACTGTTTCAGTCTCTTTCTTGCAACTACACAATGTTCTCATGAAGATCTGTCCATCAGCCAATCACTGTATTTCTCATTTACATATTCAAAATGTTGTTCAGTGTTCAATGAAAACACATATTCAAACAAGGCATTCCTGTGTATTTTCCCCATTTTAGACCACTCACATGCATTTTTAAAGTAAAATACACATTATTATTAACTGATATAATGACATTTAAACATGTTCACCTTCAATTAACTCTGTAATGCTGCATACATACTATCCAATCGCGGGTGAACATCGCGATTTCATTTTGTGATTAACCATGTAAAACTTTATCAAAACTAATCAATTTGCAATCATTAATATGCACTAACATGTATTCTTCCAACATCCATGGAGATTGACATATAAAACAATTGACTAACCTGTGGAATGGTGGAATAAACACAGGACAACAATATGCGTGTGATCAGCTCCGGTCTTGCTGGGTTATGACGAGCAACGCAGCAGACACTTCGCAACACACTGCACTCACATAGCGCCCTCCACTGGTCTGGCAGAACCACCATCCACTCAATGTATTACATACAGCGACAATACCACATTCATCAATTGTGACGAACCAACAATTGGGGCATCACAATAGGCCTAATAAAAATAAAAAAAACGGACTTTTAAAATAATCCGGCGGGCCAGAAAATATTGCTGGGGGCCGCCTGTTGCCGACCCCATGATGTCCGACCAAAACTGTGATGGTACTTTGGGTTTAATTGGTCGTACAATGAGATGTTGTTAGTGTCGTGAATAAATACATCCGCCTGGTGTAGCCTATGTAGGCTATGCGCTGTAGGCCTAATGGTCCAGTGGCTGAATTTTTGCCAAGCGTGTGGCAGATTCCGGGTTGTAATCCGCACTTGTATTTTTTCCCCCTCATCAAAACCGATAATGTTTATCAGTGGTTGTAGGCTATATCAAGCAGGGACACGTTTGTTTGCATTTTGAAGGAATAGAATCTCTGCAACGGATTGAAGCGCGAGTCCGAGTGAAGACATTGCAACGCGTGCGCGAGCCTCAAGAGAACACGTCCGCGCCACAACGAGCACATGATTAAAAAACACATTTCAGTACTAGGCTACTAGATCGCCTCATTTAACAAACGAACGAAACGAATGCTGCTAACTGGAGATATGTTGTTTGTATTGGTACATCCGTGCCGCGAGATGTTTTAAAAGTGATGGGGACAATATCGACCCTGGCAAAAAGTGGTGGGGACATGTCCCCACCGTCCCCCCCGTAAATGACGCCTATGCACTTGTGCCACGGTTCGGTTCGGTTCGGTACGTTTTCAATGCAGCAAAAAGAAAGAAATGCCAGAGAAATTTCCTCGATTCTTTTTTTATTATATTTTTATTAAAACTAACATCATAAAGTATGGTAGGCCTATATATATTTTTTTTTTTACTTTGAGCAATGATGGAGCTATACTTGACTTTTCTTAGGAGCATATAAAACAAAACCGCTCCTTGGACAAAATGAAATGTTATATTGTAGTAGTTATAAACAAAAGTTTATTTTAGTTCAGATTAACATTTGAGGGCAGCAGTTGTATTCATAATGTCAAAAATAAAACCGACGTAATGTTACTTGAAAGCATTATAGCCTACTATTCCTGCCAAACCTCCATGGTTACAGTCAGTGTTACTATAGTAAATCCATGGTGAATGTTGCTGATCTGTGGACACTGAATACCCAGCTAACACAGTTACGTTGTGAAGACGTAACCGGACCAGACCATATTCGTCGTAGCGACGTACCACATAACGTTCCAGCAACGTAACTTTGTGATTCCCATAATCGTCGTGGCGACGTTATAGTGGTACGTTGCAAGAACGTGATGAGGACGTCTTAATGACCAAACTGGCATGTTGCGAGGACGTAACATCAAAGGACCATATTAGTCACAGCGACGTACCACATAACGTTCCAGCGACGTAACTTTGTGATTCCTGTATTCGTCGTGGCGACGTTATGGTACGTCGCTGGAACGTGGCAGGTACTTCCTAACGACCAAAATACTACGTCCACATTTATTTTTAATATAGCCTACTTCTCACCTTTAGTCCTGGGAATTAAGATGTGCTTGATCCATAACCTTGAAATCCACATAGAACTGTTAAACTCAAACATTTCATTCTCTGCTGTAAAACCTTATAAATTCTAATAGGGAATTGTGTATATGTTTTCAGTTAATACATTTAGGGAATACATATGGAAACCAATACAAACCCCTATTAAATTCTAAATAGAAAATGGCCCAAAACCACACTGTATTCATTTATTAATCAGCATTTATTCCGTTACTTTGTACAATTACAGTACTAAGCCAATACATTTTGAACAGTAACTATTTTTTAACCATGAAAAGTGTTAACAAGTTATGAGAACAGAAATGTAACATCAAATATTTAAACAAAAAACATAATCAATGAATAATGTAACCAACTATTAAAACATTTTATTCTTTTTATTGAAAAAAAGTGTCTTATCATTAGGGATGGGTGTAGTTAAATAATGATTTTACCAGATACTTATCAATACTCTTATTGACACTACTCTCTATAATTTGGCGGAAAAACAATAAAAACTTTAAAAAAGATTCTGACAAGATTCAGCAGTTTCTTTATTATTAATTTTATTTGCAGAAATAGGTTAAATTGTTTCCTGAGTGTCCTGTGGCTCCTGCTACAAATGCCTGGTGGTGATGTGCTTTATTGCTTCACTACCATTAGCAAAACCTATATGCGAATATTACCAAAGACTATAGTCCTTGAGCTTCTCTGAAGCAAACAAATAAATAAAAAATACCGTTCACAAAGAGTAAAGATATGTAAAAAAAAAAATAAAAAAAAAATAATATATATATATATATATATATATATATATATATATATCTAGCATCTCTCCTGTATTATTTATTTCGCCCACCCAAATATACATCAAGAGTTTTTTTGTTAAAGAAAATGAGCATGATGACTTTCTCAGAAAGAAATTGAGATCTCTCATTCCTGACTGTGTCCCAGCTGTGGTAAACGCTCCTTCAGACAGTGTTGAGGAGGCAGAGGAGATGATGGAGAGCTGTGGGAGAAGAGGAAGAGTGTCTTTCTTACCCCACCAGTGGAGGGCAGGGTCTTCTGAGGCACGGATAGGAGGAGGGTTTCGCTCTAGATATTCACTGGAAGCTGAAAAATAAATTGTACCATATTAACGTTATTGTAGTCAGGTTTATAGCTTTTTGTTAGAAAGGTATAAGAAAATTGTCTAACTTACGTGTTCCTCCTCCTCCTCATCCTGAGCTGTCACCTCATCGTTCTTAGGCAGCTAAAACAGAGGAGCATTTTATTAATATTGCTAATCTACAGCTTTTAATGCTTTTGAAAGTCATTTATGCTCACTAAGGCTGCATTTATTTGATCGAAAATACAGTAAAAACTGTAATATTGTGAAATTGTATTACAATTTAAAATAAGTGATTTCTATGTGAATATGTTCAAATGTAATTTATTCCTGTGATCAATATTTGTTTACCGTGAAAGATCAAAACGCATTTGAACTGGTATCAGACAGTAGGCTTGTTTGAGATGCGCCTTGCCTCGCCTGAATTGTAGTCGAGAGTAGGCGGCTGCAGTGAGGGGAGGAGTGAAAAAAGCGCAGGCATATGACGAGTGGATAATGTCTTTTCTAAGACTTCCCTGAAGAAGGTGAAGGAGCAGTCTACCCTTTCGTCGCCGTCAGTCCGTGTCATTTTTTGAATGGGATTGATAGAGACGGCAGACGACAGACCGGCGGCGACGTCACGGCGATGTCACAGTTGGAACGTATACCTTACGGCGACGTGGCGACGGCGTATGTGAGAAATCCATAAATAAATCAGACGTCTGAACTAGTCACGTCGCATCATAAGACGCCAGATACACACGTCGTATCTCTGTACGTCGCATCATAAGACGCCTGATACTGTACGTCGCATCAAAAGACGCCTGATACTGTACGTCGCATCATAAGACGCCTGATACACACGTCGTCCCCATGTAGGCTATGTCGCCTTTAAAACATTTAAAAGTTTGCATTAGTGGATGTAGGCCTACTTGCTATAGGCTATTGCTTTTAATTATTAACTTATTTCCCAAAGGGCCCCTGGTGCATAATAACTATAAGTTTATTCAATGTTTGATATCATGGGTGGCGCTAGGGAGGGGCTAGCGGGACTTCAGCACCCCCAAGAAAGACCAAAGCAAAAATATTTTCTGGAAACAATTATATTCAGGCTGTAGGCTGTATATTAGCCTACTATTCTATGGAAGCCCTGAACCGCATGGTGAAGAAAAAACGAAAAAGAAATCTTATCTTGTTATTTCGAGATATTAAGTCGTTATTTCAACATTATATCTCCTTATTTAGACATACTAATTAGTTATTTCAACATTATATCTCCTTATTTCGACATAATAAGTTGTTATTTCGACATATAAGGGGCCATTCTAATCTGCATTAAGCCGTATAATAGTTATGGGAGGAAAATGCTTATCGTGTAGCCTAATTAAACACTTTGCGTTCATATTCTGGGCTCATCTGATTTTTTTTTTTTTGTAATAGCCTATATTTTATTATGATTTTTAGCATAATGATTAATAAATGCACGCACTGTTATCTGTGAAATTGAAAAATGTTGCAGATATGTTTATTATTCACAAACAAATGCCTTTCAACTTGTGTGCAAAATTCAGAATTAAATGAATGTGCAGCAAATTGTACAAATGAGCCATTGTGTTTATCTGAGGAAATCCCTTTTTTTTTTTTTTTTTTTTTGAGTGACGTGTAAAAGTCTTCCATAAGTCTTGTATTTTTTATTTTCCAAATAAGAATGAAAAAGAAATACGGTTGTGGGACAATAGATCCTTATACATTTAACCCATTGGTACTATTATGTTCAACAGAGTTGAGTTTGTGGCAAAAATGGACATTCCTTGTATTATTTTATTTTATGCTTTGGTACTTTTCTCACAATAACGTGCATTTTGGAATATGGACGAAACTTGTGCTGTTGAACTTATTTAGTAACTTAAAAACACGTTAACAACACAAAAAATTAACCAATATATTTCTAAGAATGCAAATAGATGTTTAAGGTTTCAAAATGAAACTGTTGGCTATAGCAAAAAATTACAGATGAAGTGCAATCAAACACTAGATAAACAATGGTTTGCTCTTGATGTAAAGTGTAACAATTATCGTCAGGCCTCTTGCGCCCTCTGTTGGCATTTGTTATAATACATAATATACATAAGTTCAGTGTTTATATATTTCTTCTTGTAATAGTGTTGTTAAATAAAACAATATAATTACTTTTAATACTTTATTTGAACCAATTATATTGCCTCATTTGTAATATGTATTTTTAAGTCATACTAAAGGCAATTGTTCACTTCAGATCTATCTTTATGACCAAAAAATACATAAATAAAATAGTCGACACTGACAGCCCTAGTTTTGAACATTTGAACATGAACCTACATTGTTTTGCATTTTGTGACTAAAAGACTATTTCCATGTCTTATATTTTTTCATTGTTGATTTCTTGAAAATAATAGGCTATTAAAATACTTTCTTGTCACCTTCTCCTGTAAACAATTTCGTGAATAGTTTCATATTGTCAACTGTGTTAATTAAAATTATTACCACCTTCAAAAGTAAAAACTCAGAATGACACAGTCCAGAATATTATGTTTATAGATTACAATTAATGAATTTATCTGTTCAACTTTAAAGTTGTTGGTAATTATTGTGCAAAAAGTTGTGACTTTGATGGTGTAGGATATAATTTACATAGTCCTCATATCCAGTAGAAAGTGAAAAAAAAAAAAATATATATATATATAGGCCTATATATATGTGTGTGTGTATATTCATTTATTATGGTGCGACGTTGGAGTCACACGTCGGTGTCACGCGTCTGTGGTGCGACGACGTTAGAGTCACACGTTAGTTTCACGCGTCTGTGGTGCGACGACGTTAGAGTCACACGTTAGTTTCACGCGTCTGTGATGCGGCGTACCCCTTCTGTCACGTAAAAGTACACGACTGTCGACTTCGGTAGGTTATCCGTGACACTATCCACTCGCCATACAGGCAAGACGGACAGATCTCTCTTCTCACGGTGGATCAGACACCTGCGAGATCAAAGGCGGATATCGCGGGATTCACGGGATTCACGCTCGTGCAGGTGTTGCTAATAAAATGGATGTAATTTAAGTTCTGTTGCTTTTATATGAAAATAAATATAATGAACAAGACACCCAAAGTTCTTGTTATTTAATTCCATTCCAAATACGCGTTTATCAATATTTTTTTCTTTAATACAGACATGTGTTTTCATTATTTTATTTTCTATAAAAATGACATCACATAACCCATATCGCACAGTCAGAGAGTTTCACACATAACGTACGTATCCACATAAAACATGATACCAGAGTTTTAAAATATTTTTTTTTTTAAAAAGAGAACATCACGGTTGTTTAAACCAATGAGCATTAAGCTGTGTCGTCAGCAAAGTCGTTTCCCATCATGCTTTTGATCAGCGCAGTCGGTGGAGAGCAACTGCGCTCGACTGCAGAATCCGACACGTGCGGCTTGCGCTCGCGAGAGTTTTTTGACATACGTCAGCATGACATCAGAGCAAGGCGGACCGCTCTCGGACACATTTCTAACCGGCATGCATCTCGCGTTGATCACCGGTGATCGGTTCTGCGCAGATTTTGCTCATCTCAAACAAGCCTATTTTTTGCACTCCGTGTGGGTGACGTCATCGATTAACAGCAAATACATTTATCAGATTAAATAAAATAGCCAACTTCCAATCATCCATTTAACTGCCAGCAAAACCTTTACAAAACTAACAAAAAATCTCATCTAGGCCTACACATAAAGATGTGATTAAAAGCCCACACATTTATAGAGCTAGCCTAACATAACGTTAGCAGCTAACGTTACCTCTTCTGAAAACGGTTGAGATAACGGACTTTTTCGAAGACACTAAACTATTTCTATAAAGTAAATATTCAACAGTGTGTCAATAACACGTAAGAAAAATGTCAGGAACAGTTGTGTGTATTATTTGTGTGATTTTAGGCTAAACTCACCTGAAGTAGTGAAAACAACAACGAGAGATGGAGTTTTGCTTTTTGTTTTCAGTTGCGCCGTTTCCATGGCAACTCTGCGCCGCTCCAGTGTTTCAAAGGGACTCGCATGTTCAACGCGCACGCCCATAGCATAGTCAGTCAATTAAGCAGCTGTTACATAAATACACATCTAGACTTAACACATTATAGGCTACATTAATAAAAATCTCATGAATTTTAAACTCATTTTGAAGTTCTTCGACCCGCATATGTGCAAATTGCCCACTCCACGTGAAGTGGCACTTTTAAAATGTAAGATTTTGTATTGTTGTTTTTACTAACACTCAACCTCCTTAATAATGAGATTTTTTTTTTTAAACACACACACACACATATACATATATACAGTACATATACACTCACCGGCCACTTTATTAGGTACCCCATGCTAGTAACGGGTTGGACCCCCTTTTGCCTTCAGAACTGCCTCAATTCTTCGTGGCATAGATTCAACAAGGTGCTGGAAGCATTCCTCAGGGAGTTTGGTCCATATTGACATGATGGCATCACACAGTTGCCGCAGATTTGTCGGCTGCACATCCATGATGCGAATCTCCCGTTCCACCACATCCCAAAGATGCTCTATTGGATTGAGATCTGGTGACTGTGGAGGCCATTTGAGTACAGCGAACTCATTGTCATGTTCAAGAAACCAGTCTGAGATGATTCCAGCTTTATGACATGGCGCATTATCCTGCTGAAAGTAGCCATCAGAAGTTGGGTACATTGTGGTCATAAAGGGATGGACATGGTCAGCAACAATACTCAGGTAGGCTGTAGCGTTGCAACGATGCTCAATTGGTACCAAGGGGCCCAAAGAGTGCCAAGAAAATATTTCCCACACCATGACACCACCACCACCAGCCTGAACCGTTGATACAAGGCAGGATGGATCCATGCTTTCATATTGTAGACGCCAAATTCTGACCCTACCATCCGAATGTCGCAGCAGAAATCGAGACTCATCAGACCAGGCAACGTTTTTCCAATCTTCTATTGTCCAATTTCGATGAGCTTGTGCAAATTGTAGCCTCAGTTTCCTGTTCTTAGCTGAAAGGAGTGGCACCCGGTGTGGTCTTCTGCTGCTGTAGCCCATCTGCCTCAAAGTTCGATGTACTGTGCGTTCAGAGATGCTCTTCTGCCCACCTTGGTTGTAACGGGTGGTTATTTGAGTCACTGTTGCCCTTCTATCAGCTCGAACCAGTCTGGCCATTCTCCTCTGACCTCTGGCATCAACAAGGCATTTCCGCCCACAGAACTGCCGCTCACTGGATGTTTTTTCTTTTTCGGACCATTCTCTGTAAACCCTAGAGATGGTTGTGCGTGAAAATCCCAGTAGATTAGCAGTTTCTGAAATACTCAGACCAGCCCTTCTGGCACCAACAATCATGCCACGTTCAAAGTCACTCAAATCACCTTTCTTCCCCATACTGATGCTCGGTTTGAACTGCAGGAGATTGTCTTGACCATGTCTACATGCCTAAATGCACTGAGTTGCCGCCATGTGATTGGCTGCTTAGAAATTAAGTGTTATATATATATATACACTCACCGGCCACTTTATTAGGTACACCTGTCCAACTGCTCCTTAACACTTAATTTCTAAGCAGCCAATCACATGGCGGCAACTCAGTGCATTTAGGCATGTAGACATGGTCAAGACAATCTCCTGCAGTTCAAACCTTAACATAACTTCACATAACTTTTTCAATTACACAATTATAGATAAAAAACCCAAGACCCATGCAAATTGGGAAGAACTAATCTTCAATTTGTCCTCATCTTGACATCAACGTGCACATCTTCAGGAAGGATGTTCCAGTTCCCTTTCGAGAGGTCTCTCCTATTGCGTAAGTAGCTTACGCTATGGGAAAACTCCTTTTCTCGAGAAATATTGAAGTCTTTATGTAAAACGCATTGCAGCTGCACAGCATACAGCAGTGAGCGAGGCAGCTCGGTCATTGGCTGTGCTGCGGTAACTGCACGAACCTATGACGGGGCAACTCTGAACACGCTTCCAATGAGCGTGCTTCGCGCCACGCGCGCGTCTGAGCCCGCCAAGATGGCCGTGGCCAAGGGCTATATATTGGGCGCCCCATCGTCTGAGTTCTTTAGATTTAATCTCCTTCAGCAAAGACCTTCTCTTCGCTGGATCCTCTGGATTTTTGGAGTCTTTTCGCCGCCGCCGTCGACAAGCCTACCAACAGGAGGCTCTGCCAACAGGAAGCAACCGCCTGAGCGACGGGGACCTCGGCCCAAGATTGTGCTGAACCCCGAGCCTCGTAAGTCTTCCTAGCTATAGGGAGAAAAAGAGAGAGTACGTGTCTCGCAAAAGCCGGACCACTCTCTCCAAAACGTTTAAAGCATTACCCAGTCCCCTTACAGGCGGCTGGAAATGTCTGTACAGCAGCCAATGGGCCAGCCGCAGAGCTCGCTCACCTGCAAACAAACGCTGTTTTAACGGCGACACACAGATATCACATAAAGAGTCATTTTCTGCCTGTGTCATTAAGGGGTCACGTGTCCACACCAAAGTGCGCATTCCCACATATCAAAACTGTCAAAGCAGTGCCAAATGCTTCCCCAGCTCAAGCTGGACGCCCCATGAATGTAGATCGTGTGCCCACTGTCATGTATGCACCACTACACATAACCACTGTTCCCACAGTTATAAACACTTCCCCAGTAAAAGCGGGAAATTCTATCAAGGTAGCGCGTGTACCCGCTGTCATGCACGCACCCCTACTCACAAACACTGTGTACATGGCCAAAAAAACCCCACCACGAGCGGGAAGTTTTATGAAAGTGGCGCGTGTGCCTACTACAGTCTATGCACCCCCACCCATAAGCACTGTCCATACAGTCTTAAACATCTCTCCAGCTCATGCTGCAAGCATTACGGATGTGGCGCGCGTGCCTGTAATCTCACACGCACCCCTGCACTCGGCACTCAACAAAGCTGCTCAGCGCGCGCCCGCGCCTCTGAGAGCTGTAAGCTCAGTGTTAGCGCAAGGCGATTCGCCGGCGGGAGCCATGCGTCACTGCGACACGCCCCCAGCCAGCATTCAGCCCATATCTGTGCGAGCGAAAGCTTGGGAAAATATCCCCGACATGCCGAAATGGGTTTTGAACATAATAAAACACGGTTACACGCTTCAATTCGATCGCAGACCACCCCGCTTCTCAGCGGTGGTCGAGACGAAAGTGAGAAAAGATGTTTCACATGTTCTACGCACCGAGGTGCTCAAACTGATAGAAAAGGGCGCTATAGAAACTGTTCCTCCCTGTATGAGCGAGGCGGGTTTTTACAGCCGCTATTTTCTCGTCCCAAAGAAAGATGGTGGCCTCCGCCCCATCCTAGATCTCAGACATCTGAACAAAGCTTTAATGATTCGCTCGTTCAGAATGTTAACAACCAAACATATCCTCGCGCAAGTTCGCCCGGGGGATTGGTTTCTATCAGTGGATCTGAAAGACGCTTACTTTCACATTCCGATAGCGCCTCATCACAGGCCATTTCTGAGATTCGCATTCGAGGGACAGTCATACCAGTACACAGTACTACCATTCGGCCTATCATTGGCCCCCCGTACATTCACGAAATGTATGGATGCAGCACTTTCCCCCCTGAGACAGCGGGGAGTGCGAATACTGAATTATCTCGAATTAGCACAATCAGAGAATCAGTTAATGACACACAGGTCTTGGATTATCAGCCATCTAGAATGCCTGGGTCTAAGAATCAATTTTGCAAAGAGCATGCTATCCCCCAGCCAGAATATCTCTTTTCTGGGAATAGTGCTAGACTCAGTGCAGATGACGGCACGCCTCTCATCAGAGCGCGCGCTCACTATTCGGCGCCTTGCAACATCGTTCAGAGCGGGCGAGCGCGCCCCTGTCAAGCGATTTCAAAGGATGCTCAGTCTCATGGCCTCGGCATCAGCTGTACTCCAGCTAGGATTGTTGCACATGCGGCCTCTCCAAAGCTGGCTCAAAAGCCGTGTCCCCACTCACGCGTGGCGCTCGGGCCACTTTTTAATCAGAGCGAATCACGGCTGCATAAAAGCCCTGACGCCCTGGAAAGCTGTCGACTGGTATCAGTCCGGTGTGAGTTTGGGCGTGAACACAAGGAGAAAAATGATCACGACAGATGCCTCCAAAATAGGTTGGGGGGCCCTTTACGAGGGCAGGCCTGTCTCCGGCTTGTGGTCAAACCCGGAGAAGCGCCTACAATATAAATTTGGCTCTCAGAGCCCTGCTTCCGTACCTGAAAGACGAGCACGTCCTGGTCCGAACGGACAACATGACGGTAGTCTCATATATAAATCGCCAGGGTGGACTCAGGTCGAGCTCCCTGCACTCGATGGCCAGGGAACTCATCCTATGGTCCCAGTGCAATCTGCGCTTGCTGAGAGCAGCTCATGTGCCAGGCGTCCTGAACCAGGGAGCGGACATGCTGTCCAGAGACAAATTTCACCCAGGAGAATGGTCTCTCCACCCCCTGACGATTCAGTGGTTATGGCAAACCTTTGGCAGAGCAGAGGTCGACCTCTTTGCCTCCAAGGAAAATGCGCACTGCCCTCTCTTCTTTTCGAAGAGCACAGAAAGCCGTCTGGCCGAGCCGCCCATTATATACCTTCCCCCCGATCGCGATGCTACCTCAGGTCATCAGTCGGGTCAAGGAGGAGAAATGTGCAGTGCTCCTGATAGCCCCACTCTGGAAGAACCAGACGTGGTTTCCAGAACTGATGCAGATGACGCAATCTGCCCCATGGCCAATTCCGCTAAGGCTAGACCTCCTCAGGCAAGCCAACGGGATGATTCTCCATCCCCGCCCCGATCTGTGGGCCCTCCATGCATGGCCCCTCAACGGGTTCCCGGGAACCTCCCCAGCGTAGGTTCCCCAGCGTAAAGTGTTGAGAACCATCACTGAGGCGCGAGCGCCCTCTACGAGGCACTTATATGCCCAGAAATGGAAGGTGTTCAGTGACTGGTGTGAAACCAGGAACCTGAATCCTGAGACACCGAGCGTGCTCGCCTTCTTACAAGAGCTGTTGGAGGCAGGCGCTACCTGCCTGGAATTTGGACCTAACGACAGCAGAGTTGTCCTTAGGCCAAAACACGGGTATATTCCTAAGGTGCTCTCTACACCCTTCAGAGCACAGGTGATATCTCTGGCCGCGCTATCGTCTCCAGCAGACGAAAGCGACGCTAATTTACTCTGCCCAGTCAGGGAGCTCAGAGTATATTTGGAACGTTCTGCCGTTCAGACAGACTATTATTTATTATTTGCAATTATTTGTATGCTTTGGCGGCCGCACCAAGGGTCTCGCTGTTTCAAAGCAGAGAATATCGCGCTGGATAGTTGATGCTATAGCGCTGGCTTATGAAGCCAAGGGCCTTCAGTGCCCCTTGGGCATCAGAGCTCACTCTACGAGAGGCATGGCCTCCTCGTGGGCGTGGTCGAGTGGGGTACCCATTCAAGATATTTGTGCGGCAGCAGGCTGGGCCTCACCGTCAACATTTATCAGGTTTTATAACCTACAGGTCCCCTCATTGCATTCCAACATACTGTCGGTCTGACTATGTATAGGCTGGAGTGTGTATATGCTGAACATTATCTCCTCCCTTATAGGGTCCGTCTCTGACTGACTTAGAGGGTTTTTAATGTATATCAGTACATAGAAATGTGCTTGTGTGTTTTTCCACTGGACGCCCATTGGGCCGTTCTACATTGTCCCTTATAAGCCCGCCGTCAGGCCGGCTCGTTGGATAATTACTTTGCTTAAAGGCTCAGGCATCTGCCTCTGGCTATAATAGAGCGAAGTCAGCACGCACGGCGTTTTACATGGTGTTCCCATAGCGTAAGCTACTTACGCAATAGGAGAGACCTCTCGAAAGGGAACGACTCGGTTACTAACGTAACCTCGGTTCCCTGAGAGGAGGGAACGAGTATTGCTTAAGCTGCCGTGCTTGTGCTTTGTCAGTTCGCTTCAGTCGATTGAACCTAAAGAACTCAGACGACCCCGTCATAGGTTCGTGCAGTTGCCGCAGCACAGCCAATGACCGAGCTGCCTCGCTCACTGCTGTATGCTGTGCAGCTGCAATGCGTTTTACATAAAGACTTCAATATTTCTCGAGAAAAGGAGTTTTCCCATAGCGTAAGCTAATTACGCAATACACGTTCCCTCCTCTCAGGGAACCGAGGTTACGTTAGTAACCGAGTCGTTTTTACCATCTGTGATTTAAATATAGGCTATATACACTCTTAATCTCAATAACAACTGCCATGTTACTGTGAAAATTTTCAAATAAAGAAAGCATATATCAACATATACTTAGCCTACTTGACTCATTATTTGCAGTTTAAAGTCTCCTCTGTGATCATCCAAGCATGGCGCTCCCTTTTCAGCTTCAGTTTCCTCAGTTTGATCATCACAGAAACATGACGGACAGAGCATCTTTCAAACTCTGGTGAAGTGCTTTCATCATGATGTAGTATTTTTGGCTCATGCTCATTTTGTGCGTGGTTGAATGTTATTTCAGCTTTTTAATTTCTGTTCAAGTTAAAGCTGTTTTAACCAACGCTATCTCATGACCAATGCGTACGAATTTGTACAAGTGATTAAAAGGTGGCTAATTCGTACAAATTCATACGACCTCACTCGTACGATTTGTCTAAACCCACGTGATGGGTAGGTTTAGGGGCGGGGTCAGGGGTAGGTCATTCGTATGAATTCATTTAGCAAAAATCGTACAAATATGGGTGCAGGTCATATGAATTGTTACAGGGTTGCCAACTCTCACGCATCTGGCGTGACAGTCACGCATTCAGCCTCAATCTCACGCTCTCACGCTCGACAAAGAAATCTCACGCTAAATGAGACATCTTCTGTGCTGTATTTTTTATTTTCCTCATGTGCGCTAATTTCCGAATTACTAAACAAGTTCAGGCTCTTAACTACTGATTGGACCACTGCTGTGTCTAATGCCTTTCTCTGATTGTCGATTCGCTGGAAACATTTGTCGTCGTTACGTCTATGACGTCTGTGACCGTTTACCCTTTTCATACGCGCTCACGGCACACATCTTTCTCAAGCAAAGAAAAATCGCGAGTCAAAGAGGACACTGACACCAACAGACAATACAGAGAAAGTTATAGGCTACTTTTGACATGGAACAAATTCTCTGCTCTCATATTCTGTCAATATTTTTACGAGATTCAAACAATAAATACAGTTTTTGGTGCTTTTAAATGTGACAGACCGCTGTAACGCTTCAGCTCAAACGGCACGTGATACAGTAGGCTACAACTTTTTTTTTCATCATTCAGTACTCAATGAGTACAGTACAGTATTGCATGTGGACTGCTCTGTAGGACTGTAAAAATACTGTAAAGTATGTTTCAAGTATTTAGGAAATGTAGGCCTATACCTACTTTGTATTTACAGTATTTTACTATTTGTTTGGCAGAACTGAAAGATTACCAACACAAGGTGGTCGGGAACGTGTTCGGTCTCCTGAACAGGAAACTGAAATCATAAACATGGTCCTAGAAAACAACGCCATAACATTACTGCAAATACAAAGAAAAATTATAGAAAACAGTGACATATTTCAAAATATTGATATGGAAGTAAAATTATTTCAAATGTTTTTGAAACAAAAAGTCTGTTGAATTGAATTCGTCAACAACACGCGCTTGCACCCCCTGCTGGTGAGGTCGACTAACAGCAGATAGAGATTATGCTCGGTAATCTACTGCTTTTCCTGCAGTTCCTGGATGTCAATGTTGAATTACTGTCGAATTTGAACCACTGAATTTATGGAAGCGAATTTGTAAAGCGAAATAAAATGCACCGAAAATTGCCTGTTGAATATTATAGTTTGTATTTTTAAACAGTTTGAATATTTTGGAAGTGAAATATGAAAGGTGAATATGGATTATTGAATTTTAAATAATGAAAATGTGTTTGAAATGTTTTGAATTTAAATATTCACCATTTAAATATTCAACCATGTCGAATTTGAGCCAATAAAAAAAATGCAAGTCCTAAAAATACAATGCATTAAAATACAACCATGTTTTTTTCATGTAGTGCAATTCAACAGGCTTTTTGTTTCAAAAACATTTGAGATTATTTTACTTACATAGGGTAAGCTTATCAACACTGGACCGTGTCTTGCGCAGAAATCTTCTCAGGATGAAGCAGGTCTACAGGGTGCCATTTGAACGCAATTCAGAAAGAGTCAAAGAATTGCGATATAACTATGTGCAAGTGAGTCCCACAATTGATGCATACTCTCAACACTGTATACAGTAAATTATACATATTTCAATATTGTAATCATATTGTGCTTAGTGGTCACAATAGTTTGCTGTAGCCTACTTTATATAGACCTACACGAAGTGAATGCCAGCAATCATTCAGTCAGTGACCAATTAATAAAAACATTATGAACTTAACGAAACCATACACAATCGTAGTTTAAGTTTTTGAAATAATCCATTTAACCTGCCGAGAAACGATCGCGTGAACATGAATGAGCAGTTCCACTCGCATGGCCGGGAAACTCATGAATATTCATGTTGGCTCCGCCCACTGCCTCTACAGACGCACAAGTGACTTTTGCTCCACATTTCGCGGTGCATTTGGTGCAAAAGGGAGAGCGTGCGAAACTTGTCACTTGAAAGAGGAAAAACAGTTTTTGAGATTCGTCGCAGCAGATTCAAGCAGCTGTAATGCACTTGTGTTTGTGCTAGAAAAATATACAAGACGAAGACATTTGTGAGAAAATATTCTACAAGTGTGCAACTCTCATTGGATGAATTCACATACTGATTTGCAGATGAGCAAAATTTCTCCGTGACTTCACATTTCTTGATGCAGGTGTGTAAATGCGTTTTGCACCATATTCACTGCAGCAACTGTAGCAAAAATGTGAGCGTACGAGTTTCTTAATTTGTGATTTGTAGAATAGGATTTGTGCACTTGCAATGAAGAATTTGAGAAGGTGTAACTGTTGTGTTGTGTTTGTGGAAGAGAAAAAAAAGTCTACAAGTTTGCAACTCTTAAATGATTTCTCTCTGTGGCTTCAAATTTACTGATACACATGTGTGGCTATTCTCTACAACTACAAATTCCACTGTCACAGGTGTTCAGTAGTTTTGCACCAAAAATACCTTCATAGTCATCCATCACCATGCTACCCTTGGCCTTGGCCCCTACAACACCGCCTATCTGATCACATTCCTGGACACCCTACACAACACACTCATTCCACCAGAGCAGCTCAGGTACGTTGTCATTTGGGACAAATCCACAAACGCGTATACCTCTTCTCCAAGCTATGGAGGACGCATGTGGAGATATAGCAGCTGATGCTTTTCATGGCTGGAATTGCCATGCTAGGCGATATTTCCCCCGCTGCTTGGCCAGGGAAAACATTGCTTGTGACGTGGATGCCGTGCTGTGGCCAGACCGCAACAGAAGAGAGGATGCAGCATATTTTTTTCAAAGTTTTTTTTTTTTTTTTTACTGTAACTGCGTACAGTAAATTCTTCTGTTGTTTTGTATGTAGTGTATGTGCAACTTTGTGTTGGTTGGGAATGGAATGTACACTGTGTACATTGTTATTGTGGGAAAAATAAAATATATTTGTTACCGTGTATTTGTGTGTTTTGAGTATAAAAACAATATTCGCAAATATTTTAAAACACACTGTATCTGTATCTGTACTGTCTGTACTAAGTGTAACACTGAACAAAAAAAAGGCATTGAAGAAGTGTCTTCCATTCATAGTGTTTTACATTGAGCACATCAGTGTTCAACTGGTTCAATAAATGTCTATTCATATGATGGGTTGTCTGTGTTATTTGAAAACAAAATACCATTTTGAGAAGAAATAATATTGTTTTGAATGTAAAGTTTCATTTTGCAGGAGAATTGAGGGGTTTTGCCCATTGTGTGTGTGTTTTTTGATTTGTGTGTAGAGTTCTGGAGAATGAGATATTCTTTCAGAAAATGTGTGTAAACAATCGAGAAAAACTGTAATCATTTTTACAGTGTAGTGAAGTCTGATTAAAATTAAATATAGCCTATTTTAACTGAATTTGAATGCAAATTAATTTTGTTTATTTGTTAAACTTTTGCTTGCAATGCAATTAAAATGTGTTTAATTGACTTAGAACAACATAATGATATTGAAAGTATTCTGTACACAGATATAAAGTACTGTACATTACTATTGCTTTAAGTAGGCTATCAAAATTATAATATAATAAAATGTTACATGTGGTTGAGTTCATAGAGCAGGAGCTGGTGATAATTTCAACAGTAATTTCAACAGTATACTTAACAGTAAGTTAAGTATATAAGTATATAAGCACGTTTAGAGGAAAATACATTTCAAGTGCATTGATGTATATATATTATAGACTAACATTTAAAATACAGTAACAAATTATTTTTGGACAACAAACTTGTTGAAATTAAAATCAATTATTTTCCATGTGGTTTAGTATAGTCAATACATCAAAGTAAGTGTACTTATTTGAAACACTATAAAATCATAATTATTTAGAATGTATGTTTGAGTTAAACTTAAGTAGACATTATTACAAAGAGCATTTTTAAAAAGTACGCAAGTGTATTTAGAAATATTGCTGTGAATACACTCCTCGTTTCCCATTTACATTCCGTGTCCTCCAAATAGGCTATTTATTGTGACTGTAAAAAAAGATATACATTTTAAATAATACATATTATATATATATATTTTTTTGTTTTGTTTTTGTTTACTTCTCATCTATACATTACTGTAAATGCTGTGTTTTGGGAGATTTTAAGTACTATAAACTGCAAAATTCCTCAACTACCTGCACATGCTACATATGAAAAACAAAAAACACTTTAATGATGGTCAAAATTAAATATAAATTGTTTCTGGATATTTAGTATCTAGGTGTTAGAGGCAGAGTTCTGTAGGTTAGAGAAAAACCTGAAGGGAATATAGTTTTACTAAAAAAATAGGGGTAATTACCATATCTGTCCAGCAGAGGCCCATAGAGATCCATTAATTTTTCTGGATGTAGCTAACTGCTCTTACTGTAAAACAGCTTTTGTGATGAATTTGCTATAAATTCCACATAAGTTGCCACTAAAAGACAAGACTTAATTGTAGTCACATATTTTTTATTTCAGTAATCCAAATGTATAAAAATAATTAACTTTAGAATAAGAAATAACAAAGAAAAGAAAAAGAGAAGAGTGAACACAAAAAGAGTGAAGAGTGAAGAGTGTGTGTGTGTGTGCGTGTGCGTGTGCGTGTGCGTGCGTGTGTGTGTGTGTGTGTGTGTGTGTGTGTGTGTGTGTGTGTGTGAATATGAGTGAAGATGACTGCAGAGGAAGTTTGGGGTCTGAGGCATTGGAAGGGATTTGGAGGTATAGATGCATGTGGTTCAACCAGGCCTTAACATTAACATTACACATGCTCCACTGAGCATTCATACAGTAGTTTTACATGAGGAAAAGAGCATAGCATACTATTGTAACTTGACTCATCATTAATCCCAGATCAAAATGCAGGCATTACTGAGTGAAGCTGAAGCATGTTTACCATGCCAAGTCATCCCTTATTAAATACTTGAATAATGTGAATGGAATTCAAACTTTTATTTTGCAGTGGTGAGCCACCATCACATACACTAAAACCATCAAGTAACTGATGATAAGGGTTGTCAAAATCTTCAATGACAATATAAGCCATTATATAACACAGAACACTCTTTAAAGTAGGCCTACTCAGATCATTCTTAAGAGGGGCATGAAAACTATGAAAAAACAGCATTACAACAGCATATTTTAAAACAAATGAACACATTACTGTAATATAATAATGCTGTACCTTATACTACAAATCAAAGATGGATCACTTGATTATTAGCTCAGGTGTTTCTATTATCTCTCTGGTGCATCAATAGCAGTTGTAGCCTACTAAGGACTCCTAATAAAATACTAATAAAATAGTATGTGTGTTTCAAGTGCTCAACAATGGCAGCTTTACAAAGAATCTTACAGCTTGAGCACAGAAGGCGACGCATAACTCACTGAGCTTACATAAATGCTTACATAAGGACAAATTTGACCCCCTTGACTCACTATCTGATGATGCCATCTTGAAACTTCCAGCTTCCAAGGACCAAGATCCTTAAATTACTACAGATAGTGAAACCACACCTCAGAGGGCAACAAGAAGAAACTACGCCTTAAGCCCAGCGGTGGAGTTGTTAGCTACAGTGCTGTTGGAAGTTTTAATGAGGTGGTGGGTCTTGCTGGGGCTCAGCAAGTCTTCAGTCAGCAAAACTGTGACAGACAGACAGAAGGTTTCTGCTTTGCTTTTGCTTTTTCCAAAACTCCTGAAGAAATCCAGCTGGCCAATCAACAGATAGTATTGCCAACATCCCCAGAGTGATTGGCATCATTGATGGCACCCTTATCCCTTGTCAAGCCCTGTGGTAAATGAGCCCTTGTACATTTGCAAGGAAGGACTATCCAGCCATGAATGTTCAAGCAGTGTGTTATCACCAGGAGATGTTCACTGACATTGTGGCAAAATGGCCTGGAAGCAGACATGACTCTAATTTATGGGCCAATTCTGCAATTTGGCAGATGGCTGAAGTGGCTTTGGTGGTGGCTGGCTGCTGGGAGACAGTGGATATCCTCTTCACTCATACCTCTTGACACCTGTGCAGTATCCAGCCACCATTGCAGAGGAAAGGTTTAATCAGGCCCATGGAAGAACACGCTCTAGTGGAGAGGGCTATATCTCCACTATACTTTTCACTGCACTTTTCATCTTTCACTGCATCAGCAAGTCCAGCGGTGGCCAGTGCGTGTGTGTGTTTAAAGTGCTCCCCTCCAAAGCTGAACCCCTCCAAAAGCTGTTCTGTTATTGTGGTTACTGTAATTTTCCACAACATTGTTGATGTTGGAAAATGTCCAGCTTCTTGAGGAGGAAGAGGGGGGTCATGTTGGTGCTGATGGTGAGGAAGATTCTGCTTCTGATGATGATGATTATGATCCTTTGAACATCAAGGCAGAATGCATATCCTGCAGGAGCAGAAGTCAGAGAACTTTTCATTCAGAATATGTTTTGTTAGTAGGCAGTATATTTTACAGTATGGATACTGTATTTTCTATTATTTGTTTAATTTAATCTGACTTGTCTTAATAATTTTTTTGTTTATTTGTGTTTCCCTCCTGCAGGCTTCATTGAAATACTTTTGCAAACAATAAATATGTATTTGTTTCTCATAAAGCGAAAATAAATCAGAATATTCTACTATTGTAAAAATTACCGCAATAAATAATGCTTTCGCAGGGCACTTCGAAGGGAGAATATTTGCCATAGACATGCTGTTATCATTTCAAACTGAATTTGTAATAAAGATAAACTTACAAGTAAATTAAGTAAAATGACTTTAAGTATTCCAAATCACTTAAAGTGGACGGTAAAATGGAACAGGCCATATAGCAACTCAGAATAGAGCACACCCCAGCTGCAGCGAATCCATGACGTCGACACAGTCATGGTCATGAAATGCAGTGAGAGGAGCAGTGAGAGGTGCAGTGAGAGATGCAGTGAGAGATGCAGTGACTGGAGCAGTGAGAGGTGCAGTGAGAGATGCAGTGAGAGATGCAGAGACAGGAGCAGTGAGAGGTGCAGTGAGAGATGCAGTGAGAGATGCAGTGAGAGATGCAGAGACAGGAGCAGTGAGAGGTGCAGTGAGAGATGCAGTGAGAGGTGCAGTGAGAGATGCAGAGACAGGAGCAGTGAGAGGTGCAGTGAGAGATGCAGTGAGAGATGCAGTGAGAGATGCAGAGACAGGAGCAGTGAGAGGTGCAGTGAGAGATGCAGTGAGAGGTGCAGTGACAGGAGCAGTGAGAGGTGCAGTGAGAGATGCAGTGAGAGATGCAGTGAGAGATGCAGTGAGAGATGCAGAGACAGGAGCAGTGAGAGGTGCAGTGAGAGATGCAGTGAGAGGTGCAGTGACAGGAGCAGTGAGAGGTGCAGTGAGAGATGCAGTGAGAGATGCAGTGAGAGATGCAGTGACAGGAGCAGTGAGAGATGCAGAGACAGGAGCAGTGAGAGATGCAGTGAGAGATGCAGTGACAGGAGCAGTGAGAGATGCAGAGAGAGATGCAGTGACAGGAGCAGTGACAGGAGCAGTGAGAGATGCAGTGACTGGAGCAGTGAGAGGAGCAGGTGCAGTGAGAGATGCAGTGACAGGAGCAGTGAGAGATGCAGGAGCAGTGAGAGATGCAGTGACTGGAGCAGTGAAAGGTGCAGTGAGAGATGCAGTGAGAGATGCAGTGACAGGAGCAGTGAGAGATGGAGTGAGAGGTGCAGTGAGAGATGCAGAGACAGGAGCAGTGAGAGGTGCAGTGAGAGATGCAGTGACAGGAGCAGTGAGAGATGCAGTGAGAGGTGCAGTGAGAGATGCAGAGACAGGAGCAGTGAGAGGTGCAGTGAGAGATGCAGTGAGAGATGCAGTGAGAGATGCAGAGACAGGAGCAGTGAGAGGTGCAGTGAGAGATGCAGTGAGAGGTGCAGTGACAGGAGCAGTGAGAGGTGCAGTGAGAGATGCAGTGAGAGATGCAGTGAGAGATGCAGTGAGAGATGCAGAGACAGGAGCAGTGAGAGGTGCAGTGAGAGATGCAGTGAGAGGTGCAGTGACAGGAGCAGTGAGAGGTGCAGTGAGAGATGCAGTGAGAGATGCAGTGAGAGATGCAGTGACAGGAGCAGTGAGAGATGCAGAGACAGGAGCAGTGAGAGATGCAGTGAGAGATGCAGTGACAGGAGCAGTGAGAGATGCAGAGAGAGATGCAGTGACAGGAGCAGTGACAGGAGCAGTGAGAGATGCAGTGACTGGAGCAGTGAGAGGAGCAGGTGCAGTGAGAGATGCAGTGACAGGAGCAGTGAGAGATGCAGGAGCAGTGAGAGATGCAGTGACTGGAGCAGTGAAAGGTGCAGTGAGAGATGCAGTGAGAGATGCAGTGACAGGAGCAGTGAGAGATGGAGTGAGAAATGCAGTGAGAGGAGCAGTGAGAGATGCAGTGAGAGGTGCAGTGACTGGAGCAGTGAGAGATGCAGTGAGAGGTGCAGTGACTGGAGCAGTGAGAGATGCAGTAAGAGGTGCAGTGACTGGAGCAGTGAGAGCAGGTGCATGGAGGTGGAAGGTTTATGACCATCAGCCACATGACCAGATGTCCCTCCTTGAAACCATGGATGCTGGCTGCAGGGACATGACAGTTCAGGATTGCCACGGGCGGATCCGACATACCAAGCGGTTTTATCCCAGGTGCATCGCCTTGGATAACATCAGATGTGATGTTGATGAAAACATGTGGCCTAACCTTGAAGACCGCAGAGATTAGATACAGTAATTTTGTGCTTTTTTTAGTTCCCCCCTTTTAGTCTGTGCTTTTGCTGTTATTTTATTTTGTTCATAATGCTCTTGTGTTTTTTATGGATATTTTGTTCACTGTAACCAATACTGTAAAACGTTGTCTGTTCTATCATGTGAACATTATTGTATATGTGGGCATACAGTTCCCTACCAAGAAATTTAGTGTATAAACGGTGGATTGCATGTTTTGCATGCAAATACCTGTAAAACTGAAACATGAAAGTCTATGCAGTTTTTGTAATGTCAACAATAGCCAGTATTTTGAAACCTAGTGTACTTTGATTGACTGCATGTACTTTGTGAAGTGAAAACAAGTGTTATTCTTTGACAGAATCATTTCATTTTGAGTCAGATTTCCAGTGTTTTGGTAAAGTTAGTGTGTGCAGAGAAAGATGTGTTCTATTTTGAAATTAAGAGTTAGTATATATTTAACAAAATGTGTTTTTGACAAGAAAATTCTCCATTTGGCCAATTGTGTTTTGTAGGTGTGAGTCTGTATTAAGAGTTTAGAAAAAGTATCTGAAGTATGGGTAAGCACTTATTAGCGATTGAAAAAAAAATCGAATACAGCAAAGTCTGTTTTAATGTCTGTCTCTAGTCAAGTTTCCATCCACTTGTCACTCGAATTATCTGAAGTTCTGTAAAAAAAACTTCATGCGAATAAAGCTGGTGAAAGTGTGTTTCCATCAAATGGCTTTAAAGCGAATAAAAACCTGTGCGCAATGACGTCGCATGCTGTTTTGCGATCAAATTGGTATATCGAATTGATTTGAGACATGTTAAGGTGTTTCCATTCATTTTCTCACCGAATTGCACAACATTCAAGTAAACATTTGGGAACTAAGTTTTGCTAGGCAAAATGGATCGCGCCATAATAACGTTTCCATCAGCGTTTATCGCATAAGCCGTATATCGATCAAGATAAAAAAATCAGATGAGACCGACCGTATTTCATTTGAGTTGATATTCATGAAATTCAATCGAATTTTACTGTTTCCATAAGGCATTTTTCATTCGATATCACTTAATGCGGATAAAAACGTGTGGATGGAAACATAGCTTCTGTCTTCTCTGTCTTGACCACGTGGCAACATTTTTAACAGCAATAAAACCAACTTATCAGATCGTAGTGATGGTAACCAAAGACCCTTCTTGCCCTTGTTGGGGGATGGGGCCACAGGTCCCAGAGTGAATTTTAAAGATTATTTGTTAACCATAACAAATAGTGTCTGATTGGTGAAATGTTGTTTCAACATAAAATAAATTTAGACAATTGACAGACAAGCTTGTAATGATTTAGAGAGCTAAACTCGTGAAAAGTATCCAAAATATGCGGTAATGATATGGCTGCTCTAACAAAATATAATATATCATCAGCATACAGCGATATGGAGTGTGTGGTGTTGTTAAAAGTTATGGGGGAAATAATCGGGTGTTGAAGAATTTTTTGTGCAATGGGCTCTAATGACAAAATAAAAAGAAAAGGGCTTAACGGGCATTCCCTGTCGGCACGAGCGTGTTTATCATTGAAGATGGGTTATTGCAGGGTTTCTCAAACTCGGTCCTGGAGGGCCACTTTCCTGCAGAGTTTAGCTCCAACCCTGATCAAACACACCTGAGAAAGCTAATCAAGGTCTTCAGGATCACTAGAAACTCACAGGTAGGTGTGTTTAATCAGGGTTGGAACTAAACTCTGCAGGACAGTGGCCCTCCAGGACCGAGTTTAAGAAACCCTGGGTTATTGTATAGTAGTTTAGTTAAATTTATAAAAGTTTAACCCAATTTAAAGCGCTGTAGAACCATCCACAGGTATTCCCATTCTAGCCTATCAAAGGCTTTTTCTGCGTCAAGACTCAATACTGCAAATGTAGAATATCCTTGGCAGCATGAATAAAGCAGACGCCGTACAATGTCATAAGCAAGTCGTGCTTTCACAAAGTCCGTCTGGTCGCTCTTAATTAGCGTAGTTAGGTGGGGTTCTAATCGCGAAGCCAGTATACGGGCAAAGATTTTTATTTCGGCATTGAGGATAGGTAATGGTCTATAGTTCCCACATTTAGTGGTGTACTTATTGGGTTTGGCCAATTCAACTATCAAGGCGGCATTCATGTCATTAAAAAAGGCACCAACTTCAACAGCTTTATGAACCATGGCTAAAAAGTATTGTCCCCGCTCTTCCCAAAAGGTGAGAGAAAATTCTGGGGGATTTCCCATCCTGGAGTCTTGCCTTTTTTCATTCCAGCTATACCTCTCACCTCAGTCAGACAGCACCATAAACTGCAGTGCGGGTTGCAAGAATATTAACTTTTTATTTTTATTTTAAAATACTATTTACACTGTTAACAATAATAATAAAAAGATTCTTTTTTCCCCTGCAAAACCTGAAACATACTGAACAGTGACTTCAAACAGAGGTGCGTAAACCATAATTTTTGTGTACATTTAGAACCATACATTTTTATATATTTATATTCAATGAGTGGTTTTTGCAGATTGTTTTAAAAATAGGCTCCTTTTGGACTGTAATGAAGGAAAGTTATAAAGTAAAGACATCACATAAACAAAACTGTTTTATTGCATTCCTAATTCAAATCACACAAGTTAAGTCAAGACTACAACATACAAAGTTTAAGATGTTTTTAACAGTGTCTTTATAAAAATACACATTTGATCTTATCAAGAGACTGAACACATCAAATCATTGATTAAATGTTTTCCATACACTGTTAGCATGGGACATCAAACAACTACACGCCACCAACAAACTTCATTTTCATCTACATTACTCATTCTAAGTAAACATCCGAAAGGAAATTCTGAGCGGCGGTTAACGGGCCATAAGTCTGTGTCTGCTGCTCTGATCCACCAGTCTGTGATATTCTGATAGTTTATCTTTCAGAATCCTGTACATCTGTAGACAGAGAAGCCAGAGAACATCAACAAGCCATACATGCAGAATGTCATCATACTTTGAGATTTCAAATTAATTAAATACAGCAGATTTTCATCAGATTGCTTACTCATCTTTAGTTTAGTTATAATTTTGTAGTTATATATATATATATTTTTTTTTTGGTACAGAGAAATCTCATTTGCAACCAATAAGCCAGATTGCTGGAATCTTTTATTTGTAAAGGATCCCAAAGAGATTATTCTAAATATATATATATATATATATGTGTGTGTGTGTGTGTAAACATGTAAACTGCACATAAGGTAGTTTTTGCATTAACTTCTTAATTTAATTATGTTTTTACTCCAATTCGTTGTTGAAATATAATCATTTTCATGACAGATATTTTAAATCATCAAGACATCACAAACAGGTTAAGCAAAATATAATTAATATATAGGCTAATATAGTGCATATACTGCCTAACGCTGTGGACACCGAATTGCCTGAGGCTCTACGTGGGATATTGTTACAAGCTGTTTTACTGATGTCTTTCACTGAGCGGTTACATGAACACGAGATGTAATATGTTTCAGTAAGTTGTACTGTGTTTCAACATAGCTTCAGATTCCTTCCTAATTCATGTTTATTAGGAAGAGACGATTGCGTTCACGAGCACTGCTGTTTAAACTGAGGCGCGTATATAGTGATCTGTCACACCACATTAAAGACCGTCAAAACGGCATTTATTAGTTGAATTTCGTGAGAAAATGGACATGATTTGAAAAATGACACCGTTTCTTATCGAAAGTAACAAAACACAGAGCTTATAATGATTATTGGTGATTAATGGTGGTGGTTAGGCTACATCGCTGATTCGACACGAAAATTGCAGGACGAATACGTTTATGGTTACACCCTTAACTTACTATTTAATCAAATGTCAAGGAATAAAAATGAGTTTTGTGACATAAGGTAAAGTGAGGTCAACCTCACCCATAGGCCAGGGCTGGCCGGGGCAGCGTGCCTTCAGTACAACATGAGAGTATAGCGATACATACTGTGGGTGGTATATCACGGTTTTTCTGTTTGGTTTGAATACCGTTACACCCCTATTGTATATAAAAATTGTGATAAACAGTTTCTATACCTATAATCACCAACTTTTCATCAATAGTTTTATATTTATTCCACTTCAACAAGAAATGAAAATCTCACTCAGACATTATGATAAATGTAAGTAAACAATGTTTCACCTTTTCATTGGTCTGACTTTCACTGAGGTTTCTTAAGAGCTGGTCGATAGATGTATAAGGCAGCCACACCAGAGATGCTGTAGCTGAAAGCGGCCGCTGCAAGAAAATACAATATAAACATTACTGTGCTAAAGTTAATCACAGAGATGTTTGACAAATTTGCAAACATTCCTTTTGCAAATAATGCAATAATCCAGTGATGAGAATTACATTTCAAGTTTTTGCTGGTCTCCATTAAAGCAGGGTTTATCAAACCATTACTAATAGCCCCAAAACAGTACAATCCGCTCGGGGTGTAACAAATACCGTTTCTGTGTCCGAATCTCTACTAGTACCAATTGAGAATACTCTCTCAACAGCACTATTTATTTAGAGTAAAAAATAAAATAAAAATGAAGCTAAGCTTTTAGTATCCCATACATCAATCATGATTAGTATTACAGGAGTGAATGTATATTGGCACTGGGAGCATTTGGACCCAGAAACGGGTAAACTCATTGTCTTGTTAGCCAATCTTTTTATGAACTGCACTGCATGTGACAGGTTAGTACAAAACCTAAAAACGGAGATCGCACACACACTCAGGGTTTCCATTACAGATTTGCGCAAAACGTTTGCGATATTTTCTAAATGTCGATAAAAAACAATTGCGAAATTATGTGTTTCCATTAAAGGGTTTCTGCACACTTTTGAAAGTCAAATTGAAGGCTTTTTAAGACCTTTATAAGACCCGAAGCAATATTGATAAAAATATGTCTCGATATTTTCAACGTTTTGTTGATAATTAGATTAGCCTATATTTCACTGATTGTGTTTGTGTACTGGTACAGGCCTGTTATTGACAGCTGACTCATGAAGATATTCATATTTTGCATATTCTATGCAGTGACCAGTTCACAGCAGTGACAGAAGGGGCAATATTTGCCACCTTAAATTTATTTCCAGAGCCAGTTTCATCTATATATGGACTAAAATAAAAATACAAATTATTAGAGGTATTCATCACCTTTTATGTAAAATTCTAACATTCAAATAAAATTATATTAGAATAATAATAATACCACTGTTACCAGTTAAATTAAATAATTAAATCAAAATCCATCTTTGCAGTGCAGAGACACAGTAGTGGCATCAGAACTGGCATTAATATATTTACACTCCATTTACAATTGCATAAATAAAGCTATGAGATTGATTTTTTTTTAAATTCAATATTTAAATATTTGATTTCTAATATTAACATTTTAATTAAAGGGTACTTTAAAATGTGAAACTAAATCCACCAGTAGATGGCGGCAAGCCACTGTCTTAGGGAGTCATTCATTCAACCGATCGGTTCAAATGGCTGATTCATTCAGGAAAAGCAAGTGATTGTTCGTTGAATTGTTAAAATGATTTGTTCAAAACGCGGATTTCAGTCAAAGAAATCTTCGCTGTCTGTTGCATTGAGACTCTGCTACGGTTTCATTTAGAAATTCTCGTCTGCGAAATAAAGGGAAAACAAACAATATTGTTTAGGCTATAAAAATGTAAGAGTTCATTTATATAAAATAAATATCACTTTATATTGTGCACGGGAAAACGGCCCTCTTGTCGATGTGATATTGTATAAGATATGATATAAATTGAATACAAAAACTAATCAGGGACAAATCTATAATTGCACACATCACGCAGTGAAAGAACGAAACAAAAGCTCACAGTGCCTCGTACATCGTAAAACAATGATTACAATATCGTAATAGACAATTCACATCACACACACCATAATGAACTTACAACTGAACTGACATTTACCAACTTTCTTCTTTCTCTCCTCCTGTTTCGCGTGCGGGAGACAGACGCAATGCCGCGAATGTGACGCGAAATGTCATGTGAACAAGCAAATCCACAAAGAAAGAATAATAAATAAAAAAGTACGCTAATTAGATTTAGATATGTCTAAGTCAAATTGCCATCGAAAAATGTAAACATCTAATATAAGACTTTAAGGATCCACGGAAACCAAGCGTGCCGCACAAGCCCTGAAAAGTGAAGCCAAAACGTCTCGATCGCCCCCTAGTGACTGGTTCTAGTATAGGTCATAAACCCCGCCTCCCCGTGTTATTCAATGGGACGTGAGACCAAATAAACAATTAAATTACACTTCAAATATCTTTTTTTACAAAGGTGGTTTGTCATTTTCTGTCATTTTTATCATGCTGATGCAAGTTCAAGTGTCTGTTTTTAAAATAAGTTTGTTTTTAGTTAGTTACGTGATACAAAAAAAACGGTGGTGTAACGTCATGAGACAGGTTCTCTGAGCAAAGTAGTCACTGAAGCACCAACTGACTTTTTTTCGGGATCTTCGGAGGACTGAGGAGATTGTATTTACATTATTTTAACAAGCCTCTTGTCGTACTACAATCAACAAACATAAAAACTGCAGCAGAACGGAGAAACAAAGCAGATATCGGCCTCTTAAAAAAAAGTGAGGGAGAGGCGTTGATTTCGCGGCTTTACTTCCTGCTCACCACTGCGCAGGTCTGGTCCTGAAATCGCTACTGCGCAGACTCAAGTCCCATGTCAGCGCCGTATCGAGACATTGGCGGCTTCACTTCTCACCAATGGAAGAGAGCAGGGGGCGTCGTCCATCTTTTTTACAGTCTATGGCGGAAACCCTGCATTAACCGATGTTATGCGGCTAAGTCATTTAAAATATAATGGCAATGGATGTTAGTAGGTTTAAGTATATTGCAGCCACCGCACTAGCCATTATTTTTAATCGAATGAGACGTAGGCATGTTATAATGGCAAGGAAAGCATCGTATACACTTGTACACATCGTATAAGCATCGTGACACTTGCTTACAGATCTACCACTAACTCCGCTCCGTCCTACTTTCACTCAATCCTACGAGTTTACACCCCGTCCAGAAATCTACGATCGGTCAATGAGCGGCGGCTCGTGGTACCCTCTCAGCGAGGCTCAAAATCACTCTCCAGAACATTCTCATTCACGGTTCCATGCTGGCAGAATGATCTTCCCACCCTCATCTGGAATGCTGAATCCTTGTCAGCATTTAAAGCTCAGCTGAAAACTCATCTCTTCCGTGAGCACTTGACAAAAAAAAAAAAAATCCCTTCCCCTTGTCTGATTTTTACTACTCTGAGCAATGCCTGAACTTTGTATTTTGAACACTTCTTGTGTTGTTCTTTGCATCTTCCAGATGACTCGCTTGCTTTAGTCCTCAGTTGTAAGTCGCTTTGGATAAAAGCGTCTGCTAAATGACAATGTAAATGTATACGTGAGCGGCCACGTATGAGGCGTTTCTGGCTGTTTCTCCCTCATATCTGCTTCAAGGTCTTAAATTGTGGCATTTCATTGTTTAAAATCCAGTATTCCTGTAATTCGTTTGTCTTTTTTATCTCGTCTTCTGTTCAAATATACTGCGTTCTCTTTAAAGAACTTTTATGCAGGCCAGGTGACCTGTAAATAGAAAAACATTTTTCTGTTTCCATTGAAGGTTTGCAAAATATTTCTTTTTGAATTGCCTGAAAAAAAAAAAAAAAACACCTAATGCAAAAAATGTTTGACGTTTTTGCTAAATTGATTCCATTGGTCGTATTTTTAATTAACTGCATTTCCATTATCCTTCAAATTGTGCAAAGTTATTTACATGCCTAATTATGCCTGTTAACCCTCTGGAGTCTAAGGGGTTTTTGAGGTCTGTGAGATGTTTTGATATGCCCTGACATTTGTGCTTTTTTCAGTTGCTTATAAACATATTAATGGCAAAGGTGTAATTACACTCTATTTAGCACAAATAGGGGTACCATAATATGCGAGCAACATCTATTTACATATTTGTATTTTTGAGGGAATAATGTTTACGCATGGTTATTCAAAAAACTAAAAATTAAAGTTTCTGAAATAAGGCCACAAAACACATACTTAATATGTGTCCACAAGACTTTTGACTAATGGATGTAGTTGCCTAGTGTTTTTGCTTCAAAATGATCTGAAAATCACCCTGCCTAATCATTCACATAAAACAATACATTGATTTAAATTGTTTAAAACAGTTTTTGCTTCCAAAGGCAATATGCGCAGGGGCGTGACTTGCTGTGATTCACACCTGAGAAGACAAAGACCCTGCATAGTAATGAGCCTGCATACTAATGAGCCATTCATTCAGGTGTGTCACACAAGAAAGAATGCGAGGACAAAAATAAATAAATAAATTATATATATATATATAAAAATATATAAAATACAAATATAAATGAAAGTCAAAAGCACATTTTTAGTACATAGTCATACCTGGAAACAAATCCTGTTCAAATAGGCTATATGGACCATTCTACAGAATTAGTTAGAGTTAGAAAGTTAGAGTTCTCAGAGAGGAAAAAAAGGTATTTTTTCACAAATTTTTTATACATTCAAATGGTATAATTTCCAAGGTAAACATTTCTAGTATGCAGTTAATTCTCATACTGTATTTTCAGAAAGTTTTGGAATCTCCTCAAATGTGTCACTAATAAAAAACAATAATATTAAGATATTTTTTTACATCTATCTTGTCTTTTTTTTTTTTTTTTTAAGTAGGCCTATAGCCTGGATTTTATCATTCATATTTCAAAGTTAAGGATTCATTAGTTTGATATAGTCTACATTGGAACAAACACTATAATAACATCTTAGATTATGAGCTTATTTTTGACAAAACATTCTAACGTTATATATTTAACATATGAGCAGAAACTGGTTAACTAAAGCTTATTTGATGTCTATTTTAGAGTAAAAATCTTTATAATCTATCCCAAACTAGTCGACTAAATGTTGTCTTTCATATTTCGTCTGTAACAACAACAGTGCGAATTCCGTTCATTCATCACACAGAGAAAGACACGCGATTCATTTTAAAACAGTATTCGCGATTAGAACAAAGAATACAAAACTTACTATGATCCTCGCTGGATCCATGGCTCCTCGAAGTGAAATTAATCCAGCACTGAGGTAAATTATCCAGAATTATTCCTCACAGCCTCGAAAAACGACACAGACTACCGGTACATTAATCTGAACTTGGTGTTTTATCGAGCTCGTGTGGGCGTTGGCAAGTTTCAGATCATTTGCGTTTCTATAGCGCGCGCTCTCTGTGGGCGTGGTCACATTAAAAGATAATTAGCTGAAATGAGAACGCCTGGCATCTCTCTTTTTATATAGATTACATAAACACAGAATATTTGTTTTAGTTTTGAATTAGATAATTTAAAAGTACACACTTAAATGATTATAAAGATATATTGATCATGCCTGTGTGACTAGTATTTGCTGAGTTTTGTTTATGTTTAGAGACGTGCTCTAGAAAAAAAGTTCACGGAGACGGAGAGGCAGAAAGCACACCCTGTTTATTTTCTTTATTTTACAAAAGCACAATGTTTTATTTCGATTGTAAGTGGACCCATAAAAAAGTAGACATTTAACAGTTTATTTTTTCATATTTCTTAAGTGTGTATGACCAAAGGTGACGGAGTATTTTAAGTCTATTTTGCTGCTATGTGAAAAAAATCGCGCAAAACGCGCCGGCGCGTTTCTCGACTCCAGAGGGTTAAAATCTATTGTAGGGGCCACTGTTACTTTCTCTTTTCATATTATTGCTCTATCATATTTTATACTTATTTTAATAGCACAGTGAATATTTAGAGCTGCTCCAGCAGGGCTCAACCAGTCAAGAGCAGTGAGTGATTTTTTCTTTATCATCAATGGTAATCAAACAACAAAAGACAGACAGCATTAGGTTTATTAGGCTGCTGTCACTTCAAGAGCTGCACGTATCCAACCTACTGTTACACACGCATTTTCTTCTCTACTGTTTACACTCAATCATCCTTCTATGTTTCACAAGGATGCTTGCCTATATGGGAATTTTGACAATTTTCAGTGAAAGTCTCCATTAAAGCACAAGAAAACATGAAAGAGAACTCGATTTAATAGGCTACTTGCACGCTTGTCTTTCTGGGAATGTGCTTCAGATGTTTTGTGCACAGAAAACTTCCAGTCATGTAATTACTGTACCATTTTCCTTAGTGATGCGATGTGAAAATTGTGGCCGATACCGATAACTAGGGTTGGGCATCGTTTTGATTTGAACGAATCTGATTCCGATTCTTCTTTTTGATTTCGGTTCTTTTCAATTCTCGATTCGGATTCTTTGAGGGGTGGAGTCAAAACGTCACAGGCTCATTTCACAGAGGAACATTTAAATTTTGATTCAATGAGTTTTAGTTTTGTATTTAAAGATTTAACGCAATTACGCAGTATCCGTTAAGTCCTGCCTATTACACACACACAGACACGACCCACAGAAAAGACGCGGGCTTCAACAAACCATAACACACACATTATGCCAAAATGTCCGTTTTGTGTACGTACAGCTTATGAACGCTCAATGGCGGTCCGAATTCGCTCACTCGTTTTCATTCCCTCATTCACTTAGTGAACAGTATTAGTTGACTAACGTAGGGAATAGGCCTAACTTAGGGAATGAGGGTTTAGAGGGCGATTTTCAATTAAAAATTGTGGATTTAAATTGGTCAGCATGTCAATCAAACTCTCTGCTAAGGATTAATTGACGCTAATTTAAAAGTGAACTGCACACTGCCGCACCAGCTTTTTATAAGCGATGTAAAAAAAATTACTTTCGTTTTCAAATTAGCGCCAATTCAAGGCATAACAAAACGGTGCTGCTCCGCACGACCGCACCATTATGCCAGTGCAAACGCGCGCGATAACAAAAGATTTAAAAGCCTCCGACACACACGTCGATTAACCGGTGGGAAAATATCCTCACCGTCACATCCCTACCGTGCTCATGGCTGCAACAGAACAAGCGGGCGCGGCAAGCACTTCCAGAAATTCGTTGGCCACTATGGACCAAAACTTGCGTTTGGAACCGATGATCGGAATCGAAAACAAATTTTCTAAACGATTCCAATGGCATAGTTATTTTTTAAACTGTTCCGAGTTGGAACCGGTTCTCGATGCCCAACCCTACCGATAACCGATATTATAATTTCTGTTATGGCCGATACCGATATTTACCGATGTCGATATCTCTGTATAGAAAACACATTTTTCAAATGATTTATTTTTCAATATGATTTGCTGAGAAACAATAGAAAACAAGGACAAACGCGCAGTCACATGCGCAAACAATCAACAACGTCGCTCTAGATTAGGGCTGCACGATTTGGGGAAAATGTCATTGCGATTATTGAGGTCAATATTGCGATTGCGATATAATAAACAAATGGTTTCATGAGTCAACTTGCTTGGTTCTAAAGCAAAATGCACACAGAGATTTTAGTGATAATTCTGTAAATGTGTAACGATGCTGCGTTAACAGCCCCAATTAGTTTATTTCACATAAAATCGCAGCATTTTGTGTCATATAACCGCATAGGCTTGACATCGCGATTACGATATGATTCATCGTGCAGCACTACTCAAGATGTGTAAAAACAAGTGGAAAGCGCGGGCGCACCGCTGTCTCCTTTCCACAAGTGCTTGCGCTCCCGTGGCGTCTGTCGTTGCTATGTTGTATTCTGTTATACATGTAGTCTACCGGCGTTATTCAGAATACAAATTATGATTAGGCTATAACAGTAGTCTCCACAGAACATAAAATAGGTCTATTCATTTTTTTATTTTTCGTGTTCGCATTTAAAGGAACATTGAGGAAAACACAATGTGGACGTGAGCGCTCTGAAAGCGGCACTAAAAGATGCTTTAAAACTTTCTCAGAGACATCAAACAGAAAGCGCAAAACCTTTCTTTAAAGTGAATTTCGTTTTGTATTAATTGTATCTTAATCTTAATCAATGTTTCATCAACCAATTGCATGGATTTAATAAATAAGAAGTAAATATAGCAGACGATAGATAACCACGAAACGGAGCTCGTCTCATAAATGAACCGAAACTCAGCGTGTAAGGTAGCCTAGCCTCACAGTCACAGACGTCTACTTTTAAACAGAACAATACAAAACGAAAGAAAACAGACACAGACTGCTCTCTGCTTTATGTGATCCGTATGAAATGTGCATTTCTCTCTGGCGCGTTCACTACTGAAGATCACGAGTCAGCATCGTCAACATCTTTGCAGCCGACACAAAAGAAACACTTCTTTATTAATAAACAATTAAAATATCTCCTTGCTATATTTTACATATTCATAATCATTAGCTACTTCTGCCGGTTCTTATTGGTCTTAATCACATTTGAGTCATCCTGTTTTTTATAGTTGTAGTTGACGAAAAGTCTTTGCATTTTTTTGTAAACTTTTAGTCAAACTGCAGTTACTTTACTTTTGGTAGGTATTTTATATGTAGTCTTTAGACACAAAATGTCATAATTATTCTCTCTAGGCCAATTTAATTAAGGTTATGAGAAATTATTGACATTGCACTCTTTAGCAGTAGCACTTGTGCAGGTCTATAATGATCCCTTTTCCTAAGTTCAGTGGTTCTCCAGTGTTTTAGAGTGCTTTACCCCCTGGTGCCTCCTCTCTTGACTGCAGTCACACCTTTTCCATTAAGGGACAAGATTTGCCCCCTTTAATCAATTTTTCTATTTAATTTTTTACCTTTGTAATACCTTAAGAAAGAAAGAAATAATGCTTTAAATAAAACCATGTTCATTCAATTTGCAATGTTAAAAAAACATTAAAATCGCCAGTAGGTGGCGGTAACTCACTATCTTTATAAAGAGTCTCACGAGTGAGTCTTTGAGTCTCACGATTCGTTCAAAGCCACATATTTCGTTGCAAAATAGAGCAAGCCTGACAATGCTGTTTTAAATGTAGTACATCACTTAATGTTACCCTTTTTTCTTTTCTTTTTTACTGTTGTATAAAATCAATGTCACATTTGAAATCGTGTGGATATTCGGGAAACATTGCATTCTTGCTCGTATGAACACTGGTGGATATCAGCCTGCATTTTGTTCGCAGATTTAGTCGCACAAACAGAACACGTGACACAAACAAACTCGTGACAGAACAAAGACCGACTGAATGACACTTTAATTTAAGTAAATTAGAAAATCTTAAAGATCGCTGAACTCCAGCTTGTCTGTGTTTTCAGATCATCCGCGCTTCTTCAGCAGTGTAGAGAGAGCGCGCGCGCATGGTTGCCAGATACTATTGAAAAGGCCGGGTAGAAAATATGTTCTTTTAACAGAAAAGCTCTTATTTGGGTTTAAATTCTGTCATTTGTAGCCACAGCGGATTAAACTAGGCTAGGTACTATCTTGTTCTGTACCTCACTTGCCTAGTAGTAATGATATTGCATTTCTGTCAACAGATCCTCCTAAATATTACACAAAAGCATATTCATATACCTTAAAGGTGCATTAACTAGCAAAGCAATTCAACATTACATAAAATATTTGGGAAACAGATTATCCCAAATGTTTTAATGTTTTAATAAACGTACACGGGTGTAACGATACACAAAACTGATGGTTCGGTTCTTCCCACGGTTTTGACTCACTGTGAGTTTAAGTCACTTATAACGAAGCGCTATATAAAAAGTTCACTTGACTTGACTGATATGTCTAACAGGTTAGAAATATACAGATATTGAATAATGTTATCAAACAGTCTGCACTGCATCAGTTATATATGTTAATCCTTATTAAAGCTACAAATGTTCTTTAGTCAAGGCAGTGAGTAATTTTCTGTTACCTTTGTTCTTTGATAAACTTTAACTGCTGTCACTTTAAAACGACCCGCTGCTGCACACATGACGCGGATCTCACACGAGTCTCATTTTTTCAGGCCCAAAAATAAATTATAACATTCATCTAATCTTTCCTAATGAACCAGATTAGATGAATGTGATCATTTATTTTTGGGCCTGAAATCGCTGATACAACCTTTAACGTTCAATTAACTTTGTCCAAGTTACTTTGTAACTTTGAAAGTGAGCAGCATGCTTAACATTAGGAATAAGTAACCTTTTTTACATATGTCCAACCTACTTGCTAAATTGTATTATTGTTAGTAAAAACACCCATGAATTGCAAATGCAGTTTGGAAGATTTCAAAAGCAAATTTACATCCATTATTTGCAATCTTGTAAATAAGAACCTTAGTGTCTACTACAGACTATGTTTTTTTGTGAATAATTTCACCTGTCTAAAATGTATTATCTATTGTTATGAATAGTTGTAATAGTATGCAGGACTCCATACCTCTATTCCAAAATACTGATGTCCCTTTCCAAGCAAAGCATCCACATACTCCAGCACAAGCTCAGCTGCACACTCCAGGTGGTCATAGTTCAGATAGAGACGCAGTAGCGCTGCAGCATCAACTTCCTGAAAGAGAATCACAAACATCCTTTACATGTTATACTAAGAGAGAAGAGGGATAGTGTGGAAATCACATCTGTAAACTTACAAAAGGTAAAGTAAAGAAAGTAAGTTAAAAAAAGCAATGCAGTCTTGATCTAGATTGATGGGAAGTAAAATGTGTGAAATGGTACTCTTGGATTTACAAAAAGCTTTTGACAGTGAATCATTCAATACTGTTAGATAACTTTTTCCAAGTATGGTGATTGCCTGGTTGAACTCTTATTTAACTGGGAGATTTCAAAATCGATTGATTTGATCGATTGATTGAGAAAATTGACTGGATTCTCTACGAGGTATTAATAATGGAGTTCCCCAGAGAAGTGTCTTAGGCCCTCTCTTATTCCTTCTATACACAAATGATATGGGAGCAGTTTGTGATTGTATTTTTTTTTTTATATGCTGATGACTCTGCTTTACTGGTTTCAGACAAGGATGTTCATTCATGGATTTCAGCAAAATACAAGTGATATTAGGTGAGGAGCTACAGTATTGACATACTTATTTACAGTCTTACGACTGCCTCTCTGAAAATAAACTCTTATTGCATTTAGGTAAACCAGAATCCATATTATTTGGGTTTAAAAGTAAACTGAACAAGGTTCCTAACATGTCTATCAATGTGGAGGGTAATATCAAATAATATAATTGTGTAATATCAAACAGATCTAGTGATAATTATCTCGGATGTGTCCTTGACAATGATTTAAGTGGTGCAAGTATGGCTATGAAAACTTTAGATAAGGTTAATGCTAGGACACTATTTCTTAGATATGCAGTTAGTTTTCTGGATAAACAATTTAAAATGACTGGCATCATGTCTAGTGCATCGCCATTTTGAGTACCATTGCATTTCTTGGATGTCTGATCAGTCTCATGTATGGTTGGGTAAGTTCTCAAAATAATTTGATATGGTTAGTTTATCCTAAACCAGGCCCTAATCAGACCTAAGGCCCAGCAGAAAGACCACCTCGCTGTAATGAATAATGCATTTCTGGAGACAGTGGATACTGTAAATAGAGCAGCTGGAGTCCAGTGAAGACTGGAGGACAACCAGGAGAGACAGGTGGCAGAAGGATAGACTGCATCGGGAGAGGCGGGCTATTAACCCCACCCTCTAGTTTTCCAATAGGAAGACACCCAAAGCCTACTACGAAAAAGAAACAAAGAAAACAACCCGAAGACCCTCCGAGAGGCGGGATGAAAGAAGGGCTAACAAGGACGGATCACACGGTAACAAACGCAAGGATATTGGATTCCAAGGAATTGTGGGTGTGGCTGGGAAAAAACAACAACTTTGAGGGACTTCACATCCACATGGGAAGGAACTATTGTGGTGGTGGTAGCCTGATGCAACCTTGCACTGAGTCAGACAAATGGGATCAAAGGCAGGGTTGACAACCACGTGCCAATGGGCCCAATGTTGCAGAGGTAGAGCAGGAGGAAAGGAAGGAGGAAGAAAGGGATGCTGATGAACCCCGAGAAGTGAACCCAGTAGCACCTCCAAGTGATGCAAAAACAGAGTCGAGCAAAAGGGCCAGGAACCTGAAGAACCCACTCCGAAGGAACAAGATAAAGCGGCCAAAGGCCAATGAGGTTGAGGAGTGGAGAAAGCTGGTTGAACATTTATGCGGGCTGCTGCAAAAAGCTCTGTGCGGGTCAGTGGTAGTCAAGCTAAATATGTTCGGGGAAATCCTGTATGAAGAATGCAGTAACAGTTATGGGCAAGGTGACCATCAGAGAACCCGCAATAAGATCAAAGGGCAGGAGGGAGAAAGAGATCGATGACCAGGTGGCAAGCAGAAAGCAGCTCCGCAAGCGTTGGAGGAAGGCAGAGGAGTCTGAGAAGGAGGGCCTGAAAGCACTTTGGGATGAGATCAGAAGACTCCTTGCTAACCTCCGGAGGGCAGAACGCATCAGAAGACGGAGAAAAAAGGAGAAGGAAAGATCAAGTTTCTTCAGGAATCCATTCCGGCATGCACACGGGCTCCTTGAGAAGACAAGTGGAACCCTGGATATCTCCAAAGAACTACTGCAGGAGCACATCCGCACTCAGTACAGTGACCCAGCAAGGAACAACCTCGCCAGTGTATGTGCCTGGACCCTCAGAACCATCAGCCCTGTTTGACGCATCATTAGCCAAGGTGAGGCAGGTGATCCAGCGGGCAAGATCTGCTACAGCACCAGGCTTGAATAAAATAACGTACAAGCTGTATTAGAACTGCCCAGGAGTGCTGAAGCTGCTATGGACCCTGATGAGAACCACCTGGACTAAGCAAACCATACCATCTGAGTGGCAGAGGGCAGTGGCAGTCTCTATTCCCAAACAACAGAACGCTAAGACCATCGAGCAGTTCAGGAGCATAGCTCTACTGAATGTGGAGGGGAAAATCATCTTCTCCGTGATGGTGAGAAGAATGACCACCTACATGAACAACTACATCAATACCAACTGCCAGAAAGCCTTGATTCCCGGATTCCCTGGCTGTGTAGAGCATGCTTCCATGATTTGGGAACAGATCCAGACCACTAAGAGGGAGAAGAAAGATCTGCACGTCAAATGGCTAGACCTAGCCAATGCCTATGAGTCAATGCCACACCTGCTAATAGCCTAAGCTTTGGAATTCTTCTACATCCCAGAAAACATCAGGACCATGATCATGAACTACTTCCAGGACATGCACATGTGCTTTGCACTGAAGAATGTCACCACTGGCTGCAACAAGTAGGGATTGCAATGGGATGCTACATTTCCCCCATCCTCTTCGTGGCGGCGATTGAGGTCATCCTGATTGGGGCAAGGCATGTGGTGGGTGGGGTCTGGCTGCCTGCAGACCAGAGGCTCCTCTTAAAGTACTTTAAGTCTAAATAAACAGTATTAAATATTGACAATAATGCAGGTGGAAATTCCTTTACACTAATAATCGGAGCAGGACTGCGCAGACTGTGATATTATGTGCATAATACTATTGATACCATCGCATAATAGAAACTAAGAAGTCCAAACCGAGTCGTTTTGGAGGCTTGGTTTCAATAAAAGCTTATTTTAAGATCAAGTAAGTTTTGAGTTCTAAAACTTATAGAATGTACAATGAACTCTTCTGTCAAAAGATGAAGGAAAATTTTATTTCTTGATTCATAACCTTCCAAAATGAAAGAAATAGACAAAGACAGAGACAATTAAACAACGGTAATGGCTTTTCTCTGTCTGTCTGTGGATGTAATGCTGAAAAAACAACAACCACTACCTTGTAGGCATTGATCAGCCAATCAGGCACTGGCACCCCATGTGACAGCAGCTTGTTGATGACACAGCGGTGATATTGAGCATTCTGTGAGGGATACTTCTCCAAATAATGAGCTAAAAGCCGCCAAGCTTCATCTGTTGCGCTGTGTGGAGAGAAATTCAGTTTAGGAAGACACACAGCGGGTTTCATCATAATGATCAAGGTCAAGAGAGTATTTTGACAAACCTGGACTCTTTAGTAGTAATGATAGTTGGCAGCTGATTGGCTGCAAGCCAGTTCCACACCTCTGTCTGGTCCTGATCACCTTTACATTGGAGTTTGATACACCTACACAGAGAGAAAAATCTGCACTTTAGAAATCTGAGGAAATTATTTTAAAATGGCCAGACACCGGATAGATCATAACATACTTGAATGTCAGTCCCTCAAAGACGGGTGTAAGGGATAAGTTAAAGGTCTGACACAGGGTCAGGGATGTGTCAAAAAGTCCTGTTTGGACAAGCAGAGCAACCATCTCTTGTGAAGACGCACCTCCTGTAAGAGAAATAACACCAGGATTAAATTAACCTTTCAAAATACTCTAGTCTTGGGCAAAATGTTCCGTTTGTGTGTGCAAGATAAAAAATAAAAGCAGCAAGTATAGTCATACGCTATAGTGAAACAACCTGATGGCACATAATTGAAAAAGCATACTTTTTATGCTTTGAACAGTATTTAGCAGTATTGTCGTCTTTAGAAGAAATAACTTCTTTAAAAACTGAGTTTAAGAAAATCTATCCACTTATACAAAAATAATAATAATAAATTTTATTTGAAAACAAAATTACACTAATATTTATGGCTGTCTGAATTTGCTTTCAACAAACTTCTACGCATCGAGATCACGAGCTGCTCGCATGCAAATTAACAATTTGGAAAAGCAATTGCGACCGAAATGGTCACAAAGTGAAGCCTGGATGTAGTTTTGAAATTGTGTTTATAGTTAGTTAACATTTGTTTCATAAAATGGGCCAGAAAAACTAAACTGTACAAATGACAGAATGTACGTTTGACATCTATTAAATTATATTGCCTTTAACACTGGAACTACCAAGCCAGTCATTTTGACTGTTTTTAAATTTTACAGTGTAATAACTTTAAAATAAAATAAATGTGGCTGTAGGACTCTGACTTTTCCTAAATATGTGTATATTTTATTCTGACACTGTTATTTTATTAAAATCACAAAACAGTTCTGACTATTTCTACCTAGAATGGCCATGGCGGTGGCGGATTTTGACCGCACACATTATAGATATAATCCGCTACATTTCCCGCCATTGGAAATGAGTGTCCTCGTTGCATATACAGTGCCAAGTAAGGAGGTACTAAAAAAAAAAAAAAAAAAAAAAAAAGGAGACATGTGCAAAAATGTCACAAAGTAGTGTGTGGGAGCTGCACACGAATGGCGTGTTTACCTGTGTGGACTGTGCGTAAGCGTCAGCGAATGATGCGGGGTGTTTGCGCCCTTCAAATGAGCCCACTTGGAGGAAAACGTGTTAACCTGATTTTGTTCGTTAATAATTTGTTGACTGAAACTAATCAACCTAAAGCAGTTTGTTTTCTTGTTTAGCTAATGTTCTCGTGTTTTTTTTTGCCTCTTTTTGTGTGTACTTGCTACATACATGTCCATGAAAGTTTTTACAATGTATTCAAATGTATATAGGCAGTGTTTTTGTTATTGTATATGTTATAAGTTATTGTATCATAAGATTTGTTTTTATTTTACAAAGAAAATAAGAAATATTTATCAATTAGGCTGGAAAACACATTTTCACATTTATTTGAATAAAATTTCTCTTTATTATTACCTATAGTAACATTGTAAATACATTTCATTTTTAGATTTTGTATTGATTTTTGAACTTATTTACAAACAGGGCTGTTTTGTGCTTGTTTTAAGGGTGATGACGTTATAACATGACGACAGGAATTAAATGCTTCATTGGAAACCTTAAAGAGAAGGTTCAACTGTAGATATCACATGACGAAAATGACGTTCAGGCCATATGAACGTCAAAGTGTGGTCAGAATGACCGCTGTGGTCGTTCTAGTAGTTATGGAATTCCGGTAGTTCTAGTGTTAATAAATATTTCTGAAATGACAATCTATATGTATTAATAATGTTGAAAAATACTTCAATGGGATGGGCAATATGGCAAAAAAATCATATCACAAATTTTTCCATGAAAATCACGATTCACTAGGGGTGTGAACCTGCACTGGTCTCACGGTTCGGTAACACAAATAATTGTAATTTGACCATTGGCTGCGGATACTTAAATCAGAGAAAATTATTGGGGCGGGTGGATAATTTGTTTTTGGCTACGGATTCGGTGACGTTGGAGCTCATCCGCTTCCTCTAAAACAGTCAGACTCTGCCAGGCGTTACAGCTCGGGTGAAAACGGCTAACGTGGTTTATCAAGTTAGTGATATTACCTCCTGCATATTTTTTTTGTGCGTGACGAGCGCACACAGTGCGTGTCTTTTCCAGGTCATGCTTACCAGGTTGTTCATAAAAGCCGAAATGTGCCCAGATGTAGGCTTTTAAAGTAGTTGGAGCATTTTTAGTCTCGCCTCCCTCTGCCATTGTATGATACAGCGACAAAGCACGTACGCGACAAATGACGTCAGAAAAGCATCAGTACATTATAATCTGTTATGGTCTATTACTGAACCGATACCGAATCGTCCTCGTCTGCATCGCGATGCATCGTAGAAATGATTAATTTCGACACCCCTACGATTCACGCTTTTATCACAATTCTTTTTCATGTTGGTTTAACTATTTTGCAAGTGACTGAGCATTACAGTCAAACTAATGTACCTATTTTAAAAACAAAGCCTTAGGTAACAAAATAAGACATTAATAATGAGAAACTTAGGCCAAAGTGGCGAAGATAAAAACCTTTGTCATTTTCTGGTTTTAAAAATTAACAAAAGATACACATTACATATACACAACTTAATATACAAATGAAATAAACAGTGCTTTATTTTTTTCACCAACAGTAGGTGTATTTAACCCTCTGGGGTCTGAAAACGCGCCGGCGCGTTTTGCGTGATTTTTTTCACATAGCAGCAAAATAGACTTAAAATACTCAGTCATTTTTGTCATACACACTTAAGAAATATGAAAAAATTTACTGTTAAATGTCTACTTTTTTATGGGTCCACTTCCAATCGAAATAAAACATTGTACTTTTGTAAAATAAAGAAAATAAACAGGGTGTGCTTTCCGCCTCTCCGTCTCCGCTAACTTTTTTTCTGGAGCACGTCTCTAAACTTAAACAAAACTCAGCGAATACTAGGCACACATGCATGAGCAATATCTTTATAATCATTTAAGTGTGTACTTTTAAATGATCTAATTCAAAACTAAAACAAATATTCTCTGTTTGTGTAATCTATATAAAAAGAGAGAGATGTCAGTCGTTCTCATTTCAGCTAATTATCTTTTAATGTGACCATGCCCACAGAGAGAGGCATTCTATTCAAACGCAAATGATCTGAGGCAAGCCATGCAAACTGTTAACGCCCCCATATCAGCTGGATAAAACGCATCAAGTTGAACAAGAATCGTGGACTTTACCTCGTCTTGCTGCGCTCTGAGGAATAATACTATCGTCCTAATCCTGGAGCAATTTACCTCAGAAGTGCTGGTAGTTTCATTCCGAGGAGCAACAAATCAAGCTGATGTAGTAAGTTATTTATTCTTAAGAGCTTTGTTATAATCGCGATAGTGTGAATGAGGAATGAAAGTTGTTTACAGCGGTACAGCGCGCATCTCACACTCGCATAAACATGATATGTTACAGACTAAATATTAATATTTAGACAAGATTTCATTTATTAGTTTTGGATGGATTATAAAGTTTTTACTGTAAAAAACAGCCTACTGCCACATTAAATAAGCTTTTGTTCGCCAATTTCTGCTCATATGTTACCCTTGAAATACTTTTTACAAAGAAAGATTACACTTGAAATATTGTTAAAATTGTAATCTTTTTTGTTGTGTTTTTATTAGTGACAAATTTGGGGAGAGGATACATATTCCAAAACTTTCTGAAAAATACAGTATGAGAATTAACTGCATAATTACTAGAAATGTTTACCTTGGATATTAAACAATTTGCATGCATACAAAATATGTGGATAAAGACAAATGTTTTTCAAGTTGTTTCCAACTCTAACTTTGAACCAATTCTGTAGAATATATATATTCTTCAGAATTGGTTCAAAGTTAGAGTTGGAAACATCTTGAAAAACATTTGTCTTTTTCCACTGGGTACCACAAGAAAGAATCACGCCCACTCAGGTGAGAATCACACCCACTCGCATATTGCCTTCACAGACATAAAGTGTCTTAAAAGTTTAAATCAATGTATTGTTTTGTGTAAATGATTAGGATTAAGCAGCCATATCACCCTGTAGCCCAAGACTGGTTGCCTACTGAAGCTAAGCAGGGCTGAGCCTGGTTAGTACCTGGATGGGAGACCTCCTGGGAAAGCCAGGTTACTGCTGGAAGAGGTGTTAGTGAGGCCAGCAGGGGGTGCTCTCCCTGTGGTCTGTGTGGGTCCTAATGCCCCAGTTTAGTGATGGGGACCCTATACTGTCAAAGAGCACCGTCTTTCGGGTGAGACGTTAAACCGAGGTCCTGACTCTCTGTGGTCATTAAAAATCCCAGGGTGTCTTTCGAAAGAGTAGGGGTGTAACCCCGGCATCCTGGCCAAATCTGCCCATTGGCCTCTCTCCATCATGGCCTCCTAATCATCCCCGTATACTGATTGGCTTCACCACTCTGTCTCCTCTCCACCAGTAAGCTGGTGTGTGGTGGGCGTACTGGTGCAATATGGCTGCCGTCGCATCATCCAGGTGGATGCTGCACATTGGTGGTGGTTGAGGAGATTCCCCCCTTCCTTGTAAAGCGCTTTGAGGTCCCAGATAAAGCGCTATATAAATGTAACGAATTATTATTATTATTATTGTTTTGTGTAAATGATTAGGCAGGATGATTTTCAGATCATTTTGAAGCAAAAATTCTAGGCAACAACATCCATTTTCCATTAGTCAAAAGTATTGTGGACACATGTTTAGTGAGTGTTTTATGGCCTTATTTCAGAGGCTTTAAGTTTTAGTTTTCTCAATAACCATGCATAAACAATATTCCTTCAAAAATACAAACATGTACATACATGTTGCTCACATATTATGGTAGCCCTGTTTGTGCTAAATAGTGCGCAATGACAACTTTGCCATTAATATGTTTATAAGCAACTGAAAAAAACACAAATGTCAGGGCATATCAAAACATCTCAAGGACCTCAAAAACCCCTTAGACCCCAGAGGGTTAACAGTAGCATTGAAGAAAGTAATTAAATGAACAAATATGAAAAAAAAACACAACATAGACTTTAAATTATACATTGATTCTAATTAAAGCTACTATTAAAGTTCTCAGTCAGTGAGTGTTCAGTCTTAGTGTTTTGTTTTATTAACATTAAAGGGATTGTTCTCCCAAAATGTTTAATTGTCATCATTTTCTCCAACTGTTTGGTTACCCACATTGTTCCAAATGGAGCTACTGTCTTTTTAAGGCCTGCATGCGACGCGTCTAATATACACACATTTTTGACAAGAAGATTTTCTCTGTCTGCTTTCACTTTAGACATAACCAACTCTGTTTATGTAAACCTTGTGTGTATTTAACAGTATTAGCGCAATAAGACGTGAAAGATAACTTAGTCCAGTAACCAGGCGCTGTTTGACAGGCTGTTAGTTCCGGTGCGCTTCGGATGTATGTGCTGAGAAAAGCGCACCTTAGAACAGCGCATCAGTACGCGAATGAAATGTTTAACTGGCCAGGCTAAAGCACATGCAAATAATGAACTTTTGTGAATTGCAGTGTCTCGTTCCTCCCGTGAACACTTGATGTGAATATATACGTCGCGTTGTACAGTATGTTCAGGCAGAGGCGCCAGAACTTCAACTGATAGAATACACAATATTGCAATATTTCTTCAAAAGCAGATCGTGGAGACATTTTAATCAGTTTCATCAAACACCCCTATTTCTGACACCAATAAAACAAACACAACACAAAGATCATGTGTGTAAGATGAAGATGGAATACACATTAGATAAAAGTGTGATTACCTGCGATAGCTGCTGAGGGGGGGTCCTGTTGAGCTAACGTTAGACGACTGCGGGCAAGAACATATTCTTTCTCCAAGTCTTTCAGCTCAAGAATGTCAATCTGTTGATTTACTGTGATCACATGACAAACAACTTTAAAACGTGCAGCTTTTAAAAAATAAGATTGAACACAAGATTTTGCTGATAGTGATAATAAAAAATTTAAAAAACTACCTGATTATCAGATTAAAAGACCCATTTAAAATCTCTCTTTATATTTAGATCTCTCAAACCTCATTTCATAATGTGATCCATAGAGAGTCAAGTACACATTAAATGGTAAAAGCTCTCCCTTTGGGCAGGGCATAAATTGAAAGACATTGGACTGATTCATTAAGAGAAATCATACAATAAAGACACGCGAGTTTTGAATGACCACTATGACCATATTTAGGTTTTAAATGGGGGAAACAAGAGCTTAGTCCACATAATCTTAGAGGGTGTTTTTGGGAAGAATTACCTGGACTTGGAGCCAATTCACCATCATAGTTCCTTTTTGGTGATGCGCCTGGTCGTTCATACTAGTCAAGTCATAACATATATATTAAAATACATTATGATATAATACATTTTACAATTTTATATTATAGATGTATACACATACAGTACTGTGAAAAAGTGTCTAAAAAAAAAGTCTAAATAATTTACAAAACTTTTCACCTTTTTAAAGTGGTTATTTATATGTGTTACTTTACGGTGCCAGTAGAATGTTAATTTAGATTTCCAGACATTCCTTTTGTAAATACTGTAATCATGCATTGAGATGTTTCTATGGATGAACCCTACAATAGATGTATGACCACACCCGACTGCACCAAATTAGTCTAGGATTACCTAGAGAAGAAAAAAAAAGTAGTAGTATTGAGAGTCTAAATCGAGGAACAGCACCAACTCTCCTAAATGCTTGGAAAAACTGGACAAATTTATCTAGTAAAATTGGAGGTTTTAAAGGCACAGGGTGGTTATACAAATTATTGATTTAATTTAGATAACTTAATTGCTTAAAAGTATTGATGGCATTATTTTTTTTAACATCCTTAATTCACAAAAAAAAACTTTTAACACATGCCTAAAATGTTTGCTCTGTGTGTTTACAAGTGCATAAAGTGTCCAAAAACTACATGTGTACACACACTATTTATTTTCATTTAAAACAAAGGTAAAAAACTAGAATCACTGCGCTCAGCCATTTTTTTGCGGTGTGTGGATCCGTAGAAAATATTTTGATGAAAAAACAAAAGATCCGCACTCGCTTGTCTTCCTTTTAAAATTTTTTTTTTTTTAAAGGTCCCGTTCTTCGTGATCCCATGTTTCAAACTTAAGTTAGTGTGTAATGTTGTTGTTAGAGTATAAATAATATCTGTAAAATTATAAAGCTCAAAGTTCAATGCCAAGCGAGATATTTTATTTAACAGAAGTCGCCTACAGTGAACGGCTCGTTTGGACTACATCGCTCTACTTCCGTTTTTAATGACGTCAGTAGAACAGCTCTCTGACTAACCTCCGACCACGGGAATGCTCCCTCAACTCGCGCACTTCTTATAACTTACTGTGTTTACTCAGGTCTTACGGTGATTTTCTGAAGTAAAACTGACGCTTCATCTTTTGTGTGATGTACAATAAACTTTATTAAACTCATCAGTATATGTTTGATCATCATTTGGACCTGGTCTGACACAGCAGACTTGTAGGCTATTAATAAATAATGGATACATACAAGCAGATGACAAATACGTTATAATAACCGTAATTAAACTACTAAACTATACCTGTTCCATCTCTATACAGCCCTCTGTGACTCTGTAGGCATTATTGTCCGACTCGAAATGAACACCGTTACTGAGAGTTGCTGATGTTATTATTCCATGAGATGAAATTGTCCTAAGAGTCTGAGTGCGAGCTCTTGAAGCTCCGCCCCCTGTGTCGTGCAGCAGGAGCTTATTTGCATTTAAAGGGCACACACTAAAACAGCGCGTTTTTCTGAGTCCTCAAAAAAGACAATTTAAACATGCTGTAAAAAATGATCTGTTGGGTATTTTGAGCTGAAACTTCACAGACACACTCTGGGGACATCAGAGACTCATTTTACATCTTGTGAAAAGGGGCATAGAACGGGACCTTTAAATACTACGCAACAAAGCACATTTGGGATCATTCAATTCAAACGTTTGCGTTGAATGATCCAGATAAATGATTTAAAATTTACATATATTTTTTAATCATTTAAAAAAGGAAGACAGCTGAGTGCCGATCTTTTTTTTATTTAAAACAAATAGAAAATTCTTACTGAGCTATTCCAAGCACTCCACCCAAAGAATTGAAAAGGTTTCAGATGCCTACCGCTGCTCCAGAAGAGGGCTGCACAATCCAGGCATAATCCGGATGAACAAGACGCAGGCAGTTGAGGGCAGCTAGGTAACAATTCACCTGTTTCTGGAGACCTCGGAGAGTTCGTACCTCACGGCCCAGACGCATGCCGTACTCAAACATCACTGTACCGGCTTAAACACAAACGTTTTATTGTTAGCTTAATGACCAATTTCTGGCTGAATGCTTGAAATATCCCTGTACCATCAGGTTTACCTTTCCTATAGTTGTGACGATTGATATGAAAAGCATATAGAAGCTCATAATAGTTGTGAGTCATGAGGTCCACAGCTCTTGCACGAGACTCAATAATGCTGACCACCTGAAGAACACAAAGCACAAAATATACAATGGCTTGCAAAAAATAAATAATGAAGTATGTAGTTTCTGCGACACTAGTGGCATCCAGCAGATGAACAAAAATACAGCATATTTTGCAAATGTCCCTTCCGGGCTTCCCTCTGGCTCCACCTGCTACAGTAGACACACTCAAGATTTAGGTCGAGCTGGACAAATTTACGGATACGAGCAACGCTCAATGTTTAGATGGTGCCTGGGGGCATGTACCTCCGGAAGATTTAAAGGGCCCCATCATGGATTTTTAAAAATGACTGTTCGTGTAGTGTGTAATAAAGCTCTAAGTGAATGAAAACATCCTGCAAAGTTTTATATCTGAAAGTGCACCGTATATAAAGTTGAGAGTCGACTCTGAGTCTATGAAATGAATTGCTTTTTTAAACGAGTCATTAGCCGTTTCGTAGTGACGTAGGAACGAAACATTAGCATATTGGCCGCGCCCAGTTATTGCGCCCGCACTCGCAGGGAAACTTAAACCTCAAACCGGAGCTGATTTCTGAAATGGACAGCATCATGTCGAGAAGACAGCGCTGTGCATGATGTGAAGGTAAAGCCAGTTATTTTTCACTCCCCAAGGATGAGCATGTGAAGAATCAGTGAAAATAAAAATACATTTTATTTAGATATCTGTTTCAATAACTTGTCTAAAAGGGCCAATGCAGTTTTAAATACCCAGAAGGCACATGTGTGAGTAAGTATTTCTGACCTACCTCATCATGTAAATTAACAAATGAGAACTGGATAAGATCCCTGAGTTGAGCACGCTCGCACAGAACCACCACCAGCTGTCGGAGACAGTCCAGCTGCCTGCAGACACACACACACACACACCTTAAGTATTTTACATTGAACTGTGGATAAGAAAATTATGTCATTGCATAGTACCTGCTAGGATCAGGGTTTTGTGTCAGGGCTTCATACGCCTGAATGTTGTGTCCAAGATCCAGATGATGCTTGAATATACGAGTCCACAGAGCAGCCTACAATACAGGTCAGTTTCTTATTAATATTAAATGGAGATAGAAATTTTCTAAATGATTATATATTTTTATGATTTAACTGTTTAACAAATTTTAGGATAAAATTGATAAATCTAAAAGTAAAATGTGTATTTTAGGTTCCGTGACTCATAAGGTCTTCTACAAGTTAATTTTCAAAGGCTCTTATATACTGTTAAATGTATAAATTTTCCACGCTCTCATCTGCATCCTATCGCACATGAATGCTTTAAAAGCATTTGAATGAGTGTGTGATCGTATAAAGAAACACTAGGCAAAGGATGCCAGGAAAAAAACGAATGCTGCGCTAAATATTTTTAATGCATTAAAAATAAAAATACCCCCCCCCCCCCCCCGTTAATTTTGGATATCCCTAATCTACTTTTATCATTTTTGAAATCACATAACGATATAGGGGGGAAAAGGTAGCTATGCATTTTAGGTTTAATCCAAACAATCCATCAGACAAAAAACAACAAATAAAACAAAAAAATCAATAAGACAGGAATACACAATTTAATTTTACATTACTTGAATTAGTCACTCTCAAAACACTAAGTTGTTACCTGGCTTCTCTCGTCATTTGCAGCTTCAGATATGGCCAGCGTTGCCAAATTAATCACAAGCTCCGGCAAACAAATATCCTCCAATAACCGTAAAACCTAAACAAGTAAACAATTAGAATTATTACATGCCCATTCAAATGCTGAATAATAATTTGATCCTGTTCTGTGCATCTAGCAGACACTTTCCTTGTTGTAATAAAGTAATCGTGGGGCGGTCACAGCTGTCTCCTCATCTGAGCCCGTGAGTTTCATTAAAAACTCTTCTTTATCCACCTCAGTGGCTGCTTCCTGGAAACACTGCAATGCCTAAACCACAAAACGCACATCCAGACATGACAAACAACATCTGCAAATGCATTTCACAACACCTCTTTTGCATCTAGAAAAATGTTGTGGACTGCAGAGACGAACTTCCATTACTACATCTGTAATGTTTTGAGCATTGGAATGCCTATATAAAAAAGGTCACTGGCTCTTAAAATGTTCATTTTTCCTTCCATTCATGTATTTATGTGTGGAGTCGACAGTTTCTGCCACACAGTGTAGTGTCTGGAGCAAATTGCAGGAAAAAAATAAACAATTGGTTAAAGAGCCAAAAGGCTGTTTGCCTACGCTTTGCATGCATTCCAGAGAATGCAAACAGCCATTCGTCTCTTAACAATTGTTTAAATACTCTAGCTTCAGAAGCATCTGCTTTCATTACAGATTCAAAATATTACTGAAACTTGGGGTGTACGCACACTAGGATTAACTGAACCGTGCCAGAGGACGTTTGATCCCCAAAGTCTGGTTCGTTTGACTAGTGCCTAGTGCGAGTACACCCTTAATTTCAACAAAAAGTTTTGGTCTTTCCCCATTCTGGTTGACAGCAATTGTACTTGCAGTAAAACAGCAGGAAAAGAAAAATCCTGGAGAGTCAAGAATATGACAAATAAGTGAATTTACTTGCATTTACATTTATACATTTAGCAGCCTTAATTTCAAGCTACACATTTAAGTTAATACATTCCCTGGGAATCAAATCCATGATCATAGTGTTGTCAAATGATGCTTGGTACCTAGAAATTAGTTTTATTATTTTTCATCCACATCTAGAGATTTCCTAACAGAGATTGGTCATTCATGGATTTTCTTACCTTTTGCCCCTCACCACTGGACAGATAGCATTGACCCAAAACAAAACGATAGGATCCCACATTCACCTGGCACCAGGACCCAACTAATCGGACATATTCCTGTAGAGGCAGGACACAGCCACAGTGAAGGTTACAAGATTTTAAAAACGATAATAAATTCCTATTTTTTGGTAGAGCAACCGAATCCCATATTCTGCTTGTAGGCTACACATCCAAATCAAGCTGTGTTCATCTAATTATCAGTGAAAAAACACTAAACAGCCCCATCAGTACAGTCACATTTGTGCCCTAATTGAGCTTTTAATACAAAGTTTGCATAATTTTACTTTACCAATTTACCAACCAGAACTTGTTTGACCGGAAGAGTGATGGATAGAGCGTGAAAGACAGACAGAGACAATTTTAGGGAAACCATGGTATGTGCATAGTTTAGTGGCAAGTTACAGAGATTTGCTGTAAGTGAATTGAGTGTGTAGTGGCACATCCTTTTCAATTTAATAAAAGAAGAATTTTAAAGTTGAGACTATGCTTCATTTTAAAGTGAACAAAGCCTTTTGCAACTATTGAATGGCAGGCACGCTACAAATGTTTAGTTAGGTTTTGTTCACACTGCGCATCAACAGAAAACAACTGACTAAAAGATTTTAGAATTAAGAAACCATATTACCGATAAATTAGGCCACCCTTAAAAATATTCTTGTTTGCCGTAACCCGACCGACCCAGTCAATTTAGGACTGACCCAATTATTATTATTTTTTTCCCCCTTTTAGTCCGACCGACTTGCCGGTTGTAAACTTGAGTTAAGACCGCCCGATTTAAAAAAAAAAAAACTCTTCAAGCAACTAAATGCAATAAAATAATATTAGTTATCTTTTAGTAAGTATTGTGAATATAAATTGCCTAGGCCTACATATAAACGTAGGTTACATTATTTTTATTAAAAACCCGTGGCGCGTGTATGATTATGTTTACATGTCACACTATGGCCTGCGCGTTCGCTTCGTTTCATTCACTGTCAATGGTTGGCGCTTAGTAATGATGGCTGCGGCTTTATAAAATAGGCTACTCTATAGATTATTTTATTTTTATATGCTACTCTATAGATTATTTTATTTTTATATGCTGTCAAATATGTTTTATTTAAAAATAAACGTGTGAGAGCGTGTTATAGGCTTATGTTATAGTCAGACTCAGATATGACGGCGCTACTGAAACACACATCACCGCAGATGATCATCTCTATCAAGCCAATGCGCAAACTATCGCAAATCAAAGTGAAAGTCACAGATGCTTAACACACAATCATCTTCATTAAGTAAAGAAACGAAATGATCTGCGGTCTTTGATTGACATTTTAGCTGATGATTAATAAAATGCTCATCACCGAAAGCAACGTGCACTCCATTAAATCTGCATATAGCGCGGGATTTGAAGATCGGATTTATATCCGCAAAAAGGAATTTGTGTGACCAGGTGTAAATGGAATCGTTTTGATAAATCAGATAGCTATGCTTTTCTGAGAAAACACATGAAGTGCAAATGAGAAAACTCATTTCACACGGTGAAAAACGAAATATAGAAGCATAATGTAACGTATGTTTTCTCATAGGTATTACATTGCATTTTAATGAAATTAACTATTATTCTGTGAATTCTAAAGTAATTGTAATTTATTTGTTTCCCTCTGAAAATCCACTTTCGTTGATATCTAGAGGCTTCTTTCTTGATTCTGCCTCATTCCCCAAGACCCAGTCAGTGACATCACAATATGCAAATTTATTTAAATTCATACCCATGTAATCACCATGACCAAAATTGTACTTTTTTTTTTACATTGAATCTTGAAAAAAAATGTTACCTACCTACCGACCCTTTTTTTTTTGTTGCTGTTACTGCAAACCAAAATATTTTAAAGGATGGCCTTAATATTGTGAAACCAGTGTCCACACAAATGACATATTTAACTGTTCTAGCTTATTCACGTTGTGTGCATGACATAGATGATGAACAGTCAAAACATCCCATCGGAGAACCACTAAATCAAAAGTCTGTTTCAATCACTGATTTCATCCCTCCAAAACCAATTCGGCTCAAAACAAAAAATAGTTATGCAACAATTTTCGGCTGAAACAGCTAATTTATACTCCATAACAATAGTACTGTTACTGTTGCATTTTTATGTAGACCATGTGCAATCTGGGAAATTAGATGGGTATCATTTCATACTGGTTTCTCACCTGCAGTTGTGCATATTGGCAGTTTCCCATCAGGCATTCAGGAAAGAGGAAACTGGGATTGCTGGGCCAGCTAGTATAATGATGCAAGGCAAATACAGAACTTGTGAACGAGCATCACCCAGATACAGTGAAGAAAATAAGTATTTGAACACCCTGCTATTTTGCAAGTTCTCCCACTTAGAAATCATGGAGGGGTCTGAAATTGTCATCGTAGGTGCATGTCCACTGTGAGAGACAATCTAAAAAAAAAATCCAGAAATCACAATGTATGATTTTTTCACTATTTATTTGTAAGATACAGCTGCAAATACGTATTTGAACACCTGTCTATCAGCTAGAATTCTGACCCTCAAAGACCTGTTAGTCTGCCTTTAAAATGTCCACCTCCACTCCATTTATTATCCTAAATTAGATGCACCTGTTTGAGGTCATTAGCTGCATAAAGACCCCTGTCCACCCCATACAATCAGTAAGAATCTAACTACTAACATGGCCAAGACCAAAGAGCTGTCCAAAGACACTAGAGACAAAATTGTACACCTCCACAAGGCTGGAAAGGGCTACGGGGAAATTGCCAAGCAGCTTGGTGAAAAAAGGTCCACTGTTGGAGCAATCATTAGAAAATGGAAGAAGCTAAACATGACTGTCAATCTCCCTCGGACTGGGGCTCCATGCAAGATCTCACCTCGTGGGGTCTCAACGATCCTAAGAAAGGTGAGAAATCAGCCCAGAACTACACGGGAGGAGCTGGTCAATGACCTGAAAAGAGCTGGGACCACCGTTTCCAAGGTTACTGTTGGTAATACACTAAGACGTCATGGTTTGAAATCATGCATGGCACGGAACGTTCCCCTGCTTAAACCAGCACATGTCAAGGCCCGTCTTAAGTTTGCCAATGACCATGTGGATGATCCAGAGGAGTCATGGGATAAAGTCATGTGGTCAGATGAGACCAAAATAGAACTTTTTGGTCATAATTCCACTAACCGTGTTTGGAGGAAGAAGAATGATGAGTACCATCCCAAGAACACCATCCCTACTGTGAAGCATGGGGGTGGTAGCATCATGCTTTGGGGGTGTTTTTCTGCACATGGGACAGGGCGACTGCACTGTATTAAGGAGAGGATGACCGGGGCCATGTATTGCGAGATTTTGGGGAACAACCTCCTTCCCTCAGTTAGAGCATTGAAGATGGGTCGAGGCTGGGTCTTCCAACATGACAATGACCCGAAGCACAGAGCCAGGATAACCAAGGAGTGGCTCTGTAAGAAGCATATCAAGGTTCTGGCGTGGCCTAGCCAGTCTCCAGACCTAAACCCAATAGAGAATCTTTGGAGGGAGCTCAAACTCCGTGTTTCTCAGCGACAGCCCAGAAACCTAACTGATCTAGAGAAGATCTGTGTGGAGGAGTGGGCCAAAATCCCTCCTGCAGTGTGTGCAAACCTGGTGAAAAACTACAGGAAACGTTTGACCTCTGTAATTGCAAACAAAGCCTACTGTACCAAATATTAACATTGATTTTCTCAGGTGTTCAAATACCTATTTGCAGCTGTATCTTACAAATAAATAGTTTAAAAAAAATCATATTGTGATTTCTGGATTTTTTTATTTAGATTATGTCTCTCACAGTGGACATGCACCTACGATGACAATTTCAGACCCCTCCATGATTTCTAAGTGGGAGAACTTGCAAAATAGCAGGGTGTACAAATACTTATTTTCTTCACTGTACTTTACAAACAAGAATATATCAAGTGTCCAGTAGTGACATCAAAAGTGCTGATGTACCAAGTCGATAATAAAAAGAGAATCAATATTCGATAAGCCCAACTCGCAGACTGACAGGCGATTGTTTTATGCTGACATGAGCATGTGTGTGTGTTCAGCAGGGAACTTGGGGCGTGTGGCGGTGTTAGACTGTCCTTATATGACGCAACTTTTATTTAAACAGTCATATCTTAAGGGAATGTAAAGTGTCAAGACAAAACATTTTAATTGAATGTTCTGAATTATGTTTTGAAGTTAATTGAAAATGACATTTACAACAATTGTTTAAAATTCAAATGATAAATAGTAAATAATTAAATTAAGAATAAATTACTCATTTGGGTAACAGTTTATAATAACTGCACGCTATTAATCATTAGTTAAGCATTAGTAAACAGTTAATTAATAATTTATAAAGTATTAATAGACATTAACAAGCAGTTTATGAAATACAGCTATAAATGATTTATTCATGATTTATAAGCATATCTATAATGTGTTTAATAATTGTATTTTCAAACTTTATTAATGATCATTTATCATTTCTAAATGAAGTATTGCATTATTTACAAACCAGTTATTTAGGAGTTGTCAGTGGTTCATAAGATCACTTAGAAAGTGCAAGTAAATGATTAATGTACATTCATTCTTTTTTTTATTCACACATAGTAATAGTTACTTAGTGTTTAATAAATTATTTATTAACATGTATTTCTACTGTAAATCATGGTTAATTCAGGTAGTTATAAAGAATTTAGTAGTGGTCAGTTAACTATTTGTGAGCTCATTTAAAGTGAGGACTAATCATGCCTTGTAAAGCTTTTGCAAAGGAGATTTAAAGGCTTTAAATTGAAAGATTTAAACACAATGATAAGGAAAATAGAAATATTTAAGCTGTATGAATGTACATTTAAATAGTTTATTAATCATTTACTTAAACTTTCAAATAAAAGCAATACTTAATTTTAGGGCTGTCAAATGATTAATCACAATTAATCACATCCAAAATAAGTTTTTTTTACATAATATATGTGGGTGCACTGTGTATAATTATTTTGTATATATAAATACACACACATGCATGTATATTTAAGAAAAAAATATTATTTATATATAAAATATTTATATATAATATAAATTATATATAAATCTATATACAGTATATACATGAAAATATTTCTTAAATATATACAAGCATGTGTGTGTATTTATATATATAAAATAATTATACACAGTGCACCCACATATATTATGTAAAAAAAACGTATTTTGGATGTGATTAATCATGATTAATCATTTGACAGCCCTACTTAATTTAGAAATGATATACTGATCATTAATAAAGTATGAAAATACAAATATTAAACATTGATATGCTTATAAATCAAGAATAAAGCATTTGTAGCTGTATTTATAAACGGCTTATTAAATGTCTGTTAATGCTTTATAACTATAAATTAATTAATTAACTGTTTATTAATGCTTAGCTAATGATTAATATCGTTCAGTTATTATAGTGTGTTACCAACTTGGGGGTAGATGAAAAGTTTTGTATCTTGTAGAGATATATATATATAATATTCAACAATAATATTGATCTGCCTGTTTTGACACCATTATATGAGAACTGAACTGAGCTGGACGATGACATCACGGTTTTCTCCAGAGCGGCTATATATATAAATAAACTAAATGAATAACTTTTACAACAAAATGAAACATCACTGAATTTACTTAAGCTGGACTGTGACCCTATTTTCTTCTGGAAACAAACTTTGTTGCATTATTTTCCTGTTATCTCTGTAAAGCTGCTATGGAACAATCTGTATTGTAGAAAAGGGCTATATAAATAAATGTGACTTGACAGTCTCTGAGAGTGCTGTCTGAGAGACGTGCGACATGAAAACAAGAGCACGTGTGAACTGAACGGTGTGCTTTTTCCCACCGAATTGGGCTTGAACAGTTAAATAAATATACATACTTGTGTCAAAGTGACCATGTATTTGCAAGTAAAAAGTAACTTATGTCTTAACAATAGATCTGTGCAGCAGGTCTAAAAGTGATAGCATCCAAATTTAACTGCTGTCATTATTAATGTTCATCAAACAAATACCAAAAAATTAGAAAATCTCTTACTCTTGACTGCATCACTTTTGTCAATTTAATAAGAATAAATGTATATTTAATTTAACAGTGCAGCAGTGTTTTAAATTGTAACATTTGATTTTACAATTTAGGTAAAGGTCTCATTTTTAGAGCTTGAAGTTTTTTCAGACAGGGCTATTTCATGTGTCTTTGTTCGATTGTAGCTTCTAGTAGCAGCAGCATGTAATTTGAAAGGTATCAAATTATAATTAAAAAAATAATAATATTGTGATACATGTCATTATTCTGAAACAAAATTACTCTCATCGTGATATTAATACGATTTTGGTCATTTCGCCCACCCCAAGTTGGTCTCAACACTAGCGTCCAGCATACTAGCGCACTAGAGTCCTGCATTCTACACATCAAGAGGATACAGAAACTGACAGAGTAGTGTCAGGACACTGGAGATCATCTGTGGCCAGTGCAACATGTTCTGGTTGCCCTCCACATCCTGCTGGGAGAAGATCTGAGACATGATGGCTTTACGGGCCACATTCTGGTAGAACAACTCCACAACAGTTTGAGGATTCAACACTAAAGAGAGAAAAAACAGCGAGGATCAATCAGCCTTCTCATCAGCCATAACCCGTGTTTCTATATTGTGGTGCTTCATTTTACCTGATCTGTTGGAAGTAGGAGTCGTTGAGTCAGACAGCTCCAGAACAGACAGATGCTGAAGATCAGCATTTCTAAAGAAAAACAGATAATGCATAAACTAATGACCTTAAATAAACCCAGTAACAATTTTATAACAATCAAAGACGAACTAAAAGAAATGACCAGCATATGTAGTTGCTATAAAAAGAGGATAAAATATTATTATAACATACAGAGGCAGAAGGTCAAGATATTATTGAATTCCTTGATTCAATGAACCTATAGTTCATCAGGAAAACAAAACTGTGTAAGCATAGATAGATCTGTAGATTAAGGTCTATGGTTTTGCATAAAAGGACTTTATCTTGCTGTAGTTTGCTGTATCTTAATCATGTAACTTTCTCCCGGCCGGGTGTTTGTTAGTTCACAGCACTGGAGTAAAGAGTAGAGATGCACCGATTGACCGGCGTGTGACCGGAACCGGCCGATTTTCACGTGAAGTCTGGTCAGTCTGACATATGCCGATTTTATGCCGGTCAAATGCACTCGGGCGCCACATAATTAACGTCGCGCAACATCAGTATCACACGTGCACACGGAATGCACATGTAGGAAACCTCGTGAATTACGGCCGTTTCACACCGCAAGTCGGCGTGTATTTTTTTCGGCTTGCAGGTTAATCAATGAGTGCCTTCAGCGCGGGAGCAGCGCGTGCTCACGCTCAATTAAAGTGCAAGCACACTTTTGATGGGCAAAAAAATTATATTTGTAGTTAGTTTTAAAACAATTAAAATAGGATTTAAAAGTGCCCAAAATGCACAGAATTTGCATGTCGTGTGTTTTAACAAGAACTGGAGTAGGCTGTCAGAAAAGAAAATGAAGACTCTTTTTAGAAAATATTTATAGAAAATGTACCCATTTAAACTTGTTTTTATTATTGAGTTTGAGTAAAAGTATATGGTGTTTTAAAAAAAAAAAATATATATAAAAAAAATATTTGTGTTATTGAAAATAAAGTGGTTAGGAATCGGCTAAAATCGGTATCGGCAGGTCAAACTTAATGAAAATCGGAATCGGCCTAGAAAATTGTAATCGGTGCATCTCTAGTAGAGAGCACTATGAATTATTCTTCACGTAACTGAAATTCTTCAAAAAACTGTTAAAAGAAAAGGCTCAAACTATTCCATAAATATTTACATTTATTCATTTAGCTGACGCTTTTATCCAAAGCGACTTACAATTGCTATACATGTCAGAGGTCGCACGCCTCTGGAGCAACTAGGGGTTAAGTGTCTTGCTCAGGGTCTCACAGTGGATTCGAACCCGGGTCTCTCACACCACAGGCATGTGTCTTATCCACTGCGCCATCACCACCCCTTAAATATAATATACTAGGCATCACCTCTTCCCTTTGTGCTTTGAACTTTTCAATGTGAAGCGCTGCGACTCCATGTTGCTTCAAGCGCATCATTCTGCACACGGGATGAGGATAAACGCTTTGTGCCGCTCTTTATTGGAGCCTGAAATTATAATACTTTTACGCAATGAAAGAAGAATAGCCTTTCTTCGGTCCTATCAATCATATGTCACTCATTCAAAAGCTGCACTATAAATTTAAAAGAAATGTCTTTTAATTATATAGTATTTATTTTAGGGATGCACCGAATCCAGATATGTGGGGTTCGGCCGAATACCGAATCCATTGGTTAAGATTCTGCCGAATCCGAAACCGAATCCTACTCATCCTCAGTCCATTAACACAATAAACACATTAATGAAGTAAACAACGGGGATTTACATTTTATTTTATTTTAACTGTAATTTTTTTTTTACAAATAAAAGAAGCAACATTATGCATTTTAACAGCATGTTGTGTATTGTTTAAGGTCCTTCCTTACCACCATGACATGAGACAAATCGGCATTGCAAATTGAACAAATTGAACAAGACTTGAATTGCCTTCTTTTGACTGAAAGTACTGCCAAACAACACTTTTTCTGCTCACGAGTTCCATTTTCACTTTCCCACAGCTACTGCGTTCGAACGGTCCACTGTAACGAGTGGAAATAAGGCGTGGCCCCTTTAAGAGCTGCGCGCGCCCTGTTGAACTGTGCAGTCTGTATTGTATGTGCCGTGCGCCTCGAACACCCCATGTATGCGGGTTATTTCTGTTTGATGCTCATTTTTATCTTATTTTGTTAAGTAACGCTGTGGACGCTAGAACGTGTGACAGACCGTTACACGAGTTCGATTGGGGAATAAAGTGCGTGATGTGAGAAGCCAATCGCCTCCGTGAGTCTGTCTGGCCTCTGCAATGACTTTAGCTGTGAGCTATCCCTATTTTTTTCTTCCTGACACAAACGCGTTACACTACAGGCTTGTTCGACTTGAACCGGCGCTGCACAGACCGCTCGGTTTAAGACTCAGCAACGTAACTTACTGCGAGAAAGCATAAGGAGCTGTCTGCTCTCTATTAGCTCTCGCGGTAATGTTACTTTGATGTCATTTACCAATCGGTCTGTGCAGCGCCGGTTCAAGTCGAACAAGCCAGAGAACAAGCCTAAACACCTTCCCGTAATCAACGGCGGCGTGACGTCGACAAAGCGCGCGTAGTGCAAGCCTAGGGTTCGGTGGAAACCGAACCCCGTTAAAAAGCCCAATATTCGGCCGAATCCGAACCCGAATCCTGGATTCGGTGCATCCCTAATTTATTTATATATAAATATATTTCCTTGTTTTTCATGAATGAAGGAGCCTGACTCCTGTTTATTTTGAATGTCTGCCAAGCTATTGAAGCACTTGGTTTATTTACAGTTGGTGCACTGGTACACAATTATTTAATAAATAATTCACTACATTTGTGTCTGTTTGTTATTTTTGATTTACAAAGTTAGGAATGTTTAAGTCAAGCCTGATGCCTTGAACAAAAGAATGATCCCAGTCTCTTCCACAAAGCGAGGTATTGGGTAATCAGAATCGTTTTTTTATTAAAAGGATTATTTTAGTATCGAGTCGGTACTCTGTATCGACCAAAACTGAATCCTAGGTTTAGGAAGCAAAAAAAAACATATCGGAGCATCTCTAATGTTAACATATTTTTATTTAAAACTAAAAAGACCAAACCAGTTTTCACTCCGGCCGGACACAGCTAACATCTGTCTTATTTATACGGTTTTACAGCAAAAAACCCAAACCAAAACATTGTCTGAGCGGAGGGGTAGTATTTAAAGTCTTTGTTTTCACAGAAAAGAAAAGTATACCCGTTTCAGCAATTAGGTTATTGTGTGTAATTAGGCAGCCACATACACACATTTGCAATATGAATCATAGCTTAAATACAACTATTTGGGTCTTATTTTTCTGGAATGAGCCATGTGGCGTGTGGACTCACAGTATGTCCAGTGGGACAGATGAGGATAGCGTCAGGCTCATCTGTTTCAGCAGATGGTATGTGCAAAGCAGATTAGAGCATCGAGGAATCAAGTCCTGCTGCAGTTGCAGTAACTCATTACCGCCCGCAAGAAACACCTGCACACACAAACAAGAGGCAAAGAGTACTGAAAAATTCAATTGGAAACAGAAGTTTTGGTCCCACTTTATATTAAGTGGCTTTAAGTACTATGTACTTACATCGAAAAATAAGTACAATGTACTTATTGTGTTCATGTTGTATTGTCAAACACTTTTGCTGCTATTGAGATGTGATACGGGTAAGGTTAGGGACAGGTGTGGTGGTATGGGTCGGTATAAAGGTGGGTTAAGGTGTAAGGGAAGGGTCAACTGTGTAATTACAAATGTAATTCCATAAATTACAGCTGTAATTAAAGCCCGACCAATATATCGGCGGGCCGATATTAGGCATTTTCCTAACTATCGGTATCTGCATTTATAATGGCCGATAAATTAATATTTTAAAAAATGCGGGTGCAGTGATTCATGTAAGGGTGGCGCAGCTGGCGCTGCCAATAAAGCACCTAAAAGCGGTCACAAATAACTGGCAAATGTAATGATTATGAATACATCAAATATAGCAAGGAGACATTTAAAATATTTATTAATAAACAGGTGTTTTCAGTAAGATGAAGTTGACGACGCTGACTCGCGGTCTTCGGTGAACACGCCAGAGCACATTTCATACGGATTACATACGCAGAGAGCAGTCTGTCTTTCGTTTTGAATTGTTCTGTTTAAAAGTGGACATTTCAATATAGATATATTTCTCAGGTCTATAAGCTGAGTTTCGGTTCATTTATGAGACGAGTTGCAGATCACGTGCCGGCGCCTTTGTGGAGATTATCTATCGTCTGCTATATTTACGTCTTATTTATTAAATCCAGGCAATTGGTTGATGAAACATTGATTAAAATTAAGATATAATACAAAACGAAATTCACTTTAATGAAAGGCTATTTGTGCTTTCTGTTTGAGGTCTCTGTGAAAGTTTTAAAGCACTTTAGTGCTGCTTTCAGAGCTCGTCACGTCCGTAACATTGTTTTTTCCTCATAAATGCGAACACGAACACGAAAAATAAAATAAAATGAATATGTTATGTTCTGTTGAGAGCCAACCCTTCTTCATCCAGTGGGTATTAGCCTATTACTTTCAGAATTGATTTCTCTGCTACCAGCCTCTGTCATGTATTGTGTGAGCTTGTGACTATTGCAAGCGCGCAGCTGAGAAGTCGTGATTATATTGTCTGCTATATTTACTTATTTATTAAATCCAGGCAATTGGTTGATGAAACACTGATTAAAATGCGTGGCGCGAGCGACAAATCTCCAACAGTAAACTGATACCTCATTCTGCTCTGTAACGGGCGCTGTTTCGCGTCTGTAAACAGCTGTTCCGACGCGAGCAATAACGGCCGCAGCCGGTGTAGACACAGTGTTAAAGCTCATTCTGCCTATAACGCTACAAGATCAAGCAATATTCCAATAATTGATATAATTATAACACTTTATATAGGGCCATTTTGCATTAAGAGTAGCCTAGTTTCGGGTTTACAGTTTGCCTACTAGGCCTACTTATTTAAAATAGTATTAAAATAATGTTATGCAATTAAAAAAGTTTTCATTATGATATTATTAATTTTACTTTAGTAAGAAGAGTTCTTCCTCCACTGGTAGAGATTAGAGGAATTAAGACTAAAAATAGAAGATAATATGGTTTTGTCAGTGACACTTTTGATATAGGCTATTTATTGATACAAGTTATGTTTTATATAACGTGACTAAATTAAAAGACAAAGTCGTTAGTGAAGATTAGGCAACAGTATTTAGAATATAATATAATATAACATGCAATGCAAACTAGTTTGGTTACAGCTCAAATGTATCATTCTCATTCTATCTACCCTGCCTCCATTACATAGCCGATCTTTGTCATACAAATGTTTGATCACCACATTTGAGTGATCATTGCAAAACGTTTATATATTTATTCTGTTTATATTCTGTATTCTATATACAGTACCCATCAAAAGTTTGTACAATAGGAAAGAGTGTCCAAACTTTTGACTGGTACTGTACTATAATACACATAAATAACATTGCTACTGTATTATAATATACACATAAATAATATCGCCCCCCAAAAATCCATATCGGTCGGGCTCTAGCTGTAATTACATGCTGGTATTTTTAAAATATAAGTACAATGTAATAACATGTATGTACACAAGTCCATTGTATCAAATTATAAATTTCAATGTAAGCACATAGTACTTAAAACCACTTAATATAAAGTGGGACAGAATTTTTTTTTGTTAGGGGAAAAGATCAGTGAACACCAGATTTGTAAGTTATCAATCAACAAGGGAAGAAATACATATAAACAGCAGTTACATTCTCAATCCAGTTCCAGTGTTTTAAAGTCCAAAAATCCTCAACATTTATACAATATTTCATCATGTCATTCATTTTAATACATTTTACTCTCCTGAAAAAATAACATTACAATAGTGTACATTATTTACATCATGTGACAGGAAGCTTGTGCTCACGACAGTTTGCCGAGGCTGTGAATAACAGGTAATAATTAGGGGTGACGAGATCTCGAGCCACAAGATCTTGCATTATTAAAACATGACGATATTTCAAAATAAAAGTTTAAACCCTTGTTCGTAGTTTGCATGATTTGATGTCCACATATTCTTGATCAAGAAATTACAGTGGATGTAGCATTTCAATCGTACAGAATTATATTAAAGATCAAAGGTCTTTTTTGTTCACCCAAAAATGAAAATGAGTTGGCTAATTAAATATTCTACCGGCTCTGTTCCTGATAATATCAAAGTGGCTAATGTTACTCCCTTGCTCACGAAGCCTTCTCTGAATCCTTCTGTGTTGAACAATTTTCACCCAATCTCTGTTTTACCATTTATCTCCAAGGTTTAGGTCATTTATCTCCATTATGTTTGAACAACTTCAGTCCTTTCTAAAAATGTAATTATATCTCTGAGATGTTCAAGTCTGGTTTTAAATCTGCTCATAGCCCTCTTGAGAGTGCTAAATTAAAAGTTTTTAACTACTGACTCTGGGGACTCTGTGGTCCTTGTTCTTTTAGATTTAACTGTTACATTTGATACTGTTGAGCTCTCCACACTAATTTCTAGGTTAGAGTCTCGTGTGGGGATGAAAGGTACTGTCCTCGAGTGGTTTCAGTCTTATTAATCGAACAGAAAGTTTTTGGTCAAGTTAGGTAATTTCTCCTCTTCTGTCACTTACCTCTCCTGTGGCCTCCCTTTTCTCGCTGTATACGCTACCCTTAGGTTCTATTTTAAGAAGACATGGTGTTTCCTTCCATTTTTGTGCTGACATCACCCAAATATATTTACCCATCAGGAGAAATTATCCGTCTGCATTAACTTATCTTTTATTATGCTTATGGGGTGGTGATGGCGCAGTGGATAAGACACATGCCAGTGGTGTGAGAGACCCGGGTTCGAATCCACTGTGAGACACCAATGTGTCCCTGAGCAAGACACTTAACCCCTAGTTGCTCCAGAGGCGTGCGACCTCTGACATGTATAGCAATTGTAAGTCGCTTTGGATAAAAGCGTCAGCTAAATGAATAAATGTAAATGTAAATGTAGACAAGGTTGAATCTGGGCTTGCTCAAAACTTATCTTTAAATAAAGAGAAAACTGAGGTGATAGTTTTCAGGCCCACTGATAATTTTAAGACCACCAGCATCGATTTGAGGAGCTTATCTGCCTTTAGATCTACGCATGAGTGTCCTTTTAGATGAGCCTTTAAAACTTGACAAACAAATATCTTCTGTAATGGGATATATTTTATTAACTCCGTCTTTTGTCTAAAATTAAACACTTCCTAACTGACAAAATACGGTAACACTTTATTTGAAGGGGTGTGCATAAGACTGACATGACTGTCATAAACATGACATAACACCTGTCATGAACATGAAGGAGTCTTTATGAATGTATATGACTGTTGTCATTAAGTGTCATTCGGTAAATTATGACACTTTTAATGCAAAGTTGACATTGTTTAAAATTTCTTTATGACAACTTGACATAACCCAAGACAAAAATGTCTTGGTTAATGTCAAGTTGTCATAATCAAGAAATCATAACCTGTCAACCTGTCACAACTTTGGCCGTCATGACACCATTATAACTGTGTCATGAATATTTTACTTGTCCTCAAGTAAAGTGGAACACATTGTACTAGTTATAAAGATGTCATTAAGGGTTATTACACCGTAAAATGCGACAAGTTTAATAATTAGACCTGTTCTGACATATTTGTGACAGGTTGACAGGTTATGATTTCTTGGTTAATGTCAAGTTGTCATAAAGACATTTCTGTCTTTGTTAATGTCAAGTTGTCATAAAGACATTTTTTGTCTTTGTTAATGTCAAGTTGTCATAAAGACATTTTTTGTCTTTGTTAATGTCAAGTTGTCATAAAGACATTTTAAACTGTCAACTTTGAATTAAAAGTGTCATAATTTACCGAATGACACTTAATGACAACAGTCATAAACTTTCATAAAGACTCCTTCATGTTCATGACAGGTGTTATGTCATGTTTATGACAGTGTCATGTCAGTTTTATGCACACCCCTTCAAATAAAGTGTTACCCAAAATACTAGAGATGGCTGTTCATGCTTCGCGTTTAGACTACTGCAACTCATTGTATTGCAGTATTTCCAAGTCACAAATCGCTCGCCTTCAACTGGTTCAAAATCACATCACTCCAACTCTAAGAGATCCAACTCTAAGAGATCTTCACTGGCTGCCTATTCAGTATAGAATTGACTAAGATTATTTTATTTGTATTAGGGGTGCAAGATATATCGACTCAATATCATTATCGCAATATCACGTTGCCCAATATTATATTGAAAGTCTTGCGATAATTAAGCGATATTTTGTTTATGATATGTCCCAGCTGACATGCACCTTTCAAAAAATACACGTCACTTGGTAGCGTTGCACTAGACAAACGGTATCAAATTCCATCTCGCACCTATTTCTTACAGGTAGCTATCCCACAACTTTATGAACAGTGAAGAAAGGCGGTGCAGGCAGAGTTTGGAGTCGGAAAGATTGAATATTTTTCATCCACGACCGACCTGTGGTTCAGCAGCACTACGGAACCGGACATAAGTCTCACACGCCCAAGTACGAACTCGTCAGCAAATGCCTTCAGAAAAAACATCTCCATTGGCCTAAGGGATGCCCTGGATTAATGGGGGTCGTGTCCAGAGCATCAGGTAACGACTGACAACGGGAGCAATATAAAGGCGGCTGCGGAACTCAACAAATGGCAGAGGCTACAATACTTTGTGCACTTGTTGCACAATGCTGTTGGTAATTATATTATTTGTAACAGGGCTCCAATTAATCGAATTTTAACCACGATCACGATTTTAGCTTTACATGATAAAATTCGCGTGATCGAGCGATATTTAAAATGCGTCATTCCGTTCGCTCTGTTTCAAAGTTTTTTTGTTTTTTTTTGCAAAGCCAATCTAGCACTCCATAAACCACTGTTTGATCACGTGTCTCCATGAGTCAATCAGACGCCGAACTGGACAAAAGCAAAGCAAACTGCGCGAGCGAGCGACAGTGTGCGAGAGAGACCGAGTGTGTCCGAGAGCGCGCTCGAAAGTGAGCGAGAGAGACCGAGTGTGTCTGCTCTGCGCACGAGAGAGACAGTGCGTCTGAGCATTAGTAAACACATAACTATATAAGAGGCATGGAAGTTCGATTAGTGGACTCCAATAATTAGTACTACAAACGTCCTGTTTTTAACTATTGTTTAATAAATAGAAATAATTCAAGCACAAACTTTCATATGGAGGATTAAATAAGATTGAATTTATGCATTAAGATTTCACAACTAATCACTAACACTGTACCACAACCAGGTTATACGTTTCTGAAGCATCAAATAATAACAATGACTATGAATTTTATTCACCGACATCAGGATGTTGTCAGTGCAAGTCATGGTACCACGAGAGCTGTGGAGAGGATAATGGCATCTGTGAGGAAGATGGTTATATCTGCAAAGACTGCCTTCGTAGAAAATGCAGCAAAATATCTAACTGGCCTGACTAGGTGATGTGACGGTATAGCTACAGGAAATGTGTTGAAGTGTTTTTGTATTTTGTTTCGTTTTTTTGTGTTTTGTTTGTAGATTAGCAGGAATGTAGCACAATATGGATGTGAAAGCAGTTATAATTAGCCTATGTGAAAATAAAATTAGTTTTGGTTAAAATCAACAAATAATCGTGATAATTAATCGTGATCTCAATATTGATCAAAAATAATCGTGATTATCATTTTGGCCATAATCGTGCAGCCCTAATTTGTAACTTTCATTAAATGTATAAGGGATAGGATTTTTATTAGTGTATACTAAGATAATATTGTATAGATCTCAAAGCTGACACAATCATATATTTATTTTATGTGATGCATTTCAATAAAACTAAAAAGATAAACCCATTTAAATAAACCTTAAATAAATAAATAAAACCTTAAATAAATCTACGTTTCACTATTTGTTGCTATAACTTGTTTTAATAGATACAAAGTGCTAATACATCTATTATGCCTTGTGTGATGACCAGTGATGGAATGTAACTAAGTACACTTAAGTACTGTACTCACAAATGTTGAGGTACTTTACTTGAGTCTTTTCTTTTCATGCCACTTTCTACTTTGCTACATTTCAGAGAGAAATATTGTACTTTTTACTCCACTACATTCATCTGACAGCTTTAGTTACTTGCACACAAAACAGTTTATAAAATACAATATTTTATTATAAATTTAACTACACAGCCATATAACGGCCTTTAAGTCCAGCTGAAATGTTAGATCATTAAACAGACAACTGTTTGGATCCTTTACACTTTCTAAAACGTGAAAATTTTTCAGCATTGAGTACTTTTACTTTTAATACTTTATATACATTTTCCAGATGATACTTACATACTTTTGCAGGACTTTTACTTGTAACAGTATTTCTACAGTGTGGTATAAGTACTTTTACTTAAGTAAAGGATCTGAATACTTCTTCCACCACTCGTGATGACTTAGTTTTTATTTAGGAAAAAGTAATATATTAACTTTTGGATTTTGTCTTTACTTCATTTTATCTTTAGAAAATGCAATTAAAGATGATGCTCACATTGACAAGGCTACAAACTTATTTTTTTTTTAAAAGATAAAAAAGATAGTGGGCCACTTTTCTCACAGCAGGAAGAAGAGGAGAGCTTTGACAGAGGCACAGAAGGAGCTCAACCTTCCAGAGCACACTGAGGCGATGGCTCTGGTTCTCACAACCGACAAGAACCACAGGCACTTGGTACTGACATGGCAGGACAGTGACTACGTTTACATGCAGCCAATTTTCGGGTTATGGTCGGGTTAAGGTCACTATTCGGGTTTCTGAAACATTAGGAATAACCCGTTTACATGCGTGAGCAGAGAGAGTTTCTCCTGTATATATGGAATTGCAATATCCCGATGTAAACAGCGACGCACGGTTAGCGTCTGGACGTACGGACAACCTTAAGACGCAATATGCGTCATTTCCGATTCTTCTTGCTGTATCCAAAGACGACAACAACAGCAGCATGCGGATAATGAATAGTTCGGGGCAGATAGCGATCGCCTTTGTTTGCGCTTTGATGCTGGTAACGTTACTGACCTCGCTCCAAACGTATGCTGTGCTGCGTCTCGCCATGTTTACTTCCGGTATACTGCACGCGGGTTTTTGTATGCACTGAGAAGTTCCTCTACTCAAAAGACCAAGATTCCTTGCAAATAGAACATGCGCAGTGGGGACAATCACTATGGGGATATCCCGATACGCGTTTACATGACCAAAAATTCGGGTTAGAAAAGGGGTACCCCAGGTATGATATCCCGGTTTTTAAAATCCGGGATATGAGCATATTCGGGTTTTTGCCGGTGTTTACATGGCCGTTCGCGAACGGGTTATTGCTAATATCCCGGTTTTGAACGGGTTATTGGCTGCATGTAAACGCTGTCATTGACGTTCTTGAAGCCATCAACAAGGCCCTTTCTCCCCTGCAGGACTTCACCGATGCACTGTCGGGGGAGAGCTACGTCAGCGTATCTTCTGTAAAGCCAGTCCTCCGTCTTCTGAACACTCAAGTTCTGATTCGAGATGGAGGACACTGAGATTACCCAGTCCATTAAATCAAAGGTCCTCCAGTACCTGAATGCCAAGTGGGATCAGGCCACAGAAGATCTGCTGGACATGACATCCTTTGTGGATCCAAGATTCAAAACCAAATATGTCATTGAGGAACGCGTCCCAAGTCTCACGACAAGGGTACAATCAGAGATGAAAGAAATCGCAAGAAAGGTCAATGTTTTTGAAAAACTATGTTTTTGAAAGTAAATTATGAGCAGTGGGGATACATAAATTCCATATAATTTCAAATTTACTTGGCCAAATGTAGTATTTGTTTTTATTCTGTGGTCTTTCAGAACAGCGCCACTGAGCCCCTGGATCAGACAGTCCCACCTCCATCAAAAAAGGCCAAGAGGTCATTGGGGAGTCTGCTGAAGAGCAGCACCACCACACCAGGTGTACAGGTTCTGGTAGATGCCGTCACAGCTGAGCTCAACAGCTACCTCCACACCCCCTCCAATGACAGCGACGATGATCCCTTAGCCTGGTGGAAGTGTCACAAATGGCGCTTTACCACTGCATGGTACGGCTCGGTTCGGCTCGCTTCGCTTTTCCACTGTGTGGTACGACTCGACTCGGTACGGCACGGTTCGGCTCGCTTTTGCACTGCGTGGTACGACTCGGCACGGCACGGTTCGGCTCGCTTCGCTTTTCCACTGCGTGGTACGACTCGACTCGGTACGGCACGGTTCGGCTCGCTTCGCTTTTCCACTGCGTGGTACGACTCGACTCGGTACGGCACGGTTCGGCTCGCTTTTCCACTGCGTGGTACGACTCGACTCGGTACGGCACGGTTCGGCTCGCTTTTCCACTGCGTGGTACGACTCGACTCGGTACGGCACGGTTCGGCTCGCTTTTCCACTGCGTGGTACGACTCGGTACGGCACGGTTCGGCTCGCTTTTCCACTGCGTGGTACGACTCGACACGGCACGGTTCGGCTCGCTTCGCTTTTCCACTGCGTGGTACGACTCGACTCGGTACGGCACGGTTCGGCTCGCTTCGCTTTTCCACTGCGTGGTACGACTACACCCGTTACGGCACGGTTCGGTTCGCTTTAGCTTGGTTGCTTTTCCACTGAAGTTAGTACCACTTCAAAGTGGGTGGGACTGATCGTTAACTTAACTCCTCGGCAACCAACGAGAGGAACATCTGCACCTAGTCCACTGACCACAATTCAGCCATTTCTTTTTTAAAGTTTTCATCTTTTTTTCAAACAAGTACTTTAAAAACAGGTGCTACAGCATTGGCTGTTGTCTACTGGCTATTTAAATCTAGCGGGTTTAGTGTCTCATGTCGCAAATACAATGACGCTGGTAATGACGATTCTGTCTGTCTGACCAATCAGTGATCTGCAGTGTTTTCACGTCACATTTTAGTATCTGTACGGTACGCTTGGAACCTCAACAGACCAGGTACCATTTAAAGCGAGTCAAAGCGAGCCGTACCATACCGTACCATGCAGTGGAAATGTGCCATAAGTGAGCCGTACTGAACCATGCAGTGGAAAAGCGCCAAAAGTGAGATGCCCCACTTTGAGAAAGCTGGCAAGAAAGTATGTGTATCAACTAGTTCACCATCAGAGAGGATATTTAGTACAGGGGGAAACATTGTGAAGTCTCATCGTTCACTGCTTAAACCAGCTATGGTTGACATGCTCGTCTTTTTGACTTTATTTTTATTTTTAGATTTATTGTTTCTTAAATGTCCTGTTATGTCCTGACTTGCTCTTTATTTATTACATACATTTATTTTATATTGTACAACCAGTAAAACCTGTCCTGTTCTGTAGACATGGTTATTTATTTATGTTGTACCAGTCCAATATGACTGTCTGTTGAAATAAACCTTGTTGTACGAAAACATGTTATATTTGTTATTGTAGGATTGAAAATAATCCAAGATATTTGAAATGACATATGCTTTACTGTGTTCCACCTCTTGTTTCAACCACAAGGACCATTTGGAGTTACCAAAGAGACAGAGGGGCTGATAGTGATCAAGGCCTGTAGGCCCAGATTTTTGTACTTTGGGGGTCAATTAATTTTCACACCTTTAGAACAATGGGGGAAGTGTAATTATCTGATTGGTCAGTTTGAATGTCTCACATTTGGGTTTTAGTCACATGGTCAGGGAAAGGATAAAACAAGATTGAAACTAGGGCTGTAGTCAACCAAAGAAATCCTTAGTCGACCAAAGTCTTGTCCTGCGCAACAATTAGTCGACTAAAAAAAAAAAAAAAAAAAAAAAAAAAGACGCGATGTTTTGATTGAACATTTTTTAACAATTGTCATAGAGCATTTATAAAACAACAACGAAAACTATAATAATAATACAATTCTTTGAAAATGAAGTGATTTTTTTTTAACTGCAAAAAGTGAGGAGCACTGTCCTCCTAGGTCTATAGTAGCCTAACAGTCACAATCGCGCACCTGACCACACCACACGCTACAAAAAATATAACTGCTATCTGCCACAATGAAAAATCCTAACAAAAGCTCTCGTTTATACAGGCTGTATATTCTTCTTTACTTTCAAAGCTATGGGTTAACTTTTGTCCAGCCGATCTAGGCGTTTTAAAACAAACACACAAAAAACCCAAAGAGCCTAAAAAACAATCCTAATAATAATAGGCTGAATTGTAGGACCGCATATAGGTTTATTTTCATTTTGTTACATTATTTAGGCTATTTTCAAATGCGTCAAGTGTACAAATAAAAACAAAAACATATCAAGAAAACACAATCTATTGTGTCAGCATGATAAAGCTGTTGCAGGGACTGCTCACGTCTTTTGCGCGCTCAAGTTCGATTTCAAATGTAGGCGCGCGGTGTGCGCGCTCATGATGGAAGCAACGCGGTCGCGGTGCGACGCGCTCTTTTTTTTCCAAGTGCGTCCACGCCGCATCGAGATAAAAACATAGTGTATAAAAGCATAAAAACCGAAACAAGTAGCGTTCTAACTGAATGAATACAGCTAAACTACCTATATCCCTTACTGAGCACGAAGCAGCAGCGCAGCCACAGGTGCGAACCGAGTGTTCTATGTGTGTGCGCTAAACTGTGGCGCTGTTACAAAATAGCCTAAATTAAAGCATTTAAAGTTGGGGATAAACCATAGGCTAATTATATTTAGAATACAGTAACATATAACTGCTTATAAAAGGAATAAATATCAAGGAGTAAATCATTGAAAAATTCTTTCTATTGGTTAAAAAAAAAAAAAAATGCAATTGGTCGACCAATAAGAATGTCAGTCGACCAAGACGGCATCGACCGATTAGTCGACTAAACGACTAAAGTTGACAGCCCTAATTGAAACGGTTGCTCTCTCTCTTTTTTTATGCTCTGGCGCTCTGATTCTCTGGGTCCCTCTTGGGACTCACTCTTTCTTTATCTCCTCTGCTATCTCTCTCTCTCTCTCTCTCTCTTTCTATCCATCTCTCAGGTAACATTTTTCATATATGCTGGGTACAATTAATTATATAACATCATCTCATACAACTATTATGTGACTATTTTAAGTGTAACCATAACCATATTTTGTCATTAAACCTTGTCAATTACAAACAACGTGCTAAATGGTTTTGATTTGCTATTGACTTTGAAGTGCTACCTATTGCAATACAATATTGTCACTCTCTATTAGGGGTGGAGCCGAACCCGAATACGGTATTCGGAAAGGCACAAATAACGTTTTTTTTACGAATACTTATTTTGAACAAATACTTAAAAAAATATTTGTATTCGGGAACAAAAAAAAAATTATATCAAAAAGCTGTGTTTCCTCATGAGACCGCAGTGCATGCCCGGATGAGAGAGTTCACACCAGACGCGAATAGAGCGCATAGACTGTGATAGAGCATCTGGCGCGAGTGATTTCAGGTCAATGCAAAGACGCGTTACGCGCGTGATGTTCAGGAAGAAGTGACTGACACAGGCTGCTCCACACCGCAACAGAGAGGGCTCGGCTGAGCGAAAAAACACTTAACTGCATCACTATTTTTGATGAATAGATTTTTGTAACTTTATAACTTTCGGGAAGCGGAGTTTGATAGGGAGATTATTCCATTACGCTGCATTAGTGACGTCTCTGCAGTCGGGTGCTCTCATGTTCGCTCTTTACGTATTGTTAGCTCGGTAATTTAGACAATAGGCTGTTGACAGAGTAACGTTAACGTTCGGTTAAGGGTCTGTTCACATATCGTGTCTTTTGTGCGCTCAAGTTCGTTATTTCAGATGTACGGTAAGCGCGCGGTATGCACGCTCATAATGGAAGCGACACGCTCGTTTTTTCCAAGCGCGTCCACGCCGCATCGAGATAAAAAAAATCTCAACTTTTCAGAATGCCGCAAGCACGTAGGTCACGTGACAAGAACCAACTTACACTTACAATACTTACACTATAACGTAAATTAGACACATTGTAACACAAAAAACTGGATTTTTATGCCTATTTTGAATTTTACTCGAATACAAATACAAATACTTTCCCCCCCTCAACAAATACAAATACCGGCTGCTTTGCACAACCCTACTCTCTATACCAACGCTCTCCCACATATTAAGCTATTGTAACTGCGCTTATTTGCGTCGTTGGTATAAGTGGCTGTGGGTGGAATAGACAAGAAATGTACAGTTTTCTACCATCTTGCTGATAACGTTTCTTAGTCATTCGGCAGTCTTGCAGCTTGCAGGAAATCCACCCTTACATTATGAATCTATTTTGCTGTGTTTTCCCATAACTTTTATCATTTTACATATGTTTAAAAATATCTAAATATCGATATCGCAATATCACATTTTATCAATATCGTGCACCCCTATAAATGTCTGCATAACCATGCTCCTATCTCCTTATCAGAATTGCTGCATTCCTATACCCCTTCCAGAAGCTTAAGATCAAGTGACCAAAACCTCGTAGTCCCACACTCACGACTCAAACGTAGAGGGGGTCGAGTGTGTTCTGTGGTTGGGCCACGGTTATGGAACAACCTGCCCTTAGAGATCAGAGTTGACAATGTTTAAGTCTCTTTTAAAAACTTATTTGTTTTCTCTGGGGTATTGATTGTTTTTTTGGGGTGAACCATCCATTTAAATGTCAAATTCAGGTTTGACTGAGACACATGCTAAGTGTGTACTCACATTGTCTCCAATGCGCAGGTAGAGTTGCTGCAGGATGAGCAGATCTCTGCAGAGGAGAGTTCGTGTCATGGCAGTCTGGCACACAGCTTGACAGATCAGACTAGCGGCCACACTGCTGCCGTACAGCTGAGAGAGGCTAATACGCACTCTCAGAGACTGACCTGCAACAAACATCACATCAGTGCTGGTTAGAGGAACAGCCTAATATTAAAAGAAACAATCATTATTTAAATCATCCCATAGTCATTCTGAGGGTTAGTTCACCCCAAAATGCAAATTACTCCATTTACTCACCTTCAAGTCATCCTAGGTGTACATGACATTTTTCTTTCAGACAAATACAATCGAAGTTATATTTAAATATGTTATATTAAATATGAAATCCATCAAAGTGCATCCATCCATGATAAAAGTGCTCGAAACTGCTCCAAGGGGGTTAATAAAGGCCTTCTGAAGTGAAGTGATGTGTTAGTGTAAGAAAAACATCCATATTTAGAACTATCGACTAAAATAACTAGCTTCCGGCAGACGGCCGTACGCACCGATTTACGGCGAAAGAGTGAAACTTGACCTGACAAATTGATGAACACGGAAGAGCAAAGGAAAGAGCAAAACAAAACACCAGTCACGAATTAGAAGTCTAAAATAATTTTTTTTAGAGAAGTGTCGGAGGAGCTTTAGTTTGTTGCCCATCGCCGCGAGAGGCGTCTAAACTTACGCTACTCCTACATCCTACATGCATCACGGGTTACTCTTGTGGCACAAGTCGACTTACGTACAGCCGTCTGTCGGAAGCTAGTTATTTTAGTTTTAAATATGGATATTTTGTTTACACAAACACATAACTTCAGAAGGCCTTTATTAACCCCCGCAGCTTCCCATTATCTTCACTGACTGATACCTTGATTGTTGCACAATGCATATTTGCACTTTTTTGGTATTTTTTTGTCTATTTATATAATATATGTTGTGTAAGGGAGACATGCAAACTAAGAATTTTATTGTGTGGTCAAAACCAAGGTGTAAATATTCAAGATATGTATTGTTATATGCAATGTTTTACAACCAGGGTTTGAAATTAACACCTGCCAATCAGCCAAATGCGGGTAAAAATCAACTGTGGCGGGTAACGCTGGCAAATAACTAGCCAATTTGGCGTGTTACTTATCGTTTACTCTCTTTGCCGGGGAAGTTCTTGTAAGCCAAATCTGCGCAGATTTAGCGCAAATACTCAACTCGTGAGTCATTATATATTAAATACAGCGTATTGCGTACAATCTAGGCACATCTGGCTTACTTGAACATGCCGTCACTATGCAACAAATAACGGCGCAAAATAAAGCAATAGCGAAGATTAGAAAGCATTACGTTAACAGAAAAGACAGTTATTCTCCTAATAATTCTATAAATTTTTGGCTAGTAGAAGTTCTGGATGCCCGGTAACTTGATTTAGTAGCCAAATTGTCTGTTGAGTGAAAAACCCTGATTACAACAATACATTTATTTTTATAAAATAAATACGTTTGTATGGCATTTATTTCAAACGTATTTTGTTTCTCTTTTTAGTTGATTGAGTATTTTCTGTAGTTCTACATACCATTTCCATACAAACTTGTTTTCATAAAAAATATTATATGTAGTATTTATTCAAACAAATTTATTAACTATTTTCCAATTTTTTTTAAGGACAATTTTTTGACTGTTTAATGCTGCCCAAAGATGTATTTACACAACAATTAGATAATGAAAATAGTCTACACAGACTATAAATTATAAAATTAAAAAGCAGGAACTCAAAAACGTCATTTCGATTATTGCTCTTGATATTGTAATAATGATTATTAAAATAGATAAATAGAATGTATTAAAAAAACTGTGCTTGGGTAAACAGTACATCATATGGCTATAAAGGCAAAAGCTAAGAACCATTTATGTTAACTGATTTTTTTGTTTGTTGGTTTTATCCTTTTAAGGCCTTTCTTCACTAAGTTTTCACTAACTTTCGACATTACTTTTGACTATGAAGGATAGTTCACCCAAAAAAACATTGTCTTCATTTAATTGCCCTCATGTTGAATTATATGGCTTTCTTTCATCTGTGGAACCCAATATCTATTTTTCCAAAATAAAATACCTTATTTTGTGACCAGTTTCCAAAAGACAGTTTTGGAAATACCTTATTTTGTGACCAGTTTGGAAAGACCAGTTCATTTTCAGAAATGAAAAAGTTCATTTTTTGTGTGAACAATCCATTTAAGTCTTTGTAGTGATGGCATGATAATGGGTTGTCTGAAGTTGATGAACACCCCTCTTATATAATGGCTACAATAAAGTGCCACAGAGAACAACAAATTCAGAATAATGTGGAACGCTGCACTACTGGTGGTGCAGCCAAAAGACACATTGACCGTACAAATAGCAACATCCACTGAATAAAGATGTGTCATTGTTTGAGAAGGAAGTCATTAGCCGCGTTTCCACTGCCGGGCCAGGGCCGAGCCAGGGCTTTAAACGGGCCGTGCCGGGCTAATAGCACCTGGCCTGCGTTTCCACTGTCGGGCCAGAAGCTCCGCAGTGCTTCACTAAAACACGCCCGTAACACGCCTCTCGGGAACAACGTCACACTAACCCATCATTTCACAAACAAATGGAAGTTTTATCAGAAAACTAATCAGATAGAAATCACTGAAAACAGCGTGCATTGCAAAACAAACATAAAAGCGACCGTTTGCTAGCATTTTTTAACTCGAATATTTAAAACCCAAGCATCGATGTTTTACCACAGATTTACAATAAAAAGTGATACATTGATCATAAATTAATGTAGGCCTATGTCAAAAGTGCACATTAGTCACACACAGAAATAAATTAGCGTTAGGCTATCTGACAGATAAAAAAAACAAAATAAAATAAAAAAATCTTTGTGATAGCCTTTATGATTGGTCTGATTTCTTCAAACGTTCAACATGTTTTTTTCCTTTTTTTTTTCCTATGCGTCACTTCAAGCGTTTACCATGTTTACCATGGTAATGATTAGCGCGCAGTCTTTTGCATCGCGTAAATATTTCTACCTTATATGGTAGAATCCACATCGGATCACAAACAGAAGGCATTCAAACATGAAAAACAAACTATTTTAAAAGTCTTTAATGCTGACAGAATCATCCGGCGCTGTCGTCTCCAGACTCAGGTAAACCCCGCCTCTGTTCGTAACCACTCCTCTAGCCCGAGCTGGCCCGTTTTTGCCCAAGGTATTCGACGGGCCAGAAATCCTGGCCGTTGGCAAAAAAAATCCTTGGCACGCACTAGCACGGCTCGGCCCTGGCCCGGCAGTGGAAACGCGCCTATTGTTATAAATCACCAAAATGATTTTCCAGCTATTCCAGTTTCTGTCAATTTGTGACTTCCCAGGTAGCCAGTACTGGTTTGCAAAGTTTTTATAGATTGACACAGTGATAGCATAATATCCAAGCTACACAAAGGTAGTGTATAACTTGTGTCCCACAAGAAAGTAAGTTATACATCTTTGCAATGACACAAAGTCAAGTAAATGACAGAATTAGAAATAAGCCCTTCAATGACAAGGTTTTTTTTTGGGGCAAAGATATACATCACAGAACCCTTAAAAAGGTGTATTTAATGTTACCAGTAGGTCTGGTGTCCGTCTCTGCATCAGCTTCAAGGTCCAGTTCTCTGAGCAGTGCGTTCATGGCAACAATGGGGTTAAAGATGTCTTGCAGTTTGTTTGCAATATCCTGAATTACGTTCACCCTGAAGAGAACATTTCACTTTAGACATCAAACTGATCAATTACTAATGTGATTGCATTAAATCAGTGATACAAGCATACTGACTCGCTGGCCAAAAGACCGTCCAGTATTTTTTCTGACACTTTCTCTGGAGACAGTAGGTCATCAAGGGCTTTCTCCATCTCATAGGCCAAGTCCTCTGGAAGAGACTCGTTCACCAGGCGCAGACACTGAACCAGCTGCAGGATGTCACGGCTCACATCTAAGTCTATTAAAAGGCATTTGATCAGATAAAGACAAAAAAAAATAAAAAAGTAGAACGTGTAACAACCACATGCTATAGTGGCATTGGTGATCCAATAAGCCTGTGTAATGTATAAACTATATATTTATATAATTATATCACAACCGTTGCGATTTGATGATGGCACTGAGCCATCTTCACATTCTCACAACCATGCATTGTCAAAATTACCAGGCAATGCCAATTTTTACTAGCATTTCACACTTTGAACCCTCGCTAACATGCTAAGGGTGTCCCGCAGATAGCGCAGCACTATCAGAAGCAATCCGTGCATGTATTAGAAAACGTAACAATTTACAGTTTTAGTAATTGTTCAGAGCCATTTCGTGATTTTATTTATCATTCAGTAACAATGACTTTAGAAGCAATAGTTTCTCAAACACTGCCTTCTTACCCTCAGTAATTGGAGTCTCCTCTTCAGAAAACAGGTATTCATCTGAGGAAAGGTAAAGATGGTCAACTGCAAAGCAGGGTAACAGGAAAGACACAAAGCCCTGGAAAAGAAGAGTGAAAAGATTAGGGATCAACCAATATATATCGGCAATGCCGATATCTGACATTTTTTAATCATTGGAATCAACCTGTAGGTTTTTGGTCTGTTTGACGGGTAAAGGCCCCAATATACTCACAGCGAAGTTCTTTATCGTTTAGGGGTAAACCGAAGTTTGAAATACATGACCAGCGATATACTGTTAGCGAACATCCGATGCCGCCCACACTGCTGAGAGCGGCAAGTGGATGAATATGTGAATAAGTGCTGTGTGCTTTCCTCTCAATTGGAAAAAAAATTGAGAAAAAGCATTTTTTAATAAAGAATCTGATTATAGCCACATGGATATCTTTGCACAAGCTCTGCAATTAGGCACTCTAGTAAAGTCACGTCACATTTATTTATATAGAACTATATACAATAGATTGCTTAAAATCAAGCAGCTTTAACCGTATTAAACATGAAAAACAGCGTCAGTGTCTCGTTTCATCAGAAGTACAACTTCATTTTCTACTTTAAAGCAGCTCTCCAGTGTACTCATGTTTTCACGCATGGACGTCTGACCTCTACAGACTCAACAGAAGAAACAAAGCAGAAAAGATTTCCACTTGAAAGGCGGCAGAGCCTCCGCGCACACCTACCTATTACGTAATGATGTCATGCACGAAATTATGTCACATAATTTTGTTCTTTGGTTTGAAGTATATTTGGGTCTTAAGTGTTAGTAAAACTGGACTTTAATTTTGACGACACTGAGAACTACAGTAATCTCATAATTGTAATAATTCTGATCAATACTCAGCCAGAGTATTGCGTACAGAGTAAAGAAATTGCAATTACGCCCTGAAGGAGACTTCATTGTTGGTTGAGGCAATGTTTCTATATCAGGCTGATCAGAAAATCAAACAGCTATCTATAAATGAAGCATTCAAATTAAGAAAAGCGATGTGTACTAAGCAGCAAATAGGGACAATTTTGAATTCATTTGACCTACACACACACACACACACACACACACACACACACTCTTACTTCACTTCAACAAAATGAAGTGAGGCTGAGATCTTGTACCTTCTTGAGAACGCAGACCATGGCTGTAGAAGGGCTCACATGCAGGGCGAGTGGCGTGGACAGAACGTCCTGGTACTGTACGCAACATGCGTAAAACTTCGACCAGAACTCCACCTGCAGCAAGCGGTAGTCTTCCTGACAGAACTCGTACTCTGTCACACTGGACTGAAGCTGAACACAATGTTTAATTAAAATGTTGGTGGCAACAAAAGAAATGAACAAAGGGGAAAACAGCCGCACCTTACCTCATTTTCCACTGCGACAGTGACCTCTTTCTTCAGCTCCTCCCATGATAAGTCAGAATATCGCTCTGTACCTCGTTTGTAAATCTGGCAGAAAAGAATACACTCTAAATAAATACAAGTATAAACATATCAGTTTTTCTGTTCACGTGGTGGAATGGAGGTTTGTATCAGCATGTAAGTTACTGCTTGTTGTGGAGTGATCAGATGAAAATGAGGCTCAGGTAGTGTTGCACGATATACCGGTACTAGAAAGGTATTGCGATACCCAGCTATTAAAATCAGTACGATATGAAATGTTATTAGTACCGGTACTTTAAGAGTGACAGCACTCTAAATAATGAGAGCAGTATTTCTTTATTTTGCGTCGATGTGTGACAGCCAGAGTCAGGATGTGTGTGCACTGCAGAGCTCTGCTTCCACTGTTTTCATTCACTAAACAACGGAAGCAGAACAGTAAAAATATATAAATATATATAAATATATATATATATATATATATATATATATATATACATACACACACACTTTCGCGGATTATTAGGATTGAATAATCAAAATTCTAGGTAAAAATGTACATACTCGTCACGTAAACACAGTCAGGTATGTCTTTAGTGAATGTAAACCGTTTGTAAAAATAAATCGTATGTTTTCCATGTGCAGGTCTTAAAGGGCAGGACCAGCAGCCTAATATTCTGTGTAATTAATGTTAATGAAACAACAACAGAAAATAGACAATCACCCAATGCTTGACTGAATAAATTGTATCTATTTATTAAGAATCAGTCTATAGTTAATTTATAGAGTGAAGACTTTATTTTTTCAGCTACGGTAGGCTACTAGGTCTATTTAACAGTAGCATTCGAAAAAGAAATTAAGCCCTGTTATTTTATTTGTCTCATAGTATTTGTCATATTGTTTGTAATTTGCTTTTTTGCTTATTTTTAATAACAAAGATAAAATTAAATATCTATTCTAATTATAAAATTACATTAAAAAAAAATTTTAAATAACTTGTTTCATGAAATAAGATTTTGGTAATCCCAACCGGTTCAGAATTGTGAAAAGATAGCAAATGTTAACATGATGATAATAATGTCAATGTTGCAAACATCTTTGTGAGGACGTACACACTGGCATGCAATTTTTATTATTTAATTTAATAAAGGGGAGGTAATGGTCAAAAAGGGAAGGTAAAAAAATAATATATAAAACAATGAATTGTAAGTTTTGTCATTTTTTCAATTACTTTTACTGTTATCGTTCTTTTCCCCAAGGTATTGATTCAGTATCGGTATCGAGGTATTTTAGTCTGGTATTGTATCTAAGTCAATTTTGGTATCGTGACAACACTAGGCTCAGCACCAACATTTGAGTGAGCTGTGTCAGATGTGGTTAAAAACTGTACACTAACTTTTCCTGTAATGCTAGTAACTTATTTATTCATTTAACCCCCAAAACAGTATTTGGGGACCTTGATTATTCTGATATTCGCTATTTAAAGGAGATGGCCTCTGGGAACTTTAATTGAATACCCCTTGCTCTACGACCCATTAAGAGTGAATGCGATTAAGTAAATTGAGATTTGTACCTGTAGAGCTTTAATGATTGCTGAGGCTGTGAAGCGCAGAGGTGAAAAAAGTACATCAAGATAGATTTCCTGTTTAAAAACAACAATGTGTTAGGAAACTCAAAAATGGTACAATATATGACACACCAGTTTCAGCGTTCACATTAGAACCAGATACACTTACCCGTGGGTCTTGGTCTTCACCAATCGTAACTTCCTCCTCTGGTGATGGCTGGACAAACACCTGGTTCCACATGCCTGTTGTGTTGCTACATTTTAAAACATAAGAAGCAAAGTCAGACAAAAGCAGCAAATAATTACACACACATATACATTATATATATATATATATATATATATATATATATATATATATATATATATATATATATATATATATATATATATATATATATATATATATATATATATATATATATATATATATACACTAGGGCCGGGACTCGATTAAAAAAATTAATCTAATTAATTAGAGGCTTTGTAATTAATTAATCGAAATTAATCGCATTTTAATTGCATAAATATTTGACCTGAGAACAGTGAGAAGTAATTTTTTTCACATGGATTTTTAGTATACCATTGAATAATGACTGAATACATAAGCTTATAAGCAACAAAATATTTTTATTTTTGTTCAACCAAGTCCAACAGACCAGTGCAATTTTTGCCATTAAGTGTACATTTTAGAAATTCAGGTAGCCTACTAGCCTAGTAGGAAGACCTTCTGTAAACAGTTTTTTTACGTAAAAAAGGTTTCCAGGGTGACGCGTCAGGCTTGGCACGTGATTCACCACAGCCAAAATAGCGCTGTATGACAGATGTAGCTAGCGCTTTTATTTCTAAATATTAACAAACTTGCTTACCATGTCATCAACTTTTTTCTTTTCCGATTCTCAAATATGTGTAAGTGAGTTTATTTTGTTGTTTAAAAAATCTTTATAAATGATCTGTAACGTGAGATGGGCGCCGTGTTTGGGCCGCAGTTCAGAGATTCCGGTCTGTTGGATTTATTACAGCGCGTCAATTCATCAGTTTCTCCCGAAATACATGAAAGTAAGTGGCCGGTGAACTGGGAGTAGAATAGAGTTGACTTTATAGTTATTTACACTGTGTGTCTGATATGAATAAAAACCGTCGGCAAATATATTTGAATGGGTTGTTAGCTGCTTCCATAGACACACCATTGTGTATTTTACAAACTATAAATGTGTTGTTTTGCTATAAATTATATGTCTAAAACCTTAAATAAACATTATGTGGTTAAAAACACTGAACAGTTGTGATAGCCTGACAAGCGCTGAACGCGTCCGTCTTTGGCTCAACGCCAGCCACAGCGCAAAAGCACAGTCTGAATCTGGTGGTTGTTATGTCACGTTACTGTACATTCGCTCCTCAGTGGTGGTCAGCTGCTGCAGAGCGGGCCGAAATCACAATTGCTGATTCGATATAGAGGAAAATATCTAGTGGAAAATGAGAATATTATTCATCCAGTGAGAAACGTTCGCGGTGCAAAAATAAGCGATTAAAACCAATGATGGCGTTAATTAACGCGTTAAAGTCAGTAATTAATTAATCTTAATTAACGCGTTAAAGTCCCGGCCCTAATATATACATATACATACATATATATATACTCACCGGCCACTTTATTAGGTACACCTGTCCAACTGCTCCTTAACACTTAATTTCTAAGCAGCCAATCACATGGCGGCAACTCAGTGCATTTAGGCATGTAGACATGGTCAAGACAATCTCCTGCAGTTCAAACCGAGCATCAGTATGGGGAAGAAAGGTGATTTGAGTGACTTTGAACGTGGCATGATTGTTGGTGCCAGAAGGGCTGGTCTGAGTATTTCAGAAACTGCTAATCTACTGGGATTTTCACGCACAACCATCTCTAGGGTTTACAGAGAATGGTCCGAAAAAGAAAAAACATCCAGTGAGCGGCAGTTCTGTGGGCGGAAATGCCTTGTTGATGCCAGAGGTCAGAGGAGAATGGCCAGACTGGTTCGAGCTGATAGAAGGGCAACAGTGACTCAAATAACCACCCGTTACAACCAAGGTGGGCAGAAGAGCATCTCTGAACGCACAGTACGTTGAACTTTGAGGCAGATGGGCTACAGCAGCAGAAGACCACACCGGGTGCCACTCCTTTCAGCTAAGAACAGGAAACTGAGGCTACAATTTGCACAAGCTCATCGAAATTGGACAATAGAAGATTGGAAAAACGTTGCCTGGTCTGATGAGTCTCGATTTCTGCTGCGACATTCGGATGGTAGAGTCAGAATTTGGCGTCTACAACATGAAAGCATGGATCCATCCTGCCTTGTATCAACGGTTCAGGCTGGTGGTGGTGGTGTCATGGTGTGGGGAATATTTTCTTGGTACCAATTGAGCATCGTTGCAACGCCACAGCCTACCTGAGTATTGTTGCTGACCATGTCCATCCCTTTATGACCACAATGTACCCAACTTCTGATGGCTACTTTCAGCAGGATAATGCGCCATGTCATAAAGCTGGAATCATCTCAGACTGGTTTCTTGAACATGACAATGAGTTCGCTGTACTCAAATGGCCTCCACAGTCACCAGATCTCAATCCAATAGAGCATCTTTGGGATGTGGTGGAACGGGAGATTCGCATCATGGATGTGCAGCCGACAAATCTGCGGCAACTGTGTGATGCCATCATGTCAATATGGACCAAACTCCCTGAGGAATGCTTCCAGCACCTTGTTGAATCTATGCCACGAAGAATTGAGGCAGTTCTGAAGGCAAAAGGGGGTCCAACCCGTTACTAGCATGGGGTACCTAATAAAGTGGCCGGTGAGTGTATATTATATATATAGTGGGGGACTTGCATTTTTTTTCCTTAAAAAGACTTAATTGAACTACTCATCTATGAAACAAACCACTTCAATTAAATATTGTTTAAAATGTATAAAACTTTGCACAGATAACAAACAACTTATAAAAGCATAGATATACCCAAGATATAGCCTGCACAAAAATCCATTTATAAACTATAGAGTGAAAAACTGTCCATACAAAATACCTAGTCAATACCAACTGTTTGTGAACCGTCATATACAGAACATGCAGCAAGTATCACTTTATATTTTTAGAATTTTTGCTAATTGCCTTTATGAATGTGCTAGTTAGCACGTTGTCCATCTAATGTGGTTAAAATTACAATTGTCTCTGACTGCATTTATGGACCAGAGCTAAGCCGTTATTTTTAACCCGAAAATGCTCACCGTCTGTATAATTCATAAACGCACATTTATTGTTCCCACTACAGTCAGGCTATTGAATTTTTACATTGTGTATGTTTTCTGTAAAAATAAGAGACTTGTACTAAGAAGGGAATGTTTTTTTGCATTAGCAAGCACATCAACACATCAGTAATACAAGGTATTAGAGCTGGGCGAAATGACGATATTATCGTATATCGACGATGCCTTGCTAGTATCGCGATGTCGATTATAACAGTCTGTTTCCAGACGATAATTGTCAATATCAGAAAAAAAAGAAAAAAAAAGACATTTCTCATATTAGCCCCATACCATACACATATTTATTCACATGCAATAGCATGAATGAAATATTTTCTATAGGCTAGTAGTTAGTAGGGTTAGGAATAGAAAATCTATTCTTCTTGATAGTGCCAGATGTGAGAGAACACGTTTTCTGTGCTGTGCACACATTCAAAGCACGCAGAGAGCCGCCTCTCACATAGTGCAAGGACAAATACACACACAATTGTCAAAAAATACCATTAACACAGTCGGTTTAGTCAAACGGTTGAGAAAGAAAAACAGTATGACTAAACTAATTTAACTAATTAAAACTAAACTAATTTAGTGACCTTTTTTAGGGCCATATGATTTCCGTGATGCGGAGAACGCGGACGGAATCACGGAATTTACACATGAAAACGGAATTCTTATGCACGCGGAATTTGCATTTTGTTGACATATTAAATAAAATATATATTTTTTAAATAAATAAATAAACTTCCTTCTCATTTTTCAGTTTAAAACAACAATCGTAGAAAGGTCTCTACCTAAACCGTGGCCAAATAGCATTGTTAAATGTTGCCTAGAAACCAAACGTCCTCACGTTCACGCGTAGGGTAAAAAAAATGTCGAAGCGAGTGGCAAAAACTGACGAAAATCTATTGACAATAACGAATAACAACCACTGATCTATATAGAATTACTATATTTCAGTGATAAAAACTAGACGAAAATGTAACTAGATAGTGACGATTTAGGAAGCGATCCAGTCAGAACTGATGTCTTGCGTTTGTGGTAGATGCGCACATTTGTATAGCTAAGTTACTGTAACGTGCTGATCTACCCAGCGGTGTCATAAAACGTAAAACAAATTTAAACATCTGGGAGAATGAGTAGAGCAGGTGATCTGAATTAGAGTGATGATGCAAAAAAGAGCTCTATTCGGTACGGTTTTCTGTACGCGCGCCGCACACCCGACCTGAAGCGTGCAGTCGTGCACAATAGACACATATTCAGCGCGCGAGTACTGAATTGAGCTCTCTTTCGTGTTTGAATAGACGAATACACACAACATTATGTCTAAATGTGCGTTTTGGAGAGTATTCATGTAAACTATGCCGGTTATGTCTTAAACAGTTGTGAGTGTATCGGATGTGTGCTGCATCAGTGCAATTGCATCCGCATGTCATTGGACATGATCCGACATCTTAAAAGTGACAGTGGGTAATTATCCTAAAGCGGTCCGTGTCATTAATATTGGTCCAGCAACAAAAGAAAAAGAGAAAATCATTCACTGTTTGTTAATAGCTTTAAGGATTAATTATATTTAATTCATAAAAATAAATATGTCTGCTTGAAAGAATAAAGTCAGGGGTAAAGATGATAGATGATGAAGATGGTAAAGGCCAGTTGATTCAAATATGATGTTTTGTTTTTTGTAGATAGAAAATGCGTTGTTCTGCATCATCACTGATGATGATGGGTTAACACTGTACTTTATGGCTGTAATATGTCATTGTGTTGGCTTTCTGTCAGGCACATATCGTTGTTTCAATGTTTCTGTCTCCCTGGAGCATGGCTGCATTTAATTTTTAATTTAATATTCATCAACCCTACCATGTAACTTGTTACCTTCATGTTACTGTTATTTTTGGCCAGATATTTGTTGAAGGTTTGGCTGAATTTTGAATGTGCTTTGCTGAATATATTAACAGTTTAAATAAAAAAGCTGAATTGTGAGTTTGTGTAACTGAATTTTTAAAGGTCAATACTGCTTAGAAGTGAAAAGAAAACAAGAAAATCCGAAAAATCCGAAAGGGCTAAAAATAAATCCAAAAAAACGGAATTTTGAAAAAAATAAAACGGAATTTGAGAAAAAATAAAACGGATTTCATAGGGCCCTACTTTTTGTCTTCTGATGCCCTGTGGCTTTCCAGTTTCCATCTTTCACTCTCTCTGTCTTTATCTTTTCCTAATCAGTCCTCCTTTATTTTTAACTGTCTCTATTTATCTCACATTTATTGTGTTTGTTATATAATTTGATTACATTGGAAATCCATTTACTCCATTACGTTTATTCAGTTTTTTGACTGTCTTCTGGGGGTTTGTTAGACTAATCGGTTACAAAATATTTTAACGAAATTAGTTGCAGCGCACATTCCAAGTGAAAATTCAAACTCTGCATTACTCACTGCTCAAAACTGATGTACTTCACCACAGTCTGGTTGTCATTATCCAGCCAAACAGCCCAAATATCAGTTGCAGTCAAGACAAAATCCACTACAGTCTCCTGTTTCACACAAACACATATAATACAAACACATAAAAGTACAATTCCATCAGTAATCATATAAAGGATTCAATGTTTTCTGTACTGAACTCTACCTGTGTTGAGAATAGTGTTGATATGTGATCCAGGCTGTAGCGATTGTTCTCATTGGCCACCAGCTGCAGCACACAGAACTGACTGCGTTTGGGAACTGCGAGGTAGACGGCGAGACACAGACCGATGGATGAGGAGAAGAAGAGTCGGAGCTTATGAGCTTGTGCTGGAGAAACCTTCACATCGCCACGACCCACGGGCATATACTCCAGCATATCAGTCACCAACAGACACATCTGATGCTGCAAACAATTAATACATCAATGTGATTGGCATGAAAAGGAGTCAAACGCACAGAGATGACATGCTACACATAGTTGCTGACATTTAAAGGCACACTGTGTATCTTTTCAACCTTTATAATATATTACTAAAACCCTTGAGATGGTACATCGACTTACAATAGGTTGAATGACACGTCTGCCATAGCCTGACAGTGTCTGTGTCGCTTTTACTGGCTATATGTAACTTTCTACCCGAAACCCGAGCACAAAAAGAACTACAAAATTCTACCGCTTTACGGCATACGTCACTTCCCCCACCACCCCCCACTTCCTCAGATTCTGACGTGAGAGCTCAACTCGCGTTTGATTGCCGTCTGTATGTTTTCGTCATGGCCGAACCAACAGCTACAAGGAAGGCGGCAAAGGTTTTGTCAGAGGACACTAAAAAAAAAAGAAAAAGGGTGAGTGACACATTAAAAGCCAGGACGAGCCAGGCTCTGTACACGCAAGGTCTCTCGCTCACTCTACCTCTCTGCCGTGTGCGCGCTACGTGGTTTGGAGCAGTCTGTCTCGCACGCACGCTCGCTCTAGATACCGGGAGATTAACTAATTTGCGGTATACAGGTCCTTCTCAAAAAATTAGCATATTGTGATAAAGTTCATTATTTTCCATAATGTAATGATAAAAATTAAACTTTCATATATTTTAGATTCATTGCACACCAACTGTAGTCTGGGTTTCCCCATGCTGCCTTCCCGCAGCGCGATTTTATTCACGCTGAAAGGCAGTATGGATACCATGGTCCAGATTTGCGCCTCATTTAGGGAACCAATCACAGAACGGGGAGGGAGCAGCAAGACGGTGACGACATCTATGTTGGCTATGAGCTCCGTACAGGCGCATTTGATAGACATTCTTAGCACCCAATAAACAGCGCCGGGCATTCGTAAACCACGCCTCAAATACGAGAAAATGTACATGTGGTTCCCAGACCCAAGTCTCAACGAGAATTGGGTCTGGCGTTAGCCAGGCTACACCAACTGAAATATTTCAGGTCTTTTATTGTTTTAATACTGATGATTTTGGCATACAGCTCATGAAAACCCAAAATTCCTATCTCAAAAAATTTGCATATCATGCAAAGGTTCTCTAAACGAGCTATTAACCTAATCATCTGAATCAAGTAATTAACTCTAAACACCTGCAAAAGATTCCTGAGGCTTTTAAAAACTCTCAGCCTGTTTCATTACTCAAAACCGCAATCATGGGTAAGACTGCCGACCTGACTGCTGTCCAGAAGGCCATCATTGACACCCTCAAGCAAGAGGGTAAGACACAGAAAGAAATTTCTGAACAAATAGGCTGTTCCCAGAGTGCTGTATCAAGGCACCTCAGTGGGAAGTCTGTGGGAAGGAAAAAGTGTGGCAAAAAACGCTGCACAACGAGAAGAGGTGACCGGACCCTGAGGAAGATTGTGGAGAAGGACCAATTCCAGACCTTGGGGGACCTGCGGAAGAAGTGGACTGAGTCTGGAGTAGAAACATCCAGAGCCACCGTGCACAGGCGTGTGCAGGAAATGGGCTACAGGTGCCGCATTCCCCAGGTCAAGACACTTTTGAACCAGAAATAGCGGCAGAAGCGCCTGACCTGGGCTACAGAGAAGCAGCACTGGACTGTTGCTCAGTGGTCCAAAGTACTTTTTTCGGATGAAAGCAAATTTTGCATGTCATTCGGAAATCAAGGTGCCAGAGTCTGGAGGAAGACTGGGGAGAATGAAATGCCAAAATGCCTGAAGTCCAGTGTCAAGTACCCACAGTCAGTGATGGTCTGGGGTGCCATGTCAGCTGCTGGTGTTGGTCCACTGTGTTTTATCAAGGGCAGGGTCAATGCAGCTAGCTATCAGGAGATTTTGGAGCACTTCATGCTTCCATCTGCTGAAAAGCTTTATGGAGACGACCTGGCACCTGCTCACAGTGTCAAAACCACTGGTAAATGGTTTACTGTGCTAAATTGGCCTGCCAACTCTCCTGACCTGAACCCCATAGAGAATCTGTGGGATATTGTGAAGAGAAAGTTGAGAGACGCAAGACCCAACACTCTGGATGAGCTTAAGGCCGCTATCGAAGCATCCTGGGCCTCCATAACACCTCAGCAGTGCCACAGGCTGATTGCCTCCATGCCACACCGCATTGAAGCAGTCATTTCTGCAAAAGGATTCCCGACCAAGTATTGAGTGCTGAACTGAATAACTGAACAATTATTTGAAGGTTGACTTTTTTGTATTAAAAACACTTCTTTTATTTGTTCGGATGAAATATGCTCATTTTTTGAGATAGGAATTTTGGGTTTTCATGAGCTGTATGCCAAAATCATCAGTATTAAAACAATAAAAGACCTGAAATATTTCAGTTGGTGTGCAATGAATCTAAAATATATGAAAGTTTAATTTTTATCATTACATTAGGGAAAATAATGAACTTTATCACAATATGCTAATTTTTTGAGAAGGACCTGTAAATAGTCGATCACGAGTGGCTCAACAGGGAGATCTATAGATAAACTCATCTTTCAGGCATTTGACCGACCGGGTTGACACTTCAGCGTGAGAAATCAAATCCGTGTCTCACGGCCAATGCGTGAGTTGGCAGCTCTGCCGATTTCATCTCCAACCCTAATCAAACACACCGGTCTTTAATTTAAGAGATCCTGAAGACGTTAATTGTTTGCTTCAGGTGTGTTTGATTAGGGTTGGAGATGAACTGTGCAGGACTGACGATCGGCAGGAGCAGGATTGGGCACCCCTTGTCTATGCGACTTACCTGATCAGACATTGTTTATTTACTTTTGTTCAATTTATTTTCTTTATATAATTTATATTATTCATCTTATATTTATATTATTATTTTGTTCAATAGTGAGTCGATTATCTTTCTCCAACCAACAAGTCAACTACTGTCTGCACACACAATCTAAAGACACGGGAGGCTGACCGGTTGACTGTTGGTTGACTATTGCGACAGTGCTGCGGCACTTGTGGCCTCTAGGGGCGCTAGACGTGAAAATTACAGGTCGAGCGCCACTAGTGGCCAAAAGTTCCGCGGTGTGCCTTTAAAGACAGTAATTACATCTTGATACGAGACTGAAGTTGGATGTATGGATAATCAGGAGCCAAACTGACCTTAAATGACCACATCCGCAGCTTATGATCTTGACACAGCGCAAATACAAATGTGTCGTCCTCTAGCTGGTGGACAGCCAGACTGATGGCCACATCAGAAGTGCTCTGATCTCCCCTGTGAATGGGAATATCCGTTTAAACAGTTTCTTCTCTGTTCTGTGTTGTGTGTGATTCAATTAACATTTAAATTGTATGCAAAAGAAATAATGTACCTGATAGCAGTAGGCATCCAGCCGGCCAACCGCTGCATCATTGAACTCTGTTTTAACTCCAGAATTGACACGGTCCCTTTTTGTAACAGAAAGAGGAATCCTGATTTAGTAAAACACAGGTATCTGCACATTGTTAACCCATAAGACTTCTGTTCATCTTCAGAACATAAATGAAAATATTTTTAATATTCTCTGAAAGTTTTTAAACTTTTATAAAAAAGTTAAAGACATAGTAATCCACATGAATCAGGTGGTTTAATCCAAGTCTTCAGAAAAGAAACTTGATCAACACTTGTTTACAGGAGAACGCTCACGGGTGAAAACGTAAAAATATCTTATCAAATGTGCCTTTCGTTTACACGGCGACGGCATTTTTGGGGCTTAAAAACCCAAAAAAGTGAAACCACCCTCCAGAGTGGAAATCTTAAAAACACTCCACCGTCGCATTCCCGTCTAAACAGTAAAAACGCAAATCTCCTCACGGTGGCTCTTGTCGCATCCGTGCTTATGCCACAGGCATGCGCCAGTACAGGAAAATAACAACCAACATGTCGGATTATTTCCATATGTCGGACCTCCAAGTTGCCCTAGAAGCTCTGATAAACGTATTAGAGTCTTTTCAGCAGTTGTACAAAATATTCTCAGATATTGGTGTTGTTGTGTGGCAGTGCTTCACATCGCCACCTACCGCCTGTAGTGCACACTACATCGAATTTCACACACTTTTGCCTTACCATATGTACGCAGATTTCCCCCATATAACGCTCGTCTAAACGCAGAATAAAAAGTGATAGCGCAATGCCACTTTTGCGTTTTCTCTTCAGATCCGTGCCATAGCCTTAGAGCTCATCAAATACAGTAAACATGTAAGTTCAGCCATGCGAGAATGAACCTCATTGTTTCTAGAGAGCCAAGTAAGCACAGATGAGCTTCCATGTACACCGTAATTGATATCTATGTATTTGCATTGTTCAATGTTTATATATGAATAAAAGAAAAGGGATAGTTCACCAAAAATTGCCGAATCTATTGCCGAATTGTTTTTATTTTCTTGACACTCTTTTCTCTTTTTGTATTCCACAAAAGCCAAACAAACAATCCACCTATTTTTATGCATACAATATTTTGCACCAATTTCCCAAGAAGTGATGATGTTATTGACTTAAACACATGGGATGGAAACGGTGCTTTATTTGAAAATTCAATATTCCAATTTCCATGCAAGTTAAATTTCCAACTTTGGATGGAAACATAGCTATTGATAATTGTTTTGGGTGAACTAATACTTTAAACAGCAGAATGAAGTTGTATGAACTATCAGTATCTAACTTTGATGAAATTCTATTCAAATTCTGTAATTTTTTAAAAAGGCAAGAACTAGTGAAACTACTAAAATAGTGGACAAAAATTTGGCTAAAGTTAATAGTTCAAAATAGTTATTCACTAAATGCCCTTTGTGTTAACATTACATTTTTAAAAAGGTATTTAACATGCTATTCAAAGGGTTAGTTCACCCAAAAATGAAAATTCTGTCAGTAATTACTCTCCCTCATGTTGTTCCGTGAGACTTTCGTTCATCTTCGGAACACGAATTAAGATATTTTTTATTAAATCTGAGAGCTGGATCACTCCTCCATGGCTTTTAAGGGATTGAAATTTGTTCCCCCCAAAAAGTTGTTAAAGACATCGTAAAAATAGTCCAAGTGACTACAGTGGCTCAATCCTCAGTTTATTAAGCGACGAGAATACTTTTTGTGCAGAAAAACAAACAAAAATTACGACTATTTCAACTATTCATTTCCATCTCTGTTGGCCTCTAGTCACTTAACTTTAATAACTTTTCGGGATAACTTTTCGGGAGAACAAGTTTCAATCCCTTAGAAGCCTATGGAGGAGTGATCCAGCTCTCAGATTTAATCAAAAAGATCTTAATTCGTGTTCCGAAGATGGAAGTGTCTTAGAGGTAGGGATGGGCATTCGATTAAATTTTCTTAGTCGATCGTCGGGAGAATTAACGATCGACTATCGATTAATCATTAATATTTTGTATATATTAAAATTAATTATTTATTTAACTTTTTATAAATTAAAAATGCAATGAAAATACAAAAATAGAGCGTGTTTTTCCTCGATGAGATCTTTATTACAAGATGATCAACTTAGCAGTTAAACTGGACATTCGGCTAAACTTGAAGATATGCGCTGCGGTGCTTTAGTCTAAAGCAACGGAACCTGCAGCTGCGAGTTGGCGTTCTCAAACAGAGACCCGATCGTTTGTTCCAAAATAATAATAAAAAAATCATGTTAAACAATAACTTAACCAAAAACATAATATTACTCAAAATGTAACTCAAAACTATCCAAGGCACGGAGTCGAGAAAGAGTGTGAGAGAGATTTAGCCTACAACAAATAGGCTACTTAACAAAGCCTCATAAAAAATAACTCACATACAACTTCTGCACCAGTCTACTGATTTTTGTTGAGAAAGATAAGCATGTTGATGACATGAACTGGGGTCAGACGCCACCGCAACCTGGTGACTGTCAAGCCTTGTTTATACTTTCGCCTGGCTCTGCAGCGCGAGTCTCCGCAAACAGACGAGGCGTTTATACTCGATGCGCTCGCCTGTGAAACACCTAATACCGCAATGAAGTAATTTTTTTGCCGCGCGCACATTCGCGCTCGTGCGGACGCGTCGAGTGTAAACAAACTCTTCAGTCCAGCCGCCGAAAACACCCGCTCTGAGGGGACTGACGTTGCCGGGATGCACAGGTACCTCCGCGCTAACTTGACCAGCCCGGGGAACATTATTCCGTTCACAGTGGTGCAATCCAGCGGTTCATTGCTTCAAGGCTCACACTACGCAACTCAACCATATTAGTTTAATCGATAACAAATTAACATGATCGACTAAATTCTTAACGATTAATAATCGATCGTCGATTAATCATGCCCATCCCTACTTAGAGGTCAAAATGCGTACCCGCTACGCAAAATGCGTACGGGTTGGCAGGTCTGGATCATGTCTCTTTGTCACTGTGTGTCGCTGGAAGTGTGAAAGCAGCTTTAGACAGATAAAGATCACTATAGATAGATACAAACCATCTTGATCGTGAGGAGGTAACGTGACTATAATAATGCTCCCTGACGGTGAGGCAAGAGCAAAGAGAGCTTCCCCTTGATGACTGATCCAGGCGGCAGATGTGGACGGAGAGGTCGACTGTGTTCCCTGTGCAAACGGGAGCACATAACTGTGGGCTGGCTCATTTAAATTCAGCTTCCCAATGTCTGTGAAAATGGACTGCATCTGGAGTTCAGTGACCAGATCCTATAAGAGTAAAGATCATACAAATTATAGATCATATCCATAAGTAATATTATATTCATATTTCTTATATGCAAAAAAAACAAAAAAATACATCAAAACTTCAGGACATCAGCACTGAAATGACATAGTTGCAAGATGGTGTTTTTATGTCCATAAAAACTTGAAACACACTGTGTTGATAAACCGCTCTCACACGCATGTTGTTAGGCTACATGTTGTTAAAGTTGTATTTTCCATGCATTAGTAGTCAAACTCCAGCTCTTTTGTGCTATTGTACTGATACAATTATGACATGTGTTCGAACGAACAACACTGTAACTAGGGAAGTTATCGATTAACTGTCTATAATAATTTAAATCGATAAAACCTCATGCGCGTGCGTGTTGCTCAGTTTCAGCAGATATAATATGTAACATGATGTTTATTTTGTATATATCGGATTAATCTCATATTGGATGCGTTTTCACTGAGTTAACCAGCTAGCAAAGGGATTCAGTTTACCGTTCTTCATTCAGCGCTTCAGCTTGCGCAACTCAAACAGCAATGCTCTGCTAATAATAACTATGACTGGGACTGTCGTGTTACATAACATTATAATGAGAAAACTATTTTAATAAATAGTTGTGAATTCATTGGGTTTAGTTGCCATGTTTCAGCGTGTCCACAACAGGAGTTAGACATTATGACAAGCAGGCACAAGTGAGGCGTATCTAAGGTGAGATACGTTGGTAACACTTTACTTGAAGGGGTGTGCATAAGACTGACATGACACCTTCATAATCATGACATGGCAGATGTCATAAATATGAAGGAGGTCTTATGCATGTTTATGACAACTATCATTAAGTGTCATTCGCTCAATTATGACATTTTTAATGTCTTTGTTATGACAACTTGACAAACCAATAAATTATAACCTGTCAGTGTCTTTGTCATGACAACTTGACATTACCAAGACAACATGAATTGTCATAAACATGACATAGCAGATTAATTATCAAACGAAAGAAACCACTTAGCTTTATGGGTTAACATTTCATTAAACTGTCATGTGGTTGGTTTTGACATTGGCTGTCATGAAGCCATTATAACTGTCAGTATAACTGTATAGTGTCATGAATGTTTTTCTTGACCTCAACTACAGTGGTACGAGTTTAATTTGTCATTAAATTGTCATACTGGCTTCATGACAGCCAATGTCAAAACCAACCACATGACAGTTTAATGAAATGTTAACCCATAAAGCTAAGTGGTTTCTTAAGTTTGATAATTAATCATGTTTATGACACATTTATGACAGGTTGTGTTGTCTTAGTACTGTCAAAGTTGTCATAAAGACATCTCACACAATGTCATATTTGCATTAAAAATGTCATAATTGAGCGAATGACACTTAATGACAGTTGTCATAAACATGCATAAAACCTCCTTCATATTCATGACATCTGCCATGTCATGATTATGAAGGTGTCATGTCAGTCTTATGCACACCCCTTCAAGTAAAGTGTTACCCAACCATGAATTGTGCTCTCCATGATGACGAAGAAGTATCAGCAAAGGATTAATTGATTTCTAGCCCTTACATTAGCTTTACTACTAGATACATTTATGGAGATGAGAAATAAAAACCCACCCTGCACAGCTATGATCAGCTGTTCGCCCGAGCTTTCCATGTTGTTACGGAAAGGCCGCAGCTGATTGTTTGGTTTGTCACATGACCTGCTGGCTATGCTTGCAGCATTCTGAAAAGTTTTCATCTCGCCGTGGCCTACATTTGAAATAACGAACTTGAGCGTGCAAAAGCGATATGTGAACTAAGGGGTCCTTGCCCTGAAAAACATTGAAGACCCCTGACTTATTCTATGGCTGGAAATCTGTACTGCACAATTCAGGTTGTCCAGGACTTGTTGGAACGCTGATAATTACGAATTGTATCCTCATAAATTGAAAAAGGAACATCGATAACAGCGATATTGGACACGCTGGACCAGCTAAGCTCAAAATTTAGCTGCATCTGCAGGGGAAAAAACATGTTGATTTAGTAGCAGTCAGAAAAGCCTATGAAAGCAGAGTAAAGATCCTGTCACTTACACTGTGGTACATGCGAGTGGGGTGCGGCAGAACCAGGCGATGGACTGATTGGCTGGTGACGATCAGAATAAGGACGTTGTTAAGGGTCTCTTGTATATAAACTCCTCCAGGCAGCAAGAGGCAGTGTGGGATACGCAAGCGGACAGCATTATTCAGAAGATTAGTGTCCAGCGACTGCTCAACAAACTGAACAGTGTCACCTGAAGTGGACCTGGAAGACAGAAGACATCCTAATGAGTACAAATACTAAAGGATAAACAAATGTATTTATTTTAACAGAGGAAGCCAGTGATATTGGGACTAGTGCTGCACGATTAATCATATCGCAACCGTAATCGCAATGTCAAACCTCTGCGATTATATGATGCAAAATGCCGCGATTTTATATGAAATAAACAAATTAGGGCTGTTAACGCAGCATCTGTTATTTTTTTGTCATCCTTTGGCTAGTGTTACGTGATCCTGCTCTTATTCGTGCGAATGCCTTTAAACCTTGCACGACAAGTAAAAAAAGAGCGCGGCCAGTATCATGCGCATACACAGACCGCACGCCAGAATACAGTTCTCTTTCGCGCTTGAAAGAACAATTACACACACAATTATGCCAAAATATCGTTTTGTCGAGTATCTTCATAACATAAGAGCAGTCTAATGACGGACGTAAAGAGAGTTTTGAGAGAATGAGGCGCGTGTGAGATCCGCGTCTCAGCAACGGCTTCTCTTAAAGGGCCAGCATCCAATAAAGCTTTCTGTCAGTAAAGTTAATCACAGAACAAATTGAACAGAGAAAATTACTCTGTGCTCTTGACTAAACAGGGTATATGCAGGAATCTTGAAGTTAATTTTAATACCTTTTCAAGACTTTTTCAAGACCTTCTCAATATTTTTTAATACCTCACCACCACTTCAAGCTGTAACCATTTACGTCAAAAACTCTAAATGACTAAATTCACACACTTTTACGATGTTTTTGGGACTCAAACTGTTGGACAGCTAATTCAGAAAAAATACTTTCAAAATTTAAGACTTTATAAAGCCGTGATAAGACTTTTTAATACTTTTTAAGGGTCTTAATTTTCCCAAAATTGATTTATCACCTTTTAATACTTTTCAAGACCCCGCGGATACCCTGCTAAAGAACTTATGTAGCTATAATAAGGATTAGGGCCTAGTCTATATTTAATTTATGCAGACTGTTTGATAACTTTATTCAATTTCTGTATATGTCCTACCTGTCAGACAGCAGGAAGGGCACAGGTAAATGACATTTATTATGGGTTTATGTGAGGATTGTTTTAAGTTCACTTAAATTAAAAGCTGTTATAATTTTTGAAGCCTAATAAATGTTTGTTTTTTTAAATATTAGCTTTCACTTGTAATGACATTTTTATCCAGACATCAATGGTTTGATCATTAAAGGTGTTATCAATCATTTAGTTGGTATTGCTAGTTTGAGTGGAGAAATACACATTAATACACAGAAGTATCACTAATCTGTGTGCGCATTTTGCTTTAGAACCAAGCAAGTTGACTCATGAAACCATTTGTTTATTATATCGCAATCGCAATATTGACCTCAATAATCGCAATATGACATTTTCCCCAAATCGTGCAGCCCTAATTGGGACTGTATAAATTAACTGTAGATACTTTACATCCCCCTGTAGAGATAATTTCATTTTCATAAATGTGCACCAATTCATTTAACAATGTCACCGTAGCTACGTTTACATGGTTCAAAAGTGAGAGTCGACTCTGAGTCTATGAAATGAATTGTTTTTTAAACGAGTCATTAGCCGCTTCGTAGTGACGTAGATACACAAGGATGAGCATGTGAAGAATCAGTGGTTAAAATTCATCTTTACCAAGATATCACAGCAGTATAATCCTAAACTATTTCTGTGTTCCCTTTATTTTATAATATATACGACTGCTTCTCAAATCTTGGGAGTTCAATGCAGGATTCACAAACCGCTTGCTCTTGAAAGATGATGTTCAAAATACTTAGTTTTGAGTTTTATATTGTGTAGGTCTCCTGCTAACTCTCATTATCACTGTCTAACTGAAATACTTCTGCTGATCAGCTGTGGGCCACTATTATCGAGTCGTCCTTGCGATGGAGGTTGAATAACTAGTTCTTCTAATATTTCATCACCGAACTCGTGCTCGCACTAATATGGTAAAATCTACGTCATTGTTCGTTACTGTGTTTAGTTTACGGTGTAGGAAGCCTCACGACACGCAGAGCTGTCGGTGTTATGGCAATGGGCGTTTTTGTTCTCGACACGCTCAGGCTCTGGAGACGCGCTGTACACGGGTAGGCCAATCACAACAGATTGAGCTGTCTGGCCAATCAGAGCAGATAAACTCACGGAAAGGAGGGATTTAGAGAGATTGATTAATTTGACGAGCCGTTTGAGGATCATGGAAAATGTGATGATGTGCAAATGTATATTGTGAGGAAATTAAACAGTTTTTTTTTTACTTTTGATGCGTGTAAACATGTTGTAGGAGACTCTACAACAACATTAGGAAACTTTAAAATTACCATGATAGGGGCACTTTAAACACGCTTAAAAACGTCACGGTTAATTAATTGTAAAAGCTCCGCTATACAGAGTAGGGCTATTGCAGTAATTTTCAGTGGCTCAACAGTGCGATATGCAGAATAATCGCCACTCATTTATTTATGCATTTAGGTTTATTTATTGCTATATAAATAAGTGGTGTGTTGTGGTCACCAGCCATGAAAACAAGGACATTCACTAACTAATAAAACCGAAACTAAACAGAGCATTGAAACAGGAAGTGAAGTAAACAAGAGAATGTCAAAATAAGGGTCAAAATAACAGAACATAAACCTGACAATAAGCTTGTTGGGCTATTGTTATATGTATCATGTTAGTTGAAATAAAACGCAATGAGTTTTCAATTCAGAGGATCTGTCGGTAAATTCACGCATTCTTCCCAAAATACACTGTGGCCACTGGCCAGTGAACATGGGAGAATAATAAAATATTGCAGCTACCATTGACATCAGTACGTTCTGCACGATTAATCATATGGCAATCGCGATGTCAAGCCTTTACAAGTGATTATATTACGCAAAAATGCTGCGATTTTATTAAATAAATAAATGCATGTGTGAACATGACAACCCATTCTCTCTCTGAGGGCTGTTTGCCCATTTTCTTAGTAAAATTAAAGTTGCTACATCACGTGGCAACACAATAAATGTATATCAGCACCTGAAACCGCACAGAGAAAAGCATGTTGAATGCATGACGGTGAAAGCACAGATTGTAGAGAAACAGAACAAAACAAAGAAGAATTACAGATGTGTTTACGAGTATCACGCATTATGAAAAGTTTTCACGGAGATATAAAGAAATCACAGACTCCATAAGGCAGGGACATGATGCACATATACACTGTTAGCAAAGGGGGATTTCAGAAAGTGATCCACACACTGGACAAGAGGTAACAGCTGCCCTCACGAAACTTTCAAGTTGCAATCCCTGAGCTTTACAACAAAAGCCGTGGCGAGGTTCATCTGGAAATGACTACGTTGAAGATCTTTTCAACCACTACGGACCTGTGGTCAGGCAGAACAACTGAACCCTATATTAGTCTTACTGTACACTTTGTCGACGAGGAGTTTGAACTGAAAAGCCGCTGCCTGCAAACATCCTATTTCCCCGTCGAGCACACGAATATGGTTGGAACTTAATCAGAGGACTGGGTTTCAGTGCTTTGGGGCACAGACTTAATCTGGCCTTTGGTAAGTAAAATTGATTTCATTTCTTATTAGACTACAGCAAATATTTTATACTATTGTACTTTTAAGAGTACAATAGTATAAAATATTATACTATTATTTGGGGTAGTTGTACCGTCAATTTAAGAATAATAATTTAAGAAACTATTTTAAATACAGTGTAGAATTATGTGTGCCACCTGTGTGCCACAAATCATACTGAGTGGGCTATTTTATTTAGGGCTAATCATTACCATGAAATATAATTCTTTAAGAGATGGTTGTGTATAAATGACACATCTGCCACAGCTATTTGCCTACTACTGCACTATCATTAGCCGCGTTTCCACTGCCGGGCCAGGGCCGAGCCAGGGCTTTAAACGGGCCGTGCCGGGCTAGTAGCACCTGGACTGCGTTTCCACTGTCGGGCCAGAAGCTCCACAGTGCTTCACTAAAACACGCCCGTAACACGCCTCTCGGGAACAACGTCACACTAACCCATCATTTCACAAACAAATGGAAGTTTTCTCAGAAAACTAATCAGAAAGAAATCACTGGAAACAGCGTGCATTGCAAAACAAACATAATAGCGACCGTTTGCTGGCATTTTTTAACTTGAATATTTAAAACCCAAGCATCGATGTTTTACCACATAAAAAGTTTACAATAAAAAGTGATACATTGATCATGAATTAATGTAGGCCTATGTCAAAATTGCACAATAGTAACACACAGAAATAAATTAGCGTTAGGTTTCACAAAAGAAAGAGGATACACTTCTTCAGTCGCGTCTGTTTCTGTTTATTTGGTATAGGCTACAGGACATATTTAGGCTATATGTGAAAGAATGATAATTTCTACAAATATATGCCACCAAAAATACAACCTGAGGAGCTTTAGCACTCTCGTCTTGACTCCCAGTAGGCTACAGATAGGCTATTTTCAGTCAGAGAAAAATAATTAAGCTCCCGAAAAAAAAGTTGCTTTATTTTATGATAGTCCGGTATAAAGAGACGAGATGTAGGCTATATATGACAGATAAAATAAAAAAAAATCTTTGTGATAGCCTTTATGATTGGTCTGATTTCTTCAAACGTTCAACATGTTTTTTTTTTTTTACTATGCGTTACTTCAAGCGTTTACCATGTTTACCATAGTAATGATTAGCGCGCATAGTCTTTTGCATCGCGTAAATATTTCTACCTTATACGGTAGAATCCACATCGGATCACAAACAGAAGGCATTCAAACATGAAAGTGTTTTAAATTATTTTAAAAGTCTTTAATGCTGACAGAATCATCTGGCGCTGTCGTCTCCAGACTCAGGTAAACCTCTGTTCGTAACCACTCCTCTAGCCCGAGCTGGCCTGCTTTGGCCCAAGGTATTCGACGGGCCAGAAATCCTGGCCGTTGGCCCCGAGTGAGCCCCGATCAAGCTCCGGAAGTGGCAGTGGAAACGCAACTGGCCCTGGCACGCACTAGCACGGCTCGGCCCTGGCCCGGCAGTGGAAAGGCGGCTAGTCATTAGGCTTAGAGTGGTGACATTATATGAATATTAACTGTGTTTGTTGTAATTTTTGTATTACTGTTTTTATGCTATTAGTTTGGAACTGGGCATGTAATATGAGAGTGTGAATTTTAAATGTTTTGCAATGTCACTGTAGTAAGTACATTTTCAGGAAATGCTCTGAAAGAGTGCACACTGCATTAACAGGGCTACTGGGATATGCAGGGAGATTGTGGGCCACTTCTCTCATAGCTGGAAAAAGAGAGTTGCCTTGAAGCACAAAGAGAGCATAACTCAGTTTCACTCTTATTAAATTATCGCAAGAGTCCTGGAGCAGCAAAAAGCTTTCTCCAAAGTTCTCTCTGCAGACCGCAAAGTGCGACACCTATAAAACTTATGTGGTTGAAAACACTGAATAGTTGTGCTATATGAAAAGCACTGAGCGCGTGTGTCCGTTTAGATTAACAAAATTAGATGAATTAAAAAAAATATTTTTAAATGAATATGAAAGTTGAAATGCTCGAGTGGCGCGCATTCAATGCGCATTGCATTGATTATCTGAAGCGCTCGTGCTGGAATGGCACTCCTCAAAATGATAGCACAAACATCAGAAGTATAGAAGTATGATTATTCAAAGCAATTTAGATGGTTTATTCTTCATTTGTATAGTCCATTAATCGCAGGAGAGGCAGAACATAGCGAGAACCGTAAGAGTTCTTATAACTCTTATGCGCGGCTTATAAGAGATCCAACGAACGCCTGCATTAAAAGTGTGAGTACTGCGTGAGAATTTGTTTTAAATGTATGGAGTTTCAGTGACATATTCAACATTACATATAGTAGTTTAATGTAGTAATGTATAATAATGCAATGGGGGAATATTTTTGCAGACGAGGACCAATTTCAGCCGATGGTGCGGAACACACTTAGAAAACTTAGTCGGCCGACCATCACTTTTACAGGTCTTAAAACAGAATGCCTTAAATCTTGATTAGATACATTTCGGCACACTATACTGCACTGTGATCTGCTGTTTAAACAATGTCACACAATTTTTATTGCAGTAATAATAATCAAGTACAGACTCAAGGACACTTCAGTGTAGGCTACGTTTCTAATGTTGTTCCAGGCACTCTTAACTAATCCAATTTTCTGAACATGATGAGGGAGATAATCTCTAAGAATTAAAACTCATTGTTATTTGATGGATAAACTACAGTATAAGCAAAATGTAGTTACCGTACCAAAAGAGAGCCTGAAAAAAGTTACATAAACCTAAACATCATTCAAATGAGTGAAAAGCTCTCACCAGTGGATGAATCTGTTGCTGGTGACTGAGAGGAGTTTTCCACTGTCCTCATAAGAGAATCCACCAGCACTGTCTGCATACTTCACACCGCCAGAGTTAACTCCAACACCTGTGGACACATGACAACACTTCAGTGAGTGACTGGATTTATATTTCTCATGATCTTAAAAACGCTTATGACATATAAATTGTACCGTTAATATAAATTAACGAATTTTCAGTGTAAAATAAATCTCAAAAAAGTGACAGAAATCCTCTTCAAAATGTGTTTAAGTTACATAGCCTACATATGCACGCACGCACACACACACGCGCGCGCACACACACACACCTAACATCTTTAAGTGCGACACACTTTTAAACAAGTTTATTGATACTTAACATCATTACATTGTAATCTAGTGCGGGTTCGGTCCTTCTGCAGAAAGAATCTCCTAACAACACGTTGAGACTTTTGCCCTCTAACCTAGGGGTACGTCGTAAAACCCTTAAAAAAACTGTAATTCCTGGACACTGACAGCAAATATCACAGCTTCAGATAAAAAAATAAAATAAAATAAAACATTTAATATAGATTTATATGATCGTTATACAGTATGACCCACAATACTATGAGTCTGCCATCGCGTCACACACGAGCTGCTAACACTAAAGCCAACATTTAATCAGCCAGCCTGATTTTAACGCACATCTGACTAAAAATGCCGTGTCTAAAACAGTTTAATATTAAAATGTGTTACCCAGATTCAGTGTTATCTGTCTGAATCGTGAGACAGTCTCTCTTTCAAATCCGCAGATCTCAATGTAACTCCTCTCCAGAACACCCGCCATCTTCACGCGCTGCACGTTGGGACTGATCTCCGCGCTTCCGCCTTTCAAAACCTTAAAGGGCCAGCAAACTGCAGTATATTCAATCATAACGTCGAAATCACCATGGAATCAAAATTAAAATCCTTTTTATGGAATATTGAATTATTTATTTTAAAAAATTTACCCGTGCACATAATTTTTTATTTATTCATGTGCCTTCGTAGGCTACTATATTTTTTACAGTCTATAAATATGGCAAGCCGTTTTAACATTTAATACTTAATATGTACCAGTAGGCTTTTTATATGATACTTGTAGGCTAATTATTTTTTAGATAAGTACGAGTACTACTTATTCATTAGCTAGCTATAGACTATTCTTTAGGTACTGTTTTAACTTATTCATTAGATAGTTCCTATTTATTAGATACTGATACTCATTCATTTGATAGTGATATTTCAAACTATTCAGTTTTGACTAGTATGTATTCCAATTGTGACTAGTACATATTTTTTTATACACTATAGTTGTCCATTACTACTTATTTTTAGATACTAAAAGGTATGATACTACTTAGTAATTAGACACTACTTTTTTTATTAGATACTAGTTCCTATTAACTATATACTAGTATTTATTTATTCATTAGATATTATTTATTAGATATTAGTACTTATTCATTAGATACTCGTACCTATTAAATAGATACTTATTTATTAGATACTAGTGCTTATTCATTAGTACTTTTTCAATACACATTTATTAGATAGTATTTATTCCAAATGTTACTTGTAAGATTTTTTTTATTTTACTAGTGAGATTTTTAATTGAACTCTACAGTGCTCATTCTGACTAATTCTAACATAAGATGAGTAAAAAACAGTTGTGACTATTGTAAGATAAGAATAGTTATACATACAATTACAAAAGAAACTAGTGTCTAATGAATAAGTGTACCTAATGAATAACTACTAATATCTATTAAATAGGTATGTTTTGTAAAATGTATGTTTAATATGACATTTATTGTTTTTGATGTACAATATAAAGTCTTGACTGTTTGGATTTGATTTTTGGCAGTTCCCTTTCGAGAACGGTCACTTCGTATTGCACAGGTATACAGTGGGGAAACTCCTTTTCCTCAAAATTCTGAAGCTTAAAATGTAAAACACATTTTGCAGCTGCACAGCAAACAGTGAGTGTCTGGTCACTCATTGACTGTGCTGCGGCAACTGCTACTTGAAGCATGAAAATAGATACTAATATGTATTGAGGATTAAATGTTAAAACGGCTTTCCATATTCGTAATCTTTAATTCAAATAACTTCCCTACTCCAATAGTATCCAACTGCAGAACCGCAGCACCAGCAGTTTCAGACCCGCAGCCACAGAACAGAAGTGAGGGGCGGCTCTTACACTGTTAATAGAGTTGCGCCAGGTGCTACATACATGGAAGACATTTTCTGCCAATTTTAAATAAATCAATTAAATGAAAACTAATGAAAACTAAAACCAGATTGACCATTTCCGTATAGAAAACTGTACAAAAAATATGATAAAATTGAAAATGAAATTTAATGATTTAATTTTAATGTTAATTATCACTATTATTCAGCAACAATGCAGTAAAAAGCGAACAGCAAGGAAGAGGTTACACGAGTACAAAACACACACACACACACACACACACACATACAATTTTCACAGAAAAAATAACTGGTGTGACTGTAACAATATGGTAAAATTGAGCCAAATCTCAAGTAAGAGGTTGCAATTAGATCAGACTCAGATGGATTAAGCTGTGAAAAGCATATTCATTTGTTATATCCTGTTCATTTTTGTTACGTTTTTATTGAATTTTAATGTTATGTGTAACAAAATGTCCTTCTCTTTGTTCAGGTTTGACTGTAGTAGCCTAAAATTAATGCAAAAACCTCAGACACTTAAAATCAACATTTAAAACAAAAAAAATCTAAACTTTGACATAAACTAGTCTTTGCGAATGTCTAAATATAAATCCAAATCCACAACTTAATAAAACTAAGTATTTATGTCTAAAAACCACTAGAGAATTTACAAGCCACTTTATATTAAGCTATGTAGGAATCTAGTGGTTACACCATTACATTACACAAGTTTTTCTTTTTTTACTCCCACCAGATGGCACCAATCTACCTTTGAAAATTGGATTATTTATGGAACATTATTCTCTCAACAGACACTTACATCGATAGTCTGGCGTTATAATTGATTTGCTTTTGGTGTACTGTGGAGTGGGTAAATTAATGGCATGCTAAAACGATACCGTTGACTCGCGCTAGCCTAGCACTGGCGAACTATGCAACTGGGAGGACTGAATGAAATTTTTTTTAAACTGTCTCCACTGATAAATAACACTAAGGCTCACTTGGAAATGAGGCCCGATGTCCAAAATTCCGAACCACCCCTTTAATATGGAATACTGCTTCAATTGAAAAAAAAAATGAAAAAAAATATATTAGAAACAATATTGTATTATTTTCAATGTGGAAAAATAGCTCATATTTTTTTTTTTACAAATATTGCAAAGTATCATAAAATCCCCTAAAAATTCTAAATAATAATGAAAAAATATTATTTAACAAAAATATATTAGCCTACATTACTTTTCCTGGGCGAAAAAAACAGTTAGGCTACATAATTAGAGCTGTCATGCGCATGTTAACGCATGCGATCATTTTTTTAGGTATAACACAGCTGGCTATTAAACTTGCACCTCATCGGCCACGGGACTGCGGCATCGACTGGTACCTGATGCCACGCTGCCCAAAAGTAGGATCTATCCCCTTTCTATCCCGGAGACACAGGCCATGGATTAATACATCGAGGAAACTGTTAAACAAGGATTCAGCCAACCATCCACTTCCCTTGCCGCTTCAAGCTTCTTCTTCGTGGCAAAGAAGGACGGAGGCTTGAGGCCATGCATCGATTCCAGAGCCCTCAACGAACAAGCAGTCAAGTACCATTATCCTCCCAACCACACTGGAACAACTCATCTTATCCAAGCTGGATCTGGATCATTCTATTCTTCTTTCACCTTTTTTGGAGTATCTGAAGCTTGGTTTCCGGCTACCAACCCCTAACAAATGGCCAAACCGAATGCAAGATTCAGGAAATAGGAGGTTACCTGCGTTCATACTGCCACAAACACCAACACACCTTGAACCGCTTCCTACCATGGGCTGACTATGCCCTTCGTCAAAACACCATAGGACTCACCCCTTTCCAGTGCTCACTTCAGTCAACCGCCAGTTTCCCTGGTCAGGTGAGCCATCAGAGGTTCCAGCTGTCAACCACTGGTTTCAGGAGAGCGGGGGGGTATGGGACTCAGCTCAAGATCCAGGCCGATGGCAGAAGAGCTGCTACACCCATCTGGGACAAAAGGCTTGGCTCTCCACCAGGGACAATCGCCTCCAACTGCCCTGTCATAGGCTGAGTCCCCGATTCATTGGCCATTTCACCATCCAACAGCAAAGCAATGATGTGACCTACCGACTCAACCTACCTCCACAAAACAGGTTTCACGTTTCAGTGTTAAAGCCTTACCATGCCTCTCTTCTCCCTTCATCCACAGGATGTCATGATTCTGCCATCAGGTCTGTGAGTTCTAGTATTGTGGCGGGATCATGACAGACCCATGTTCTGTGTGCAAGCACATGGCCTTGTGTTTTGGTCATGTGCTTGTGTTGTCTCGTCTCGTCACCCCGCCCCCTTGTTATCCTGATTCTGTCATTAGTGTTTCACCCGTGTCACCTGTTATGTTTGATTAGTCTTCCTATTTAATCCCCTTGTGTTTGCTGTCTTGGGTCGGTTCATTGTTATTCTTACCTGTGAGTACCCTGTGAAGTATCCTGTCTTGTATTATCCAGATCTTGTTGCTGTTATTAGTTATTTGTCTAGTTATCTGTCAAGTCTTAGTCTAGTGTTGTTAGTCTTTGTTTTTGTCCACCTGCCTTGTTTTGCCCCATCGTGGGTTTTGTTTCCCCCGTTTTGTCATTAAACCGTGTCTCATTTTATACTGTCTGCGTTTGGGTTCATCTCCGTGTCTCACCGTGACAGAATGAACCGACCAATTCTGAACCCAGCGGACAGTATGTCACCCCCACTAAGACAACAATCAGCTGACCAGGAACTATGGTGGCAGTCAGCTATCAACGACAGCAAGTTGGGCAAGCTTCCTTTCCCTCCCCAGGGAGAGAGGTCCCTGAGAGGATATGCTCAGGCCGTGGAGGCAAAGAGAAATTTTTTACCGGAGAGCCTGGTTAACCGTTACCTCATCGCGGGTCTCAAAGTTCCTCCACCTCTGGCGGACCGGGAGAGGCTGGCCCACCGCCCGTTCCGGGACATGGTGGACTGCTTGGTTCGTCGGGAGTCACAGGGTCCCATGGTGTCGTCACCTCCTGCCTGTCTGCCGGTGATCCCGGAGGGTCTGAGGTTAGGCTTCGTGAGGCTTGGAGAACAGACTCGTCCCAGTTCGATTCCCGAGGCATCATCGGCTACGCGAACCAGGAAGAAGAAGAGGAGGAGACCTGCGTCTGCCCAGCCAGAGACTGTTCACGTCACGTCTGCCCAGCCAGAGACTGTTCACGTCACGTCTGCCCAGCCAGAGACTGTTCACGTCACGTCTGCCCAGCCAGAGACTGTTCACGTCACGTCTGCCCAGCCAGAGACTGTTCACGTCACGTCTGCCCAGCCAGAGACTGTTCACGTCACGTCTGACCAGCCAGAGCCAGTTCACGTCCCGTCTGTCCAGCTAGAGACTGTTCACGCCCCGTCTGCCTTCCTGAGCTGGGATTATCTGGAGCGTCTGGCTCGGATCTTAGAGAGGCCGGTGTTCGATGTTTCGGAGCTGAACCCAGTGCCTGTTTCGGAGCTGAACCCAGTGCCCGTTTCGGAGCTGAACCCAGTGCCCGTTTCGGAGCTGAACCCAGTGCCCGTTCCAGAGCCCGCTACGGCAAGCGCTGTTCCAGAGCCCGCTACGGCAAGCGCTGTTCCAGAGCCCGCTACGGCAAGCGCTGTTCCAGAGCCCGCTACGGCAAGCGCTGTTCCAGAGCCCGCTACGGCAAGCGCTGTTCCAGAGCCCGCTACGGCAAGCGCTGTTCCAGAGCCCGCTACGGCAAGCGCTGTTCCAGAGCCCGCTACGGCAAGCGCTGTTCCAGAGCCCGCTACGGCAAGCGCTGTTCCAGAGCCCGCTACGGCAAGCGCTGTTCCAGAGCCCGCTACGGCAAGCGCTGTTCCAGAGCCCGCTACGGCAAGCGCTGTTCCAGAGCCCGCTACGGCAAGCGCTGTTCCAGAGCCCGCTACGGCAAGCGCTGTTCCAGAGCCCGCTACGGCAAGCGCTGTTCCAGAGCCCGCTACGGCAAGCGCTGTTCCAGAGCCCGCTACGGCAAGCGCTGTTCCAGAGCCCGCTACGGCAAGCGCTGTTCCAGAGCCCGCTACGGCAAGCGCTGTTCCAGAGCCCGCTACGGCAAGCGCTGTTCCAGAGCCCGCTACGGCAAGCGCTGTTCCAGAGCCCGCTACGGCAAGCGCTGTTCCAGAGCCCGCTACGGCAAGCGCTGTTCCAGAGCCCGCTACGGCAAGCGCTGTTCCAGAGCCCGCTACGGAGCCCGCTACGGCAAGCGCTGTTCCAGAGTCGGTCGCCATGAGCGCCGCACCCAGTCCTGCCCCGTCACCAACCATGTTCCCCGTCAGAAGTCCCCGGACCGTCTCCTCGTCTGTCCCAGTCCCCACTAGTCCCCGGACTGTCTCCGCGTTTGTCCCTGTCTCTACTGCCCCCGGACTCCCGTTTGTTTCCCCCGTCATGGTTCAACCCAGGACTGTTTCTCCGTCTACTCACACTACTCCACCCAAGTCCGTTCGGGTCCCCCGTCCTAAGCCCACACCCTGTAGTCCCAAGATCACCGTCCCGCCCACCCACCCTGGACCCTCGCTCAAAGACTCTGTTGTCCTTCCGCCTCCCCTTCCTTGTTTATTTTTTCTGATGTTTCACCCCAACCCGGTCATTGTTCAAGCTTGTATGCCCCTGTTATTATTTGTCATGTTTTGTTGGGTCTGGTCTATGTCTCAGTCAGTCTTGTCCCGCGTTTAATGTCTCCTTAGGGAGCGTCTGGTAGCCGCTCTTTAAGGAGGGGGTACTGTCATGATTCTGCCATCAGGTCTGTGAGTTCTAGTATTGTGGCGGGATCATGACAGACCCATGTTCTGTGTGCAAGCACATGGCCTTGTGTTTTGGTCATGTGCTTGTGTTGTCTCGTCTCGTCACCCCGCCCCCTTGTTATCCTGATTCTGTCATTAGTGTTTCACCCGTGTCACCTGTTATGTTTGATTAGTCTTCCTATTTAATCCCCTTGTGTTTGCTGTCTTGGGTCGGTTCATTGTTATTCTTACCTGTGAGTACCCTGTGAAGTATCCTGTCTTGTATTATCCAGATCTTGTTGCTGTTATTAGTTATTTGTCTAGTTATCTGTCAAGTCTTAGTCTAGTGTTGTTAGTCTTTGTTTTTGTCCACCTGCCTTGTTTTGCCCCATCGTGGGTTTTGTTTCCCCCGTTTTGTCATTAAACCGTGTCTCATTTTATACTGTCTGCGTTTGGGTTCATCTCCGTGTCTCACCGTGACACAGGAGCCGTTGCTGCCGACGTACCTCCTCCTCCTGTCGAAGCAGAGGATAACCATCTCCACTGTTCACTCCATCCTCATCTCCCGGCGACGAGGCAACCTACTTGAATATCTATATGGGAGGGGTATGGACCTGAGGAGAGATCATGGGTGCCACGTAATGACATCCTAGATCCTACTCTACTCACGACTTCCATAACACCCATCCAGAACGTCCAGCCCCCCGTGGTAGAGGTCATCCTCGTCGCCCCCTCCGGTCCTCGTGGAGGGGGGAGTGTGACTATCTGTCTATTTGAACTGCTTATGCACATCACTCACCTGTCTGACGACCCAACCTATTAATAAAGAACTGTTACGTTTACCTCCGTGTCTCCTCTCCTGGTTCATGACACAAACAAAAAAGACAACAGGATTTGATGATCTGGGTGATGGCACAGATGAGAACACTGAGGCTAATGAGGCTCTTGTTTTTATGGGTGTTGGTCTGCAGGGTCACTCGTACTTTGTCACCTCAAATCCAAAAATATTTGTTAGAACATGCACTGCAGAAACAAGCCATCAACGCTGTTTGTCTTACAATGGATGCAATGCCTCTAATGTCAGTATGTGCACTATGCTGGGGTGCCAGATGAGACTGAACCTTGAGCCATTGAAAACCTACTTTGCTCATTCATCTAGTGGGGAGCGAGTGTTTGTGGTTATGGATGGTTGTCACATGCTGAAGTTAGCGCGAAACATGATGCAGGCATACAGTCCCATCAGAGTCCTTCTGGCCAAGTTAAGTGGAATATATTGCTGATCTAAATGATGTTCAGCAAAAGGACTCGGCGACTCTCCAATGATAGGTGAGGATGGTGTTGATTGTTCACCGTTCCAGGATGCTTGTGGGGTTGTCCTGTATCACGATTACTTGTCCACTCGTTTGCGGGCTCTAACTAAAAATGCACTAGTTTACACTTCAGAAATTGTCATGAGGAGTGTGTTTCTCCAAAACTTGTGCGATGTGCGTCATAGTAGCCTGGTAACATGCAGTAGCTCACAGCATAACGCTGGATTCAGCGAACCAGTAGCATTTCAGAAATGCAGTCTTTCTAGCATCAACCAGCTTGTATACGGTCTAAGATTGACTCTGAGGAAGTCTACTCTATTGGCACCCATACCTGGCACACAAGATGGACTTGACAACCATCATCACCTTTTTTGCGGTCTCTTCTAGTCACCAGCTTCTGACAATGAGATGGTACCGTAAATTGTAGATTATACAGACTACGTCTACAAAGTAGAAATATATGGAATAAAACAGTGCAAAACAGTACTGTTTCAAGGGTATTAGAGTAAAGGTGTTTGTAGAATATACATTTTCAGGAATAGCACTGTGTATTTTATTATTATATGCACAACTCACTTTATGGTCTGAAAACATATAGTATAAATAAATTAAGTCGTTATTATATAAACATAAAACAAAGAAGAGACAAATATAAATAATAAAATATGCAAAACAACCCTATTTCAAGTTTTTATTTATTTATACAAATGTAAGTTTGTATGAAAGAAGGACGAAGTAAGAAGTTTGTGAGTTTAGCCCTAGGAAAAGCAGTGTATTTTTTATTTAAAACAGTTTTCTATTTTGTTTTAAGTTTGTTAAACACCATACATATACTGTACTTTATGTGTTAATGGAAATCATATGATGTATTTGTTTATTGACTACAAATCTGAATAACATCTTTAGTGAAAATACATGATTTGAATATCAAATCAGGGTCTCGCACATCTGCCACATTTGTAGCGTTTTAACACTCTTTATGAGAGGAGGGCTGGTCACCGCCTCCACCCATCAGATCCAGAGGTGGAGCTGGACTAGTAATTCATAAACATATCGTAAACTCCAGTACAATACTCGAAATGACTACTTTTGTGTTCCACATATACAGTCAATCATACAGGGTGTGTGGAGTAAATTATGACATTTTCTTTTTTGTGCTGAACTACTTCTTTAAGGTATTCTAAAATCAACATTGCCCTCAGCCTTGCTTATAGAACAATTAAAAAAGCATTAAAGATGTTGACAGATGGCATTCGAGGAAATGCAGAGCATTATTAAAAAACATGGATTGAACCTGAAATAATTTTCCATTACGCTCTATTTTTTCTTACTGTGGCAATGTTTTTTTTTTTTACTGAAAAATAATACTGCAGAGTTATGAAGCATGCTGCCTGTTACTGAAAAAGTTCATACACTCATCGCTTCAAGACTAGATTACTGTAATACATTATTGGCTGGATATCCTATATACTATACATTTCTGACCTGTAATGCTGCTTGAATCATAATCGTACACTGTTCGTTCATTGACCAGAGGAGATCGCCTAATCGAAATTAGTTTAATTTTTTAACTAACTGTAAATTGATTAACTGTCATTTAAATTTATTAAATAAAATGTACAATGCATTCAAAGTATTACTGTGAACTTATTTGATTTGAGATCACTAAAAGCCTGGTTTCTCCCAAGGTTTTTCTCTCCATTCTGTTGAGTATGAACTCCTCTAGCGGAGTCAGTTTCTTCTAAAAGTACCCTTTTTTTAAAATCAGAAAAACTATTTAGAATTTTGTTAATGTAAAATTGGATGAAATTACACTTTTTTTGATGGACAGAATCTCTGATATAGTATGCAAGTGATGTTTTCTATTTTTCATGGGTAATTGTAATAAGATCTGATCACAGACACACAGAAATGCAATTCAGCAAAACAGTAAGCAGATATTATTATGGATATGAAAGGCATGTTTATGGCAGGTGTAAGGGGCCACAGTGCATGTATTATATTAGTGTACAGCTTCAAAACTAAAAACCTCAATCAAACAAAATAGACTTTTATTGTGGCAAGTTTTGAAATCTACTATACGAAGCCAAAAATTCTAAATGTAGTGTGTGAAATTATCTTTAGATACAGATTTTAGAACTTAGTCACTTTATAAAGGGTAAATAAAGGAAAACAAACAAACATATGATCAGTAATACTGATTTGTACCGTATGGAATGGACCTGTGGAATGTTGTCCAACCTTGTTATTAACATAATAAAACAAAATAAACAGGCACTGAAAAACGAGTGTAAGAAAAGTAGTAGTATATTACCATAGGAATAAAATGAAGGTATATGGCGAGCTCCTCTGTTAATTTTCTCAAGCCAACATGAGACAGAATGACACTCTTTTAACTACATGAAATCCCTACAAGTGTTACAAACAATACAACATTTGTGATATTAAGTCCACCTGACTTTGGAATAAATTGGGAAAGTTTTAGAAAAACAGGAGTGTCTTCCAGCGGTCCCAGGGATAGGTCACATAGGCAGATCAACACTGTTATGGCGCGTTTTCCTGGAGGTCCCATCGTAACGGGGCAGTGCTTTCTGCAGGCTCGACATGGCAGCCGTGCGCTCCACGTCAATGACCGCATACAGCTCTGTCCTGCGGGTGGGCGTCTGGGGCAGGGGGGACGTGGGCGTCTTCGGGGTCTGAGGGTTGCTAGAGTTCTCCGTCTCGGTCTCCACCTCGATGTAGTTCAGACTGTGGGACTCTAAACAGGGGCGGCGGAAGTCGAAGCTAAAGAAGGTCGGGGTAGAGCGGTCCCGCCAGCGGGCCGACTCCAGCTTGTGAGCGCTGAGGGGGGCGGTCACGTTCTCTGTGTTGATGTAGTAGTGAGTGGGGTCAGGGCTGTACTGCCGGTGGTTGTGGAAACCGTTGATGGTTGATGAGCACACCTCTTCCCCGTCCTCATCTTCCGAGCCGCCCTTCGGGTGTTCTCGTAAAGGAGGCAAGGCTGGGAGGTTCTCGTAGTCCAGTAAAGCGGTTCTCCGCTGGGCTGAGTTGTTGAAGTTGGCCTCAGGAGTGAGAGGAGGGGGCGGCCGAGTCCGACGGCGAGAGAGAGCTACGGCAGAACCATTAAAGTTCTCAGGAATGATTGAGACTTCAGGAGAGATGTCCTCAGATCTATCGCTGTCAATCACATCTGTGCTGCTTGTGTTTTTAGGGTGTGAAATAACATTCCCATTTGAGTTCTGGCTTGAGCTCCTCGCCACTGCCTCTGCTCCAGCGCACGGATGTCCTGACAAATGTGCCTCTTTCTGCCTCTGTCTCTGCACAGGAGTCGGGCCCAGCACGAAACGAGCACCTTCAGGCTCCAGCTGCACTCGAGGGCCAGGATCAGGAGCCTCTTGAGCGAAGGCTTCCTCTCCATCAGGGAACGGGACATTCAGCACCGCAGGAACATCGGACACACTTGGGCTGTGCTGCTCCAACAGACCAGTGGTGTTCACATAGGTGTGTCCCTGAGGAGACGTAACAGAGGACACGCTTTAGTGACGATTGAATCTTTAATAACGATAACCAACAGCTTGTTGTGGTCATTAACCAATAATTGTATTACTTTCGTTTGAACTCCTTCCAACTGGAGTGGCAGGTTAATTCATTAAAAACATTTCATCAAATAGGTGTAACTTAAAAGCTTAAAAGACTGGTATTTACAGTGGTTTTCAATCCTGGTCCTGGGGACTTGCCTCTCTGAACATTTTCTGTCTCTCTTCATCAACACACCTGATTCAGATCATCAGCTCATTAGAAGAGAGCTTCAAGAACTAAACTATTGTATCAGAGCAGTGTGTCCCCAAGACCAGCATCGATATAATGCATATAGATGACCTGTACTTAAATACTTAAAAACTGGTTTTTAATTTGACAAATGTGTTCCATTTTAATATTTATGAAACATGATCATAACAATTACAATAGGAATAGGAACAAATATGCAAACTGGTGTGTTATGTCATACATACATCATTAATAAAGTACTAGAAGAATAACAGGGTTTTTTCTGCACTGAAAATATTTGTGGCTGCCAAAATTAATATTTGTCCCGCCTAATATGTATTTGCTCATCTAATGTGACTATAGGACGGTGATGGTGGTGTTTTTTTACTGGTGGACCAACTACCGGCGGTTTCTCCTAATGTTCCAAGCAACTGACACTCGTTGTAAAAGGTCTAAAGAGCAAATTTGATCTTCCGCAGTGTCAAGACATTTCCCCTGTGAAGGCCTCATCGACACGACAGTGATCCTCAACAAACCCGTCTCCATATCCGATCTTCAACCAGATGAACGGGATAATATTCTGATCGTTCCAAACCAATCTGACTTCTGACCTCTGACCTAAAGGCCCCGATCACACAACGCATTTTCTGCAGGGAGAGGCGCCTTTTTTCAATTGTTTTCCTATGGCAGTGAGCGTTCTGCACGCTGTTTGTGCACCCCAGGCGACTCATGTTGCAGCGCTGACTGCAGCGCCTCGCGTTTTTGCAGTTAAAAAAAAAGCAACTTCGAGCGGAAAAAGCACCTGACGTCATGGCGCTTTTTTTTTTTTTAGAGCGCTCGCAATTAGACTGACAGGACAACTGACTCGGTGGTTGCTAAGCAACATAAAATCCCAGCGCACTGCTAGCTCTGTGTGATCGGGGCCGATTGGCAGTGCTGTGTGCCTCGCGTTTTCGAACCTGAAAAACACGTCAGGTGTGACCGGGGCCTAATGCTGCCTGAATCATAATCATACACTGTTCGGTCATTGGCCCCCGACTGAGCCTGGTTTCTCCCAAGGTTTTTTTCTCCATTCTACCCTGATGGAGTTTTGGTTCCTTGCCACTGTCGCCTTTTTCCACCTTTGTTGCCATTGGCTTGATTAATTGGGGAATTTAAATGTAAAATTTAAATTTGATCTGCCTGCATTGACACTATTATACAAGAACCGAACTGGACGATGACAACACGGTTTACTCCAGAGCAGCTATATATAAATTAACTAAATCACTGAAACATCACTGAACTTACTTAAGCTGGACTGTGACGCTATTTTCTCCTGGAAACAAACTTTTTTGCATTATTTTCCTGTTATCACTGTAAAGCTGCTTTGAAATGATCTGTATTGTAAAAAGCGTTATATTAATAAATGTGACTTGACAGAGTGAAAGACTGGATTTCCCCCTGATCAGCAAGGGTACACGTGATCTCAAAATATTTCAGCCAGTTCTAATGTGATTTTTAGATGCTGTGAACATGTTAAGCTAAAAAGACTGCCACAACAGTTTAGCATTTTTCTCTGCAGTAAAAAAGAAAGTTGACAATTCTGGCTATACTTTCGTTATTTTTAATCATTTCTTTATTCTTATTTTATTTACTGATCACTCAGGGTTATCTAATTTAATTATTTGTGGCTTGTGTTTTGAATAGATGTTCCCCTGCACTTTAGGCATTTTTGCACACATTTGTTCTGCACCTTGTGACTTGATACTGACTTATTTAGTTTTTTATTTTTATTTATTGGAAAGGTATATTCTGTTATAATTAATTTTTGATTGTTTTTTAGGGCATCGATGTTGCGCTTTACTTAGAGCGTGCTCGCACAGGCAATTTAGCCAATTTAATTTGATTTGTCAACATGTCGAAATGCAAATCCTGTCTGCAGTGTGGCATTTCTTAGTTTTATGGATCCAAAATGTTTTTATACATTTTCTTCTATATCTTTGTGTGATGTTCAGTACATCGTGTCTTTGTCAGTATAGTAAAATTTTTTGTCAGTTTTAATATATAGTTTTAATATAATTTAATTTTCCCAGTTATTGATGAAAAATAATCTGCAACCTCTAGATATTCCATTTCCACCTACCCTTACAGCCTCTTCCGCAGCTAGGAGAGGGTGTGTGGACTCCTCGCCCAGTGAGGGAAGGCATGTGCTCCCCACGGATGGATGCCGACTAGAGGGGTGAGAAGACGCATCGCCCAATGAGGGATACCGTAAGCTGCCATTTGGTAAGGTAGGGAGAATGATGCCAGGAGCTAAATCAAACAATCAAACAAACAAGCAAACAAAAAATAAATACGGTATTATCTATATACATTTATTTACAATTTTGTATATTAATTTACTTACAAATAAACATTGCTTTTGACATACAAGTAACCAGATCTTATTTGCAGTGCAGTTCATTGACTTCCATTCACACCACTGACAGTCATCAGTAAACTTTTATACACATACATAATGCTTTAATCTCAAAATACATCTGCAACATTCAGCATCAACTAAAACTGAAAAGAAACTGAAAAATAACTAAAGGTTTATTAGACATGATATCACTAACACTATATAGATGGTTCTGATAAAGCAACATCAACAGATGTTTTAGGAGATCTGACAGCTGGGCAACTCAAACCTATGAGTTTCATAAAGAAGAGAGTTCCTTGGTCAGAGTGAACAGGCTTATTCATGAGTTGGGGTTATACTGTGATTATAATTATAATGTGACGTATAGTGTAGTGGTTAATAATTTAAGTAGGGCTGCTCCCTGGTCCACTAAACATTAGTTGACGAGACACTTATTAGTTGAGGACACTTAATATTCAGTGATATTACTGATTTGATTGCATCGACACTATTGGATGAGAACTCAACTTAACTGGAGGATGACATCACTGTTTTCTGCAGAGCTGTTTTATAGCTGAATTGAACTTTCATAATTGATTTACTTAGTTATTGAAGTGAAATGAATCAACACTGAACTCATTTCAACTGATTTGACATTTATTAATTAGGTTAAAGTCAAATTAAGTAAAATACATTCACTGTGTTCAAAAATAAATTTTTTTTTTTAACTATGCTAAACAGAAAATATAAATCAACATTTACATTTATGCATTTGACAGACGCTTTTATCCAAAGCGACTTACATTGCATTTCAAGGTATACATTTACATTCTTATCAGTTCTTGCTTTCCCTGGGAATTGAACCCATGACCTTAGCGTTGCAAGCGCCAACGCTCTACTGTTTGAGCTACAGGAAATCAAATCAGAAATCAAACTCACAATCAGCGAAAGGAAAACTAAACTAAATTGGAGTGATAGATTCATTTAAAATGGAATTACAAACTCCATGATGTGAGCCGAGACTCAAACTCAGGTCTCTCTAAGCATTCTCCGATTCGATCAATTGCTGCTGTCTGCCTTGCTGCTGGTTTATGTCTGGTCTGTATGCTCTGTATCTCTCTGCTTTGAATCTCTATTTACTATCATTCCTTGTTGTTAATTTTGCTAAATATAACTTACTCATCAGCATATATTAGATATTGTCTAATATTGCCCATCATATTAAAGGTTGTATCAGTCATTTCAGGCCCAAAAAAGGCCGAAACATAAATGATCACATTCATCTAATCTTTCCTAACGATCCGCTAGCTGCCCGCCCCATAAGCATGCCGTCCAAAAACCGCATCTCTGTAGGCAGCCTAGGCTCTGAGATCTGCACACAAAAACAAATGGGTACAACCACCACTCAAAACCAAAACAAACAGTGTTTCAACCAATCACCGAGAGGGGCGGGTGTTGTGAGGTTTTGAGCTCGTGCACGTCGGAGCAACACCCGCCCCTGTCGGTGATTGGTTGAAACACTGTTTGTTTTGGTTTTGAGTGGTGGTGTACCCATTTGTTTTTGTGTCCCGGGGCCTCATTTATAAAACTTTGCGTAGGATTTGCGTCAGAAGTGGCGTACGGATGAAACATAGGACGTGCGTACGCACAGAAATATTCGGATTTATAAAACCGTGCGCACGCACGTCCTATGCAGTTTTCCCTTAATAAATCACAATCAATTCTAAATGTAGCGCAGCTTTTGCGGCTTCATGTAACGCCCATAGTTGCCCATAAATAGTCCGTGAAACGCCCACAAGTTAATATTCATCGATTGCGAAATCATGGCAAATACAGAGAGGAAAACCAATAAACTTAACTTCACTCAATGTGAAGTAGAAATGATCGTTGGCGAGGTGGAAGAGAGGAGTAAAATGTTGTTTTACATTTTACAGGGCACAGTGTGGGCATTACTAATGCCAAAAAGGCACTTGAGTGGCAAAAGGTTGCTGACGCCGTTAATGCTGCAGCCTCACAACCTCGGACCGTGGCCGAAATAAAGAAGAAATGGTCGGACATCAAAGTCGATGCAAAAAAGCATCTAGCGCTCCATTACGCATTGTGATGGCATCATGGCATTTTATTACCATCCATTTGATTGCATCTGACAAGCAACAGATGTGTTATGAGGATGAATTGCATAACATGGCAATATTATTGCAGAACATATTTCACTTTTCTTTTTGCAAATATGTGTTAATTTGCATTTCTGTTGAAATCTTCGTTTGATTTTTTTGTTTTACACTGCAGATCGATCAAACGGGTGTTCGTGTAGGCTGTTAATTGTAAGACTTGCTTTGTGAAGTCTATTTATGAGAGGCAGTATTGCCATTTCTTTTACACAACGGTCTACAGTTTCACACACTTTCACGTGTTTCTTCCATCTGCCGACGGTGTCGCCATTTCTCATTTCACCCGTTTTTGTGCGTACGCCTGGGTCAGAGCTTGCGTGAAGGACCGCACATTTTCCCGTCAAGTTTGCTTTTTATAAATACCAATTATTGCGTAGAGAGTTGCGTACGCCTTCTTTTGTGCGTACGCAACGTTTATAAATGAGGCCCCAGATCTTTTTCTAACGAAAAAGATGGATTGAGATTGGCATTTAGAGACATTCTGAGTTCTACAGGAGTTAGACAACACGTGTCAGGACCCACTCATTTTCATAATCATACTTTAGATCTAATATTATCACATGGAATCAGTGTTAATGCTGTTGAAATTCTGCAGCAGAGCGATGACATCTCAGATCATTATCTAGTAGGGGTGTAACAATATATCGTGCCACAATATATCGCAATACAAAAATGCAACAATACGTATCGTGGATAGTGACAATATGTATCGTGGATAGTTCCCCCCCCCCCCAAAAAAAATTACTGTGTGAGAAAAAAATTCTAGTTTTCAGAGTTTTAGTGTGACTACTACATTAAACTACTATATATAATGTTGATTATAATGTATAATAATGCAATGGGGGAATATTTGTGGGTCCTGATAATGCCAAATGTCTTATGTTACCTGACCAGTAAAAAGTATCCAACATTATTTTAAATATATCTAGTCAGTGAAAAAGTGCAAGAATATTCGTCTAAAATAGTTCTGTATTTTCAGCTTCAGACTCATGAATATTTTTATTCTGGTGTCACCATTGTCCTTGGGTTAAAAGCACAGAGTCCAAGCCTATTGATTTACACACACAATGTAATATCAAAGTTAGCTTTTAAATCAACAGTACATGTTTTGTTAACCTTTTATCATATGTCTTGGAGTATCGCATAAATATCCAGTCCAGTATCGTGATATGTATCGAATCGTGACATGAGGGTATCGTTACACCCCTATTATCTAGTCTTGTGTATACTCCATTTAGCCAAGGTTGCAAAGCTGACTCCGTGTTACAAATATGTTAGAACTATCACTTCTTCCACTAAAGATTGCTTTATTAATAATCTTCCTAATCAGTTTCATCATCTCAGCATCCCAGATAGCGACAGAAACATTTGACTCTCTTCTCCAGCACTTAAGACACAGTTGCTCCTTGGCTCTTAAAGAAGATTAAAGAAAATAGTCCAACGCCGTGGTACAACGAGCACACTCAGGCCCTTGAGAGAGCAGCCAGAAAAATGGAGAGCAACTAGAAGAAAACAAAACTAGAGGAATTTCGGATTTCATGGAAAGAGCTCGATTGCTTACAGAGAGGCTTTAAAAGCTGCTAGATCTGCTTATTTTTCTACTCTTTTAGAAGAAAACAAACACAACCCTAGGTATTTATTTGACACAGTGGATAAATTACCAAAAATAAATAAAGCTTCTACTTCTGAAGTTTCCAAAGGGCATAGCAGTAATGACTTTATGAACTTCTTTCCTTACAAGATTGATAATATTAAAGAGAAAATTATAACTATGCAACCATCTACTACAGTATCGCATCAGGCAGTGCATTGTAGTGTCACTGAGGAAATGTTTTATTCATTAGTTGCAATAGGAGAGGAAGAACTGTCTAAACTCGTTAAATCATCTAAATCAACAACATGTATGTGTAAGGGTTTATGCCCGACAAGGTGTCCATTGTCAGGTATCAATGGATGACGGCGATATCTAGGATACCTAGACAATGGAAAACTCGGAGGGAATTAACCCGCTTATACCATGATCCCTTGCCAAATAACACATTTTTAAAACATTAGTTTATATTTTAATTAGTTTTATAATCGAAATCTAAAGTTTTTACATACATTAACTTGGTTTCCCCTGTTACACCTGACGGTTTATTTAGCAACCAGTTTTTACCATATAAACCATAAATTTTTACCATTATAAACCATATTTATAGTCCGCTCAGCTTGTAGAACCCTTCAGTTTATCTAACTTACGAGCCAGAAAGTTAACGTTTTAAAAAAAAACATTTATTTAAAGTTAGGCTTGTCTAGCCATGGGCGTTACACTTTCGTTTTCAAACTAGATGTTTGTTTTGATATAATAAATTGTAAACGGATACTTTGACTGCCTGTTGCTATGGTTACTCACAGCTGAGGTAGCCAGCGCATTTATTTATTAATTTAGAACGGTAAACAGTCAGTTTCACCAGAACTCCTTTACTAGGTGTCCTCTATCACTTTTTAATGGACACCCTGCAGCCAATCAGAATCAAGTATTCACCCAGACCATGGTATAAATGTATGTTAGACCCTATACCGACTAAGCTACTGTAAGAAATGCTTCCAGGTCATAGATCCTCTTCTTAATATCATTAATTTGTCACTAGGATATGTACCGAAAGCTTTTAAGCTGGCTATTATTAAACCTCTTATTAAAAAAACGCAACTTGATCTTCGAGAATTAGTCAATTACAGGGAATACAGGCCAATCTCAAATCTACCCTTTTTGTCAAAGATACTAGAAAAAGCATTATCCTCACAACTATGTTCCTTTTTAGAAAGAAATTATATCTGCGAGGATTTCCAGTCAGGATTTAGACCGTACGCTCCTATCTGATCGTGGTTTTATCTCTCTATTTGTGTTACTCGATCTTAGTGCTGCATTTGATACCATTGACCACAACATTCTTTTAAATAGACTAGAAAATTGTGTTGCCATTAGTGGAATTGCATTAGCATGGTTTAAATTATACTTATCTAATCGTTATCAGTTTGTAGCAGTAAATGAAGAAATGTCTTATCGATCACAAGTTCCGCATGGAGTACCACAAGGCTCAGTGCTAAGACTGTTGCTGTTCACTCTGTACATGCTACCCTTGGGAGATATTATTAGGAAGCATGGGATTAGTTTTCACTGTTATGCCGTTAATACTCAGCTCTATATCTCTTCGTGCCCTGACGAAATTTGTCAATTCAAGAAATTAACGGAATGCATAGCTGATATAAAAATTTGGATGATTAGTAATTTCCTATTACTTAATTCTGAAAAAACAGAGTTTCTAATAATTGGACCAAAAACCTCCGCACGTACCAACAAGGGCTGGGCGATAAAACGATTTTATCGATTAACTCGAATGTGTAGTTCACGTCGACTTGTTTGAATGAAAATCGGTTTTCTCTTTAACATCCGCCTATTTTCCCCTCTGGGCTCCTGTAGTTCCGGACAGGCTCAGCGTTTGGAAAGCAAAAAAAGCTTTCAAAGCAAAAATTGCAAAGCAAAGAGGACACAGACACCGACAGACAAGACAGAGAAGGTTACTATTGATATGAAACAAATTCTCAGCTCTCACATTGTCAATTTAATTATGAAATTCAAACAATAAACACCGATTTGGCGCTTGTAAAGCTTTGACTTGACAGATCTCAGTTCAAGCGGCACGTGAAAATCAATTGTTTTTCAACCATGGAAAGAGGTCCATAAAACAGCTGGAGAACAATACGTCACGTAATGTTACATTTACCTCAGGAAAGCCATTTAATGACCCATAGCACGTTAGTTGGACTTTAAAAAATTGCTATAGAGAGGAGTATTTAGCTAAATATGATAACTATGTTACATATTTATTATATGTTTTACCTGTATCATTAAAATATTATAACGTTGTTATTATAAAAACGCATTATATTCAATTTGAGATGTTACACTTAACTTTTATTAATAATACCAGCTGACAGGCCTCTCTGTATGTTTACAGCATTAGGTGAGCATTTTTTTGGAGAACAATTAACATAACACATTAACGTATCTACTGTACCTAAAATTTATCCAAAGGAATCGATATTGAATCAAGATCAGCATCAAATCACAAGAATTGAATTGAATTGAATTTGTGAACATTGTAAACATTGTGGTTTTAAAAAAATAAAATTCTGTTTAGTTAAATGTTTTGACAATTACAAAACACTTATTGTGATGCAAGGTTTTGCAATCTACCCATTTTATGTTATGTTACATTTTCACTGTTTACAAAGGCAGAGCCTGCCATCTTGTCTTTTTGGCTTGTGTCTGATTGCACTTTACGTCAAGGGGGTAATCCAGATCAAAATCCCAGAAATGAACGCATTGATTCATGAAATGATCATGAACGCATTAACTAACTGTTCGGCACTTTTCATTGAAAGCATATGTCGTAATTTAGATATATTTTTTTAGATGGAAGAATGCGGTTTTACAAATGCTAGAAACGTGGCTTTCAAATAAAAGATTGGTATCAAAGAGCACACGCAGGTTCCTAACCGACGACGAAGACTTAACAGAGCAGCCATCAAGTGTTAGACAGTATTCGAAGTTGATACTTTTAGGGCAATTTGGCCTAAAAAAATATTTTTCACAAAAAATCTGATTTACTGATTTTAAAGTAAGATTTACAAATCCCAGAAAGCAAAATCAAAACAAAATCAAAACTTGTTTTGAAAAATTTCTTTGTCATCTGCAGATTGATTTTAAGTAGGGCCCCCCCCCCCCCCTACTTAAAATCAATCTGCAGATGACAAAGAAATTTTTCTAAATATATCTAAATTACGACATATGCTTTCAATGAAAAGTGCCGAACAGTTAGTTAATGCGTTCATGATCATAAGGCTAGATTATTGTAATGCTCTACTGGGTGGTTGCCCTGCACACATAATAAACAAACAGCTGGTCCAAAATGCAGCAGCTCCAGTTCTTGCAAAAACCAGAAAGTATGACTATATTAGCCCAGTTCTGTCAACACTGCATTGGCTCCCTATTAAACATTGTAAGTAATCAGCAATATTTAAAAATGTATACAAAAGTACTAAATAGTTTAGCTCCTCAGTACTTGAGCGAGCTTTTACAAGCATTATAGTCCTTCACGTCTATTGCAATCTCAAAACTCTGGCCAGTTGATAATACCTAGAATATCATTCAAGAACATTGTACTTGGTACATCTTCAAACCCAACTTGGAACTCAGGGCGACAAAATGTAAATCCAGTCTAGCTAGCCGCTTCCCATAATGTTTACGCATTAAGCAGGTGGTTTTCGAACACTTGAAGCAATCCGGTTTAATGTGTTTTCGTCTACCTCTGGAAGTGATCGAAAGTGAACAAGCTCAAAACGTTGTAAACCCCATTTACACCTGTATTTAGTGTCATGTATTTGTGATCCGATCAATCAAAACACATTTTAATACTAGGTGTAGGCCATGTGTACTCGACTAATCAGCTGATCATCTCTCAATCCTGCAGTACAATATTTTTGTATCTATGCAAATCAGCATAAATTAAACAGTACATAAAAATACCATGATAGACAGTACTTTACAATTAAAATAGTTTTTTTTTTGCATGTTGCTGTATTGAAATTTATTTTTACATTACGATAATGAGAACTGGAATGTCACTGCAGAAATCTTAGATACTTCTAAGTAAAATATACTTATTTTCCTTTTTTATATTTTTAGAGTGGGAGATATGACCTACAAAAGTTTGATGAGATTCACCCTGTAAGTTATAGAAAAGACCAGCTCCTAAAATAACTATTACTACACTTAAAGATCTTGGCAATGTTTTGAAAAGATTTTTTCTGTATTTAATAAAGCTGTAGATTAATCTTTTTAAGATTGAGATCTTGACTCAAACACCCATACGATCTTGATTCTATACGACAACGATTCAGCTAGATGTCTATTTTTGACAGGGACTGCCATTCTTGGCCGGATCGGGTATCGGTTAGACGAGGCCGATCCAAATCCGTTATTGTGCGTATACATTGATAAGCTCCACGATAATTCAATGTTAATATTATTATACTTGATCTGTAGATAAAGGTCTATGGTTTCACATAAAATTACTTTATCTTGCTGGACTGTATTGCTGTACCCTAATCATGTTACCTTCTACCTGTATCACAACAATGGAGTAAGAGAGCACTATGATTGTTCGCACAACTGTTGCAATTGTTCGCATAGATAGATATTGTACAATACACTACGCATAAATATGTCTCTTTCCTTAGTGCTTTGAACTCTTCAAAGCGGACTCGACACGCTGGCGCTGCGACTCATGTTGCTTCAACCGCACCATTCTGTGCTCAGGATGCGCAGCGGTTTGTGCCGCGCCGTATTGGAGACTTTCATATCATAAAACTTTTGCGCAATGAGAGATTATTAATAGCCTTTCTGGTTCTGTCCTATCTTTCATATGTTGCTACCTCATTAAACAGCTGCAGTATACATAAAAAAAATCGTACTTTTATAGTATATGTAGCTTATTTTTTTATTTATCTTTTTTATTTTTTTTGTCTTGTTTTTCATTCATGTATTTTACAACAATACAAAGAGCGACGTTTTACCAGATTTATTACTACACTTATTGACTCTTAATTGTTCCCCACTAAATAATGTTTTTTTCACTAAATGTTCAGATTTGATCAAATTCTTGTGCACTCGTGAATTTTACTGCTGAATTATCCACTAATGTAGTTTATAATAGAATTTTTGTCATAGATTTTGATAATTTTTTTTTGATTTGATGTTTTTCTTTATAACGTCTGTATTAAGTAGATTGTGTTTAACACAAAAGAGTGATAATGAATTTAATTTAATTAAATATTTTTTAAACAGATTGCAACAATTAACATTTTGTCAGAACCATCTATTAAATTTAGTTTGGCTGTCTATTCAGAAACGTGATCTCTATTTTAAATGAAAGAATCGTGACTGTCAATTTATCCAGAAATGTGCAGGTCTAGTATTTAGTTTAACATCCAAACCCAAGACTGGAGAACCAAACATGTTTTGAGTGATTTATAGAACTTTGGTTAGGTGGTGGAGCTGTACAAAGTCACATGTTTCAGTTCAGAGCTCTTATTAAATGTTGATGAATGAATGAAGTGCAGACATACTGGTTGGTGTGTGTGGTGTCAGAGGAAGGTCTGGTTCAGCTTGTGTGAGGGTGGGCTCAAACACCGGCTCCTCTACTACGCTGATGCTGTTATTATGCATGATGTCCTGCAGCATGTTGAAAATCTCTTCAGCACGTGAACACTTGAAGGCAAATATCCCTGCAGATTGTGAACACAAACGGTTAAAAACACTTGCTGTGCAGCTGTAACAGATTATCAAAAAGACCAAGAGTGGACACTAACTGTTTCCTATATAATACACATAATAATAAAACAATATTCTAAAACATAAACCTTAGAGCTGCACGATTAATAAAAAAAATAATAAAAAAAATCGCAATCTCGAATCAAACACCCAAGCGACCTTATTTATAAATGACAGCAATGAACCTGTGTCTATTAAACTTTTGACAAAATCACACCGGAACATTAAAATTTGCATTGGCGCAGCCGCTGACCAAGACAGAGCAATAACTTGTACCATAATGTATTGAGAATGAGAATGTGACGTCACGCGTTTCACTCCGCGTTGCATTGTGGGAAGGCGTTGCCATCTTGGAAGGATACGCTATCCGTTGTCATGGTTACTTCGACAGTGAGACCGAGAGAAATAGCTACAGAGAGAGAGCAGCTTGATATTTGTTTGCATTTTTGCGATAAGGCACAGTTTCTTGGGAATAAATGAAGAAGGGGGAAGCAAAAAGAAAGAGGCTATATCTAGTTGACATCAACAACATATGGACCCGTACGACCTGCTACAGAATGGACGAAAGACCCAAAGCACTACCACCTTTCACATACCCTGACATAGTAAATTACCTGGTTTATGGTATCAGTGCCTAACGTTACTGCCTACACAATGCAAGAGTTCAGAAGTCATTAGAAGCTTATGAACAATTCTGCTGCGACTGGGTGCAAGACTTAGAAACCCCCAAACCTGTAACGTTAAACTGCCAGAGTTCAGTCATACCTGATGTTTCAGGCCTCATTCATATGTGGAAATAAATCTGATATGAATCAGATACGTGCATTTGCAACGTCAAGCGGACAGATCGGACATTCCCGTCAATGCGAGTCGTCCGTCATTAAAAAAAGTGTCTTTTTAAAACATTTCGCAGTACAGGTATATTTATAACAAATTAAACAACTCTAGTTGAATAACAGTATTATATATATATATATATATATATATATATATATATATATATATATATATATATATATATATATACACACACACACACATACAGAAACATAAACACTGATATAAACAATCTACAGCAATGTTTCCACCAAAATTACCTGAGACAAATTGTCCCAGGAATTTCTTTCCCCCCAGACCTGTTGCTGTCTGCATTTTCACCGAGGTCTAAAGTACTGTGAAGATTAGGCAAATATGTCGGGTGACGCAGGACTGCGTGCGACTGCGGGACGCAGTTTCCATTTCCTGCTGTATTTCGCCCTCCGCAAATAATAAGCTTAAAGCAGCATGTCTGTCCATCGGACGTATTTTTTAAACTCCATTGTTGATTCGAATAGTAAACTACTTTTTCTGCACGCACCGCAACAGACTTTTAAAAACAGTGGTTGGAATAAAATGCTGCGTGAACTCAACCAATCAGCATGTTCAGCGCTCAAGTCCCACCTTGGAAAGTTCCTGAGCGTTTTATAAAAGTACTACCCTGCCAGCAGGGAATCATTCAAGTTCCTGGGGAAAGTTCCTGCAGTGGAAACAGCTTTTGGGAGCAATCAAAACAGAGCAAATCACCTTTTGAAAGTAATTTGGTGCTTCAAATGTTTTATTGATTACATTGTAATGCCACCAGGTGCCAAAAAGTCATTGAATCATTCATTCAAGAGATTGATTCGTTCAAAAACGCTGATTCATCCAGTAATAAAACAAGTGTATTTTGATTGAGTCATTGATCATGAGTCATTCATGATATTTAAATATTTTTTATAAATTATAATAATTCAAATGAACATTTTAAATAGATTGCAGCAATAAACATTATTTGAAAACCTCTAGTAAATTAGGCTATCAGGGATGAGATTGTAAAAAAAAGCAGGACATTTTTTAAGACCCACCGTGAAGCACTATGTTTTTTAAACTTCAGCCATTTACTGCATGAACTACCAGGAACAGTGGAGAGTGACAAATGGAAATATATTTAACAGCTATAATTTATTAATACAAAACATCTTTGGGGGTATCATAAGAGTGATAAGTAAGGGTGAATGTAAGGGTGATAAGTGCTATTCTGTAGTTCTGTAAATAAAACAAGTGTGCTTCCAATACCGATCAATCTAATTCAGTTAATTCAATTCCACTCAAACTTCTACATTAGGAATAGGCTACATAAAAATATTTTTGTGTTTGGGGAAACTGCACATCATATTCTGGCTACACATATAAAACAACCCAAGACCAATTTATGAATTATATTAATCCTTTTTACCAGGGTTCGTATAGATTCTGTAAAATTTAATTCCAGGACTTTCAAGGACAAGCACTACTTTTTTGGATTTCGAGGACTTCAATCAGCACTTATCAAACAATATCTTTATTATTTGTGTTTATTTAATTCATTTTTTTTACTCAAATGACATGCTATCCTGATGTTTCACTTCATAGAGATCAATCCATTGACCAGTGCTGTCAGGCATGGGAAATCCCCTTAACCATTGAAAGGTTTTAAAACAGTTTTTTAAACAGTTTTTTTTTAAACATTTTGCGTATTTTTTCAACAACAAAAAAAATCTAAATATTTTTTATTAGGGATGCACCGATACCACTTTTCGCTGAACGAGTCCGATACGGATACTTTCATTTTTGGTACTCGCCGATACCGATACCGATACCAATCCCTGCATTTTCACTGCATGTGTAATTTTTAAAATGTATTAGTAGATAAACCAAAATAATATAAATTATATTAGTTGGCTTAATTTGTTCATCAAACATAGTCTTCAACATAGTCAAACATAGTCTTTCAGTTATTTTCACGCTTAATTAAGCCGCTAAAATGCAGTGTATGAGCTTCTGTTACTGTCACTGTTCGTTCTATTGCTCTATCATATTTTATCTTTCATTTAATAGCATAGCACATATTTAGAATAGAGCAGCTTCAGCATGGCTCAGTGCTGAGGATTGGGTCAGTGGTACAAATGTTTAGACACCAGTGAAATATCAATTCTTTATTCCAGGTACATACATTTGAATAAAGTAATCAAAATCAAATGTGAAAAAATAGCATATTCGTTACTGGATACATTAAATACAGATGGATCTTTTTGTAAAGTTTAAAAGGGCAGTCTACTTAGTCAAGAGCAGTGAGTAATTAATTTTTCCATTGTTTGATTAACATTAAAACAGCAGTGGGTTTATTAAACAGCTGCCCCTTTAAGACCGAACGCACGGAACCCATTTGAACATGGCTACGTTCACTTGAGATATAACTTTGTTTGCTAGGATAACTCGCCAAGACGTGAAAGACAATTCAATATAGTATTCGCACGCTGAGACGCTGGTTTGCGGGCGCACGCTGATGTTTGCGTTCATGGAACTTCTTGACCTGCAAAAAATCAGGTAACAGTTCATGTTTTACTTTACTAACATATACGATTTAGTTTTCATCCAAAATAACACGTGCTGAGTGAACGATCAGCAATCAAGAGCATTCACCATAAGTGCGCTCTCTCTCTTCAGTTAACGTTAATAATAAGCTACATGCCTCGTATTATTTTCTTTGCCTTTGACATCCGACTCAACTACACCCCCGCCCCCCCCTCCCCCAACCTCTCCAACCTCCCCAACCTCCCTTTTTTTTATTACTGATCTGCATGATTCACGTGGGTCATGATTTTAGCCTGATATAACCGGAATTCCAGATTAATCCGAAAGAATCACATTCCCGGTTATTTTGTTTAGTTGTTGGTTCAGAATCGTGGCAAATTCATGATCTATGTTTGAAACAAAAAAAATGATCCAGAATCGTGCAGCTCTAATACACCTTATGATGGACAAACACACAACATGTAGCATAATTCTGATCCTTTTAGCCAACATTTGCTAATGCTGCAAGAGGCTGCAGTGTTGAATCTAAATGTTGGGAGCACATCAAGTCGTACTTACCTGATCAAGCATGCAAACCCTCTCAAGCTCATCCTTTTGAAAGCATGGGTTCAAATGTTAACAGTCGTATATTAATAAACGGTGCAAAGAGCTGGTGATCAGACCTCAATTTGGATGCCTTCAAATGGCTGAAACGTCTGTACCAATTATTTCCAAGTCTCACAGTATACATTTCTTAAAAACTTGAAATTATATTTAAGTATGATGTGCCAGAGTGTATGGTATGGGAGATTTTAGCTTTACCTTGACCTGTCTGGCAACGACGGCCACTCTCAAATGAGAAAAGATTTGAATCGTAGCCATAGCGACGCAGGCACAGGTAAGGCCACTTGACAGCATCACATTTCCTTGTGCGTAGGACCAGCTCATCCTCCGTCAGCTCCATGATACCTGCTCCCAGCTCATTCCCGTCATCATCCACATTCACCACCTGAACACATCCAACCAAAACAAACTCAACACAACAAATGGACTCAGAAAACAAAGCCAACCCACCACAAACAAGATCATTATAATGTAATACAAGTATACTGAAAGATACTGACCTTAAATTTACTCTGGTGATTGTCAGGGATTGATTCTTTATCTGGACAGCTAAAACAGCTTCCCATGGCTTCTTCAGACCATTTGATACCTAAAGCACAACACAAAATTCAGGCCTGGCCTGAAGCACAAATACATTTTGACAGTAAAAGGGAAAACAGGGAATGTGGATTGTTAACAATCTGCAAGGTGCTATTAATTTATTCGTCAAGTCCTGTGGATTAGCTTGATGGGCGCAGGTTTCATCTACGTGTTTATGCATTTCTGATTGAAACATGAAGTTTGGATGGGACATAATAAAAATTAAACTAGTGTTGTCAAAATATTCGGTACTTCGGTACCAAGTCGGTACTAAAAAAATGTCAACGTCACGGTACCAAGTTCCGGTGGTACCGAGTACCCGGTCAAACCCGGTTCTGGATGCGCATACATGCACAAAGAGCGTGAAGTTGCGTCCTCTTCATGAAAGCGCTGAGACATGGCGGCCGCGGCGCTGCTGATGTGGCGGCTGTAAATCCACTTGTTGATAAGAAAGGAGGAAAGAGCCATGTGTGGAAATATTTCGGATTTGCGGCTGATTTCTCCACTCTACATTATCCCTATTCTGCTTGTCTCTGTGTGAATGAATGACGCAGACGCGCGGTTTCATTTAACGTTACCTCTCACTCACACACACACACACTAGTGACGCTCGCGCTGTTTTCATGAGCATTTTACAGTTTCATTTGAGAAAAACTATCGTCATATCATTCACACACAGAAACTCAAAAGGTCTTCACGGCAAACCGTCAAAATAAAAGTTTACAGAAATAATTATATTAGGCTACTGTACAAGATTTAGCTACGTCTCCATTCATTAAAAATACTACTACTGCTACTAATAATAATGTGTGCATAGAAGGTTGCTTATTTTTCACTTGATTTTTTTTATAAGCAATATTTATCAATATCATAAATATTTTCGTTTAAACAGCATGTAGCCTTCAATGCTTTCATACATTTACGTCATAAATAATAAAGTCATTGAATTTAATTTAACAAATTTTTTTTCAAATAGTTAAATAAATTGGAAAAATTGTTCAAACAGATTTTGCTGTGGTACCGAAATTGGTACCGAGAACCGTCAAATTTTAATGGTATCGGTACCGACTACTGGAATTTTGGTACCGTGACATCCCTAAATTAAACATTCTTTGATATCGCACTCAGTTTCAGACATTACACTCAGACATTACTAAACAATGCTTTATGGCGGGGAAAAGCCATGTAGATTCGACCGATGCAGTAAAATGCTAACCAACCAATGGTCAGAAGTTGACACCTTAAGAAACAGCCCCTCCTCATTTGCATAATGAGGCAGAAATGCATACAGAAATGTAAAAACGACAGGCAGAAATAAATAGCATTGAAGAAATAAATACTAGGGTAAAAAAATACAAAGGAAGAATAAAACAGACAAAAATATTATAACATGCACATAAATAAATACTTAAAAAAATAAGTAAATAATAAATAAAGTTGAAGATTATAACAGACAATAAATAAATAAGGTAATTATTACAAAGGTGAATAAATAAAGAAGCTAATTAAAAGAGATATACATTTATGTCTCACTGTATAATTTAATTTCTACCTACATTTATTTGTTTATTGTATTTTTTGGGGCAATTAATTGTATGCTTATTTATTTATTGAGCATTTATTTATTTCTGTATTTATTTTTAAATATGGTAGAGTTGGTCCTCCATAGTAGGGCAACACACGATAACTGTAACACACAGGCGCAGTGGCACAGTAATACTACGGTAATGACAACGGCTTAGAACGCGGCTCAAACAATTATAATTGACCAAAACTATCCGTTTTATAATAACTCAAGTGGTACTTGCAAGCTGTTAGAGAAGGCTCTGAGTGTGTGAGCGAGCCAGCGAGGCCACAGAAAACAGCATTTATTTTGCAAGAGTATACATTGTTATTATTTTCAAGTTTTCTACATATTTTATGGGGGAAAAGTTTTTTTGCAGCGGTATAAAAGTCCTTGTTTTCATTAATTTAAGGGTTATTGTAAATGATAATAATAATAACCGTGTAATGCTGTGAAACCGTGATATTTTCTGAGACAGTTATCATACTGTGATAAATCACATTCAGTTGCAATAGTGACCAGTATATTGGACCCAACAGTAATGTCAGACCACACAAGGATGAGTAACTACTATAATTCTATTGCTTTATCTGTTAAAGCTAGTTTAATATTTCGTAAGCTGTTACACAAGCATAGCAGTGGGCATTTAAAGGAAAGCTGACCCTAAAATTAAAGGTTTAAAACAGAAGGGCAAACCAGAGCAGACAATGACCAATTTCTTTAAATTATGGATTATAAATGATGAAGCATGACCCCTTTAAAGAGTGAAATGACAGTTCTTACCCAGATCCAGCCACCAGGGTTCCTGGTTCATTCCCCAGCCCGAAGCAAACAGTCATTCTCTAAATGCAGAAAGGATTTACAGATGTGACAGCCGCGTCTGAAGCACTTCTGTAATGTTGAAAAAACAAATTAAATAAGAAACATTTTACATGTACATTTACTGTATAAAGGCCAATTAACACTGCCACAACAAACACTCTAACACAGTTGTTCGGTTTTGTTGGGTCAGCGTGTTCACTCTGCTTGTGTTTGTTGGGTCAGCGTGTTCACTCTGCTTGTGTTTGTTGGGTCAGTGTGTTCGTTGGGTCAGTGTGTTCACTCTGCTTGTGTTTGTTGGGTCAGTGTGTTCGTTGGGTCAGTGTGTTCACTCTGCTTGTGTTGGTTGGGTCAGCGTGTTCACTCTGCTTGTGTTCGTTGGGTCAGTGTGTTCACTCTGCTTGTGTTTGTTGGGTCAGTGTGTTCACTCTGCTTGTGTTCGTTGGGTCAGTGTGTTCACTCTGCTTGTGTTTGTTGGGTCAGTGTGTTCACTCTGCTTGTGTTTGTTGGGTCAGTGTGTTCACTCTGCTTGTGTTTGTTGGGTCAGTGTGTTCGTTGGGTCAGTGTGTTCACTCTGCTTGTGTTTGTTGGGTCAGTGTGTTCACTCTGCTTGTGTTTGTTGGGTCAGTGTGTTTGTTGGGTCAGTGTGTTCACTCTGCTTGTGTTTGTTGGGTCAGTGTGTTCGTTGGGTCAGTGTGTTCACTCTGCTTGTGTTTGTTGGGTCAGTGTGTTCACTCTGCTTGTGTTTGTTGGGTCAGTGTGTTCGTTGGGTCAGTGTGTTCACTCTGCTTGTGTTTGTTGGGTCAGTGTGTTCACTCTGCTTGTGTTTGTTGGGTCAGTGTGTTCGTTGGGTCAGTGTGTTCACTCTGCTTGTGTTGGTTGGGTCAGTGTGTTCACTCTGCTTGTGTTTGTTGGGTCAGCGTGTTCACTCTGCTTGTGTTTGTTGGGTCAGTGTGTTCACTCTGCTTGTGTTCGTTGGGTCAGTGTGTTCACTCTGCTTGTGTTTGTTGGGTCAGCGTGTTCACTCTGCTTGTGTTTGTTGGGTCAGTGTGTTCATTGGGTCAGTGTGTTCACTCTGCTTGTGTTCGTTGGGTCAGTGTGTTCACTCTGCTTGTGTTTGTTGGGTCAGCGTGTTCACTCTGCTTGTGCTCGTTGGGTCAGTGTGTTCACTCTGCTTGTGTTTGTTGGGTCAGTGTGTTCACTCTGCTTGTGTTTGTTGGGTCAGCGTGTTCACTCTGCTTGTGTTTGTTGGGTCAGTGTGTTCACTCTGCTTGTGTTTGTTGGGTCAGTGTGTTCACTCTGCTTGTGTTCATTGGGTCAGCGTGTTCACTCTGCTTGTGTTCGTTGGGTCAGCGTGTTCACTCTGCTTGTGTTCGTTGGGTCAGCGTGTTCACTCTGCTTGTGTTCGTTGGGTCAGCGTGTTCACTCTGCTTGTGTTCGTTGGGTCAGCGTGTTCACTCTGCTTGTGTTCGTTGGGTCAGTGTGTTTGTTGGGTCAGTGTGTTCACTCTGCTTGTGTTTGTTGGGTCAGTGTGTTCACTCTGCTTGTGTTTGTTGGGTCAGTGTGTTCACTCTGCTTGTGTTCATTGGGTCAGCGTGTTCACTCTGCTTGTGTTCGTTGGGTCAGCGTGTTCACTCTGCTTGTGTTCGTTGGGTCAGCGTGTTCACTCTGCTTGTGTTCGTTGGGTCAGCGTGTTCACTCTGCTTGTGTTCGTTGGGTCAGTGTGTTCACTCTGCTTGTGTTTGTTGGGTCAGTGTGTTCACTCTGCTTGTGTTTGTTGGGTCAGTGTGTTCACTCTGCTTGTGTTTGTTGGGTCAGCGTGTTCACTCTGCTTGTGTTTGTTGGGTCAGCGTGTTCACTCTGCTTGTGTTTGTTGGGTCAGTGTGTTCACTCTGCTTGTGTTTGTTGGGTCAGTGTGTTCACTCTGTGTTTGTTGGGTCAGTGTGTTCACTCTGCTTGTGTTCGTTGGGTCAGCGTGTTCACTCTGCTTGTGTTCGTTGGGTCAGCGTGTTCACTCTGCTTGTGTTCGTTGGGTCAGCGTGTTCACTCTGCTTGTGTTTGTTGGGTCAGCGTGTTCACTCTGCTTGTGTTTGTTGGGTCAGTGTGTTCACTCTGCTTGTGTTTGTTGGGTCAGCGTGTTCACTCTGCTTGTGTTTGTTGGGTCAGTGTGTTCACTCTGCTTGTGTTTGTTGGGTCAGCGTGTTCACTCTGCTTGTGTTTGTTGGGTCAGCGTGTTCACTCTGCTTGTGTTTGTTGGGTCAGCGTGTTCACTCTGCTTGTGTTTGTTGGGTCAGGGTGTTCACTCTGCTTGTGTTTGTTGGGTCAGGGTGTTCACTCTGCTTGTGTTTGTTGGGTCAGTGTGTTCACTCTGCTTGTGTTTGTTGGGTCAGTGTGTTCACTCTGCTTGTGTTTGTTGGGTCAGTGTGTTCACTCTGCTTGTGTTTGTTGGGTCAGTGTGTTCACTCTGCTTGTGTTTGTTGGGTCAGTGTGTTCACTCTGCTTGTGTTTGTTGGGTCAGTGTGTTCACTCTGCTTGTGTTTGTTGGGTCAGTGTGTTCACTCTGCTTGTGTTTGTTGGGTCAGCGTGTTCACTCTGCTTGTGTTTGTTGGGTCAGTGTGTTCACTCTGCTTGTGTTTGTTGGGTCAGTGTGTTCACTCTGCTTGTGTTTGTTGGGTCAGTGTTTTCACTCTGCTTGTGTTCGTTGGGTCAGTGTGTTCACTCTGCTTGTGTTCGTTGGGTCAGCGTGTTCACTCTGCTTGTGTTTGTTGGGTCAGTGTGTTCACTCTGCTTGTGTTTGTTGGGTCAGTGTGTTCACTCTGCTTGTGTTTGTTGGGTCAGGGTGTTCACTCTGCTTGTGTTTGTTGGGTCAGTGTTTTCACTCTGCTTGTGTTTGTTGGGTAAGTGTGACAGGGATATTTATGTTTTCCAACATTCTAAATCCAACTGCTTCAAACTACCAACTACCACATATAGACTGTAAAGTTTAGGAGGAGTCTCAACCTCATTTGAATACGGGCGTGAATCCTCTAAATGAGTGTGTGTATGGAACAGGACTGAAATTGTGATGATTGACACTGTGGTAACAGTGGTGCCACTTTAGAAGCCTAAATCTGAATTCGGAAAGGCAAGGAAACTGAGTAAAGCATTCTACGGAGCTCCTAAAAAGGGACAAAGTTAGGTTTTTTCTGCCGCAGCCGGTTACATTACAGTGCATCAGACTTCACTTATAAAGTGAAGATAGTAAGGAGAGGTGACAGACAGGACGATGTCGGATGAATTGGTGCGAAACAGATCCTGAGCGTCACTGACACACATCATACCTCCTCAACCTATATACAGAGTACGTGTGATCACAAATTCGAAAGGGAAAGAAAATAGCGAACGCGCATTCAAAAGTGATTTTAATACCCAGTATATTGATAGCAGTTGCATGAATCCTGCAAATTATATACAATGTAGTTACTTGGGGTGTAACGATACACTCATGTCACGATTCGATACAAAATGCGATACTGAACTCATGATAAAATACTATCGCGATATTTTAAGCCAAAATAAAGAATTGTTTTTTATTATTAATACTTTATTATTCAAATATTATTATTATTATTTATCTATAATTAGGACCAACAAATATCCCATAATTATTGCATTATTATACATTATATTAAACATTATATAAAGTAGTTTAATGTCACTGAAACTCTGTAAACTCGCGGGACACACTGAAGCCGTAACGACTGTAAGGCCGATTATGAATGTAATTTGATACTTACGACTGATCATGCCAACGCACAGAGTTAGCGACAGTTGCATTCAGTCGGTGTTCACAGTCGGTGTTTAACATCTCCAGTCATTGGACATACTGTTCAGTTCAGTAATATCGATGCCGATATTAGGGCGTAAAATACCGATATATCGGCCGATATTATTTATGTGTATATTATAATACAGTAGCAATATTCTTTATGTGTATTATAGTACAGTACCAGTCAAAAGTTTGGACACTTTCCTATTGGTGTGTACAAACTTTTGATGGGTACTAGATATAGAATACAGAGTATAAATGCCGATACCGATAATTAGGAAAATGCCTAATATAGGCAGATAATATCGACGACAACGCAGTCCTGAAGTGTCAACTAGTCCCTCCCCTGTGAAGGCCCCTTTCTCCTTCCCTTCACCTCTGTACAGATAAAACGTTGTCAAAATAGTTACGGTTCACATGGCAACTCGGAAGCGATAAATAATTCTGCGAATGAGCAGGCCGGAGCGCATTAAGGGTTTTCAGTTAGAACGGTGTTGTGTAAGCGGCCCCTATGTTAACATTTACATTTACATTTATTCATTTAGCTGACGCTTTTATCCAAAGCGACTTACAAGTGCTATACATGTCAGAGGTTGCACGCCTCTGGAGCAACTAGGGGTTAAGTGTCTTGCTCAGGGACACATTGGTGTCTCACAGTGGATTCGAACCCGGGTCTCTCACACCAAAGGCATGTGTCTTATCCACTGCGCCCACCTTTGTGTTAATAACTAAGGATCTTTGCAACGGAAGTGAATCGATCAAAACTAACTTTAGCTTTTAGCTCTTTATTCTAGATCTGCTGTAAAGCCAAAACAATCTCTGTTACTTTAATTTCCTATTATCACTGTTAAGCTGCTTTGAAACAGTCCAAATTGTTAAAAGCACAACATAAATGAAGGTGACAGACAAAGCCACGCACTCTTACGATACTCGCTATGTCCATCCTCTCCCGCTATTAGTGCTCTATACAAATAAGAATAAACCATCTAAAATGCTTTGAATAATCATATTCTAAAACTAACTGTGACATGGCGATTTAAATGATGTTTGTGCTTTCATGCCGTTCCAGCGCGAACGCTTCAGATGATCAATGCAATCACAGTTCTAATCACAAGAAAACATGTCAAAATGACTATTCCCAAACTGTAAATGGTTAGTTCATCTAAATTTTTTATTCTGCATCTACTCATTCTCATGTTGTTTTCACGTGTCAAGCAAGCAATAGAATGTTTGTTTACTACAGAGTATGCACATCGTTGTAAATCTGTTCATCATATAAAGCCATCATGTCTCTTCAGAAAACTTGGATTTAGGTTGGACCACTTGGTTGATTATTTTTATAATGCCTTTATGATTTTTTTTTTGGATCTTTAGTTTTAGAGGAATAGACTTTAAATGGACAGAAATCTCTCAGGTTTGAGGTTTCATAAAAAATTTCTTAATTTGTGTTTGGAAAATCTTAAGGGTTTGAAACGACATGAGGACAAGTACATGATGACAGAACTGACATTTTTGGGTGGATTATACCTTATAAATACAGTAAGCTGAGCCTTGGGAAAAACTATTAAGTAGGCCTGTCATATAATTGGCTTCCAGTATGAATGAAACAGACGTGTGTAAAGCACTCAGTAATGCTCACTCCATCCTATTTTGAGTAGAAAATCCAACATTTTTCTCTCCAAAGAAATTTATATGATAACCCATATGTTTTTCTCCAGTGTGCACGTTTTTCCCCCACATTGGATGCATAAGAGGCTCATATTTCATATTAAAGACAGAGTCATTCTTAATTTTGCATACCTCCGGACAAAAATTAAGAAATTAATGTCTCAGATATTTTATAATTATTTATATAATATTTTATAATAAATCCTTAGACCTTTCTAATGATTTATAGTCATAGGCTGCCTGGATGTTAACAGGTAACCATGCAGTATTTATTCAAATAATTTTCTATGAAATATAAATAATATTATTATTATTATTATGTTATATTTATAGTTATGTTTTATTACCTTAGATTACTAAACTTTGTGTATACAGAACATCGTTATCGCTAGCACAACACGCTAGTATCTCGCTAGCCTGTTAACCTGCAATCCACGCTTTTTACGAGTCTATCAAACAACTGTGGTAAGTAGGATCAGTCAAAAAACACAGTGAGTAATGTCTTCTGTTATTTTAACATGTATAGCATAGCCTTCTCAGTCAATCTGAGAAATCGTTCAATACTGTATTTACATCATCGTGTTTGCATTGGTGAAAGCATTAGAGAGAGTGCAGAAACTGCGTTGCAATGATAAGATCTTTATTCTCGCGATCAACACACTGTCATCTGTTTGCTCAATGCTCATCACGGCAACATTTTATGTGATGGAAATAGATCTAAATACTTTAAAAACATCTCACGATTCGTTAATCTCGATAGCTGTAATAGTAAAAACGTATAATATCTGTAGTAAAAAGTATTCGAGAGAGTTTCACATGTAATACTAGCTATTTCATATGCAAGCATGTCAGCCAATCACAGCAGAGGCCGGTTACACACAGCAGACACGCCCCTTCTAACAGAGTGTTTGGGCTCAGGGCTAAAATCAGGCTAGGAAAAAATGCCTTTTATTTCTAAATTATGACTCTTTTTGATCTAAAAATCATACTAACATTATAAGGGCAACCCAGAAAACATTATACAATAAAAATAAAAACCATTCTAGGGCACCTTTAAACTTTAGTTTACAAAGACGTGAAACTCACTGAGTGGTCTGGGGTGTTCACTGATATGCTCACACAAAAATCGCTGCAAAACATGCTTTCCAACAGGTTTTATCGTAGTTTTTGTCCAACTCCATTGACTTGTGCTGTATGTTCTGTGATGTACGGTATTACTCCGCCAACATAAACGGAAATGGGGTTGTTTGAATTCTTTGCAATTGGCAAAGGTACATTATCGCCACCAACTGGGCTGGAGTGTCTATTATTCAAGCTCTCAACGGAAGAATGTACAGGTGTGAGGCGTTTGGAAAAATAGGTCCACAGTTTTACAACGAATGGTAAAACACCTGTTGGAAAGCATCTTTTGCAGTGATTTTTGTGTGAGCTTATCAGTGAACACCCCAGACCACTTGGTGAGTTTCACGTCTTTGTAAACTAACGTTTAATGCGTTTTATGAATGATTCTTTCAGTGCACCTATGAAACCATTGTGGAGGTGGGGGGTGCTACCACAAAAACCTAAATTTCTCGGGACAGCAGCATCTGTCCAAATTTCAATCTTAACCGTTCTATTTCATCAGAAATAATCTTAAAACAGGGCTTTAATTGTAAAATGCCGAACTTGTCCTTTAAAACCAATGAGCCAAGATCTGAGGTCTGTATTCATGTTGGTTTTATATGGTTTTTGAAAAACTTACATTCCATTTTTTAAAGATAGCGTATGCCTTGTCTACACTAAGGGTGTGTTTTACACAGCACTATTTCAACAGAAGACGGAAAACTTTTAATTATGTGTTCGCGGGGAGTTTCCTGACAAAGCGACATCGCCAACTACTGGCCTGGCATGCATAATCCAGCCTTTATAATCATTTTTGCAGATCCGTGTGAACGGTGATCGCTTTGACAATGCTGTCTTCTGTTTTTAGTACATCCTTGTCATGTAAACATAGCCTATCCTAATACATTTTCATTTGAAAACGCATCTTTTTCCTCTCCATTTTGGCCTTCCGTACACACTGAAACGGCATTTTCAAGAACGAAAACAAAGCTTTTTGAAAACGCTCTCCAAAGTGGATATTTAGTCATGAGACGCATATTGTGCCAATAGATATTCACCGGTATTGTGCCTGTTGTGTGCTATGCACTTTCACACAGTTGCTAAACATCAGTAAATGGTTACTGATAGAGTTATTACTAAAAGAGTTATTTTGCTAAATAAAATGATCCTGCCAGAAAAATAGTGTGAGAACTTTATGATGTCCGTTCTGTCTATATCATCTCAGTGAGCTTTTATGACGGTTTACACATGCGCAGTAAGGTACATTTTGGACAAGAGACTTTTGGAAAATACTTTTAAACTAAGTGTTAAACCGTAGGCCTTAAACCGGTTTCAGATGTATCCAGATTGTTGTAAAAGTAGCGCTAATTGTAACGAAGTAAAAAAATAAGACATTTTCCTTAAACCTTGGCTTACACACTCATAAATGCACACATCTTAACCATTTTTTTTCCAAACTAAAGGTTTTAAATAAATATTTTTAAGTTAAAGGGTATTTTTTAAATATATATAATTAACCAATTTTTGTGACGTGACGTTGCAACATGAACTAACCTTGCCTGAGGTTCATTATCTGATATTTTATTGACCCTGACACACAGACATGAGGGTCCACAGGGGCTCTCTATCATGACATATTTTCCTGTTTGCTTGTTATTCTTTCGCATGTTGTTCGCACCACATCAATTTGATTAGGCGGACTGAGGTTTTAATTTATATATATTAATTTTATATAAAATATATAAGCTAAAAATACAATATATATGCAGTAAATACACAAAATCTTAATATTAATATGCAGCACACCGTTTACATTAGCAGGGATAGTTTCAATCCAGGGTTCAAATTCAAATGTGTAACTTACATTTAAACTCATCACGAAATATCTACAGCTGATCATTTATCAACTGATGAAAAGTGAAAATAGAATAAAATACTAATTATTGTTCCTCGATCAAATCACAATAACCCAAATAAAGTTTGTACTGGCACATTTATGTTGTGCATTTCTTTCACATATTAATTTAATGCATGAATTCCACTGGATTAACGTAGCCCAGCTAATACATCTGATAAGATTAGCTAGATAAACATATTCTATTAAATAGATGGGGAAAATACTTACGATAAGCTTGTGATCAACCAGGATGGGTACTTTTCATCGATTAATATTCCACATATTATCACAGGTTCATATGTTAACTTTATGAAGAGTAAGAATCATTAGCCAAACTAGCACAAGTTCGCCCGAGCGCCAAAATAATCTCCCCTCTTTCACTCAATAACCACACGTTAACTATATAAAGCACGTTTAACGGCCCGTCGGAGCGTATGATGATGTAAAGTTAAAGTTCCATTAAATAGTAATATCGGAGTTAGGGTTATTTGTTGGTTAATTTAGTTGCTATCTGGGGCCGCTGCAAAATAGTGTGTGCTAGCATTAGCATTTAGCTAGGGGACACTGCGCATGCGCAAGTGTAAGTCATTTTACGTGGGTTACGTTGGGCGAGTGTTGGAGGCTCAGCGCAGAATGGGTGGTCTTCCTAAAAACAACAGTTTACAGTAGGCCTACCTATTCAGGTCTCCAATTAATACACATCTAGCATTATTTGATGGTTGAACGATGAACAGTTTTGCCTTGTGGACTCAATAAACTCAATTAAAACACGTTTTTAATCTCCACTAGTTTAATTTAAATTGGCCAATGTCCAACAGTGGATTATACATCATGGGGTCTTTTTGTTTGTCATTTTCTTGAAACAACAAATGTCATTTACACCATTAAAGTTCTATAGGCCTAAAGGCTGTATCTCGATAATATTCTGTGGTAAACAAAAAAATCATATGGCAGAGTAATTTGTCTTTGTTGCATTTTGCGTATCCTATAGTATGCATACAATTAAAGGGGTCATGACATGAGAAACCAAATTTGCCTTGATCTTTTGGTATATAAGAGATCTATGTACTATTAAAACTTCCTGCAAGTTTCATAGCTTAAGACGTCCTCCCCATTATAAACGAAGCATTTATTTAATCAAGCTCTAAAAACAGCTCGTTCTGGATCCATGGTTAGAAGTGACGTCACGGTGCGAAGTGACGTACCAGTCGTTTGCATATGACCGCCTCCAGCGCAAGACAAGTACGCCTCATTTCGCATCGTTGTCATGCGGCTCGCGCCCACATGTGTTCAGTCGGCGACTCGACCTGCAGCGAGTGGGTCTGTTTACAAGAAGATTGCTATGCCACGCAGATGTGCTGTTCCTGTTTGAGTGTTTGAATACGCTGCCGAACGATCCAGACGTCAGGGAAAGCAGTCGGATGCAGTTTATTTGCAGCATATGCAGCGCGCCAAAGCCTTATTTGAACGGTGAGTGAGATGAGTGTGACAGGGAATGTTACTGAAAGAACGAGCAGAGAGCGAGCGAGCCCCGGCCGCGCGCGCGCCTTCAAACTGTCTCTCTCTCTCTCTCTCTCTCTCTCTCTCTCTCTCTCTCCCTCCCTCCCTCGCGCATATGAATCAAAATCAATTGAGAATTGATCAACGCATTCTCATCCCAAGGCGTAATATTCTGACACTTTGACAAAGCGTCTATATCGAACGCGCATGGAACCCTTTAGCGTCAATATAACACGCAGAGAGATGGGTAGGTTTAGGTATGGTGTAGGGTTAGGGTTAGACCGATAGGAGGCGCCTTCTGACCCATATATTTCGGCGTCTCATATTGACGCTAAAGGGTACCATGCGCGTTCGATATAGACGCTTTGGCAAAAGCGTAATTATATTACGCCTTGGGATGAGAACGGGCTGGAATTGATACGATGGTAAAAGATTGGAAGACCGAAGTTTCACGTGGTGGAGCATTGTGTAGTCTACATGTGATACAAAATGATTAACGTTAATAATTTATGCATAAGCAGCACTGACATTAGCCAATCATAACAGTGGGTGTTAACACTGAAGTCTTAAAGGAGAAACGCCCCCAAAACAGACTGTTTGAATCAGATGGGGAGAAACAGGGTGGGAAAAGGTCATAAATCACTATAAAGGTAAAAAAAAAAACTATAGTAATACTATAATTGCACCTAAGGGAACATAATAAAACAAAACAAAAAACCATGTCATGACCCCTTTAAAGGTGGGGTATGTGATTCTCTTTTTTGTCCATTTTTTCAAAATCACTTGAAATCCTATTCATAACCCACTTACAGCCACTGAGTTAGAAGCACTGAAATGAAAATTAAGCAATTTAATAATCTGTGGAACGGGCAGGACTCGAAAAACTCCAGCCAATCATTTCCAAGACCACCTAGAATCATTGGACAGTAAGTCCGTCAATCAAACGGTCGTACCATAACCCCCCTCCCCCCATACCCCTCGAGCGAATCAGGGCCAGTGTTGGAGGAAAGAAGGTAGGACCATTTGAGTTGTGTATTTTCAAAATCTGCCGGCCGTTTTGCAAATCACATACCCCACCACCTTTAAGGTAATCACTGATTCTTGAAATAAGAGACAAAACATGTCCTGCACACAAAAGCCCTCTTTACGGTAAAAATAAAGAGATTCGTCAAAATAGTTAAAAAGTTACATCTAATGGAAATCTGGATACTCAGGACATTCATTGCTTTTATTTTTAAATAATTGCAGTATTATTTTAAATGCATTCTCTATATTTGTAAATACTGCCAAACAAAGTGTTTAAAATGCAACAAATTCAAATATATACATTTAAATTGAAAGGCAGACATCTAATGTATCAAACAATACAACAAGTAAATCTTGAATTATATTTTTTCATTAAACAAATACCTATCAAAGGTGTGTGGGATAAATCTTGGCCTTTTTTATATGTTTTTATTAAGGCGGCTACAGCTAAGAGAAAAAAATATTGCTCCACAGTATAACATGTTGTAAAGGTGGAAAAATATTCAGTTTTGTCAACTCCATCAGACGTCAAACCATCAGGTTGTCTGACAGAGTTGTAAACTGATGGAGTTGACAAGTGCTCACAAAACTCTTTATATAGTGATCTTTATATATATATATATATATGTATATATATATATATATATACTGTATATATATATATATATATATTTTTTTTTTTAGTAACACATTATAGTAATAATAGTAAATGAATTATGCATAATTACAAGTAACTAAACCAAACCCCTACCTACCCCAACCGTAACTCTAGCCTACATATAACTCTCAATGTAGTTAATTATACTCAATACTTATTTGAGTAAGTACAATGTAACTATGTTACCTTAAAAATAGTGTAACCATATTGGAATTGTTTTAATGTTGTTCCATGATTTTATTTACATATTTGGCTTAATTTGTCTTATGTACGTATAGCATTTTGATTCTTTACTACTTTACTACTGTCACCATGAATTCAAAATTGATGATTCTTATTTTTTTTTAATGGAATATATCAGTTCGGATAATAAATAATTCATCTGACACTGACATGAGATCACAGCAATAGCAAACCCTGATTTAATGGACAGAGAGCGAACATATCCCGACGGCATTTCCCTCTGCTTTAGTCATGCAAGTCGGCACAAATAAAATGAACGTAATTGATGTGGATTAAAGGCTACAGATCCTTTGGATTCATATTGGGAAGATTTCTGTTTCTGCTATGGTGCTATGTAGACCTTTTGAACGTAATTGCGTATTATGTGAGTCACGAACGCGCATCACAGAACAGAGCAAGGCGAGCATTTGTGCTTATAAAACTTCAACTTTTTTATTTATTTTTTAAATGACCGATCGTTTCGCTATAAGACCCTTATTCATCGCCCTTTGAAGCTGCACTGAAACTGTCATTTGGACTTTGAACCATTTGGGGTCCTATGAAGTCCATTATATGGAGAAAAATCCTATAATGTTTTCATCAAAAACCTTAATTTATTTTCGACTGAAGAAAGAAAGACATGGACATCTTGGATGACATGGGGGTGAGTAAATTATCAGCAAAAGTTTTTTTTAAAAAGTGAACTAATCCTTTAAGACACAATTCGAGTCTCCTGGTCTTCGCTTCTGAGTTTCTACACTTTAGAAGAAAAAAGTTCACAACACTACTAATTTCCTACTACTTAATTCTGAAAAAACAGAGATTCTAATTATTGAACAAAAAACTTCCTCTCGTACTAACCTAGAATACTGTCTAACACTCGATGGCTGCTCTATCAAGTCTTCCTAGATAGAACAAGTCTTCACCTGGGTGTTCTCTTTGATAGCAATCTTTCATTTGAAAGTCACATGAATAGTATCTCTAAAACCGCATTTTTCCATCTTCAAAATATATCTAAATTACGTCATGCTCTCATTGACAAATGCGGAACAATTAGTTCATGCGTTCATGACATCAAGGCTAGATTATTGTAATGCTCTATATTGGGTGGTTGCCCTGCACGGTTAATAAAACAAATTACAGCTAGTCCAAAACGCAGCAGCTCGAGTTCTTACCAGAACCAGGAAATATGACCATATTAGCCGGTTCTGTCAACACTGCATTGGCTCCCAATTAAACATTGTATACATTTTTTAATATCGCTGATTACTTACAAAGCACTAAATGGTTTAGCTCTGCAGTACTTGAGCGAGCTCTTAGCACATTATAGTCCTTCACGTCTATTGCAATCTCAAAATTATCAAAAGAAGTTGGCAACACCTAGAATATCAAAATCGACTGCTGGCGGTAGATCCTTTTCCTATTTAGCACCAAAACTTTGGAACAGTCTTCCTAAAATTGTCCGGGAAGCAGACACACTCTGTCATACAAATGCTTTTGAACACAATCATACAAGGATGGCCAGCCAAACTGCACAGTGTTCCCCCAGCAATCCGGTAATTTTACCCATTACAGACATGATTTGATCACAGACGATGAAATTGTGTGGAAAGGCCACAAAGTTATCATCCCAGAAACACTTCAGCATGAATATACACAAATTGTACATAGGGGTCACCCTGGAGCTGAATCCACCAAACGACGTCCCTGTGGCATATTCTGTTGGCCTACCATGACAAAAGACATTGATGCTTACATCACATCTTGCACCACATGCAACAGCACCAAACCCCACCAGCAGAAAGAGCCCCTTTAGCTGCATGATGTTCCAAGCCTACCATTGTCAACAGTGGCAGCTGACATATTTGAGTGGAACAGTCACCAATACTTGGTGCTTGTCGACTCCTATTCAGGCTGGTACGAGATCGATCATCTGACTTCAGCAAGTGTCATACTGAAGCTGAAGAGACAATTTTCTTTTCATGGGTCACCTCAAACGCTCTTCAAAGACAATGGGAGACAGTTCGTGAGTAATGAGTTTAAAGATTTCGCTATGGCCTGGGACTTCGTTCACAAAACCAGTAGTCCAAACTACCCACAATCACATGGCCTAGCGGAGCACACAGTTCGTAGCGTTAAACAACTCATAGAAAAGTCCAAACGAGATAGCACTGACATAAATGTCCCACGAGATCCTAAGCTTGGCTCACCAGCTCAGAGACTAATGTCCAGACAAACCCACACCACCCTGGCTCTCCACAGCTCTTTGCTGGAACCTTCTCCTCTGACCTCCAGAGAGATTCCCGCACAGCTCACAAAGAAAAGATTGTGTCAAAAGGACAGTTATGACAAAACAAGTAAACAACTGAGTGCACTCTCAAAAGGGCAAGTAGTGAGGATGCAAACCCCTCTTGGTTATGACAGCAAAGGAGTGGTGAAGGAAGTCTACAGTGAACCAAGACACCTCCTATCAATGAAAGAGCCTATGCCAAGTCATTATGATGATGATGGTCACCAGGTAATCCATGCTTCAACCAAAGTGAATGATCTAATTCCAAAGACACCACTCACACAATTTTATTTATGTTACACGAGTAAACAAATTGCATGCCAAGAGTGAGCCGAGATGATAGCAAAATTATTTTGAGACATGTCCTTCCTTTAAGTTTCGTCAAGGGAGAAGGGTCTAAGAACAGAAAACACAAAGTGCTGTTAGAAACTTTGCATAGCACACCATTATCTTTGTGTCTTTGCAACGTCTGTCAGCGCAGCGCATTTTCTCATCCGAGCATGTGTATTGTTTTTCTCAACATGAACATGTGAAACAATACTAACATGATAATCATATGCTGATTCAAGAGTATATATACGATCTGTTCGATAATTGGCACAGTCTGCTTTATTACCGGTTTCCCCCATCACACTGCTTGAGCTTAAATGCTTTAAGTAGGAGTATTAGTATTAGTAGAGTAGTATTAGTATGAGCTTAAAAGCTTAAGATATAACATAAGCTTGTTGTGTATATTGCCTAATTATATCGGATAGTGGATCATCTATCAGTGTATATATTAGAGATCCACTGATAGTCGTCTGCTTTCAAACGCTCCCATGTGTACCTGTGGAAGCGCTCAGTGAAGACAACATGTTTTTGAAGCGCTGATCAGTGTAGCCAATCAGAGACATATATATTAGCGTGCATGAACGCAATGGCCAACCAGAGTTTTTTAAGAGTCAAAATGTCTAAAATGTTAGTACTGAATTGGTACAGAAAGTCGGTACTTTTGACAACACTAGTCTAAACATATAGCTAAATGAAAAACTTAGGAATGGTATTGAGCCATTGAGTAATCCTCTGCTGCCATCTAGTGGATGTAGTTGAAAATTCATGTTCATGACGTAAACCAACTTCCACTCCTCCTTACTTCTGAGTGAGAGAAGCCTATTTCTCTGGGCGCACACTCTAAGTCCCGAAATGGTTAATTGACACACATGGTGACATATTATTGACGTGATGTGCAACTGAGCGGTAAAACCATGATCGTGCATTTCTTTTTTTTGTGTGTGTGCGGTCTGGACATCCTTCTACATATTCAACCACCAGACCCATCTCTGGATGATAAGTCTTTGTGGTTCCAGGGTGACCCAGGGAGGGAGGGACCCAACTCCAATTACAGAAGAACAGACAGATGTCCTGGAAGGCTATTATCTACATTGGGTTGTCGCTGCTTAACTGTCACTTCAGTTCCCCAATGGACAGGTGCCATGATCCTGGATCTCAGTAGAATGATCTCAGGTTTGTCTCTCTGAGTCTGGTAGATTGAATTGTCCACATAACTGTGGTAAATGGATGTTTGGCCTTTCCTTGGCCTTTGGCCCTTCCAATCAATGTCTCTACTCCTCAAGTGCCAGTTTCACTGTCAGTAGTTCACAGTTCCCAATGTCTTAATTAATTTCTGAAGGGCATTGTCTGTGTGAGAAGAGAGAAAAAATATCCTACCTTGTGGTGGACAGGTACCTGGCAGCAAGTCAAAAGCACAGGCATAGGGCCTATGGGGAAGAAGAATTGTTGCTTTAGTCTTGCTAAAAACCCAAGCTAGGAAAGCATACTCTGGAAAGAATACCTTGAGTGAGACTGGTAACTCGAAATAGGGGGTTTGCAGCTGGTTCTCCCCAGCTGCATAGGTTCCTCTGGGCTTACCACAAGGGGGGTTGTAAAAGGATTGTGAGGTTCGAAATCTCCCAAGTAACTGGTGCTTGAGAGAGGCAGGGTTATAGCCATGTCTCCACCATCAATCAATTTGGACCATCATCAATATCATGGTCTCAAGATTGGTAACTGCCTTTGTGGTGGCCAGCTCATCCTCAGTCGACATGGCGTGATTTTCATGATAAGCAGGTCACTGCTGGTAACTAAAGATTGATGCTTCCACAGGGCTGTTGCCCAGTCCAGCGCCCTTCCTGTGAGCAAAGAGATGATAGACAATTCTGCAGTGAAGCTTTAAGGTTTAAGTTGGAAGGCTAGGCAGGAAACCTCAACACCTCTCAGGATTTCCATTTAATTTCTCCAGTGCAAGCAATCTTGGGTCAGAACGAAAGCAACTCTGATACCCACTCAGATACTGAGCATCTGAGTGAGTAGAATCAGCAGGCCTGGGTTGATACGGCTGGGCACCTAGAGGCTGGAGTATTTCTCTCAGGATCTCTTTGTGGAGAGGAGATAGCAGCTGCTTGATATGCATTCCACATTTTTGGGGCCTGGAGACTCATCAACTGGGTCAATGCTGTCTCGTTAATTTTTTTTATTTTTATGTGCCACTCCTTGTGGGAATTGAACTCCAGTCTCTCAGACAATGTGTCAGCATTTTATTACCCTGATCTTCTATAGCTGGAAAGAGAACGATGCACCCAAGTGCAAAGAGTGAATCTAGATTTTGTGGGACCTGTTGAGATGAAGATGCTGCTCGCTTCTGTGCATGCACATTCCAAATGGCCAGTGAAACCAATAATGGCTTTGATTACCTCCGAAAAGACCCTCCAAATCCTGAGAGAGTTGTTTTCACATTATGGACAGCCAGAACAGTTCGTGTCCTAAGAGATAGAAAAATTAAAACATATTCTTTCCAACCCTGTCTGGCAGAATGTCTGGTGCAAACCATGAAGCATTTACAGAAGGCATCTAAAGGGGGAAGTGCTACTCAAACAAAGGTTAACCATCTTCTAACTCTTGGAACACCCCTCATACTATAACCTGAACAGTAGCTCTCTTCATGTAAAGGTAACTACGGAACTGTTGAAACCTACTTCAGATTAGATTAGTTGTACAGGACTGTGATCGTCATAGTGGTTTATGTTATGGATGTGAAGGATGCCACATAGTGGCTTAATATAAAACTTGGCTTAATTTTCTTGTTGTCATTTTTCTCTGCATAAACTCTTTAACCACAGAACCATGTTATTGATACTGTGGGAGAAATAATAACTAAAAAAGTGAGACACACTTTGCACATTGCACAATGTGTACAAATTCTAGTTTCTGCACAGATCAGCACCAATGCATTCACAGAAAATGTGGTTGTGACTCTGGAAAGCTGCAATAGTAACAAACTGCAGGGCTGAACAGCCCTTTACAGTGCCAGGCCAGCAGTCTCAGGACAAAAGTTAGAGCAGAGCTTATAGGTTTATTGAGATTAGGTTTAGTTGTGGTGTGGATTTAGGCATTCAAGGTTAGAGTTAACTCTGGCTCTTAAGTGGCCTTGCCTTTGGTGGGACCCTAGTAACACAAAAACACGGGTTGAAGTTGTTTTAAAGCATCTTAACAGAATATCAAGGCACAATTGACCTATGGCTAAGCCACGCCCCAAAACGCGATGAGCCAATCACAGTGCGCATAGCTAACCCAATACACTCGGACATTCTCTGCTTCCACGTCCATTGAAATGCATTGCAGTTAGTCAGTTTTCACTCGTTTTTATATGTTTTTTCTTGTCATTTTAAGTTTCAAATGGTCAAACGGTGCATGGGGTACATGCAACTCCGACACTAGGTATCCCGAGAGGCTGGGCGACGATGTGTATTTTTTACCCTTTTCCAAGCCACATCTCAACCGAGATAAGTTATGCGGTATCGTTAGACCACAACACTAACTAAATGTGGATAAATTAAACAAGGATGTCTACATCTGTTCTAATGTAAGTCAACAACGTATTTGAACGTTATCTTTAACATCTCTAATGTTAGCCGCCTAACATTAAAAAATGTTAACGTTAGCTTCTAGCTGCATTGTACATTACATCATGTCACTTAGCTTCATTAACGTACCTGTAAAATAACCGAGATAACAAATATGAGCAAAGTTGTGCTGAATGATTCATGTAAATACTGTAGCACCAAACTAACGGAGAGGTACTCTTAGTAAAGATGGTAAAAAAGGCTTGTCCTGGAAACGTATTCAACTTAAACCTGTAGGCTACATATTTAATTTGATCATGAACCATTGATTACATATTGAAGCACAACATTTTAGACAACTTTCTACCTAAACAACTGGGGAACTTTGTGTATGTGTTTTTTTTTTAGCAAAACATGTAGCCTTTTCACTCCTCTTCAACATAACTAAATATTCAAACTATTTATATATACAGTGTCAATAGACAAGAGGTCATTATGTTCAAAAGGTCATTGATTTGTGTTGATTTAGTGTGAGTAATAATAATGAGTAACACTGCCCCTGGTGGAAGAAAGTACCAACACTGAACATAGACCTGCATCCAAAGCCATTTGAAGGTCATATAGACTCTCACCAAGGCGGTCTCAGTAGAGTGTCTCTTCTTAAAACCTGATTGAAATTTGTCATACAACTCAAAATTTTCTAAAACAGCTGTAAGTTGATTAGCCACAACTTTTGCGAGAATTTTGGACAACAATGGCAACTTTGAAATTGGCCGATAGTTCTTCAAACCTGTAGGGTCTAAATTAGGTTTTTTTATTATAGGTTGAATAGTGGCATGTTTAAAATAGGATGGGACACAGCCAGGTGAGGAATTGACAATAGCTACTATACTAGGGCCAATGACAGGGAGTGCTTTTGAGAATAATGAAGATGGTATTATATCCTGTGGACAAGAGGACATATTCATTTTATTAGTCAAGTTTAACAAATCAAGGAGGCTGATTGGTTTAAAAGCCTCAAGGGTAATAGGTGAACAAATACAGTCCACTAAAACGTAAACAAGCTCAGAGAGAAGATGTGTATATGTGGTTGATACAAGATGGTACTAAAAACATGTTAATTAAGATGATGGATGGCACTGAACACTACAGGTGCAGGGAATAATGTTACCTGAGATATTTTTTAAAATGGGTGACCAAAGATTTTTCCACCAATAAAAAGATGTCTCCGGGAAAGATGATTCTAATGGTAACGAGATCTCGAGGCGGAGCAAAAAAGAAAAAGATCGCTGATTGGCTACCTATAGGTACCTTATACCTATAAGGTTTTATACCCTTTTCTTATCACTATAGTGAAAAGAAAAGGGTATAAAACCTGAACATTGCAAGTCAGATGTACAGATGGCCAGCTGATGGGACTTCAATAGCCAGCCTTTCATGGACAGTGAGTCTTTTTTTAGGGTGACCAGTTCTGGCAGACATTGCTTCTGAGGAAGTGGAGGGTAAAGTGCCTTGCAACTCTTTAGTTCTGTCCATATGACTTTCTCCTTAAAACAAGATAAGTTCATATATATATATGGTCAAATAAATACAGATTAATGGGAAGATGTTTGACAGCACAACGCAAATTCAAGTTTGAGAGAGAAAGAAAAGGGAAAGTGAAATGTATTCATATACTTAGGTGTGTGTGATCCATCATCTGAAGTATCTAGATGGTCATCATCTGGTATGTTCTCCAAAGGTTGCTGGCTCTCCATTATTCCTGTCAGTAACTCATCCAACTGGTCAGCTTCTTTATTTGCAGGTCCTCCGCCAGTTCTAAATCTCTCTCATCGGGCTTCAGCAGCAGTTTTTTTTTTTTAAGGTTTATTTTTACATTCTTCCACAACCCCTGGATATATAAAATAATTACTGTAATGACAGTGATTTCAAATAAAACAGTAAGGTAATTAAGCTAACAATTACCTGAAGTTGTTGTATTGTTCTTGTATGTGTGCTCATCTGCATCGAATTATTACTTAATTGAATTATTGAATAATTTTCCAGGCATTAATTTTTCTGGATTTCACAGCTGATGTGTACAGATTATCTTCAATAATGGTATGTCTTGAAACTATTTGTTTCAAAATACTTTTTTTCTCATGGTCTGTAAAGTTGTTTTATCGCACTCTCTTTTCTGCTGCCATCTTTTTGTTGTTGTTTTTTATATTTGCTTCTTAGTTCCATACAGTTTTAAGCTTGGTTCATTCCATCTTTTATAGGCAAACTCGATCCGGCTAATACGGATCTGCACAAGTGGTTTTAAATGAAACTTAATTTATTTTAGTTCAGGACTCCATAGTCCAGTTTTATAGTCCTTCACGTCTATTGCGATCTCAAAAATCTGGCCAGTTGATAATACCTAGAATATCAAAATCGACTGCTGGCGGTAGATCCTTTTCCTATTTGGCACCAAAACTTTGGAACAGTCTTCCTACCATTGTCCGGGAAGCAGAAACACTCTGTCAGTTCAAAGCTAGACTGAAAACATCTCTTTGACCTAGCATTCACATAATACATTATCGACTTCTACAATTCAATGTTAGGCTGCATAGATTAGGTCAGCCGGAATGATGTACTCCTTACATCATAAGAAGAATGGCATCTACGCTAATATTAGTCTCTCTGTTTATCACAAGGTTTACCGCAGTCCGCCGGATCTAGGCCGTATCCAGATCTGATGAAGGACCTGCGCCTGGATGCAACGACAATGTAGTCCTGAAGTGTCAACTAGTCCCTCCCCGTGAAGGCCTTCTTCCCTTTTACCTCTGTTTACTGAAGTCAGCCGTATCTGGGCCATATCCAGATCAGATGGTGGACCTGTGCCTGGACCCATCCACAACGCATCCCTGAAGTGCCAGCCTCATCAGTCCTGTGAAGGCCTCATCGACAGCCATCGGCACTGATCCTCAACAACTCGTCTCCATACCGGCGTTATGACTCCAAATTCCAACCAGATGAAACTGGATAATATTCTGAATGTTCTGATCAAATCTGACCTCTGACCTGTAATGCTGCCTGAATTATAATCACACACTGTTCGTTCGTTGGCCAGAGGAGAACTGTCCCTCCGACTGAGCCTGGTTTCTCCCAAGGTTTTTTTCTCCATTCTGTCACTGATGGAGTTTTGGTTCCTTGCACAACACAACTGAATACATGACAGAACTGCGTGGAGAGGAGAAGGTAGAGGCTTAGGAGGAGGACGAGGAGATGTACAGCCTTCGTAAAGTGCAGTCTTCCGATTGAAAAGCACCCATTGTCTTAGTTTTTCCCAGTGCTCTCTCTCTCTCTCTCTCTGCTACCCTGCCTATCTCTCCAGTAGTTGTTGCTCTGCTGCTGTCACTTCTCCGCAGTGTTCGACTTTGACTCCTAACCTCTTTGACCAACTACGGATTGCTTTCTGGTTATTGATACTTGTTTACTCTTGACCACCTTGGCTTTCTTTATTTTCCTCCTTATGTTCTCTGGCCAGGTGGTGTCCTGTGATCATTCGGTGACTCTGCCCTAGGCTGTTATTCATTTCTCCTTTTCTTTTCTTTTTTATTAAAACTGACTTGCACAAGTATAGGCCCCATGCAATCCTCTGGAACAACCACAGCCCGCAGCGCCTCCTCCTCTTGAGACTCAACAACAAATACTTTTGAAAGTAACTTGATGCTTCAAATAAAGATGACCAAGCAGTAGGTGGTGACAAATGACTGTTAAAAAATGCATTTGTTATTGAATAATTTCATCCAGTAATGAAAGGTCATTAAATAAATTATTAAAATATATTTTTTTTAAATATACTGCAGAATTTATCATTTTGTCAGAACCTGTTATTTTGTTTAGTTGTCTATCCAGAATCATGCAGAATCAACATAGTGAAGCATATGTAGGACGGACACTAATCAAAACTAACTTTAGCTGGACAATAACTTTATTCTGCTAATGTAAAGCCAAAACAATCTATGTTACTGTAATTTCCTATTATCACTGTAAAGCTTCTTTGCGTCTGATGCAAAAGATTTGCCATTTGCCACATTACCTTGCAAGAATATATTGCAAAATTAAATGCACACAGTTCAGTAAGCTTTAACAGAAGTTTACAGAAGTATTATTTCATTTCGGTGTTGATTTTGGTTTCAAAAAAAATAATTTGGTAGTTCAAATGTATTGTAATAATTTACCAAAACCTGCTGTTACTTTAAAATGTTTTAACCCCTTTTACTAGTCTTTGTCTTTATACAAGTCTGTGCACAAGTAAAATAAATTTGAAAATGATGTTAAAGAATGATTTCATTACATTTGAATGAATGTTGCAACCGTCCCCTGTTATGGGGTCAGTTGCAACATTTAACTTTGTCTATATAAGTACTGTATACACATGTTGTCTTTCCAATACAGTCTCCGAGAAACTAACAAAAGTGTTGCAACTGTCCCCACTCTCCCCGAACATGATTGTATTCAACATCTTTTTAGATGGAAACAATAAAAATATGTGAAAAAGTGGAAACGATGAAAACTTAACTATGTAATATTTTAAATGAATGCGTCAAAATTTTCTGTATTTTAGTTAATTAAAATGTACTACTTGTTTCTTGGATCAACATGTAATTGGTCTCAGTTTGGCACTCTAAAAAATATCTGCATTTCAGTGCATGGGTCTGGTATTAGTCTGGGTATTGGAGAATCTGGGGCCAGTTAAACACAGTCACTATGTTAAGTCTAAGAACTAGGCTGACCAACTTGCAGTTAGCCAAAGGGTAATCAGACTTACTTTTCGGATTCAAATTAGACCGACCTGTTTAAGTAACTCACTTAAAAAAGTTATAACCAGCCTTAAAGAAAAAAATGAACTAACTTGTAAGACAAGACTAAGCAGTTTATGCGTCTTGACTACGTCGGTGCCTAGTTGGTCAGGGGTTCATTCTAACCTAAAGCAAGAAAATGATCCAACACAACACATAGCCTACCTCCTGAAAGAATGCTATGCTGTTATGTGTTTTAATCCAAATACATTAAATTGTGAACAATTCAAAACATTTAGGTGTTCTGAATAATTTGATCAGCAGTGTATGCCACATACAAGTTGTGAACATTTATGAAGCTGGTTTGGTAACATCTTTCACATTTTACAGAAATGTACTTCACTTTTGTGAGCAAAAAACGCAAGCACCCCTGCCACAATGATGGTATGGAGCATCCGGACCCATAATTCACCGCGGTGCTCGTCTGGGAGTCACATGACCATGACATTAAAGCGGAAATGACAGTTAGCGATACACAGTCTCACGGCAGATAAAAGGTAGGGATCAAAACATTTATTGTGTGTTATTATTAACAGTAAACGTTTAAATTGAATATGAACCTGTCCGCTTTTATAGTGGTTCGTGACGATTTCAAGTAACGTATATTGTGACTTTTCTCTATAAATGATGTGCAGCTAGTCAAACATCGTCACTGTCTTACACATGCATTAAACTTAAGATTATACATGATCATACATCTGTATTATCTACAGAATTATATTCTGTTGACTCTTTCGGATGTCTAATTCGGAGACGAAAATAAATGTGTTTAAAATCTTCCGACCCAGCTGTAACGTTATACCGAACCTTTTAATAGTTAACGTTAACTGTTAGATGATTAGGCTGTTTGTTTGTGTCTGATCATCACAATCGGTTTTTGACCTATGAAGCTGTCAGATATTCATATAATGTATCATGACACCGTTTTACAAACCATATATGACCCGCCTAACATTTTTTTTAATGCGTTCACAGTTTGTGTAAAATCTACCTGTATTAAACTGTAATGTGTGTACGTGTGTGTGTGTGTGTGTGAGAGAGAGAGAGAGGTGCTCAGATGATCACTGTGAGTTTTAATGCTAGATGAAGCTCTCTGTTAACGCACACGTCTATGGTTTATTATCGTCTGATTATATTTCACGGTAGATGAGTGAATATGAGTGATGATCAAGGTGGTTGTGTGTGTGTGTGTGTGTGTGTGTGTTTCAGGGCTGTGATCTGTGATGTGATGTGATGTGATGATGGCAGCTGCCAGTGTGTCTCAGTTTTCCAACGTTCAGGCCACAGAGAAATCACAGTTGACCTTGAAAGGTAAGAAAATCAGCTTTTTTTTTGTCCAGCCTGTTTTAACATCAGCACTGTACACTGTAAATGATTGATCTGAAACTGATAGTTTTGATGGGTTTTATCAGCTCATATGACGCATCAACTTGCAGCATCAGAGCTTCATGTGTTTTTGCACTATGCAGTGTTTCCTCTAGAGGGTGATGTGTGCTGAATAATTTACTTCATAACTGCTAGTCCAACTATGAGCGTTCATGTCAGGACATATTTACTCACATTTCCTGGTACAGGAATCAAAATGATAAATGTTTTTGCCACATTGGAATCATGGTTTCACTTTATTTTGATGGTCCCTTTAACACATTCTGTTGACTATATAAGTAATGTTGCAGCTACATGTCTACTCACTCTCATTAGAGTGTTAGTAGAGTATTCAAGACTGTTAGGGTTAGAATAAGTTAAGACATGTAGTTGCAAAGTTACTTGTAGTCAACAGAATGTTCAAAAGGGACCATCAAAATAAAGTGTTACCAGATTCATAGTCATTGCCACTTAGTAATTATTGATATAAATCTGTTGTCTCTAAGCAGTAATATGTCTTGCACGCTGAAACTTTTCATAAACGTTATCTGCTCTTAAGAAAAGTCATATAACAAATGAAGCAGTTTGTTATGAATTTATTATTGTGAAGTTATCAGAGCTGGCCCTACATGGCCACAGTTTCCTTGGTGTGTGCAGTTCTTGGAACTTTAACATTGATAAAGTTCATTCGTATCACTCTGTGCATTAACGTTTGAAAATAAAGAGGCACCACTATCAATCTGGTGCAGAAATGAGGAAAAAAACTAAAGAAAGGAGATAAAAGTAGTCTAAGTATAGTTTTTTGACAAGATGGGCCTATACATTTGTTGAAATGGTGGTTGCTGCTTCGTGTCTTATCGGTTCAGTTCAGCATTATGGTTATTTGAAGACACTGTGCTTTTGTAACAGCAGTGTCATTGTCACCTTATAACATATTGTGGCAGTGAATATGCACAATGTTGTTATCGTGGGCACTTAAAAATTCAGTGAATAATTCTAGACGCCCTCTGAATTGTTCAGATTTTAGTTGAATGAAATTGCACATACACACTCTGACAGTAGGTGGTGTATATGGAACAGCAGAAAAACAGTGGTTATTATATTACTCCTGTATGAAGTAAAATGAAGTAAAACAGTATGTAAAATGTTGTCAAATATCCATTTAGATTTTTGTAACACCAAATACGTAATAATGTTTCCAAACTTTTGTTTACACATACATTTTTACATATTAAACTGGGCTAAAACATGCCTGTTCAAAAAATATTTCTATATATTGGTTGAAAAATATTCAGATTTTCTGTTCTTTATTATGGTTCTTTATAGTTGTGTACTTTTGCACTTTAGTCTGTTTGTTTGAAACATTTGTTTACATTTGTTTTATTGTATTTACATGGGTAATTCAGGCTGCAAAAATGGTATTATTACTCAGTAGTTTATTATTTTTCTAGTATGTTTAAAGATAAATATTCTGAGTACACTTTACAATGAGGTGTCAGTGTAGGACGTATGTTGGGAGTGGTTAGGTGAATCGTACATGGGACCTATTTTGAAAATCTGCTTTGGGCCGCCAAAATGCCCTAGATATGTTACCTGGTCTGTTATTTCTGGTATGTTGTAAGTTTAATAACAGTGAATATGATATGAGATTATATGGCTTTGTAATGATTTGGATCACAGTGAAATGCACAATTTTGCAAACATTCCTCTATTCAAGAATGTTTCTTTTGTACTCATTTGACAGTGCTGTCTGCTAAGCCTCAGTCTCCTAAGCTCCCCAGTCGTCACTCTCGTCTGAGTTCATTTGTGGAAGTGACCGCTGACGGTCTGACCAGTGAAACGAAGAAAACAGGCAAACGCACTGGACACCTTGAGCTGCAGTGGAATGAAGACCTCACCCTGTAAGGCATCACATAACTAAGTTTATATATATACTTTTTTCTTTTTTATATATATATTACTTTTTTCATTTCTGATTTAAGTGTACAATTTGTAAAAAAATAACAAATAATTGCTCCCTGTAATCAGTAAAGTGAAGAAATCTGCTGTGTGTTCTACCTTCTCTTAAAATCTTTTCTAAAATGTCCGTCCAGTTTTGGGGACCGTGTTTAGTCATAACCATGGTCCATTTGAGAACTATATATATATATATATTTATTTTCACAGGAACGTGACTCCACTGAGTCGTTTGGATCTGAAGTTATGGAGTTGTCACACTTTGAGGAAGGAACTTTTGGGCAGTGCCACCATTGACTTACTGGACACTCTACGAACACATGATGGCAAGAGTAAGTTGTCATCACAATATAAAATCACGATAAATATATTTTGACATTGATTCTCTTAGTTAATGTTGAAACAACAAAGACAGTGTAACGAGGTTCATTGATAAGGGAAGAAGGTGGCGGGAACCGGCGAACTTTCACAACTTTAAATTCAAAATAAACAAACACAAAACGATAGTAAAAGCAGCAGCCGCTCACGGACGACTGCTGCCTCACACACATAAACATAACATAACATAAATAGTCCAGGCCTGGTCCTCTCTCATCCTTCACTGTCGTCACTCCTCCTTTCATGCTTTCGAAGCTCCTCCGTGAGAAACTCGCTTCGTTCTCACTGCCCTCGGCCTCGTCCTGCTTGCCACAGACAGTATTTTAAATACTTAGTGAAAAAAAGATGCCATTAATTAAATAAGTACTATGAATGAAGGCCAGTATCATAGTTGTTTTATTTTTAGGGATAAACTAAAAGCCAACAGATTCTGTGTTAATTGTGATAATTATTGTTTTAACGGTTTAAACATTTAAACATTGAACTTGGCAACTTTTTTAACTTAATAAAACTGTCTAGAAATCATTTGGATGGTTAAACAACCTGTTCTGGTGAAATTGGTGACTTTCCCCGCTCCCCCCAGCGTTCCCAGGCGGAAAACCAGCCTTGCAACTTGGGGACTACCTGCCCGGCACGATAGAAATTGGAAGTCTCGTGAGAAGCGAGAAACACAAACTGCTTTACGGCAATTCGACATAAACACACACGGGGCGTGAGTACTAGCTAGAATTAATACAAGCGACGATGGATCATTCACATGTTCCAGCGAAATTACAAAAGAGATGGTTATTGGCGGAGGTGAAAGAGGAAGAAACTTTTTGACCGTGCGAGGACCACACAAGAGTAAACATTGGTCGTGCGTTCACTGTGTGAGTGGCGAGAGCTAAAAGAAAGTTAAGAATGCAAAACAGATGCTGACACTGCTAATGCATTTGTAAGTACGTCTTTGTTTTCTTTATTCCTTATCCACAGTGTATTCAAATATACACCCCACAGCGTTAGGGGGAGCTCGTGGAGAAAACATGCGACTACAAAAGTGACGATCAGCGAAAAAATGAGTAGAGTTACCGAGTTCTGCTTTAATTTTGAAATTTCAACAAGTGTTTTTTCCCAGCTGTAATCTTAAGGTAAAATGCTAATCACCTCAGATCTTTTATAACTACTGTGTCAGATTTTTTTTTAAAAATCTTTCAAGTCACCTTTATTTATATATGCTTTATACAATACTGATTGTTTCAAAGCAGCTTTACAGTGATAAACAGGAAAATTATGCTTTTCGGCTGTCGTTTCAGTGATATAAGTATTAAGTGTCCCCAACTGCCCCCCCTGTTATTAATACTTTTGCATTTCTGGTTCTTTTGACACTACTCGCCAAAATATTTTGAATAGGTCTGTATGAATTCCTTTCAGCTCAGTGCAGTGTTTTTCCTGAACATTTGAGGTTTGACTTTCAGCAGAGTCACTCCGCAATTTTAGTCCTGTGTTTTTTTTGGTCAAGTTGGTAAAGTTGTTTCTGAGTCAGCTTCACATTGTTAGAGAAATTCTTGAACTTTTGTCTTTCTGGTTGAAGACAACTGCATTTGCATCAAAAAATGATTATATGTTGATTCAAATCACAGTTCCTGTCAAATGTGCAGAGAAGCAGAATGTTTTTTTTGTTTGTTTTTTTTTCCCCCAAGACACGCACAAGTGATTTTTATGTTCTTTATTGTTGCACAGAAGAACTTCATACAAGTTTAGGATGACGTGAGTGTAAATGATGACAATTTTACCTTTAACTTTACCTTTAACTTTTACCTTTCTCTGACTTTCTTAAAAAGAGAAAGACTGTTTTTATATTTGCTGTTAAATAAGGTTCTGACAGCAGTTATGTCAGCACGTGTTCTACAGATCACAGTGTCAGAAATAAATTATTTCTATGATTTGAAGACATGTAAATGCTAATGTGGGATTGATTGAAATCTCAATGAACAGCTGAGCACTCCCCTTTTAAACCAGCTTCACTTCTTCCCTGCTATTTTAAAACACAAAATATGAACCAGTGAGTGTTGTGCCAAAACAACGAGTATGTCAAATAAAATGTCATGAATGTAAGTTGAATATTTAAGTTTTTAATAAAAAACAAAAACACAAATGTATCTACCAGCACTAGTGCCCTCACTCTCTCTCTTTCTTTTTGACTGGCAGTGGAGAATGTTCAGCTCAGTCTGGTTCTACAGACCGAGAACAAAGGCTCGGTTGTAGCAGGAGGTGAGCTCAACGTCTGTCTGGACGGCCTGGTTGTTGATCTAGGATCTCTGCCCAATGGCAATGCTGCCTCAGACAGTAAGTCCTGTTCACAGACACACATGCACACTTCATAGTAACACTTGTAGAACACACAGAACACATGAACAAATGCACATTCATGAGTTTGCAAAGCCTTGGCTGTGACTCCACCTAAACTAAATGCAGGAATAGAGGAGGTTGTGGTGAGAGGGGTTGGTATGGAAAGAGTTGAGTTTGACCAAGCGGATGCTCACAAGAGAGCTTTTCTCCTCTGTGTACTCACAACTGACAAACAGAGCCCAGGAGGTCAGTGGGTCTATTGACCACTCACAAACATAATCTGTTCAGACTCACTCACACTGATTTTTCTTTGGGAGTAAGTTGCTTTGGAAAGCACAGAGCATTCATGTGTCAGTTAGACAGTGCACAAGTACTAAATTGATTCTGTTACTGTAAAAAGAGTTTACATTTATGAATTTTCCAGAACCTTTTATCCAAAGCAGCTTAGGTTGCATTCAAGGTGCACATTTACATTTGATCAGTTCTTTCTTTCCCTGGAATCGAACCCTTGACATTGGTGTAGCTAGCGCCACGCTCTACTGCTTGAGCTTCGAGTCTGGTTACTGGATGACCATCTCTAGCTAGTAAAAAGATTCATGTGACTTATTCATGGTGTGTGTGGCAATTGATAGAGCACAGTCAGTCAACATATAACAATGTAATGTTTATTTGAAGCCACAAGTAGAGAAATACAGAAAATGTGCATTAAAATGTATCTTGAGTTGTTTTTAAACTGTGAGATTCAAACCAGATTTATTTCCAAAAGCGTTTTTATTTTCCTGGAGGGGTTGGTTGAGATTTCACCTTTAAAACATTCCCATTGCTAAACCCTCAACCTGCCAATAATTGTATTTACGTCTGACTCTATATAACTACTGTAGATACGGAGTACGTTGTCACAATGGAACCTGCCATTCAGTAGCCTATTATTGCTTTTTAAACAAATTTAAATGATACAAAAATTCTAAAGCAAAACATTTAGTTAAACAGCAGAATATATAAGCATTATTTTGAGCAGAACATGTAATTAGGACGCAACAGTTACAGCAAATAACGCATGTGCCAACCCCAACCTGAAAAGTGCTACGGCAGCTGCTGACAAATTCCCCGTGTGAGAACTAACCCGGTCTGCCCTCTAATGCAGCGTTAACTAGTCTTACGTAGCAAAACCTTTGACTCACGACAGAAGGTCTGGACCTTTTTACATCATGTCTTTCCTAAGTGAGAAAATGTAACAGAAAACCAGTATATACAGTCATGGTCAAAATTGATGGCACCCCTGGTAAATATGATCAAAACTGGCTGTAAAAAAAAAATCTGCATTGTTTATCCTTTTGATCTTTCATTCAAAAAATGTGCAAAATTCTAACCTTTCATTGAAGTAAAAGAATTGAAAGTGGGGGGGAAATCACATTATGAAATAAATGTTTTCTCCAAAACACGTTGGCCACAATTATTGGCACCCTTTTATTAAATACTTTTTGCAATCTCCTTTTGACAATATACCAGCTCTGAGTCTTCTCCTATAATGCCTGATGAGTTTGGAGAACACCTGACCTGACCCTTTTTTTTTTTTGGCTCTCTGACCCCCAAGACTCAACTAATCTCTGCAATTCTCCATCTGTGATCCTTGAAGAGTCTTTGGCCACTCAAACTCTCCTCCTCGCCGTGCATTAAGTCAATATAGACACACATCCTCTTCCTGGCAGATTCGTAACATCTTTAGTTGATTGGAACTTCTTAATTATTGCCCTGATGGTCAAAATGGGGATTTTTAATTCTTTAGCTATTTTCTTACAGCCACTTTCTATTTTGTGATGGTCAACGATCTTTTAATGCACATCAGAACTATATTATTTGGTTTTACTCATTCTGATGAATGATTAAGGGGATTTGGCCTTTGTGTTTCCTCATATTTAAACTCCTGTGAAACACGAAGCCATGGCTGGACAATTTCATGTTCCTAGTCACCCTGGTGTGCTAAAAAAGGTAAATATTAATGGGAATATACTTCAGAGATATTTTACTCGTAAAAAATTCTAGGGGTGGCAATAATTGTGGCCAACGTGTTTTGGAGAAAAACATTTATTTCATTATGTGATTTTTTTCCCCCCCACTTTCAATTCTTTTACTTCAATGAAAGGTTAGAATTTTGCAAATTTTTTTAATGAAAGATCAAAAGGATAAACAATGCACATTTATTTTTTACAGCCAGTTTTGATCCTATTTACCAGGGGTGCCATCAATTTTGACCATGACTGTATCCCCAGCAGGGTGATATTGCAGGTATATTCATATAGATTATGAATAGTGCGACTGAACATTATCTCACTTATTATGAGATACACACAGCTAATAATCAAATAAGTAAATATGTCAGCATAAAATATTGATTTGAGTCAAAAATGATGTACTTGTAGAAGTTAAGATCTTAAAGCTTACGTAAAAAAACTAAAACATTACAATGTGTAAAACAATTGGCATAGCAACAAACAATATTATAGTAATATGAAAATTGGCATGAAATCAAAATGGTCCCAATTTATTTTGTCAATGTATGTTATTGGTCTTTTTGTGATATTTATTACACTGGTATTCTTATCAAAGATGCAGAGCATGCATAATTGTGGAGACTAAGGGTGTGTTCACACTTTGCAATGGTTGGTTTGATTAAAATGAACTCTGTTAGTGTGGTTCATTTGAATAAGTGTGAACACTACCATCTGGTGCACCAAGTACGTTTCCTAAAAAGGAGAGAATCCGCAAGCATACCTGTTTTTTGTTGTCATAGTCGTGATGTTCACCTCAGTTCGGTCCAGACGTCAGAACCGCCTCACAGCAGACGTTTGTGGATGTGACGGAGGGATTCCTGACACTGTCTTGACTCCTTCACACATTTTATAAGCTCTTCACAATTTCTCAGTTGGTCAAAATACCATATTTACCAATACCAATATCATATGGCTACGCACATACAAGCACATTTATCCCAGCACACAGCATTGTTTTTGATGTTCGGCAAGTTCCGTCTCAAATTAGGCATAAAAGTCATAAAAGCCGACCAATTAGGTTGTGAACGTATCCCTATGCCTTTAGATTTGGTATCTTTAGGTTCGTTGTTAAAAATGCCAAGCGCTAAGCAGACCAGGACTAAGTGTTTTTTATTTTTAGTCTAGACCAAGCTAACAGAACTACAAGTGTGAACACCCTAATGCACTTTAAATGATGACACTGAAAGCTGTGTTTGTTCTGACACCACTCTTCTCCAGTCGAGAGCCTGAGGATGCAGAGATGCCAATATTGTTCTTTGTCCTTAAAGTTTCTGTTATGTGGTAATCATTATATAAAACCACTGCTGCACTCTTAGCTCTCTTCTGCCTAAAAGCACTCTTCTGCCACGACTATATTCACAATATAGCATAGCCCCCTGTGTCACATTGCTTAATTATACCATGGTCTGACTATATACTCAAATTCTGATTGGTTGGAAGGTATGCATTAAAATGACTTGAACTACATGTGCATTAAACCAATTTAATCACCATTCTATATTAACACACTGCTTTCATACACAGAAACATTCAGGACTCTGCCCTGCGACTTGTTATTAAAATAGCTTTACCACTGAATCTCTACATTATGTTTCTCAGTAACAAGGGAGTAACATCACTGGTTTTAAAGTAATTAAACTCGCAGCCTAATATCTCTCTCTCTCTCTCTCTCTCTCTCTCTTGTTAATTAATTAAAATAAAATCTATAATTCATACATTACTACTTTATCTCTGTTTAAAGTAGGCAGATTACTAGGTCTAAAGAGGCGTTACCTGCTAATTTTTACCCTTCCAGTCAAACGTTGCACTGCAAACATCAGTAACAGCTTTAACTTGTCAATGACTGTGGTATAACCGGGATAATTCATGGCTAGCTGTGCATAAACGATTTTAATGCACTTCACGTCGGGTGGTCCTTTGCCTCCACGTCATTCATTAAAATCGTTGCACATTTAGTCGTGATTATCCCTTACTCATACCACATTTTAGAATGTGTGATTCTGATTGGCTTACAGATGTTTAATTTTTCAATAACTGCACAGCTTTAGTTCCAACAATTACAAATCCATATCACTGTGCGATTCTGATTGGCTTACAGATGTTTAATTTTTCAATAACTGCACAGCTAAAGTAGTTCCAACAATTACAAATCCATATCACTCTGCCAAATTATGTTCGTTAAAGAACTACCACAGCAAAAGTCACAAACAATATTACAAACAATAGGATAATTATCTGTCAAAGCACATTGTCTTTTTCCTGCTCTCTCCCACACACTCACTTGCACACACACTGACATTCACATGCACAGAAACTTTTTTTGTCAGCGCTGCCTTATGACTTCATTAGTAAAATGATTTTGCCACTGAAAAGCAAAGGACATTTCTTAGTGGTGAGGTGGTAGTGTTGATATTTTTAAAGTAGGCATTATTATAGGCATAGTAGTGCATTATTTTTCAGTAATTTAACAGCCTTTCGTTATATTCCATGCGTAAACACACAGTGCCCTCCACTAATATCGGTACCCTTTGTAAATATGAGAAAATTCTTGGCTATTCATCCTCTTGGTTTTTCATTCAAAATATTCACAAAAATTGAACCTTTAATCAAGAACATTTGTTTTCTTTCGATTATTTTACTTTATCATAAAACAAGTATTTTCTCAAATATTAAATAAATAGTGGCATGCATGTATTTACTGGGCAACCTGACTTTCTTGTGTGCATAAGTACAAATAATCCATGCCATTATTACACGTGTCAAGCCATCCTCCATATTGTGTGTGATGCCAATAAAGATTGTCCACTTCCAGGCTGATTCTTAACATCTCCAATTGATTTTAACGTCTTAATTATTGTGTGTGATAGTGGAACTCATAGTGGGCATTTTCAACAATTGTGCCCTTTACTGATTTGTTTCATTTCTGCACATTGTTACTGTATTCTTTGGTGTTTTCTATTGTGATAGAAGAGGAAATTGGCCTGCATATTTATACCCCAGTAAAAAAAACAGGAAGTCATGACCACTAAAGTATTCCTAATCATCAAGTAACCTCAATGTACAAAAAGAATGGCAATGTGACCAGTTAGATTTTTTACTCATGACGCATATTTTTTCGGCGTGAATGCTAACCAATGAGTGCATTCACACCGGGAGCAGGAGCAGCGCGTGAGCAACAGTGAAGCAGGGGTTTCGGCACCGAGTCTGTTTTTACTGCGCTGCTCACGCTCAAATAAAGTAAAAGCACACTTTTAAAGGACAAAACAAATATGATTTCACACAAAAAGTGCACAGAATAAGCATGTCTAGTGTGTTTTAACAAGAACTGGAGTATGTCAGAAAAGAACCTTTCAAGACCATCAAGTTTATAAATAAACAAATTTAGAGTTGTCTTTGTAAAGAAATGCTCGCTTATATGTATCCTTGGAGCCGCTGCTGTGACACTGTACAAACGCTTCCAGTGTGAAAACACTTGTGCGTCTGCAGCTGCATTGACATGTAGTTGTGCTGACGGTGTAGTTGTGCTGACGGTGTAGTTGTGCTGACGGTGTAGTTGTGCTGACGGTGTAGTTACGCTGACGGTGTAGTTACGCTTGACGGTGTAGTTACGCTGACGGTGTAGTTACACTGACGGTGTAGTTACGCTGACTGTGTAGTTACGCTTGACGGTGTAGTTACGCTTGACGGTGTAGTTACGCTGATGGTGTAGTTACGCTTGACGGTGTAGTTACACTGAGGGTGTAGTTACGCTTGACGGTGTAGTTACGCTGACGGTGTAGTTACGCCTGACGGTGTAGTTACGCCTGACGGTGTAGTTACGCCTGACGGTGTAGTTACGCTGACGGTGTAGTTACGCACTGTGTAGTTACGCTTGACGGTGTAGTTACGCTTGACGGTGTAGTTACGCTTGACGGTGTAGTTACGCTTGACGGTGTAGTTACGCTGACGGTGTAGTTACGCTGACGGTGTAGTTACGCTGACGGTGTAGTTACGCTGACGGTGTAGTTGCCCGCACTGATGGTGTAGTTACGCTGACGGTGTAGTTGCCCGCACTGATGGTGTAGTTACGCTGACGGTGTAGTTGCCCGCACTGATGGTGTAGTTACGCTGACGGTGTAGTTGCCCGCACTGATGGTGTAGTTACGCTGACGGTGTAGTTGCCCGCACTGATGGTGTAGTTACGCTGACGGTGTAGTTGCCCGCACTGATGGTGTAGTTACGCTGACGGTGTAGTTGCCCGCACTGATGGTGTAGTTACGCTGACGGTGTAGTTGCCCGCACTGATGGTGTAGTTACGCTGACGGTGTAGTTGCCCGCACTGATGGTGTAGTTACGCTGACGGTGTAGTTGCCCGCACTGATGGTGTAGTTACGCTGACGGTGTAGTTGCCCGCACTGATGGTGTAGTTACGCTGACGGTGTAGTTGCCCGCACTGATGGTGTAGTTACGCTGACGGTGTAGTTACGCTGACGGTGTAGTTACGCTGACGGTGTAGTTACGCTGACGGTGTAGTTACGCTGACGGTGTAGTTGCCCGCACTGATGGTGTAGTTACGCTGACGGTGTAGTTGCCCGCACTGATGGTGTAGTTACGCTGACGGTGTAGTTGCCCGCGCTGCTGGTGTAGTTGTGCTGACGTTTTTTTTCTAAACATCTCTAAACAGCATTTTTCTGTTTAGAGATCTTTGGCCTACTGTTATGGTTTGCAGACTCAGTTTTGAAACTCAGAGAACAATCTGTGAAGCAGTCTACACTGTGGTGGTGCATCTGTAGCACTTGACAAATGTTTCCATTTTTGACATGCTGCAGTGCTACTCCAGCCATAGTGTCTCAAATGCTGAAACGAAAAGAACTTCTGTCCATCTGAGTGAATTTACTCCATCCGATCAAATTACATCACCATTTTTAAATAGGACTTTGGCACTGATAAGTGTATGATAGCTGTACAGGTAGAAGATAGTGTAAGGGTGGATTTCCTGCAGGGGTTCAAGCTGCAAGACTGCCGAACGACTAAGAAACGTTATCAGCAAGATGGTAGAAAACTGTACATTTCTTGTCTATTCCACCCACTGCCACTTATACCAACGACGGAAATAAGCGCAGTTACAATAGCTTAATATGTGGGAGAGCGTTGCTATAGAGAGTGACAATATTGTATTGCAATAGGTAGCACTTCAAAGTCAATACCAAATCAAAGCTAGTTAGCACATTATTTGTAATTGAAAAGGTTTAATGACAAAATATGGTTATGGTTACACTTAAAATAGTTACAAAATAGCTGTATGAGATGATGTTATATAATTAATTGTACCCAGCATATATGAAAAATGTTACCTGAGAGATAGATAGAAAGAGAGAGAGAGAGAGAGAGAGAGAGAGATACAGAGAGTCCCAAGAGGGACCCAGAGAATCCGAGCGCCAGAGCATAAAAAAGACAGAGCAACAGTTTCAATCTTGTTTTATCCTTTCCCTGACCATGTGACTAAAACCCAAATGTGAGACATTCAAACTGACCAATCAGATAATTACACTTCCCCCATTGTTCTAAAGGTGTGACAATTCATTGACCCCCAAAGTACAAACATCTTGACCTACAGGCCTTGATCACTATCAGCCCCTCTGTGTCTTTGGGAACTCCAAATGGTCCTTGTGGTTGAAACAAGGCGTGGAACACAGTAAAGCATATGTCTTTGTTCATTTCAAATATCTTGGATTATTTTCAATCCTACAATAGAAAGCGAATATAATAGAAATAAACGAATTAGTTTGAATAAACGAGCAGGCACTGATTAGCTAGCTACTTGCTCTACGTTTATTTAAAATTAACAGCAAGACAACTAGCAGTGAATGTGCTTTCCATTAAATGAAACACGCACACAAAACAAAACAGGCCTATTCTGGTGGATGCGGTGGTGACGCGTTCATGTGGCGCTGCCAGTAAAGCACCTACAATCTGTCACAAAGAACCGGCAAAAATAATGATTATGAATATGTAAAATATAGCAAGGAGATATTTTAATTGTTTATTAATAAACAAGTGTTTTCTTTGTCAGTATCTGAAAAGATGAAGGTGACGACGATGCTGACTCGCGATCTTCGCAGTAGTGAACGCGCCAGAGAGAAATGCACATTTACATAAGCAGAAAGCAGTCTGTAGTCTGCTTTCTTTCGTTTTGAATTGTTCTGTTTAAAAGTAGACATGTCTGTGACTGTGAGGCGAGTAGGCGACCTTATACGCTGAGTTTCGGTTCATTTATGAGACGAGCTCCAGTTCACGCGCCGGCGCCTCTGTTTCGTGATTATCTATCGTCTGCTATATTTATCTTTTATTACTTCTTATTTATTAAATCCAGGCAATTGGTTGATGAAACATTGATTAAAATTAAGATACAATTAATATAAAACGAAATTCGTTTTAAAGAAAGGTTTTGTGCTTTCTGTTTGATGCCTCTGTGAAGGTTTTAAAGCATATTTTAGTGCCGCTTTCAGAGCGCTCACGTCCATAACATTGTTTTTTCCTCATAAATGCGAACACGAAAAATTTAATAAAATGAATATTTCATGTTCTGTGGAGACTACAGTTACTCATAATTTATATTCTGAATACCTAACGCCGGTACAAGTATTCCGTTACTCCCCAACACTGATAGTATAACCTTATCTGTAATATATTTTAATAACACGGTTTTGGCGGTTATAGAGTTCTAATGACGGTGTTCAACTATAACCGTCGGTCTCACGGTTATATCATAACCGTCACACCCCTAGCTGCAAAATATGACAAATATTGATTAACTTAAGATTTCATCAGAATAATTGATGAGCAAACAATTGTCAATCCTACCTTTAGGGCAGGTTTACTAAACGGGGGGGGGGGGGGGGGTTGGCGAGAGCCAGCAATCCCATAAAAACTCAGATGGGAGTGTGAAGTTCTGCAGGTGATCTACTGACAGAACAGCTCATTTCCATTATGACCAACACAATACCAAGAGCATAGGGTCGCACAGTTACTCTAGAAGTGGAACTCGACCAAGAACGGTGACACAAAATAAAACGTTGCGCTTTTCTAAGCGTGTAAAATGGATAACTATATTGTATGGCGGAATACCATAGCAAGTGCTTGGGAGCACTTTGACTCGGCGTAGTAATATCGTCACTCGTGAAAAATCCTCTACCTCTCATTTGCATCAATATTACTACGCTGAGTCGAAGTGCTCCCAAGCACTTGCTATGGTATACACTACTTGATTAAATGTTTATAAATAGGGAAAACGTGGAGGTGTTTGGTCGCTTCTCTGCTTGGCCCCTATTGAATGAACTGGGCTAAGCTAAGTGCTAACAAAGTTTCGCCGCAAGACAGAGTGATTTAGTGCACGCACTGAGACGAGAGAGGTATGTATCAACTCGTCTTAGTTAAGGGAATAACATAGTTTAATATGAAAAACCGGTGGAGTATCCCTTTAAGGGAACGGACAGATGATAGAACCTCCTGAAACGTTGGTGGTAGACTGAGATCATGGACGGGAGGAAGTTCAGGCAATTCGTCCAGGATGGTGGGGTCTGCATCAGATTCTTGATTAAGCAGGGTGTCATAATGGTCAGCCCACCTCAATAGGATACTATTCTGGTCCTTTAGAAGTGTTTGACCATCAGACACGCACACGCACACGCACACGCACACACACACACACACACACACACACACACACACACACACACACACACACACACACACACACACACACACACACACACACACACACACACACTCACACTCACACTCAAGAGTTTGGCTTATATTATTATATTATTAGTCTTTTCACAACCAAAACAACAACTGGCTTTGTGATCGGATTTAAAATCCTTGTTTTCAAATCCTTGTTGCGGACATTATAATTCCTTTTACTTCATAAATCCTTGTTTTAGCCACGGCACAGTATAAAGATCTGGAGTGTGTTCTTTCAGTGTGCAAGTTTCTATTTGACCTTCAGCAGTGGATAAAGATTGGAGTGTGTGTAGGTCTGTTAGGGTCCTCTGTTCACTCTGAAGTTGCTCTTGTTGGTTTAAAGTTTTCCCTCATTTCCCCTGGCGTTTTTTTCTGAAACACATGTACTACATAAACAGTCCTTTGTGTACAGGCCTGGGGAAAGCCAGAAAGTCTCTCTCACATACACACATTCAGTAAACAGAAACTTGTGCTTAAACTTTCTAAGCTTTCTTACTGTAACTTTTGATTTTTGTACTAAAAGCTTTAATGTTGCTCCTTTTAAGTTTTACATTTGCAACTGCAAGGCTTCATTAACACTCACTTTCATGTGAAACTACTTAAAAACAGAACGATAAAACACAGCAACATAAGCAGGGTGTAACTTGGGAAGCAGGAATATAGCAGACAAGTCATATGGATTGCTTGACTTCTTTTATGGTCTGTTGTTGGGGGTAATTTTTGGAAGAAATTAAGTCATACATTTGGAAGCAATTACACACATGAAGGTGAACTGTCTTAAATGTTTCTTGGAGATGTTAAAAGTTATTGACTGTAATGCATGTTAAAACGATTAAAAACAGATTTGAGACAATAACAAATGACAGACTTCTTTAGAATGCATGGATTTTTCACAATCCATGGGATGCAGAATACAGGATATAAAGTCAAGTCACCTTTATTTATATTGCACTTTACACAATACAGATTGTTTCAAAGCAGCTTTACAGTGATAACAGGAAATTAGTGCAACAAAGATTGTTTTGCCTGTACAGCAGCTCTAGAAGAAAGTCATTGTCCAGTTTAAGTTCAGCGTTGATTAATTTCCGTTGTAAAAATCATTAGTTATCTGGAGAAAACAGTGATGTCATCGTCCAGCTCAGTTCAGTTCTCATACAATGTTGGCAGATAATAATATTAAGAATAATAAGTATCCTCAACTAAGCAAGCCAGAGGGGACAGTGGCAGGAACTCAAACTATCAGGTGACAGAATGGAGAAAAAAAACTGGGAGAAACCAGGCTCAGTCGTGGGGTTTTCCTCTAGCCAACAAACGAACAGTGTATGATTATGATTCATGCAGCATTATAGGTCAGAAGTCAGATTGGGAATCGGAATATTACAAATATTTAATCTAGTTCCATCTGGTTGAAGATCGGATTCATCACATCGGTATGGAGACAGGTTTTTTGAGACAATCTCTGCTGACACTTCAGGGCTGTGTTGTGGTTGTCTTCACGCAGATCCTCCATCTGATGTTGATACGGCCTGGATCTGGTTGACCACGGTAAACCTCGGGATAAACAGAGAGACTAATATTTGCGTAGATGCCTTTCTTCTTATGATGTAACAAATACATCAGGTGTTATAGGAAGTGTTCCCGGTTCTGGCTGATTTAATTTATGCAGGGTTTGAGGTCATGAACACAACAAAATTTTCTGCATTTGTCGGAGCATATGTCATGGAAGAATGCGGTTTTACAGATGCTAGAAATGTGGGTTATGTGGATTTCAAATGAAAGATTGGTATCAAAGAGAGCACAGCCAGGTTCCTTACCGACAAAGAAGACTTGACAGAGCAGCCAATCCAGTGTTAAACCATGGCAATGCAATTCCACTAATGCAAACATCATTTTTGAGTCTATCCAAAAGAATGTTGTAGTCAATGGTATCAAATGCAGCACTAAGATCCAGTAACACTAATAAAGAGATAACAACCACGATCGAATTATAAGAGCAAATCATTTGAGGATACTACCTTTTCTAGCAGTTTTGACAGAAAAGGTAGATTTGAGATCTGCCTGTAATTCAAGTCAAGTCATCTTCATTTACATAGCGCTTTTAACAATGTTGATTGTTTCAAAGCAGCTTTACAGAAATAAACATATCATCTAAGGTAACAGATTGTTTTGGCTTTATAGCAGTTCTTGAATAATGTTATTTCCAGCTAAAGTTAGTTTTGATTGATTTCACTTCCGGCAGGTCAGCCGGAAGAATAAAAGTCACAACAGGTGTGGCTTACGTCACTTCAGAGTTCCTTCTGGCGGTGCACATGTTCCTAGGGGAACCAATAGTTCTCGGGGAACCACACTGGTGGCTAGTTCCTAGAACTAAGTTCCCAGAACTACCTGGTGTGAAAGCCTCTAAAGATAAATTAATGATATTAAGAAGAGGGTCTATGACTTCTTGAAACTTCTCTTTCAGTAGCTTAGTCAGCTCTGGATTCTGAGTTTTGCAGTTCACAGTTGCTGGTGTGTTGCAAACCCTTTTTGAAGAGGCCTTGTGTTTGTTAAAGGCCTTCTGGGTCAGGTCAAGCAGTTGTTGAATAGGCATTGTGTGGGGGCAGGCCATAATGCCAAAATGGTGACTTACAATCTGATGGAGGTCTCGGACGAAAAGACTCTTGAAGCTGGTGTCCTCCTCCATCCCAGGTTTGTTGTGAGCTCCGAAGAAAGCTTGTCTGTGGTTGTAAACATAGGGTGTTCATGTCTGCCCTGTTTGGTGTCTATGGGATATCAGCCTGCTTTCAGACTCTGGGTCTGAGAATTCCTCTATGATGGTTTGTTTCAGCTGCTGGTAGTTGGATTGGATGTTTACTGGATACCGTGCCAGAATGTGTCACAACTCTGGGCTGGATATGATCCAGAGCAGATAGTCTATCTTGGTGGTTAACACTCGTCAAAGACTGCAGGTGAAAGTCAATGTCTCGTAGGTTGGCATAGACGTCGTTGTCTCCTGCAAGCTCTGGTGTGAATACTGGAATGTGTCTGGCCATTCGCATGATGTCTTTGAGCGTCACTTCATGTGCCGTTTCAGGGTTTGTCTGAATTAATCCTTTTCCTTCTGCGGCTGCCGAGGCTTTCAGGAAACTGGCTGGATAAGTGTTAAGTGGAGGACTTTGGATCCTCCTCCCTTTGTGTCTGTGTACAGGGCTGGGGGAGGTTGTACTGCTGATGGGAAGTTCAGCAAGGTACCTCTTTCTTGTGGCTGCACACAGATTGCCTTTTAAGGGCCTTAGCTTTGGCGTCTCTCTCTTTAAGTTCCACATTGGCTGTTTTTTGTGTCTTTGTGTGAAACAGTTCTCTTTCAAGGTCTTGTTTGGTGGCGTTATCCAGCTGCTCTCGGTACCCAACAGCTGTCAAAGCTTCCTGAACACCAGTGATCTTCTCCGGTTGCTCCATTCTGTCAGCGTCCTTGCGCATGTCCGGAGCCTTCTCTCGTAGAGAAAATGATACTGGTCAGCTCTTTGTGGCTCAGGCTTGGTGTCCGGTGTCTGGTGTCCGGTGTCCACTTGTGTTGCAGTCTCGCTGTTTCTTTCTCTGCCGTTGCAGGTCGTTAGCTGCTTCAGGATGTCAATCACACTGCCTTGCCAGGTCTCCAGGGGGTCCCGGTGGGGGGCAGGGCTGGATGTCTGAGAGGCATACTGGCATACTTGTGGAAACACGGGAAAGAGATGGCAAAGGCAAATGCAAATTCGTACAGAGGTGGTAAGCTATCTGTGTGGGGGAACAGCTATGTGGGCTGTGTTAGGTGTAAATAGCTGATGTTGGGCAGCTAGTAAGGCAGGGTGCTAAGATTTTGTGTTGGCAAACACAAATAAAGAATTTGAGTATCTTTGTTGATGGGGCTGTAAGCAGTCAGCTAATGACTGGGGCTGTATGTGTAGTCAAACAATTACTCAAAACTGATGGTTCTTCTCGAGTTTAGACAATTATTTTTCTCCTATAGCAATGAATGAATAGAATTTTCCTCTGGGACAATGCAATGGACTGTCTGATGCGATACTGTAGTATACGGTTGCATGGTTATTAGAGATGCTCCGATCAGCATTTTTGGGGCCGATCACCGATTACCGATCACCAAAATCATGATCTGCCGATTACTGCCGATCACAGAATGGCAGGGGAATGGGAATTTTTTATCTATAATCTAGCAGAGTTTGCATCATTTGTAGAAATGAAACTAACTATGAATTATGAAATATTATGAAATATGAAAACTGTATTGAAAAAAAAAACCCAGTAGACATAAATTTGCTACAGTCAAGATCTTGAAGAACCACCAAGTGTTTATTTAATTGTATTTAGAAAATGAGATAACTTAAGGCTACTGTAGGCCATCTTCCCCAAATAAGGCAGAGTAACGTAAAATTATTCCAAACAAAGAGGGGTCAGGCAGACCAACACACATTAGATCAGCTTAATGGGATGGGATCAAGTTACACTTAGGCATACTTGGAAATTGTTATATAAATATACTGCAGTGTTCATTTTGACAGCAAATTTTGATTTAGTTTTAGTCATAGTCTTTTGACTAAAATGCCATTTAGTTTCAGTCATATTTTAGTCATCTGAATTGTTTTAGTTTTAGTCGACAAAATACAATAAGAATTTAGTTGACTAAATCTACAGTAGATTTAGTAGACTAAAATATAATGGGTTTAGTTAAATTGTAATGCATTAATTTAGAATTTCAAAAAAATTTCCAAACCCATTATATAGAAAACATCTATTAACCTGTTAATATGAATAATTTTTAAAGATTGAACATGCAATACAGACACAGATTTAGCACTGTGACATAAAATAATATCTTAAAATGAAATAAAAACACTTCTCCTAAAATAAGTCTTTTTTTCTTCAATGAATGATGCACTCTTTAACATACATCATTCTTTATTCTTTCAAGCAGACATATTTATTTGTAGCCTATGAATTAAATATAATTAATCCTTATTAAAGCTATTAAAAGAGCAGTGAATGCTTTTCTCTTTTTATTTTGTTGTTTGATTAATATTAAGTGTACAAACGGCATTAGGTTTATTACGCACTGTCACTTGACCGACTGTGCACATCCAATTGCACTGATGCACGTCCGATATTCTCACAGGCTGCTGTACGCTCTGTAAAGACATAACCGACTGTGTTTACGCGAATACTCTCCAAAACTGACATTTAGACATAATTGTGTGTGTATTTGCCCATTCAGACGCAAAAGAGAGCTCAGTTCAGTCCTCGCGCGCTGTAGGCTATAGCGGTCTATGTGCAGGGCTGCACGCTTCGCGTCGGTTGTGTGTAACGTTATGTGTGTGTGCGGCTGTGCGCACAGAAAAACATACCGAATAAAGCTCTTTCGCGTCGTCACTGTTATTCAGATTTATTAACATTTTTTAACGATTTATGAGACGTGCATCAAGCGCGTGCAACTCGTGTCCCACGAACATCGGACATCTAATTAATCTCCAGTTAACTAGCAGAGCGTTCATCAAGCGCATGCAACTCGTGAATAGAATTAGAATACACGCTACAAATAGTTAAATCTCGCCGTTAGCAACGTCTCTGTCAGACACTTTGAAAAACTTCCAGAATGGAGAACTCATGTTGACACTGGCCAGCTCCGCTCTGATGTTGTGTGCCCGTGCGCATGCATGCAGGTGGAAAAAAGTCGCGCGAGTAATTTACGTCACGTGATCGGCTTTTTTGATCGGTGCTTTTGGGGTTCGCCGATCAAGCTATCTTTAGCCAATATCGGCCGATCAATCGGAGCATCACTAATGGTTATTTTCTCTATAATATTATCAATCTTGCAAGTAAAGAAGTTAGTAAGGTCATTACTACTGTGCTATTTGGAAACGTCTGAAGTTGAAGCTATATTTCTCGTTAATTTAGCCGCTGTATCAAATAAATACCTAGGGTTGTGTGTTTTCTTCTAAGAGGGTCTAAAAATAAGCAGATCTAGCAGTTAGTAAGTCCTTTCTGTATGCAATAGAGCTGTCTTTCCACAAAATGCGAAAAACCTCTAGTTTTGTTTTGTTTTCATTGCCATCAAAATCAATTCCATGTGACAATATTAGATCTAGAGTATGATTATGACAATGAATGGGTCCTGACAAGGGTCCTAACTCCAATTTAGTTTAGATTGTCTATAAATGCCAATACCAATGCATCTTTTTTATTATCTACATGGATATTAAAATCACCAACAATTAGGGCTTTATCTGCAGCCAGTACTAACTCCTAGTGTTGTAGTCAAGACCACCTAACCCGAGACCAAGACAAGACCAAGACCAGAGTGTATCGAGACCGAGACAAGACCAAGACTTTTAGGGGCCGAGACCAAGTCGAGACCAAGACCGAGGGAGGGCGAGACCGAGACCAAGACCAAGACCAGCGCCCCACACTACATGACACAAAAAATTGTGAAACATGATCAAAAGAGCTTCTCAAATTGATCTGAAAGATCCACATTCCCATAAAAATACATAGCCTAGATATTACACTCAAAGTTTAAATAAATGTAACCATCTTTATTCAATACCCTGGGTGACTTCCATCATTTAGTAGGCTACAGAATGTAAAACAATTATTCATTGTTCATCACTAAAGTCTTCACTTTTCTCCGCCTTTTATAAACAATACATAAAGTTATGTTGTTTTTAAACCTACAACAATCCTTTTTTAAACGTATTTTAGCACAATTCACAACCAGCAGTAATTCAGGAAAAAATATCCGAATGCTCCACATGAAACTATGGTCTTCCGACCTTTTACCATCGTGTCGATTTATTTTTATTAATATGTGCCATGCAAGACAGCGCTTAGGAGACGGTGAACCCTTGTTTATACTTTCGCCTGGCTCCGAAGAGAAAGAGTGTGCGCGCGCGACCGGGGCGCTCTCTCGCTCTCGCTCTCTCTCTCTCTCTCTCTGTCACACGCGCAGCAGTTCGTCTACATTATTCATCGATCGTTTTACATCCAATAAAAGCAAGGATGTTTACAAAAAAATTTGACAATATACTGGCAATTTAGTGATATTTCCACAGTTATGGTCTTGAGTGGTCTTGAAAAAAAATCGCGAGTCCTCAATGTCCAAGACCGAGACCAAATGCAGTCGAGACCGAGACCATCAAAAAGTGACCGGTCTCGAGAACTACAACACTACTAACTCCGATAGAAAATCTGAAAATTCTTTAATAAAGTCTGCATTGTGCCCTGGTGGCCTGTATACAGTAGCCAGCACAAATGTCAAACAGGATTTATCACTTACACTAGATAGCATAATTTAAAGCTTCATTACTTCAAAATAATTATATTTGAAACTAGACTTCTGAGGAATACTGAAGATATTGCTATAAATTAGTCCACCCCCCAAGATCACGGTTATAGACATGAGCCTTGCCTGAAAGGCAAAGAGGGAGGTGTTGCTGTAATTTAAAGTAATGTAATCGTCTGGTAGCTAGGTTATGATCTATAATTATATCATTTACAATACGTGCATTTGAAGAAAGGGATCGGATATTCAGGAACCCAAGCTTTATCATTTGTTCATCTGTATTATATCTGTTTTTTTTATTTGTTGAATATCAATTTAATTGTTTCCCTTTTGGGAGTTTTTTGTATGTACTATTTCAGGGAGCAGACACAGTCTCTACAGGTGAAACTCGAAAAATTTGATGAATAGAATTTTCCTCTGGGACAATACAATGGACTGTCTTATGCGATACTGTAGTATACGGTTGCATGGTTATTTTCTCTATAATATTATATATTATATTATATTAGAATATCGTGCAAAAGTTAATGTATTTCAGTAATTCAAATTAAAAGGTGAAACTAATATATTTAGTATATATTACTATATACATCAGTGGTTCTCAACCGGTGGGGCCCGGGGTCAACTGCAATGAGCTGCGGTCCCAACTGCAATGAACCAGCTTGGGGGGACCCAGCTTGCAAAAGGTTGAGAACCCCTGATATACATTATGCATGATTATACTTTTCAGAGGGCCAACATTTCTGTATTTTAATTTTAATTTTATTTTATTGATTTAATTTAATATTCAAATTTTCTGAGATTTTTAATTTGGGGTTTTCATAATATGTAAGCCATAAAAAGTATAACCTTTGCACGATATTCAAATCCTTCGAGTTTCACTGTATGTTTGACTCTTTATCTGACTTCTGTGACTTGAGACAGCTAGCAGACGGTCCGTTTAGCCAATCTCTCTGCTTCCTGACCTGCGCCCCAGTTAGTCAAGGTTCAACTCTTAAGACTATGTGTCATATTAGTAGAGAGAAAAGCGGCACCACCCCAGGAGGGATGAATACCATCTCTTTTCAATAGGTCAGGTCTTCCCCAAAAAATTGTTAAATTGTCTATGAACCCTATATTATTCTGCGGACACCACTTAGACAGCCAGCCATTGAATGACGACAGTCTACTAAGTATCTCATCGCTCAGGGAGGTGGCTTGCGAGCTCTTTAACACAGCTCTTTAATGTTAATTTGAGTGATTTCCCACTAGTGAAGTCAAACATCATTAGTGCAGACGTGAATAATAGTCTTACAGTATTTACGATTAGCATTAGCCATCACGTTTAAATTTGCTTTAAAGTTATGCAAAATTAAATTTTACATGGAGTTTGAACATAAATGTGTGCTGTCAGTGTGTGTACAACCGCCCTTTAATGGTAAAAATCTACCCAGTGCTTTTTTTGAAATCCCCATAAATCATAAGGACTGTCTCAAAACAAACCATTCTCAGATTTAGGACAATGCGACATACTTTTGTACAAGCCCCGCCCACAACTGTTGACTGACACTGCCGTATTAGCATAGACCCACCCTGAGTTAGCTTTTCACAGTCCGCCATTATTTCAACGCCGGAGCAGCTGTAGACAAGAATGTCTCGTAAGCGATTGAGGTGTATTGTTATAAGATGTAAGAATGAACATAGCAATCTTAATTTGCTCTCGTTGTTACTCGAGGATGGATCTGTACCAACTGTTTGTGATCCTGCTTACAGTCTCCGGATTGATAGGCCTACGTTACTTATCATGGCAGTAATGGAAGGGTAATTTATCTTTTCATTCATCAGTTCATCTGAGTCGTTTTACGCATATAAAGTTTACCAGTTTATTAAGCATGATGCACATCTAGATTAACATCTAAACTTACTTCACCACCCTAAAAGGTGAAGAAATCTAAGATTAGGGGTGTCAGATATTGTATTGTCTATGATGACAGTGTTTCTCAAATGATGGGTCATAGAGTGTGTAGTCAATGAAACAACCACAACGAATGTAATTCTAAACTTTTTTCCGCGTGATTTTGAAATGCTTGCCTGAATATACCCACTCATCCCCACTGTGCCTGGCAAGAGGTTCCTTAGAGCACATCTTGAGAAAAACGGGCTGTCTCAAAATTAAACCAGATCTGGGCATCATAAATGTATGGTCATAATAGTAACATTTAGTATATTATATGTCAACTCTCTCAATATTTTCTATTGTACAGTACATATCACACAACATGCAGCACGTTTTTAAGCAGATCACTAATATTAGTGGCTCCCACAGCAATTGGAAGTGCATGCTTTACGACAGCACCAGGATGTTTTTAGTTGTGCTTTTGTGTCTTTTTTACCCTTTTTAAACATTAATTTCCTAAGTAATGGAAAGTTGGTAGTTTTAAACACATAGAATGTATGTTTTAGTGATTTTTACCCTTGTAACACATCTCATGGATTATTACTTTAATGAGATAAACACTGAGTAGAAATGACCATTTCTGCATGATGTACGTGAATCCGTTGTCCTAATGCACTGATTTATGATAGTTTTGTGTGTTTTTCTTCTGTGCAGAGGTAGTTCACTCGAGCAGGTCTAATCTGCACAGAGCTCATAGTGAGGAGACCCCCAGTTCCAGCAGCCCCCGTGGACGGTCAGCACAAATCTCTTTTTATTTTACCATTTGTTTATGTCTAACTATTTTTTTTAGTGTTTTATACTTTTGTTTAATGTCTTCTGCTTCTTCGCAACACATCCTTGCGTGTTTATGCTTAACATCCTAAATGAGCTGAAGATGAGCTGTATTTTTATTAACTAACATTAACAAAGACTTTTCAAACAAAAACAATGGTCTTTTTTAATTAATTGATGTTAGAATTAAATGAGCTGAGGGATTTAATTCAGGGTCTAATAATCTTAACAAAATCCAAGTTTTGATATCCAATATATTTTTATGAATCCCTGAAATTTCTATGGGGCAATACATTATCATTCTATTGCGCATTCAGCCCATTTCACGGTGCTGTTTTTTAACCACGTGTGTTAACATGCTGGATTTATACTAGTGGCAATGAAATCCACATTTTTAACAGTTTTTACCTACCAATGTTTTGTATGGACCCTTGAACTTTGCACATATTACTGTTTAATTCATTTCACATTGCTGTTTCTCACGGCCATGTGAATGATGCTTTAAAGCTCAAATTTTGGCTTCGTACTAGAGGTAATGGTCTAACAATATTACTAATTTTATACGGCTTTTAGTTTACCAGGCTTTTTAAATGACACTTTAAATTCCCATAGCTTTATATAAATGACTTGGCTAATGAATTTCTTTAGACCATTATCTCTGGTGTAAAGTCCTTAGCTTTAACGCCCTTCTATAAGTGGCCAAGAAAGGAAGCATTTCTGTTGTGTTGTGTATTTCTGTTGTGATGTGACTTGTTTCTGCTGTGTTGTTTAAATTTCCTTGCGTTGTGCACTACTTGGTCACCGTACTGGCAAGCAAATGTGTTGCTTGGCCATTTTAGTGATAAACATCCTCTAGTTAGTTTTAGGCCTGATTTACTAAGATCCTAAATAAAGAAATTTCCTTGGATAGTCTAAAATAATTGCATGCACTTTTTGTGGGCACGCAGCTGATTAACTAAAAATACTTGCCCCACGTACAAAAAGGTTATACACACCTATAATTAAATTTATTCACTTTGTGTGTGGGATTACAGAAGCATAACAAGAAATACACAGCACCAGCATACGTGCATACAATCACTCCACTGTGTGTCTTATATGAATCTCTCATATATTTTCAGAAATTTAGCTCGTTCATCTGCGGGTTCTTGTGGAGATTCTCCAGCTGACGCGAGAGGAGCTGTTCTCACTAATGGTGAACTAAATGGAGAACCCACAGAAACCACATGCCATCACAACTCAAAGACGACTATCAACAGCCTGAGCAATGCTGGTTAGATACACACACGTTAAATTCTACAAAGATACAAACTCACTCAGGCTGCTGTGAAATATGATCATAGCACACTATGATACATTTTGATCATCTCAATCTAATACTACAATCAATGTGTTAATTAACAAAAGCTTTTATTTTGACAAATTATTGAATTGTTCAAGTTTTATGAGAATTATTGTGCTTCTAATAATAAGCACATCCTGCCATTTATTTTATTTGTGTTTCTTTATAATCTCTGATGTGTCAGAAGTTTTAGGAATTCCTGCCTAATAAAAGCTAGATATGTTTACAAACCGTGATATAAATATATTGCAAAAACTCTTTCAATTGACACTTTACATCGTCACCATGATAAATATTACCCAACCCTACTTAGGCCCTAGTAAACACTCTTCAAGGGCTCTGATTTGGTAAGATGTTAATTCTGACTTTTTTGTTGGTCTTTTTGCTTGGTGCTAAGGTAAAGGTGAGACACCTACTAATGGGATCGAGGGCGGTCACCTGTCATGTCCAGCTCTGTCTTCACCATCACTGAGCTCAGACCCCCCCGCTGGGACGGACAGTCCTGCCCCGCCGCCAGCCACAGACGCCCCACCCACCACTGACCAGACCAGTATAGCCACAGAGACACAAGCCACTGATGCACTGCCCACTGGGTACGTCAGAGAGATGGGGTTGAATTTAAACATGAACACATGCCATATCAGTTTTCTCAATGATTTTATCTCTTGCAGTTGGGAACAGCGAATTCTTCCTCATGGACGAGTCTATTATGTGGATCATAACACAAAGACCACCACATGGGAGAGACCCCTCCCACCAGGGTGTGTATCTGTCTTTTTCACGTGCTTTTACATGCTGACAGCCTGGTAATGTTTATGGAAGGAGTTTGTAAATTTCAATCTCTAACAATTTGCACATTAACATCTAAACTTACTTCACCACCCTAAAAGGTGAAGAAATCTAAGATTAGGGGTGTCAGATATTGTATTGTCTATGATGACAGTGTTTCTCAAATGATGGGTCGTAGTCAATGAAACAACCACAACGAATGTAATTCTAAACTTTTTTTCCACATTATTTTGAAATGCTTGCCTGAATATACCCACTCATCCCCACTGTGCCTGGCAAGAGGTTCCTTAGAGCACATCTTGAGCTGATGCCCAAAAGCTTTGGGAGAGGGGAGGTACAGGTGGCACAGAGCAAACATCAGCTCCCAATAATGCACAACTTGGCCTTTGTCAGGGCGGGAGAGAAACCTCAGGTGGAGCCCAGGGCCTCAACTAGCCTCAGCTTGGATTTGCAGCTGAAGGTTTACCTAGGGAAGTAGCTGAAGTTTCCGGATAACATTGCAAGGACAACATTCAGGCCAGATTTGGTCCTAACATCTGACTGTTCCAAGCAAGTGGACATGTTGGAACTTACTGTCACTGGGAAAGATCGGATAGAGGCTGCAGGGGCTTTGGAGGACAGTCTGGAGACACTCAGTCTCCTTGGTATTAGAGGGTTTTTAGGAAAGAAGAGCCACAAGGACATCATAGAAGCTGCAGAAAAAGCTTCAAGGTGGCTGTGGATCAAGAGGTCCATGGCGAGGGTGTCTGATGATCTAATATCTGAAACACCCTATGACTAGGGATGGGAATCAAGAACCGGTTCTTCTTCAGAACCGGTGCCCAGTGAACCAATTCCTTGGAACCGTTAGCATGCCTGCTTAACGATTCCGCTTATCGGTTCCGCTCGTTGCTAATGTGTCATGACGTCACAGGAGGTAGTTCCCCCCTTTGCAACCGCGCTGCGTTGTTTTGGTTCAGAACGCAGCAAACATGGCATCGAGGCAGAATCGCTCTAAAGTTTGGTTACATTTCACGCGAAAAGACGACAATACGGTCACTTGCAACACTTGTAAAATTTCCATTTCGTCAAAGGGAGGAACTACCTCCAATATGTAGAAACACACAGCAAGCAAATTCATTTGAGGCGAGTGTGAGTAATTAAAAATGCTCCAACTACTTTAAAAGCCTACATCTGGGCACATTTCGGCTTTTATGAACAACCTAAGCACAACCTGGAGAAGACACGCGCTGTGTGCGCTCATGTCACGCACAAATAGAATATGCATTTAGGAGATAACACTAACTTGATAAACCACGTTAGCCATTTTCACCCGAGCTGTTAACGCCTTTGACTGCTTTAGAGTAAGCGGAATTTTCTCTGATTTAAGTATCCGCACCCGATGGTCAAATTACAATTATTCTGTGTTGTTACGCGTGATTATAAATGGATGATCGTCACCTTCAACAGCAGACTCGCGACGGTTGATGCGCGCATCTCTAGGGTAACGTTGTACACTGATGAATGAGCGCTGTTTTAAATGAACATTTCTTTAAAAACAAAATTGATTTAACAGAATTTCATTTTCTTAATGGCATAAACAGGCTTGACTCCCTTGAAACTTAAACTGGAATGTCACTGTTTCTGTCACTGCGACTTCCCGAACAGACGAGCACGCACACACGCGCGTGCGCACACACACATCACTTTTGAAGTAAAATTTAAAATTGAGGATGCAGTGCATCGTGATGCATCGAGATATCGAATTGAACTGAATCGATGACATGATAATCGTAACCGAACTGAACCGTGAGACCAGTGTAGGTTCGCACCCCTAATACTCTGTGCTGTCTTCTGATCAGATATTAAGGCAAGGCAAGTTTATTTATATAGCACATTTCATACACAATGGTTATTCAAAGTGCTTTACATAGAAGAAAAAAATAAATAAAAAATAAATAAGAATAATTAAAACAGTTTAGAATAAAAAAATAAAAAGAGTGTGCATTAAAGCGAGTTAATACAAACAAACACATTTTTACTTATTCCCTCACCCAATGAGCACCGATAAGAGAATCGATAAGGAATCGTATCGATAAGCAATATCGATAATGGAATCAGAATCGTTAAATTCTTATCAATTCCCATCCCTACCTATGACTCTGTGTTTATCACTGATGAAGTGTCCAAGTTGCTCCATTGGGCGTTTCAGAAACCAAACTTGCGCTAGGTTTGACATATCATGTCATTTGTATTGCTCTTTCAATTCAATTCAATTAAAATTTATTTGTATAGCGCTTTTCACAATACATATTGTTTCAAAGCAGCTTTAGAGAAAGTGCATTTCAGAAATGTACATAGAAAAATACAGTTAGTTAATCATGTATTAATTTAGGGCATAACATATCGCCGGCGTTGAGTCGTCTGTTCACAGGCGTCTAGACGTCTCTTCACAGGCGTTTAGTCATCTCATCACAGGTGTTGGGGCATCTGAAGTCTCTGTGAGAGGCTGGATACAAACTGGAGCTGACGAACGCTATTTACCTCAGGACTGGCGTCCCGAGATAACAGCATTAATGCAGATGGGAAATAATTAGCATAGCTGATGTTCATAGTATTAATGCATTCGATCTGATTCAGCAGTAGTATAAAAGGTAAGCATTATGTGAATACTTGGTTAAAGAGATGCGTCTTTAATCTAGTTTTAAACTGGGACAGCGAGTCTGGGCCTCAAACAATATCAGGAAGGCTATTCCAGAGTTTAGGAGCTAAATGTGAGAACGGCCTCCCTCCTTTAGTGGACTTAGATATCCTAGGAATGACCAGAAGCCTCAAATTTAGTGATCTTAAAGAGCGTGACAGATTGTAGGTTGATAGAAAGTCCGTTAAATACACTGGAGCTAAACCATTTATGGCTTTATAGGTCAGTAGTAATACTTTGTAATTGATACGGAACTTAATAGGTAACCAGTGTAGAGATGATAAAATTGGTGTTATATGATCATATTTTCTTGACCTAGTAAGAACTCTAGCGGCTGCATTTTGCTCTAACTGTAGCTTGTTTATTGAGGATGCAGGACAACCTGCTAATAAAGCATTACAGTAATCTAGTCTCGAGGTCATGAATGCATGTATTAACTTTTCTGCATCAGAAACAGATAGCATGTTACGTAGTTTAGCAATGTTTCTAAGGTGGAAAAAGGCTGTTCTTGTAACATGAAATATGATTTTCGAAAGTCAAGTTGCGGTCTAGTATAACACCCAGGTCTTTTACTGTAGTGGATAAAGTAACAGGACATCCTTCTAAAATAAAGTTGTATTGTAAGGGGTTTTTTGGGTAGTTTTTTGGACCAATAAGTAATACCTCCGTTTTATTTGAATTTAATAGCAGGAAATTACACGTCATCCAGCATTTTATATCTTTAAGACACTCTTTCAAATTAGATAAGTTAGTGTTTTCATCTGGTCGTGATGAAATATATAATTGAGTGTCATCAGCATAACAGTGGAAATTAATTCCATGTTTTCTTATAATATTACCGAGTGGCAGCATATATATTGAGAATAGCAGAGGGCCCAACACAGATCCTTGCGGCACTCCATAGTCTATTGAGGTTATCTTCGATTTTTCCCCATTTAAACAGACAAAGTGGTAACGGTCTGATAAGTACGATCTAAACCAGCTTAATGCCTGTCCCTGAACACCAGTGTAGTTTTGTAGTCGATCCAAGAGTATTTTATGGTCTATAGTGTCGAACGCAGCGCTAAGATTGAGTAGAACTAGTATTGAGATACAGCCTTGGTCAGAAGCTAAAAGTAAATCATTTGTTATTTTAACTAGCGCAGTTTCTGTGCTCTGATGTGGTCTGAATCCTGACTGAAATTTTTCATAGAAATCGTTTTCTTGCAAGAAAGAGCAGAGTTGAGCGGACACAACTTTTTCTAGTATTTTAGACATAAATGGAAGATTTGAGATGGGTCTGTAATTTGCTAGGTTATTTGGATCTAATTGTGGTATCTTAATGAGAGGTTTTATTACTGGCAGCTTGAATATTCTTGGAACATGACCTAAAAATAAAGACGAGTTAATAATATTGAGAAGAGGCTCTTCCACTACAGGTAACGCTTCTTTCAGTAGTTTAGTGGGTGTTGGATCTAATAAACATGTTGTTGGTTTTTGATGCAATGATAAGTTTATTTAGCTCTTCCTGACCTATAGTTGTAAAGCGGTGTAGTTGTTCTTGAGGGGCGATAATTGAGGCTGAATCATACGACGGCTTGTACAGATTGTACATTTACAATTGTGTTTCTGATGCTTTCTATTTTCTCAGTGAAGAAATTCATAAAATCATTACTACTACACTGTAACGGAATATTTTGCTCAGGTGATGTCTATTTATTTGTTAGTCTAGCCACAGTGTTAAATAAGAACCTTGGATTATTTTGGTTATTGTCTATTAGTTTGCGGAGATGCTCAGCCCTGGCTGTTTTTAGAGCCTTTTTATAAAGTGACATACTGTCTCTCTATGCGATTCTAAAGACCTCTAAATTAGTTTGTTTCCATTTACCCTGTAAGTTATGAGTTTCTCTCTTGATAACATGCGTAGCACTGTTGTACCATGGTGCTTTAGTTTTCTGTCTAACTTTTTTTAATCTAATTGGTGCAACAATTTCTAATGTACTAGAGAAAATGGTGCTCAAACTGCTAGTCATTTCCTCTAGTTCATCTGTTTGTTTGGGTTCACTGACCAGCTGAGATAGATCAGGTAAGCTATTTGAGAATCTATCTATAGTGGTTGGAAGGATTGTTCTGCCTGGTCGATAACGTGGCGCAACATGACAGATTTCAGCAAGTTATGCAAGTTACCATGTAATGATCAGTGACATCATCACTTTGCAGTATAATATCTATATCGGTTGGATTGGTTCCATATGATATAATTAAATCTAGTGTATGATTTAGACGATGAGTGGGACCACTGACGTTTTGCTTGACCCCAAAGGAGTTGAATAAATCTGTAAACGCAGCCCCTAACGCATCATTTGTGTTATCTACGTGTATGTTAAAATCTCCAACAATTATTGCTTTATTTAGTTGACCAATAGATCTGAGAGAAAGTCTGCAAACTCTTTTAGGAAATCAGCGTAAGGCCCTGGAGGTCTATATACGGTAGCCAAGGCTAGAGATAAAAGGGATTTCTTTCTTACATCTAAGTGCATAACATTTAGCACAAGTACTTCAAACGAATTAAACCTGTGACCTGTTTTCTGAGTAACATTAAGAATATCTCTATAGATTGTTGCAACACCGCCTCCACGACCGATCAGACGGGGCTCATGCTTATAACAGTATCCTGGTGGAGTAGACTCATTTAGACCGAAATAATCATTGGTTTAAGCCAGGTTTCAGTAAGGCAAAGTACAAACGTGACCATTTCATTTACAATAACCACCTTAGGTGTGAGCGATCTAATGTTTAGAAGCCCTAGCTTTAGAATTTTTTTTTGTTCACTGATATTAAGATTTTCTGGTTTAATTACAATTAGATTTTTCCTAGATCCTACAGTAGATTTATTGTTTGGCCTATAATGTTTCTATATAATGTTCTACACTACTTATATCAATTAAGTTGGGACAGCAGAGAGTGTGATTTGGACTTTGACTTACTAGTCATATGTTGTGTAACGTCTTGGAGATGTTGTCCGACAGCATAGCCGCTCCGATTCTGCTGGGTGCAGGCCATCAGCACGTAAGAGCCTCGGTCGCTCCCAGAACAGATTCCAGTTATTTACAAAGAGCAGTTTCTGTTCATTACACCATGACATTAACCATTCATTTAGTGCAAATAATCTACTGAACCTTTCATGTCCTTGTCGGTACTTGGGAAGCGGTCCAGACACAACGATCGTTGCTTCAGGCGATGTGCTGCGTACCGTCTCGATCAGGCTCCTGTAGTCCTCCTTCAGAACCTCCGTCTGCCGCAGCCTGATGTCATTCACTCCCGCGTGCAGCACAACAGCTCCGACGCGCTCATCACCGTTCAGGATCTCTGGAACCTGTGCAGCACTAGAACACGAGCACCAGGAAAGCAGTGAGTGCGCACCTTACCTTTACCCGAGGTAGCGCGGACATGACGGACGATGGAACTGCCGATGATCATGGCGTCGTCGTGTTCCGACTCGCGAAGAGGGGGGAAGCGGTTCCGGGTGGAGATCTCGAAGACCGGGAGGGGCGGAGAGGTTCTTGCTGTGGTCCTGGCTCGTGTCTTCCGCTGTGGGATCATCCAGCGTCCATGGTGTTGTGTCGGTGCCGGAGTGAATGAAGCCAGGGATGATCGCGTCCTGGGTGCTCGGGGCCTGTGCAGAGAAACACACGGAGTAGACGAGGTCAAAGTCAAAAAGTTACTAACCACTGACTTGTGAGCATCGGCGCGTGATGTTTCAAGCGCTGATCGCCGATCTCGCAACTCGGCCTTCCTCTTTAGTAGATCACGGTTCTGCTTCTCCACGGACTCCAGCTCTAACTGCACCGAATGCAGCTCAAATGTGTCCTCACCTGGACTCAGAGGTAACGTTAGACACACATCCGATATATTCGCCATTATAACAGATGAACAATAAGTTAGTAGTGATACTACAAATATCTCTACTAATTTAGGGCTGAAATCCTGGATAGAACCCGTATCCTTTCAGTGATACAGGTGTAAATAAGACGATCGATAGGCGAGAGGCCACGCGTGCAATGCTAGTGGGCTTAAGGCTAGTAGCGGAAATTCTGAAAGTTGGATAAGTAGCAATATCAAAGCAATCCGATATGTTCACATGCTATAAAAAGAGAAAATGCTTGTTTATAGATGAGTGTAAAGAAGAAAATCAAGGATTTTGAAATGAACAATAGTGCAGCGGAACGCACCTCGGTTCTTCTTCTACTCTTCTTCTTAGCTTTTCGTCTTTTTAGCTTTTTAGTCTTGGTCCTTCGGATGAGACGTTAAACCGAGGTTTTGACTCTTTGTGGGCATTTTTATAGAGTAATTCTATTGATTTGAGTGTGTTCATACAATGTCCAACTTGTACAACAATATTCAATATGTGATAAAATCATAGAATGTAAAAACACTTTGGCAGCCACAAATGGTATAAATTGACGAATTAGTTTAAAATTTCGTAAATTACATTTTACTGTACTCGATATTCTTTTTACATGTTTTTTAAAACTTAATGTGGAATCAAGGGTCACACCAAGGTACTTAAATTCCGAGATGATTTCTAATTCTTCTCCTCTTAAAAATACACCAGATTGTTTTATGTCTTGGAACTGTTTAGTGAACATCATACAAACTGTTTTTTTAGTATTGAGTAACAGACAGGATTTAAAAAGCCATTCATTTACAGGGACCAGAGCGGAGGTCAGGATGTCAGAAGCCTCTTGAACACTTTTTGCACTTGTGTAGATGACTGCGTCATCAGCATACATTTGAAATTCAACATCAACAGAAGTGTTTGGATGGTCATTTATATATAAAGAAAATAATAAGAGACCGAGTATTGACCCTTGAGGCACACCAATGGGGACATCCAAGAAGGACGATTTGACACTGTTAATATTAACACACTGTTTTCTTGAGTCCAAGTAAGATTTAATCCATTGAATGGCATTTAAAGAGAAGTTAAAATATGTCAGTTTAGATAATAAAATGTCATGATTCACTTTGAGTACCCAGAAAAGCGCCAAATAAATGTAACAAATGAATTAGCTTGAAAAAGAATGTCTGCCTTTGACTTCAGTGTGGTGAGTCTGGATTGAGCAACAATATCGCAACCAAATTTTTCCGGTAAATGTGGGTTAGTCCTGCATGTCAGATTGAGGAAGTTTAGCCTATGTCTCCTTACAGCACTGTTTCAGCTCTGTGATGTGGGTCAGATTCATTGCACACACAGCTCTCTTTGATTCCTCTGAATTATGGTCAAAACTTTTCTGCCATTTCAAAACATTTACATTTCTTCTGCTTTAGTCATTCAGCGTTTTTAGGCTTCAGTCAGACTGACACCTTGAAATGTTCCTGTAGATTTTTTCTGTTATAGCACATAATCTATCAGTGATGGGAAGTTGCCCTAGTCCAGAGGCAGCAAAACAGCCCAACACTACTATATCACAACTGTGCTACAGAAGATCCGATGTAGATCAAATTTGTGCTGAAATGCGGATGGTTTGCACAATTTCTTGCATCACTGTACTGTAACGTGCTGTTCACACAGGAGTACATTGGAAGGGAGGCTTTTGAGACACATTTTTAAAAGTTAATCCTGAAAAAACATGTCTGGTACATGTTTGCATTGGAAAAAATGCAAGATGTGTCCTTCAAGAACAGCCCCTGAAAGTACAAGACTTGTAACAAAGCTATAACAGTGGTATCAGTGGATCACAACACTGTGTGAAAACAGAAAACACAAGTTTGGCTTCAGCTTGAACTCTGTTTGCATACATATATTTACAATTCACTTTTTTGAATCTGGAGCTGGTTTTAATCTATGATCCGTGTCTATTGTAGTTGGGAGAAGCGTGTGGACCAGCGTGGAAGGTTTTACTATGTGGATCACAACACCAGAACCACAACATGGCAGCGGCCCACAGCAGAGTCCGTTCGCAACTATGAGCAGTGGCAGTCTCAGCGCAGCCAGCTCCAGGGAGCCATGCAGCAGTTTAACCAGAGATACCTCTATCAGGTAAACAACATGTTCCTTTGACCTCATGAGCAAATGTTTTTTTTTATTGACAACCCATTGCCTAATGTGTGCACAATCTATACAGTAGTGGGTAGTTTTACCCTATAAAGTAACCTAGCCAGGGCTCCAGACTGTGACCAAAATTGTCGACATTTTTGGAGAATGTGCAAGTTCATGGTCACTCAATGTGTGTCTGCCTACCTGCACTTGCATTAGGGACTTATCTAATCTGTCACGTATTATCGACTAGGCCAAATCGGCTATGCTCCCGTAGTAGTCGGTTACAGTTGAACGTCAAGAAGTAGCAGTTTCACACCGCAAGCGTGAGCAGCGTTTTTTTTTTTTCCGGCATGCATGTTAACCAATGATTGCATTCACACCGGGAGCAGGAGTGTCATGTTCAAATTAAAGGAAAGCACGCTTTTGATGGACAAAATAAATATGATTTCCCACAAAAAGTGCTCAAAATGCACAGAATAACCTACACTGTAAAAAAAGAGAGTTGCTGCCTTAAATTTTTAAGTACAATCAACTTGAATGTTTAAACTTAAATTACACTTAACTGACTTAAAAAAATTGTTGAATCTTGTATAACTTATAAAAAAAGGTTGAAAATTGCTTAAAGGACCACGCAGACTTTTTGGGACTTTAGTTGATTCACCATAATGACCGTATCCCCCAGAGTTAGATAAGTCCATACATACCCTTTTCATCTCCGTGCGTGCTGTAACTCTGTCTGACGCACCCACCGCTAGCCTAGCTTAACATAAAGACTGTAAGTAAATGGTAAATTGGCTAAATACTGTACATTTATATCTGCTTTTCACTCAAGTTATGGCTTTCCATCTTTTTACTTTTAAGATACTATTCACACACTCAATACTAATACTAATAAAATGTAAAATATTTTCAGTTTGAGGATAAAATTTGTCATTTTAGCTGTTTAACATCATATTTAAAAGCCATAACTTCACATTTAGGAGACCTAAACTGCAAATTATCATTATTTTATGAAGCTTCATTGGTGATACACACTCACACTAAACCTTGTGTATAACAAATATTAGAAAGACTGTCCTTATCCAAAATGCTTTTCTTTTCTGTGGACCGAGTTATGCAAGCACTGTATTGTTTCAAATGAAATCTAAAGTGTCTCCGTACCCCAGAGTCATCAGTTCATTGATAATGAGATCTAAAGACATGATGATCCATCACCCAGTCTCTTATTGGGTTTCTCTGGTTGTTATAGTAGCCAAAAAGGAAAAAGGCACATAATTTTACATGGATTATTATACAATAACAACCTGAGAGGCCCAATGAGAGACTGGGTGATGGATCATCACGTACACAGCTGTTCAAAAGTTTGGGATCAGTAAGATTGTTCATGTTTTTAAAAGTCTCTTTTGCTCACCAAGGCTGCATTTATTTTATTAAAAATACAAAAAACATTAATATTGTGAACTATTATTACAATTTTAAAATAACTTTTTCTATTTTAATATATTACTCCAGTCTTATAAATAAATAAATAAGGAATAAAATAAATCAATACTTTTATTCAGCAAAGACGCATTACAATTACATTTATATAGACATTTATTATATTACAAAAGATTCTATTTCAAAAAATTAAATAGAACTTTCTATTTATCAAAGAATCCTGAAAAAAAATATTGTTCACAACTGTTTTCAAGATTAATGACAATAATTCATGTTTTTTTTAGCATTAAATCAGCATATTAGAATTATTTCTGAAGGATCATGTGACACTGAAGACTAGAGTAATGATCCTGAAAATTCAGCTTTGATCACAGAAATAAGTTACATTTTAAAATGTATTCAAATAGAAAACAGTTATTTGAATAATATTATTGTTATGCTTCTGTTGTAATCGTGTAAATGCCTGTAACGTACAGTAAGGCTGCTCTGTGCCTGCTCAAAATTCTTTGTAAAGACATAATGCCGCATAAAAGCCAGACTAAATGAAAATTGTGATTGCTGTGTAAATACATTTATGCCACCTCTGAGCAGCATTAAATACAGTCTAAAGAAGTGCTTCTGTTTCTACTTTTGCCAATGAATGATCATGTTATGAGGTTTACGTGGTAGTCCACTGCATTTATTCATGAGGCCTTTGGTTTAATTCTCACATGAGTGTAAAATGTGACAGCTGATTCCAACATTACATGCGCTGGCAGTGTGCAGTCGAGTTCGAGAACACAGGACGCTGCCATTGACACAACACAGCTCACTCTATTGCCCTCGGCTCACGTCACAGCTCACACAGCACACTGGGCTTTTTGTGTGCTAATTGCAGCTCATTAGGTTCTCCTGGGAGAATTATATCATTTAAAAGGCGCTTCCGGCCCTCAGCTTTCACTGTGGTTCCTTATGCTTACACATTATATATACGTGTGTGTGTGTATGTGTATATGTGTAGCACACATGCAAGTCATTGATAAGTGTGTTGGACAAAGTCAAGTCATCTTCATTTATATAGCGCTTTTAACAATATAGATTGTTTCAAAGCAGCTTTACAGTGATAATAGGAAATTAAAGTTTTGGCTTTAGAGCAGTTATTATCCAGCTAAAGTAAGTTTTGATTAATTCACTTCCATTGCAAAGATCAATGGAATTATTGCTCAAAGGCAATAATTAAAGCCCAATATAAACTAGAATAGAAAAATCCTGCACACTATTTCAACTTGCAAGAATGTAAGAAGTGTAAATATAGTACATATTCTATATTTAAAGCTAATTCAGCAATTTTACGGCATATTGAATTTTACGTAGATGAAAATTAGACTGAGGGATAGACTTCTGTCTTTACGTGCATTCTGTATTAAGGTACTAGATCATGTAATTTTCAAAACTCTCAACTTTCAAAACTGTTTTATGAAGTAAAAAAACAACAACGTTTTGTCAGCTGAACAATTGGCTTGTTAAACAACAGTACAATCTATTGAATACACTGTACTTCTGTCCCTCAATGCCTCGTTTTCATTCCTGTCAAACATTAAATATGGCGCCACCCTGACTCGTGGCAGAATTCATTTGGGGGATGGACTGGTAGAGAAAGGAAAGTTTTTAGTCTGTTGCCAGTTGTATGGACATTGAGCCTTCTATATCTCAGTGATCTTTTCTTTTTTGTTCTGTCTTCTTTTTTATGTATTTTCTCACTCTATCTTTCTCCAAGCCATCACTTTTCTTTCTCTCTCTCTCTCTCTCTCTCTCTGTTTCTTTGAGGGTTGGTTTGGATCTAATGGTTGTACAGAGGGAGTGAAGATGATGTCATGCTTTTCTTTCATTTTTTTTCCTACCTTTTTTAGTCATAGAAAGTGCTGAGGGTGGGGCATACTGACACACTAGTTTTTAACATCCCCCTCATTTTTGACCATCTTTAGCCCAACTAAGGCATACAACTGGTAATGATTCATAAATGAAGATGTGGGCTTTCAGATACGCCTCATCCACAAGCACAACTGATGAAATAACTTGCTTGAAAAAGGGCAAAACAATGGTGAAATGGCTATTGTGGGAAACTTTGCTCAGTCAGAGCTCTTGGCTGCAACCATAGGAACGCCTCTGGAGTTTAAAATGAATGTAATGCCCATTGGAAAATGGCAAAACTCTCATGATTCTTTAGTGGTCATTGCATCTTTAGTGCTTTTCTAAAGCTAGTGTAAACTGAAAAAATAAAAAGGGTTAACGCCCTCTAAAGGCCCTCTGGGGATCCCTGGACCCCTAGTTAGTGTTCGAGCATCTCGACCTGCCCGACACAATAACATGGACCATTAATCAGCCAATGGTGTGATTTTTGGACTTTCTGATTGATGGTGTAGAAAATTGGAATTCCATTATATAAATGGTTAAAAGTATATTTATCCGCAGATGAATAAGCACTAAACTTAGTCTAGAGGCAAGTATAAAAAGAAACATCCTAGAACCTAATTACATTTTATATGCATTTTTGTTTTAAGAAAATGCTTAATGTTTTGCCCAGTTTTAAAATACACTGTTCCATACAGGAACACCATAGGGGACCGTCTGAAAGTGATCATCTGTTTACCTGGATTTTGTGTAGATAAAATGAATTATTGAAAACTAGAAATCTTCTTTCAAAAAGCACATGGTTTCATGACGTTGGGTAGTTCCGCATGTATTAAAATATTAGTATTTAGCCTGTGGTTTTAAAAGCCTGCTATTCATTTAGCTTTATAACGTTATCTTAAAAGAAAGGAACGTTTTTACACTATCTACACTGTACGGTTTTATACCACATTCAGGGTATAAATTCATAAACATGCCCACAGAGTGTGTTTGTCTGTTTTTCATTTATAATTATGCCTAAAGCACACACACTGGATGGATGTTTTCGGTGCCAAACACACACACATGTGCGCTCCGAGTAAACATGGCCACGGTGTGTGAATAAAGGTGCTTTTGTCCGGTGGGGGGCTGGGCCATCTGGAGCGCTCATGAATGTTCACTTCAGTGCGCTCAGACATCGCGCCTCCCTGTGTATTTCACAGCTCCGCTAGAAGAGGACGAGGCGTGGGTGGGGTCGCCATTGGGCGGATGGAGACAGGGTGGGGTTTTCCAGCAGCCAGTGAGATCACTGGAACACTGCATGCGTGTGTGTGTCGTCTTCTGCCTGTAGCGGGCATGTAGCATTTGGACGGCGCTAGCTAGGCACTTGAACACCTCTGTCAGTCTCCGTTCTGAGAAGTGGAGGCAAACTCTGTGTGATCTGTTGGGTTCATAGCCTTCTAGAAACACCTCTTAGAGTCAGCACCTTGTCCCACAGGGTTTTTTGCAGTACAGCTGCGATTTGTCTATTCCTGCTGTTATTTGGGTTAGTAGTTTATTTGAACTGGTTTCTGCGGGTTCTGGTGTGTGAGGGGGTTCAAAAAGTGTGTCCTAACTCCAGTCTCTCTCTGTTTGCCCTCACAGCCGTCTGGAGTTGCAGTGGAGAATGACCCGCTCGGTGCTCTTCCTCCAGGATGGGGTAAGTCGTCACTCATGCTTTATCTTCAGGTGAGGTCTCTCTTATGAGCTCAATGTGAGTTTTTTTTATTTTATTTATGTTAACTTTACTAGTAGAGAGAGGCCTATAATCAGCTTGGCCTAAGATGTTTTTTTCCAGTATTCATACTTTTCTAGTACTGCATCTACTGATAAATAGTTGAATTTAGTGGATCACATCACCATAACAAAAAGTGACTGTGGTCTACAGGAAACAACAGTTATCGAGTGAAGTAACTTACCGGTATTTTATGTATTGATTTTTACGTAACGCATAGCATATTATGATTAACAGTTGAATATAGCCCAAAACAAAGAAGAAAAGTCATTTGCAACCATTTTGCTCACAAAGCAGCTGTGTACATGCATATAATAGTAAAGATGAATGTACAATCAGCCACAAAATTAACCCCAACATGAAGCAGAGGCTGTTATTACATGGATACTTGCTGAATAAAAAAATTCTTTGGACGCGAGTGATACGATTATAGACATAAACAAGATAGACTTGCACACCTTAGG